>JAMWYP010000251.1:0-715209 GCA_025563575.1 Acacia pycnantha
ACAAACCGTTTGATGAATCTTGTCAAGATAGGATTGGATTCTTTGTTGAACATCAGGTTGTTGGAGTTGTTGCTCAATTCATTTAAAAGAGACTTCTTCTTTGAGAAAATTGATCCGGTTTTGTTTGTAAAAAAGTGGATTTAATTCTTTAAGCTTGGGTTTTTCAAGAAAAGGAAATAAAATGGTTTTGCCAAAATGTTGTTTTGAAAGACCGTCAGATTCAACCCTAAAAGGAATTAAAAGTTGTGCAAATGGTGCTCCAAGAATAATTTGTGCTCCCATATCTTTCATAAGAATAAATGGAGTTTTAACTCGCAAACTTTCATTTTCAACAACATTGTACTGGACAGATAATGGTTCTCTGTTAACAGAACTATATCTCTCAGTAGTTTTCTAAAAATATTTGGTAGGAACTAAGCCTTCTAAAATAAAATTAGCTTGAGCCTCAGTATCAAATAATACATATTGTTCTATAACAAGATCATTATTAATAATGATTTTTGTTTGTATATAAAACTTCTGTAGGAAATTTCTTGTAATTATGTTTAAAAATGGTGTTTCTTGTTCTGGATTATCATCCTCAATTTCATTTTCTAAAACTCGATCAATATTCTCATTAGAAGAGTTTTGTATTGAGGAAAGGAATTCTTGAATTTGTAGTAAAGTAGTCTCATGAGAATCCCGACTTGATTTAAGAAGTCGAACTTCAACCTTAAGATTATTTATCTCAGATTGAAGATCCTGCATAGTAGCTGGTTTAACGAAGTGTTTGAATCTTTCCAACGTTTTGGTCAGATCATATTTGTTATAAAAACCTGAAAATTTAGAAGAAGAAGGAGTAGACGAAGGTTGGGTAATATCTCTAAATTTTGAAAGATACATACCTTTGTCAAAATCTGGAAGTTTACTAATGACATCTAAAAGCAAATCTTGCTTTTTCGTGATGACATTTATTTGAGGGGAAGAATCGTCAGATGTTGAATTGAAATCATCATCTTAGATTTGGTTAAGATCTTCATAAGAACTTTGATCTTCTTCAGAATCAGAAGACGTTTCAAGCAAGAGATCGTTTATTTGCTCAAGGAGAGGTTCCTCAATCTGAATATTTCTGATCTTTTTGGAAAAGCAACAATATTTGGCATAATGACCAATTTTACCACACCTGAAACAAGTTACCTTATCCCTACTTGAAACATCCTTTTGAAAATTATTTTTGGGTTTAGAAGGGAAATTCTTTTTGTATTTTTGGGGAGGAGTGTAAATATTATCCTTTTGATAGGGGCGTTTGTTATAAAACCGTTTATTTTTTGAAAAAACGGGATTAAAACGAGAATTTTTGTAAGACTTGTGTTTGGGTTTTTTACAAGAAGGAAGACCAAATTGTTCACAAAATGAACTTAATTCTTTTCTGTTGACAACCTTTTCTTTGGCAAGATGATGTTTTATTCCATCATCTTGACAAATTTTTAAAGCAGTTTTCCGAACATAAGAAATAAACTCTCCATATGTCAAATCTCCATAAGGAATGTTGCCATCATATTGATGTCTAAATTTATCCCTAACTTTATCACCAAAAGACTTTGGTAATCCAGCTAGGAACTTTTCTTTCCAAAAACCTTGATTGGCATCATCTCTTATGTATACCCGACTTAGGAAAGTATCTTTGTACAATCTAAAATTGGAAAATGTTCGACAACGGATGTTAGAGAGTAGTTCAGAAGAGCGATCTTTCCAAACATTTGGATCGCCCACAAAGTGTTTAATAATTGTAAAAGTAAGGGTATTAACAGAATCTGGAATAGGTTCGCCATTATGAGTAATTGGAGTTCCATCAGGTTCAGTTTTAATAGAAGAAAGAATGTTTGATTTTTCTTCAGAAGACAGATAATAATCCCACCAACCTTTAAGTTGACCAGTGAAACCGAAAACTAAAAGATTAGTTATTTCTGTATCCGAATAATCACTTGTTGTTTGATAAGCAGTACTTACCATGGTCATTTGTTGAACAATTTGAAGAATATTTGTTTCACTCTGACCATCAATGTTCCATTCATAAACATTGTTAGCGTTGAAAGATTTAAAAGTTTGATCTTGGCACTCCTCAGTTAAAATATCCAAAGGACTGGCTCTTGGATAATATAACTTTGAAGATTTTTTCCAATGTTGCTGATTGATTTTGAAATCAGATTTTGAAGATTCAATATCAGAATTTTTTTCAAAATTCATGACTTGTCTAGAAGAAGATGATTCTGAAGGTGTTTCAGGAACAATTTTTTGTTTTACATGAATATCAGGAGTTTGGGGTGTTGGGATCCGTACACGCAGCGGAATTAAAACTTTTACGAATCTCATTCAAGGGTCGCTCAACGGCGTTTAAATCAAGGTTTAGGGTTTCCGAATCGTACCTATGCAGAACAATTGGATTGGTGGGCTACCTTCTCGATCAGCAGAAGTCGACTCTTAGAATTGTCTTCCTCTACCGGTATCCACACGAACAGCCTTCAGAAACACGAACGGAAGTGTGCTAGCGCCTCTGAACTATGCGTCTCTCTATTTTCTATCTAGGGTTTCTCGCGGCTTTCTAATACGCTCGACAAAAATGTCACGTAGGTTTTTCTAAACCTAGCAAGCGTATTATATTCAAAATTTTGAATATGGATTAAAAAATATATTAATTAAATCTATCTAATAGATCTAATCTAATCTATTTATTTAATCCAAATAAAAACCTTTGGATTTAATTTATAGAGATTTAATTTATATCTATAAATTAACTCCGAGAAATAATATCTTTATTCGAAAATTAAATCTGAGATACAATATCTCAATTTATTGTAGTTATTTAATTTATCAAATAAATTAAATACTATATATAATAATATTATTATCTATAAATAATATTATTATTATTTCGAATTTAATATATATATATATATATATATATATATATTAAATACAGTATTCATTAAATCTTAGAAATATCTAAGGTTCAATGAATCTGGACATTTTTGCTCGTGTTGGGCTATTCTTGTGTGCGACCCTGCAGGCCCACATGAGATTGGCAAAGAGCCGATCTTGTACCAGCCCACAAGTCGCAAGCGGCCTCTAGTAAGACATTGCGACTACCCAATTCATATGGGGATCGATGCTACGATACAACCTATCGTACAACCATGTCACGTCCCTTTTGTCACACGATAATTTGGTCAAGTATGAGGCATGGAGAAAATCAACTTCCTGTTCTTGACCATTACTTTCTCGATTCTTGAGTAGTCTAACAATTGAAATGGAAACTCATTTCCATCGTAGTATGGCCATACATTTCTCAGACTCACTCATCGAGGGGCCCAGTATTATATCTCTACAAATGTGAAGGACAAATTCCATATTGACCATTCACATTCCTCTGCATGAAAACCACTAATCCCGATCATAGCCTTGACCATCACCCGGTCAAAGGTGACTTTTGACTAGGTCAAAGACCAGCAACTCATCATGTAGGAATCCATGATGATCTCAGGTCAATGGGTGTTGTGACGCGGTTATACATGAGAAAAGCTTATGACTTAATCCATGCAGATTTCTCATAGTGGGTTGGTCCAGCACCTTGTACTCTTACAAGTGCCTATGATTTTGACTCGTATCTCCATACTCATCAAAGTCATACTGGTCTTATTTCATCTTCGCTCCCGCGGAGATGACCGACTAGGGACATTTAGGATAATCTATAAGATATATCCAAGGATCAATTATCACTATAAACATGCAAATGAAATGATAACTAAAGGAGAATACTTTAAATAACATTAACGTTTAAACTACAATGACTTGCCCCTAAAGCATAATTTCCAACAGACTCCCACTTGCACTAGGTGCAATCATTAATTACCCTAATTCTCATTGCCCTAACATGACGCTCATGTTTTACTTGTGCAAGTGGCTTAGTAAGAGGATCAACGACATTGTTTTCTCCTGGTACTTTGCATAATTTTTTGTATCACCTCTATCATTGATTTTTCTGATAAGATGAAATCGCTTGAGTATATGGTTTGTCCTTTGATGTGACCTAGGCTCCTTGGTCTGCGCAATAGTGCCCCTATTGTCATAGAACAAGTCTATTGGATTTGAGATGGTAGGAAATACCCCTAGTTCATTAATGAACTTACTAATCCAAAAGGCCTCCTCAGCTGCATCCAATGCTGCTATATACTCAGCTTCTATTGTAGAATCAGCTACAGTGCTCTGCTTAGAGCTCTTCCAGCTTACCGCACCACCACTCATAATGAATACATATCCATATTGCGATCTTAGATCATCTTGATCAGTTTGGAAACTCGCATCTGTGTAACCTGTCACACAGAGCTCATCTTCCAATCCACCATATACCAAGAATAAGTCCTTAGTCCTTCTTAAGTACTTTAGGATATTCTTGACAGCAGTCCAATGACCCTCACCAGGATCTTGTTGATATCTGCTGGTCATACTCAAGGAAAATGAGACATCCAGTCGAGTACATAACATGGCATACATGATAGATCCAATGGCGGAGGCATATGGAATCTTACTCATACGGTCTCTTTGATCTTGTGTACTAGGACACAAATCTTTACTGAGATGAATGCCATGAGACATGGGCATGTAACCCCTTTCGAAATCCTGCATACTGAATCTACGCAGTATCTTGTCTATGTATGTGCTTTGACTTAGGCCTATCAGCCTCTTGGATCTATCTCTATAGATCCTTATCCCAATGATGTAAGTGGCTTCGCCTAAATCTTTCATTAAGAAATACTTTCCTAACCAAGACTTGACACTCTGCAAGGTAGGAATGTCATTCTCAATGAGTAGGATGTCATCGACATAAAGCACTAGAAATACAATTGTGCTCCCACTAACCTTCTTGTAAACACAAGGTTCATTGATGTTTTGAATGAATCCAAACTTTTTGACTACTTCATCAAAACAATGATTCCAGCTCCGAGATGCTTGCTTCAATCCATAAATAGATCTTTGAAGCTTGCAAACTTTACCAGAGTCCTCTAGACGTCGTGCCTTGAAGATATTTACTTTGCCTTCCATGTGAGTTTTCTCTTTGAAAACCCACTTGCACCCAACGGTTCTTACACCTTCAGGTGGCTCGACTAAGGTCCATACCTCATTGTCGTACATGAATTGCATTTCAAACTTCATGGCATTAAGCTATCTTTCGGAGTTTAGTCCCACCACGGCTTCTCGATAGGTAGTTGGCTCATTCTGCTCAATGAGCAAAACATCACGGCTTCCAGTAATTAGAAATCCATATCTCTGAGGCTGTAGCCGTGTTCTATCGGACCTTCGTGGGCCTTGTGTTACTTGAGTAGGCTCAACAACTTGTTGTGAGTCTTCTCCATTTTCCATCTGTGGTTCTATGTCATCTTGTGGCTCTCGAACTTCTTCGAGGTACACCTTACTCCCACTGGTTCTTTTAGAGATGAACTCTTTCTCCAAAAAGACACCATTCCAAATAACAAACACTTTGTGATCGGTAGGATTGTAGACATAGTATCCTTTAGTTTCCTTAGGATACACCACAAAAAGGAATTTTGAGGATCCGGATGATAATTAATCAGAGGCTTGTTGTTTAATGTAAACCTCACATCCCCAAATTTTGAGAAAGGAAAAACTGGGTTTCTTCCCAGTCCATATCTCATATGGTGTATTTTCAACTGCCTTTGACGGAACACGATTTAGTGTGAGCGCAACTGTTTCTAGGGCATGACCCCAAAAGGAAGGAGGAAGATCTGTTTGACTCATCATAGATCAAACCATATTTACTAGAGTTCGATTCCTCCGCTCAGAAACACCATTCCGTTAAGGTGTTCCTGGAGGAGTAAGTTGTGAGATGATCCCACAACTCCTAAGATGGTCAATGAACTCTTGGCTCAAATATTCACCACCCCGATCGGATCGAAGGGCTTTAATTGTTTTGCCAAGTTGGTTTTGCACTTCATTTTGGAATATTTTGAACATTTCAAAAGATTCAGACTTTTGTTTCATTAGATAGATATACCCATATCTACTAAAATCGTCTATGAATGTAATGAAGTACAAATGACCCCCCTCTAGCAGATGTATTCATTGGTCCACACACATCGGTATGTATGAGGCCCAATAAATCAGTGGCTCTCTTACTGTGCCCAGTAAAAGGCGCCTTTGTCATCTTTCCCAATAAACAAGACTCACATGTATCAAATGATTCAAAATCAAATGAGTTAAGAAATCCATCTGGATAGAGTTTCGAAATGTGTTTCTCATTTATATGGCCTAGACGACAATGCCATAGGTAGGTCGGATTCAAATCATTTGACTTGAACCTTTTAGTAGTTATGTCATAGATTCGTCCATTCAATTTTCTACTGTCCTTGAGACCCTACATTTATTCAAATGTGAGATCCACATGTAGTATCTAATACCCATGTTGAGGAAGTAGAAAAGCGAATATCTATGACATAGATACTTGAAGCGATAGCCCCGCTATCCTTCTTGTTCTTCTCCAGATCTTCGAGGTAGAGTTTGCAATTCCTTTTCAAATGACCAAGTTCATTGTAAAAGAAGTAGACTCTATCCTTCGGAGGTTTTTCCTTCTTGGCTTTCTGTTTCAAACCCCTTCCTTTCTGAACGGACAAAACAGTATTGTGCCTCTTCTTAAGGCTCAGGTCAGCAGTTTTGAGCATCCCATGCTTGTCAGAAATTGATTCCTCCATGTTGTTCATGTTGTAATCCATGACAAAGTTATCATAACTTCCTCGGAGTGAGTTTAAGATCACATCTGTAGCTAACTCCTGGGACATAGGGAATCCAAACCTCTCAAGGTGATCAATGTAGCCTTTCATTTTCAACAAATGAGGACTAACTGATTCACCTTCAGCTATCTTACAAGAAAATAAGGCTTTTGTGGTCTCATACCTCTCTTGCCTTGCCTGTTACTGGAACATTTCCGTAGGATGAACAATCATCTCAGAGGCCTCTACATGTTCTAGATCTCTATTGAGGTCCAGAAGCATAGTGGCAAGCATCAGGCATCCTGGAACCACAGAGTCATCCTTATGCTTCGTATAAGCATTAGTCTTAGCTCTTGGATCAACAGCTGCAGGCTCGTCAGGAATGGGTTGATTGATGAGATACTCTTTTCTTTCGTGTTTAGGATCAACACTTAAGTTCTCAAACATGTCAAGAAAGTTTGTCTCATCGAGTTCGTCCTTCTCAAGGACTGATCGCATTGATGGTGTTGAAGTATTACTAGACTACATGATTCTACAACTAAAGATATGCAAAGTTTAAGCAGTAACCTCCCACTGAATTAAGAACCCTCATTATAATTAGTGGGCTAAGATCCATATTTGGCTTAAATTTAAGTCCGCTTTGGCAGGACGCTTAAATTAAGTTATTTAGGTAGACAACGTCTTTGCCAATTACATCACATGTAACACTTAGATCTTTATGGGATTCTATAATCATTTGACATGGCATGTTTAATCCCATCTAATGCCTTGAGATCCAAAACTGTTTTGATAATCTCAATTAAGTTCGGACAATAATGAATATTGAGTATCACCATTATTTACTCTTGTCTCACTAAAATAACTCAGATGCATCCACTTTGGTGGAACATACAAATGGGCAATCTAAGTTTTGACAAGTATTCATTTATTGATGGCATTATGACTTAAGATTTTATTTAGAGGGTATAATTTAATTAATCCTATTAATTCTACTTATATGAATACAATCACTATTGTATCTCATATAATATCTAAATTAATTATAAGTGATCTAATCAAAACATAATTAAAATTATAAGTTGATTATGAGTGATCTAATCAAATCATAATTAAAACTCTAAATTAATCATGCAATGATCAAATCAAGACATAATTAAAATTGTGACACAACATGGCTCATACTTAACCTAAAATCCTCTCAAGTCAAGCCAATGAGAGGACTTCTCTAAAACAAAAAGAAATACATAAGGAGAAACCTCGTTTCAACATACAGGGGAGTGGGATGAGAAGAAAATGTACATCAAGAGTCTTTAGAGAGAGAGACATGGTTCGCAGGCCATATTTAAAATTTACAACAATTGTAAAACTCTAGAGCCATGTTGTTCACCATACCCAAACAACATTTGAAAGGTAAATCACAACATATTTTAATTCATACAATTATGAAAATAAAATATTCTGATTAAACTTATCATGATTTAAATTCTTTGATTTACATTATATTATATATTATATATAATATAGTATCATGATTTAGTTCTCTAATTTATATTATATTATATTATATAATAAATATAATATAATATCATGATTTAGTTCTCTAATTTATATTATATTATATTATATAATAAATATAATATAATATCATGATTTAAATTCTCTAATTTACATTATATTATATACTATATATAATATAATATCATGATTTAAATTCTCTAATTTAAACACATTACTGGATCCAGTTTTAACCATATATACATCACATATAAACCCTATCGCGCATGAACGTTTTAAATGCATACAGTATTCAATTAAGCATATACCGATTTAAAATACATACATGGATTCGGCTTAAGCATACATGTATCTCATACATAAACACACGTATAAAACCTAATTTAAATGCTCTGTTGAGTTGGCTCTGATGCCACTGTTGGGATCCGTACACGCAGCGGAGTTAAAACTTTTACGAATCTCATTCAAGGATCGCTCAACGGCATTTAAATCAAGGTTTAGGGTTTCCGAATCGTACCTATGCAGAACAATTGGACTGGTGGGCTACCTTCTCGATCAGCAGAAGTCGACTCTTAGAATCGCCTTCCTCTACCGGTATCCACACGAACAGCCTTCAGAAACACAAACGGAAGTGTGCTAGCGCCTCTAAACTATGCGTCCCTCTATTTTTTATCTAGGGTTTCTTGCGGCTTTCTAATACGCTCGACAAAAATGTGCCGTAGGTTTTTCTAAACCTAGCAAGCGTATTATATTCAAAATTTTGAATATGGATTAAAAAATATATTAATTAAATCTATGTGATAGATCTAATCTAATCTATTTATTTAATCCAAATAAAAACCTTCGGATTTAATTTATAGAGATTTAATTTATATCTATAAATTAAATCCGAGAAATAATATCTTTATTCAAAAATTAAATCTGAGATACAATATCTCAATTTATTATAGTTATTTAATTTATCAAATAAATTAAATACTATATATAATATTATTATTATCTATAAATAATATTATAATTATTTCAAATTTAATATATATATATATATATATATATACCACTCTGGTCCTATTTATAAGTCTCATTTTGACCAAATCACACATACCAAGGAAAGGTAGTTAACTCAATGATTATGGGGTAAATTTTCAACTTTACCCTTATTTATGATTGAGTATCTTTCAACTTTTTCTTCTCTCTCTATTTTCATTGGATAATTAATATGGGCAAAATTGTCACAATCTCATTTATTTGGTCAAAAGGGACTTATAAATAGGACCAAATTTTTTTGGTCAAAAGGGACTTATAAATAGGACCAGAGTGGTATATATATATATATCCATTCTAGATTAAATACAGTATTCACTAAATCTTAGACATATCTAAGATTTAATGAATTTGGACACTTTTGCTCGTGTTGGGCTATTCTTGTGTGCGACCCTGCAGGCCCACATGAGATTGACAGCGGGCCAATACTGTACCAGCCCACAAGTCGCAAGCGGCCTCTAGCAAGACATTGCGACTACCCAATTCATATGGGGATCGATGATACCATACAACCTATCGTACAACCATGTCACGTCCCTTTTGTCACGCGATAATTTGGTCAAGTATGAGGCATGGAGAAAGTCAACTTCTTGTTCTTGACCATTACTTTCTCGATTCTTGAGTAGTCTAACAATTGAAATGGAAACTCCTTTCCATCGTAGTATGGCCATACATTTCTCAGACTCACTCATCGAGGGGCCCAGTATTATCTCTCTACAAATGTGAGGGACAAATTCCATCTTGACCATTCACATTTCTCTACATGAAAACCACTGATGCCGATCATAGCCTTGATCATCACCCAGTCAAAGGTGACTTTTGACTAGGTCAAAGACCAGCGACTCATCATGTAGGAATCCATGATGATCTCAGGTCAATGGGCGTTTTGACGCGGTTATACATGAGAAAAGCTTATGACTTAATCCATGCAGCTTTCTCATAGTGGGTCGATCCAGCACCTTGTACTCTTACAAGTGCCCATGATTTTGACTCGTATCTCCATACTCATCAAAGTCATACTGGTCTTATTTCATCTTTGCTCCCGCGGAGATGACCGACTGTGGACATTTAGGATAATCTATAAGATATATCCAAGGATCAGTTATCACTATAAACATGCAAATGAAATGATAATTAAAGGAGAATACTTTAAATAACATTAACGTTTAAAGTACAATGACTTGCCCCTAGGGCATAATTTCCAACATGGGGATCTCCAGCTTGTTTCTGGTGTCGTAAACGTTGCTCAATTTCTGCAACCAGCTTGGCTTTATTTTTACCTCGTATACTTGCCCTGATTTTTGGATCAAGCTGAAATGGTTTGAATAGAGGCTGGGTTGTGGAAACTGTGTTAGAAGAGTTTTGTGCAGAAGGAGTTTTGATGACATGATCTCCAATGATTTGAAGATACTGATTAGTATAATTATTTTGTTCCATGAGATTTTTGATATCTCTTGGACCAACAGGTTCCTATGAGGTTCTGGTTTTGAAAGGAGAAGCTACAAGAGGCTGATGTTTACCGTCGACAATACCAGGAATCTGATATGACTTTTTTGGAGGAACTTATGAAGAAATAGTTTGTCCTTCAGAGGTTTTCCAATCTCTTTTGGTCATATTAATTGTTTGGGTAAATGGATATTTGATTTTTTGTTGTGAAGCATAAACTTCGAACCAATCAAAAAATGGAAGATTCACTTGGTACATTTCAAGGAAACTGTAGAATTTTTCTTGGATGTTTTTTCGCAATAATCCTTTGAAATTTACTAAAAACCTTTTTTTTTTTTTTTGCAAAGTATTGTGTTCTGAATAAAATTCTTTTTGCAAACTTTGTTTATCAATTTGAAAATGATGCTCAAGAGCACCCATGGTTTGAGGTTCACCTAACTCAGTATAAGACAAAGAGTCAACTGAATTTAGATCATCCTCTCTTTGATAGTTTGCATGAGGAATTGTTCTAGAATTATTGATTCCTTGAATTGAGACATTGGAAGGTTGGTTTTCCGTTGGTTGTGGAGGAAGAACAGGAGGCTGTGGTGGCGGAGGTGGGGGTAAATTGATAACCGAAGGAAGGGACCGTTCAGAAAAACTGGAATGTCTTGGTAACTCAGAGTTTATAGATCTAAAATCCTCATATCTTGAGGATATAGATGAAGTAGAGCTTCGAGGTCTGTCAAAAGCCATTCTAACAGATCCTGATTGGGTTTGCAAAATCCTACTGATTTGAGGCACGGGTTTTGGAATAGGTTGGACAATCTTTTCCATAACACAGTCTTCTGGAAGGGTAACATCTTTCCACATGATAGTTTGAGGAATTGTGATGTTTGTGTTTGAATAGTCAGTGAGGAATACAACAGTCTGACTGTTATCAGGAAGACGGTGACCATTTGAGGCTGAGGAGTTTGAGACCTTATACTGTACCCTATATAATAGAGCAACAGGTATAGACCCAGATTTCATATTGAAGCCATTGAGTTTAAGATTGAGTTTGAGGACATCAAGGATGTTTTGATCTTTTAGATCAACCGTTTGATTAGGGTAACAGTTGAAATAAACAGGTCCATTATGAAGTCCAAATTCAGCAGCTGCTAGAAGTGAATCTGAAAAATTGTAATGTCTTGCATCTCTTAGACAGACTAAGCCAGAAGCATTTAAGCCTCGTCGAACAAGGGGTTTGAGAGAAACTTGTACACAACTAATGTGTAAAAAGTTGTATTCCTCTCTATGTTTATGGATGGAGTTTGGAGAGAGAAGGAAAACTTCCTCTTTCTCATGTTGGATAGAAATGGATTCTTCGACAGTCTTGATCACATAATCAGACTTCTTTAACCAATTCTTTTTTATTATAAAAATATCTCTGTTGTCAATGATAGGAAGAGTCCAATCATCAACAGTTTGATTTATATCTTTGAACTGAATTTCTTCATCAAAGATGTGGTTTGTTGAGGAGCAAGCTCCGTTTTGGTTTATTGAAGAGTTTGGAGCAGAAGAGAAGGAAGATGAAGAAGAAGAGCGTCAAGAAAAAGAGCAAAAAATTGAAGACATAATGTAAATAGACTGAAATTAAAGATCAATAACAGAAATAAAGATGCAGAAAGTAAAGAGCAGAAAGATAAAAGTGCAGATGATAAAAACTGATAATAAAAAGGAAAAATAAAAGCGAGATAGACAGTAATTGTAAATCTCCCTTCAATTAGTATCATCACCTTCAGGTTCCATAGGGGTACATTAATTAAAAAATCTACTGAAGATTTATGATCCAGTATTTGAGGAGTATCTGTGATCCGCATAACTGTTTTTCTGCAAAGCTTAGAAATTTATTGGTAATTTATCGATCATTATGTGTTGCTTTAGATCTAATCCTCATATATGCAATTAGTGAAACCTAAACTGTCCAAAAGGTGGTACTACATCTAGTTTCCATCAAAAATCATATATGAATCCAAACATATGATATCCTACAGGTGTGGGGGTAAATTGCCTGCCTCAACACACGAGTCTTATGGCCTTAAAACATCCCTACAAGAAAAACTCAGATATTATAGGTAAAGACCATATATAATTTTTTCAGGATTCTAGACACTTTTTTTTAGGATAGATCTAAGAGGAAAACATAATGAAACAATAAATTACCAATCTAGATCTAAACCAAACATAAGCATATTACGAAATCTGAATTCGCAGACCCCAATTTAAGAATCATGATATCTTCAGTTCAGATTTTCTAATTTATATAATGCTTTTACAATTATTAAACACTTTGTGGGCGATCCAAATGTTTGGAAAGATCGCTCTTCTGAACTACTCTCTAACATCCGTTGTCGAACATTATCCAATTTTAGATTGTACAAAGATACTTTCCTAAGTCGGGTATACATAAGAGATGATGTCAATCAAGGTTTTTGGAAAGAAAAGTTCCTAGCTGGATTACCAAAGTCTTTTGGTGATAAAGTTAGGGATAAACTTAGACATCAATATGATGGCAACATTCCTTATGGAGATTTGACATATGGAGAGTTGATTTCTTATGTTCAGACAACAATCTGACCGTTATAAGGAAGACGGTGAACATTTGAGGCTGAGGAGTTTGAGACCTTATACTGTACCCTATATAATAGAGCAACAGGTATAGACCCAGATTTCATATTGAAGCCATTGAGTTTGAGGACATCAAGGATGTTTTGATCTTTTAGATCAATTGTTTGATTAGGGTAACAGTTGAAATAAACAGGTCCATCATGACGTCCAAATTCAGTAGCTGCTAGAAGAGAATCTGCAAAATTGTAATGTATTGCGTCTCTTAGACAGACTAAGCCAGAAGCATTTAAGCCTCGTCGAACAAGGGGTTTGAGAGCAACTTGTACACAACCAATGTGTAAAAAGTTGTATTCCTCTCTATGTTTGTGGATGGAGTTTGGAGAGAGAAGGAAAAAATCCTCTTCCCTCCATGATCTTTCCAGTGTAGATAAATCAAGGATCAACTTATGATGCGTAATTTGTAAATTTGTAAAGACTAGAAGTAAACATGCTATAAGCGGATTGTAATCCTAAAAAACAACTTGCAAATGGATTCTATCAAATTGTAAATATGCTATAAACGAGTTGGAAATTGAAAGAATTGTTCTTTTGGGATTTACTACTTTCTTTTAGTATATTTTATTTTTGAGAAAATTGCAACCATGTCCCAATTAACAGACTTAATGGCAATTAAGTCCCTTGAAATTATCAAATTATAATAAAGTCTCAAAGGACCTAGGTCTTATTAATTTCAAATGTGAAAATACAGTTTTGCCCCTCTTTTCTATCACCTTACGGAATAAAGTTGTTATTGAGACAACTAAGAGCAGCATTAACAACTTTAGAGCACTATTGTCGTCAATACATACTCAATAATTGTTAATGTTGCTCATATAATTGTCAATAACAACTTTGTGCATCACTTTTTGTTGGACAAGAAAAGTTTATATTTTGATATGATACTGATTGGATTAATAAGACTTTTGGGCATAGATGATATCTTGCTATAGGAAGATTGTATTAGCTCTCAAATCAATATGTTTTGATGATAACAGACACTTGTAAAGAATTTAGATTTAATGATTCAAGTCACTCAAGTATGTGTTTAATGGAACTTGAGTGAATAACTTTTGTTGCAACCAAAACTTGAATCAGAAAGACACTTTATGTTTTTGTTATTATTGCACTTGAGTTATTGTTCAAGAACTCGAGTCAGAACTTTAAAAACCACAGGCAAAATAGTTTACAATTTTGACAACTCTAGTTAGTTGTTCAAAACTCGAGTTAGAAGCTTTGGGTAACAAGACTATCAAAGGTAACAACTTGAGTTGACATGATAAAGCTCAAACTTCTATCTTTTACTTAAGCATCTGACATACTTAATGTTCCATCTTATGAAACTCGAGTTGATTAAATGGAATTTGGTGGATCTCACTAAAATCTATTTTTCAAACCAAAACTCTCTAGCGTTGTTAGAACTCGAGTTTTGATCTTGCGACTCGAGTCACTCGTTAGAGTGGACTTTTCAAGACTCGAGTTACATCTTTATCAACATAACTTAGTTATCTTTTTCAAAAGACAAATATCTTCAAAACTCAAGTTATGATTTTACGCACTCAAGTCATACGTTAGAGTTGTAATTTCAAAACTCGAGTATCCTTTGGTCAAACTCATCTTGCAACATAACTCTTAGTCTTCGTTTTTAAAACAAAACTTCACAACTCGAGTTGTGAATACTTGACTCGAGTTTACAACTCAAGTCAATAATTTGAGACTCAAGTTATGCTTTGCAAAATGAGACTTCTCAATTTAACTTCATTTTCAAACAAACTATCATTTGAGAAGAAGACCATCTAAACTCGAGTTCTGAAAGGAAAACTCGAGTCAGTTAATGAAAACTCGAGTTGTCATTTGTGCCTTAGTAAATCACTGTGTCTGTAAAGCTTGAATCATTAATTGTGATTTATTATCTTCTTATCATTACTCATTACTCTTCTTAACTATATTTAACCAGTGTATTAATGATTTTTAGATGATTACATGAAAGATTAAGAGTAGATTACCAAAAATCAAGTGATTACATCAAAGCATTAAATGCAGTTGCATAAAACAAGCACCAACACGACAATCAACTCTGAGTAGAACAAAAGAAATTTTTCCTATACCCATTCCTATGAGTATTATGGAAAATCATTGGGCAAATTAAAAGGAATTTCAAAGAGGCAGAAAACGGCAAAAGTTCTGCAAAATTGAAGTTATGAGTAAAGAACGAACCTCACGGTCTAACGGTTATATTCAATACTCATAACAAATTCATGGAAGCTTCTCAATGATCATTAATTGCAACCACCAATATAAAGTAAAGCATTCAATACGAAGCAACTACTGAAACTACCAACGCTCAATCAAATTTATTTTTATCTACTATTTCATTCAATGCTTTGTAATATCTTCGGATATTCTGTACTTCAATGATTATAAATTTACTCTATGAGAGAGTTAACTTTTTTTATTGATTATCTACTAAATCTCAAGGTAGAGGGATCTTGAGTGTGGGTGTATCGATTACAACTTGTAAGGGGAAGTGAATCCTGGTTAGAGGATTACTTCGAGAAACAGAGTGTGTAATCATGAAAGTGATAGTGAAAAACCCAGAGTGTTTGAGGACTAAACATATGTTAAAAGATTGGACCGAACCAATATAAACTCTCTGTGCCCATTATTCTTCCATCCTCACCTTGTTATTTTGATTATCGGGTTTTAGTTACAAAGTTTTTGAAATCACCCAATTCACCCCCCTCTTGGGTGATATTCCATTTTCATATTGTTATTTGTATGATGTTTTTATAATTTATGTTCTTGTTTTATTGAGTGTGGGAGAGAGTTTCAATTTTTGCTGTAACATCTCGTTTTCAAAAGCAGTATATTTTTTTTGTCATCAGAGTAGAGCACTGGAGCGATTGAGTAACTGATATATATATATATTCAAAATGCCAACAGTAGTGTGTCTGGCTGGTTTTAACAGTGGTACATTAGTGGTTCAATGAAAACGTAAATACATCAGAAGTGTCTCCCTGGCGATCCCTACGCCATGGCAACAAAAGATAGTCTGCAGCCGAGTCTCTATGCGTGCTGCTTACTCTTCTCCTCGGTCCTTGGTCCACCTGACCCTGAAGCTATATTAAGGGCTGAGATCCGATGCATCCGGACCTCAGGTAACGGTTAACCTCATGTTTATATACACCATATATATACGACAGACATTCATAGACTTTTGGCAACATTTACTACGGTCAGACATAGGGTATACATATCAGATATGTATGGCAATAACATCTGATTGGATGCAAGGTTAAGGCACAATGAGAAATGTACATGATCAGATATGCACGGCAATAACAATACAGTCGGATATAGAGTTAAGGCACAATGGACAATAATACAGTCGGATGTATGATTAAGGTACAATGGGCACTGGACATAATCGGATATGGATGGCAACAACAATACAGTCACATGTAAAAACAGCATGACGGAGGAAATACATATATGCATACAATAACCATCAGAGTAAGTGTTACTAGTACGCGAACATACCTTCGTTGACGGAATTTCGGTATGACGGTTGGTCAGAACGTAATCAGAGATATCCTATAAGGACATTAGCGCATTTATTAATGATCAAACATTATGACGGACATTTTAGTCATAAATGACCATTTTACCCCTGACCCCCTAATCGGCGGAATTTCGCCAGAGCTTCGCTACTTTGACTCTAATCTTCCAAAATTTTGCCATAACTCTTTCTCCCACATAATTTTTGAAATACATATCATATTTAACCCTAAAACATGATATCTACAATATATTGGAAGATTAAAGATCAAAACAACATCTACCCTAGAACTTCAAGAACTACCGAACTAAAACTAGAACTTGAAACTCGGGACCAAAGAACTTACCCAGCACTTCGTTACAACTTTCTCCAGACTCCTCCTTCTCTCTACCTTCTCTCTAAATTTCGAAATACTCAAGGAATTGGTGAGAAAATTAGAAGAGCATTGAAGGCTATTTATAAGAAAAGACCATGAATTTCAACCCTTGGATCAACTTTATTGGATTCAATCTTGGCCTTCCATTTGAAACCTTAGCAAGCAAGTTTTCTCCTCCATTTTCAGCCACAAATTTTGTCCCCCTATGTCATCCCATGTCACCAACATGATGTCACACTTTGCTTTATGGAGGTTCTACCGATAAAGTCCCCTGTTCGGTGTTCTAATCGCGTAATCTTAACAAATCTCAAAAATCCGACAACATAGCCCTAAAGGTCTATTCTTCCTCTTTAGAAATGTATGGTTTAACTAAATTTTTGATCCCATTCAGAACATTTCGTTGCCTACCGAACTTTTTCGGATAAACGCCGTCGGTTACGGAAATTACTTTGGGTAACAACAACTTCGGGACAAAAATTCACTGATTCATAATATGTCCAGTTGTTTACCACTTAATCCAAGGATTTCAAGTTATGGCTTAGTTTCTATATATTTTCATTTATCTGATTTGCTTTTGAGTATCTGATAGCTTCTTAGCCAGTTTAGTATAACCCTTTTCGGTTACAGAAATAACTTCGGAGGTAACCTACTCCGAGCTAAAAATTCACTTGTTTATAATAAGTCCTGACCTTAGAAACCTAATTCATGGTTTTCTAGTTAGGATTTAATTTTTATCGGTGGTCATTTATCCTATTTGCTTTTTCACAAAAATCTCATTTTTTATTAATATTAAATTGCAACTTGCACATAGAATAACATGATATTTTACACCATTTTTTTCTTCCCAATTTTCCTCCAAATTTCGGCCAGCATTTTCTCTTTTCTTTTTTATTTTATTTTTCTGTTTTAATATTTATATAATATTCTAATTATCTTATATTTATTTCACAAAATTCCCTTATTGGTCCATTTCAATTCACATGGATTTAGGCATTTAAAATTACTAGAAATTCCATGGCCTTAGATCTTACTTTATTAGATTACATCCTAACCCTTGATTAATACTTAATTTGTCTAAATTGATTTACAAGTTTAATTAGTGCCCTAATCACATGATTAGCAACTCTTTAGGATTAGGGATTTTCATGTACTTAATCCCACTAATTTTTTCTTAATCTTTTCCAATTAATTAGCAAGTATATTTTATGCTAATTTTAGCCATTAACATTTAATTAAAGGGTTTTTCACAATTTAACTTGGATATTCCCTTAATCATGCTTAAACAATTAACCCATAATTATTTATTTAATCACTTACTAATTGTTGACCATTTTCTTATTTAGGATTAACTATTATCTCACAACTATTTTACTGACATTGGTATTTTATGTCCCATGTAATATATTAAAAATCATGGGGTCATTTTGGTCCTCAAAATACTTTTTGATTTTTGCCCTTTACTTTTTCCAAGGTTATAATTTAATAAACTACCAAAATTAGAGACAACATACTCTCTAATTTTTAATAATTATTTTACTGCCTCTTGTGATTTATCATAATTTTCTTAGGCTATTTTATGCCCCATAATTGCATTTAGGGATTTTAACACTTTATTCCCTCTAATTTCATTAGAAATTTCCCTAGAAAATAGAATAAGTATTCTACTATGTTTTGACACCACATATTCACCTATTTCCAATAGGTATTATTTACTAAACTATGATGTTCATCATAGGTCAGATTTTAGGGTATTACATTTGCTCTGTTTTTGTGGAGAGTACCCTCTGGTTTTGCTTGCTTTGACAAGGGTGAAGGCAAAGGATGAAGCTTTATGTGTTATAATCTCTGTTATGCAATTTCAACACGTGTCATTAATACATGCTCAATAGTTGATAACGATACTCATATAGTTGTCAATAACAACTATGTACATCCCTTTCAGCTGGACAATATGAAAATTTTATATTTTCGCATGAAACTGATTGGATTAGACTTTTTGAGCATAGATGATAACTTGCCGGTAAGATTGTTATCTATATGATGCCTTTTATAATTTATGTTTTGTGAGTGTGTCGGATGGTATGAATTTCTCTCGTGGAGATTGTGTCATGCTCTCATGTGCTTAAACATGGGTAAATGGAAAGAATGAAGACTTATGTGTTTATAATTCATGTTATGCGATTTCAAAACATGTCGTCAATACAGTGCTCTAAAGTTGTTAATGTTGCTCACTTAATTGTCAATAACAATTTTCTCCACGTGATGACTGAAAAGAGGGGCAAAACTGTACTTTTACGTTTAGAATTAATATCACACAGGTGCTTTGGAACTTCACTGCAATTTGATGATTTCAAAGAACCTTATTGCCATTAAGTCTATTAATTGGGTCTTGGTTGCAATTTTCCCTTTATTTTTTGGTATAATTCTTATAGTAGTAAATAGACAACCAACCTTTTGATATTTCTAGTAAACTTTGATTTTCTTTTACAAACTAAAAAACATTTTACAAGTGATATTTTGGGATTTACAACTCACTTATAGCAAATTTACAACTAACCATCTAAAATTTATAAGTAAAATGAATCAGAAGTTGAAGCTTCATTTTTATAAATTGAAAGAATCATTTTACAAGTAATCTTTGGGATTCATAACTTAATTGGAATATATTGATAACCAGCCTTTATAAATTTCCTCGAGTGAAATAAGTTCCATATTTGTAAATCAAAAGAATTTAAGGAAAATTGCAACCAGGTCTCAAGTAATAAGATTAATCAAAATTGGGTCCTTTGAAATCATCAAATTACAATGAACTCCTAAGGGATTTGGGTGATATTAATTCTAAATGTGAAAATACAATTTCCCCTTTTTCTTGAAAATGATAAAAGAAACGAATCAAGAGATTGTGATTATGTTTCACGCACGTAATCAATCAATCAAGAGAAAGAGAAGCATTCTAGTTTTTGTTTCAAATTAAAAAGGGAGAAGACTTTGATTTTTTTCGAATGACTAAGCCCTAAATTTCAGCTTTTCGTTCATATCAGAAAGGGCTCGGGCAAAATTGTATTTTCACATTTAGAATTAAGATCACCTAGGTCCTTTGGAATTTCATTGCAATTTGATTATTTCAAAAACATGTTTGTGATTAATTCTATTATTTGGGACCAAGTTGCAATTTTCCAAAGAATCTATTTATAAGTAGTATTTTCAGCTTTACAATTCACTATATTATATTTAAGACTGGCCCTTCAAAATTTGCCAATGTCATGCATGAAGATAAAATGATTTGGGTTTTCCAAGACAGCTCTGGTTGGTGCCAACCATTAGAGGGAGGGAGTGAGGGATTATGAAGAATACAAGAGAAGGGGATTTTAGTAATTGTGTTTATATGATTAATTTCACACAAAAAAATTTAAAGCCTTTATATTATTTTTCTAATTTGCTAGAAGTAAAATTGTAAATCTTGCTGGCGTAGTTATAAATCGCATACACTCAACTATGAAATCCTTCCGCAGTTAACCAACAAAAGTTGGTTCAATTAGCATAAGGAGTTGGCTCATAATGATTGGGACATGATTTTTCTTCTTTTCTTTTACCATCCGCTCACATTCTTTACCATTTTTATGACTATTGGGTCAAGATTTAATAGTTCACATTTAATATTTTCTTCACATTCTTCTCTCCATTTCTTTCCTATCATTTTCTCCATTGTCATAATATGTTTTATAAAATATTAAATGTTGACAATTAAATATTGATCCAATAATCATAAAGGAGTAAAAGATGGAAGCGAAATGTGAAAAAAAAGAGAGAGAATGAGGTTCATAATAATGAGGTTGTGAATTCAAATCCTATATTCAATGTGAGAAGTTTGTTAATAAACAATTTGTAAGTACTAGGGGAGTTCACTTATGTGCCATCGCGACTATCCTGTTCTGATCCCCGTAATTTTGGGACAAGACAATCTCGTCCCTAAAAAATTTGAGATAGGACAAAACGCAAGACAAGACAAAATTATTATCGAAATGGGACGGAACGTAGGACGGGCTTTGTTTTGTCTTGACTTTTTGTTGCATCCCAAAATCATGTTGTAATTAGTTTAATATATATTATATATCTAATATTTTTTTTACCAGAATATCTAATATTTTTTATTAAAGATATCACTAATATCTTTTTTTAGAGAGATGTAATTTATATTAAAAAATTATTATCATAAAATCTTTTTTAGACAAATTTTAGTCATAAAAATATATTATCATTTATTGGTTATATCTTTAGTACAAAATATTTCAAATATTTAAAAAAAAAAATCCTCACTAAAGATATAAATATTTATATTTATGATCACTAAAGATTATATGATAATTTATAGTATTATCATATATTGTTTATGATCTTAAATATTATCAAACATTGCCTAATTCTCAACAAAATACTATAAATATTTATGAGCATCGATCTTATTAAGTTTAAGTTTTAATTATATCTTATTTTTTATTATGTATTTTATCTAAAAATGATGAAAGAGGATGATTACATATTTGTATTATATATTTACAGTTATCTAGGTTCGATATCCAATTCATACATTTTTGTTTTTACAAGTCCAAAAAGAAGAAAAATTTGATGCTCCATATCATAAAATAAATAGGATATCTCGTTGCCGTCCTAATCTCGATCTTGTCCTGGTAGGAACGAGACGGGATGCTGAACAGTTTTTTCGTCTCATACCCTTTTGCGGGATGGGATGTGGAATAGGCATGTCTCCTTCCATTCGTCCAGTGAACACCTCTAGTAAGTACTTCTTTAAACCTGAAGGCATGTCTTAATCTTAGTAAGCCCCGAAACCCCAACTCATCTAAGCCTTTCATTATAAAAGTGAAATAAAATCCTTCAGCAATTTACAACTTATTTATAATTAACCTTATGACCTTTTTAGTGAGTCATAACTAGTATATTTCATTAATAATTAATAAAAAAGGAAAAATTGCATTGAGTTCCCAAGCTACGAAAAATAGTACTAAAAGTCCCCTAGAATGTCCAATTCACTAGCAAGCCCCGTGAGACTTTTGGGTAATATAATTGAAATGTCAAAAGACCCAATTACCCTTAGTGTTAGCTACCTCACCTATCAACATAGACACATGGACTTGTCAATTGCCGCTCATGGACTTGTTAATAGCTTATTGGACTTGTTAATGGAAAAAACCATTGACAAGTTTATTGACGTCTATTGACAAGTTCATAGGCGGCCTTGACTGGTGAGACAACTGGCATTAAAAGTACTTGGATCTCTTAACATTTCGATTATATCACCCAAAAATCCCACAAGACTTACCTATAAATTGGAGATTTTAAAAGATCTTTTAGTAGGATTTTTCCTAATTTGGGACCTTAGTACGATTTTCCCCAAAAAAAAAAAAAAAAGGATATCTCTCCTAGAATACAAAGGGTAACAATAAACCCATCCCAACTAAGTTGCTACCCAGAAGGGTTAGCATTCAAATCCTTAATTATTTATTTAAATCACGAGTTCCTACTACTCCCGCCGGCCAACCTAAGTTGGCATTGGTATAGCCTTCCGACTTTTGTAATTGCGGGTCATTTACAAAGTTACTGTAATTTGCCTTTTGGTAATTTCCATATAATTTGCAACAAAGCTGTTATGATTCACATGATGTCAATCGCATGCAATTTACTTAAGAGGGCCCATATTATTTTGTGAACAATTGAATCAACAAATTGATCCTGGTAAATCCAATATTTAATTTACATTGATGACTAATTTGAAAAACATCAAATATGGATTGCACGGAAAGAATGATTCTAACCCTTGAGCATCATAGCATGAATGGTCCTTAGTTACAAGGACACTAAGTTCCAATCTGAGTGTGTATATGAAATCCTTCCTCAAGGGGCAGGAAAAAAGGTTGCGTATGATTTTAATAAACAAAATTGACCTCAGCCAAAAATTACCAAACTATTTACTGGAGGCGCCGATAGCATTTAGAGACCACAATACTAGGATGATGCAACAACAGCAAGGTGAGTCGGGCTAGATGGATCCGAGGGCATAAGTTCAAATCGAATAACCAAGTAGTGTGCCAATCACCTTTGATTTTATGCTGATTTGATATAGTGTGCCGTAGAAATAGAATCCTTCTCTTGAATTAAATACTAAATGGGCAACACCAGCAAGTGGTATATAAACAAAACCACAAAGCAAACCATCATCCATGAAGCTTTGACAACGTTCTAACAACATTGATGCCAAAAGTCAATGATACAAAATAGAGAAGAAATAGCTCTATCATCTCAACCATGATCAAATTCTCGTCCTAATAGTAACTTCGGCTGATTAGTCCAAGTAATATCAATAATAGACTGCAATAAACAAAACTTGACTCACTCTGATGAATTCTTGAGTCTCAGGTCTAACCAAAAACGGCCTGGGATTTGTTAAGGATCACACCTTCATATTTCACCTGAAACCACTTCATGGCATCTTCCTTTGTGACACGATGCTGAATACCAACACGAGACTTGCACCTACGACGGCGGCCAACACGATAACCAGGGCGTTCCAGTAAAACATAAAAGTCCATACCATAGATACCTGTTGAAGGATCATACCTGAAGCAGAACCATAGATTAGCAACAAAAATGATGCCAAAAAAAGAAAAAAGAAAAAAAGACTAGCAACAAAAATAGAACAATGTTTTGGCTTTCATTGACAGTCAAGAATCATTTGAATTGGGAGAGAACCGCCACACATCAACATACAAGTAAAGACACATCACATGTGCAAAATGCGTGTGCATTACAGAGGGGCAAAACAAATTTTAGTTGACCAATAGAAAAAGACTTTCTTGGCCAACAAGAAGGGCATTTGACATCAAAGGAATATGTTGAATTGAGTCTTCATTCATATTTCTTATATTGAAAGGCACGGATATGATTCACTATGCAAGACTAAATTAATTAGTAGCTTCAGGAGCTCATAATGGCAGAATGAAGAAATTATGTCAGCAGAACCTCAAGTTGTGAACAGAAGCAGATAATGTATAGCTTACTTGATTCCCAAGTCAATGTGCTCCTGAATACCAAAGCCAAAACACCCAGTATCACTAAAGTTTCGCCTTAGAAGCTCGTATTCCTTCACCTTCAGACCACTCTCCAAAAGCTGCATTGCTTTATCACCTCTAACAGTAACATAGCATGCAATTTTTTCATTTCTTCTAATCCCAAAGGATCTAACAGTGTACCTTGCTGCCAACAAGTAGTGGAGAACATGAAAAATCAATCAGTAAACGGCCCATATGATCAAATCTCCAGATTTGCAGTTGCAGGAGTGACCAAAATTGAAACTCATCAACAATGAAAACATCTTTCCTTCAAAGTTATATGGATAAATAAAGGTCAGAACAAATAGTGTTATGCTCGTATGATCTTTAAACTAGACCATTTGTTGATATATTTTTCATTGTTGGGAATGAGTAACAGAGCTCACATGTTCAATTGATCACTGTATCTACATTCGGCAGGGTCATGTTCAAGACAATTCTGCAATAAGCCTGTATCGACCCTATGAACCCTATTATTATTTTTATTTTTTAAAAAAAGGCAGCCAACTAGGATCTGATACTTTAAAAAAAAAAGTTCCAAATATTACTAGCATTAGTAAGGATTGTCACTCCAATTACGAAAACTAGAAGCAGAGATCGAGAGACAACCTTTCGAGAATACTGGGGTTTGGCCACTGAGTTGTTCAAGCACCTAGAAAAACAACAGAAAAAAGAAAAAATACAAATCATCAAAATGTCGAAGCCCAAACTAAACCAAAGAGCTGCTAAACGCGAACACGGCGACAATGGGCACCTTGGCAGCACGGGTGAGACGGTCTCCACTCTCACCGACTGAGATGTTGAGAACTAGCTTCTGGACCTTGATTTCCCTCATTGGGTTCGACAATTTCTTCTCTGAAGCCTACTCTCCGCGCAATTTAGAACCAACAAGAACGTTTCATTCAGATTTGAGCCATTGAAGAAAACAAATATTAAAAAATTAGAAAGCAACAAAACAAACGAAGGATTTACCATTGGGATTGAACACCAATAGGAATTGCAGCGACCAAGAGACAGAGTGGGGGAAGGAGGACAGAAAGTCAGAAACAGTATGCTGACGGGCCGCTAGGGTTTTTATGAAGGAATAACATGACGATGACGGAGCTTAATATGGATGCACATTATGTGCACATAATTAGGTGTCCAATTATGTGCTCATACCTCTATTAGAGGTATGAGCATATTTTTTAATTTTTTTTAATTTTTTTTATATGTTGTATTTATTTAGATTTAGATTATATGATGATTTCTGGAATTTTTTTTGCATCCAGTATCTCAAATTAATTAGCTTCCAATTCTGCAGTTATCTGTAACACCAGTATCATGGAAATTAATTAATTTTGAGATACTGGGTGTAAAAAAAATTCCAGAAAGCATCATATAATTTAAATCTAAATAAATACAATATATAAAAAAATAAATATGCTCATACCTCTAATTATGAGCACATAATTGAGCACCTAATTATGTGCACATAATGTGCATTCAGATTAATATATATAATATTGTTAGTGAAAAATAATGAAATTACAAAGGGGAAAAGTATATTGATAAAGCAAAACGGCCTGGCTCCAATGTGTGGTCGGGGATAAAGAAAACATGGGATAAAGTATTGGGGGAATTGAGATTGAGAATGGTACTGAGAATGTGAAATGGAAGTGGGAGAGGCATGGTGACTTTTCTGTCAAATCTGCATATAGACTACTTTCCGGGATTTGATGGAGCAGGTCGCGACCGGTCTTGCTTGTGGAAGGTGCGAGCGCCGCATAGGTGTAAGACGCTTATCTGGTCGTGTGCTCGACAATGTCTTATTAATAATGCGAATCGTATGAGACGAGGATTGTCAATGGATCCAACGTGCCCCTTATGCGGTGGAGGAACGGAGGACACCATTCATGTATTTCGTGATCGCGAACACCTGCATCACTATGGAGGAGGGTGGTGCACCGCAACGAGGTGGCGCTTGTTTTGTAGCTTGCCCCCATGATCGGGTATGGTGGAATGTGAGAGGCCAGCATGAAGCGAGCAAGGAATGGGCATCTAGGTTCGTTATTCTGTGCTGGTGGATATGGAGACGTAGGAACCTATTTGTTTTCGAACAGAGATGTACTTTGAACGACAGCATCCTTGCCAAGATCGGAGCCATGATGGAAGGGTTCTATTCAACTAATGATAGACTAGTAGGGACACGTCTTACCGGGGTCACTTTGGCATCAAGGCGTGAGATTTGGAGACCACCAGAGGAGGAGTGGGTAAAGGTTAATGTTGATGGAGCCTTCTCTAGTATAACAAATCAGTGTGCTGTGGTGGGGTGGTCGGAATGCTTCTGGGTTGTTCCTCAAGGGCTTTAGTCACTCCATGGATCATGGGGATGAGTTGGCGGCAGAAGTTTGGGCTTGTCTCTTAGGGCTGAAAACAGCATGGGCGATGGGGTTCAGGAGGGTGTGCCTCGAAACGGACTCCATGGAGTGTCTTGGTTTGATTTTGCAGGGTCACAGTTCTCTGCATCGTGATGCTGGTATCCTCACGGAAATCCACAACTGCGAAAGATGGACCGGGAGACGAAGTTTAATTACGCCCACGAAGCCGCAACTCGTGGCGGATCATCTAGCCAAGAATGGCACGGGTTTAAGTGGGGCTTCATGAGATTTTTACGCCATCTGAGGACGTACAGAGGATTATTTGGCATGAGTGTAATGGGTGTACTACCCCCATAGGCGCTTAGTGAGGTGTTCTTTTTGTATAAAAAAAAAAGTATATTGATAAAAAATATATATATTTAAATACCATTTGAATTGGTAAAACCCTCAAATATTTGTTGAATTTGTTAAAAGATTTAAAGGTACCAAGGACCATATGGGGATTTATAAATTCGGGCGAATTTACCATTTTACTCTTAATTTTAAATAAATTTAGAAAAATAAAAATGACCCTTGCTAGAAGGCCACCGCGGCCGGCCGTCGAAGAACCGACTGCGATTGGAAATCTGGTGATAGTTTTCTTTGTATGGGGTTTAAAAAAAAAAAATTTATTGAAAGTGAGGGGGTGGAGTTCTAACCCCCCACCCCCACTTTTATGGGGCCAAGTGGCCCAACCACTAGGTCACTTGATTATATATATGCATTAATAAATATATATATTCCTTTTAACATTTTTTTCATTAATAAATACTCTTGTAATTCTCATTACTGAACTTGTAAATACTATTGAAGAATTTGTAGATGTCATTGAAAAATTTGTAATAATCCACTTTTATTTGTTGTTCATTCAGAAACAAAAATGGTAAACCTCAAAAAACAACTCGTAACAGCTATTGAAAAATTTGTAAATGCCATTAAAGAATTTGTAAATGTCATTGAAAGATTTGTGATAATTCACTTTTATTTGTTGTTCCCTCAAAGACAAAAATGGTAAATCTAAACAACAAACTCATAAATACCATTGAAAGATTTAAATGTAATTTAGGGGTTTTGTAAATTTAAATGGTATTTAAATGTAATTTTCCCTTAAAAATAAGCATTAGACAATGCTATAATTTTTTCCGCTTCTTAGGTTAAAAAAAAAAAAAAAATTAAAAAAAAAAAAAAATTAAAACTAAACGTGATAAAGATGTTCTGATTTTTTTTTTTCATAGGGAAAATTAAAAAATAAAGGTTTAAAATAGGAAAAAGATAAATCAGAGGCTCCTATATGAAAAATTCCAATTCAGACTTGATGGAGAAATCGAGATTTGCAAAGCTTTCTAAATGATCGATTTACCCTGGAGTAAAATTTGGAAAAAAAAAAAAACAGAGTGAAGCGCCAGATAACTTCACATTCTAATAACTTCATAAATCAGTTGCTCTCTTTTTCTTTTTTATTTTGATTTTAAATTTATTGGGTTGATTGATTGGAAGAAAAATTATATACCATGATATTTGGGAAACATTTTTTGTTGATCAAAAGAGACATTGGAGTTGGCTAATTTTTTCTGAGACGAGCCTACGTTTGCGAGATTCTGTAATGTAGTAGTCTTTCGTCAGAAAAATTATATGCCCCTGTTGTGTCCATAGACTATATGAACCGGATCTTTCGTTAGTATTTAGACCGGTTTGTAGTAGTCTTTATCGATGATATCTTGATCTACTCAAGGAGTAGAGATGAGAATGAGAATCATCTGCGACTAGTATAAATGTTTTGAAGGAAAAGCAACTCTATGCCAAAGTAAGTAAATGTGAATTTTTCAGAAGTTAAATTTATGGGCTATGTGATTTCATGAAACGAGGTTTCCATGGACCCTAGAAAAGTAGAAGCAATACTGTATTGGAAAAGACTGGAAACTGCAGCAGAGATAAGTAGTTTTCTGGGTCTTGCGGGATACTACCGCAGGTTTATACAACATTTCTCTCAAATCACATTGCCATTGACAAAGATTACGAGGAAGAACTAATCAATTGTGTGGGATGAGCGATATTAGGAGAGCTTCCGATAGCTGAAGGAGAAGTTGACAACATCACCAATATTAATTAGCCTAGATCCTAGTGAGACCTATATGGTCTAAAGTGATGCTAGTAAGTAAGGATTGAGATTTGTCTGTTAGCTCTCGTACGTTTTGATTATAACAAACACTGATCTTTTTGGTCCATTAATTTGTTCAAAGTGTTTCATAAGTAGTTGCAGACTCGGGAGTATTTTGTAATAGTTAGTTATATCTGTGAGGGGTTGTATAATATAAGTAGCTTATATTTCTTTTACTTATTATGGATGACTGTATTATTAATACCCTTAGGGGTTAGTTCCATTACTTATCTGTAGTAGTTTTAGTTTTAATATCAGTACTCATCGTCCAAACTGTTTGCATGCTTTATTGCGCAAATAATAAAAAGATGTTTTAAGGAGGGGTGTGACATAAACACACACCACTCCTTCCTTCCTTCCTCAGAGGTGTACCTTTGTCAGACTTCAAATGCTTCACAAGACCTTTTAGATACATCTTAGCATACCCCTTATTTGCATGCTCCTCATTCCCGACAATGGCATCAATGCTCGGCCAACCCGTTTTTGTCACCATAATAGATATATTCTCATAACCAGTTGCCCCCATCGTGCTAGGCTGCTAGCAACAACATTTATCCTCATATCAAAAAGGTTTTGGTATCAAATACCGGCAAACACATTGTCTCTGAAAATTGAGAGGGTATTCTTAAATTAGAGCATACCCGATTGGGATCCGGAGTTGAAGACTATACTGAGGAGGTGAGATTTAGAGCGAGGAAGGAGAAATGGTTTGAGAATGGAGAAGATGAAGTGCAAGGAAGAGTAAAGAGGTGAGGAAAAAAAAAAGATATATCAGTAAATGTACAACATTTCATTATCATAGATTCCTCCTTTTGATCTGAAATGAGATTTTGCAAATTGACCTCCCTTATTTATCTTTTCCCTATTTTAACAATATTTTTCTAGGATTTTCCGTTTTTCAAAATATCTAATTAAAAACACATTCTTAAACAAGCTTCTTTTTCCCTCTAAAAAACAACAAAATTTTTCTAAAAAGGTTTTTGATGAGCCACATTTTTTAGAAATAAGACCATGAAAGATTTGTAATTTGGGTTTATGTGATGGTTTTATAACCCAATTGACAAAATATATGTGATAAGTTGATATGTGTGTGTGGATAGGACCAGGCTTTTCTTCTATACCTCTTAACATCCGCTGCCCTCCTTTACTTAAAATGACATCATTTTTCTCTTATTTTTGTTCAGATCTCAGTCTTCCATTGATTGTAATCTAGGTTGTTGGTTGTTGTCACCTTTACCTCGCAGTTGTCCTCCATTGAATGCTGATTGCAAGCAAAAGAGGATGAAGCCTCATACCAGCCAAGGACTCAAGCATCAATCTTTTTGGCATCTTCCTCTCTTACCGAGATGGCTGCAGTTGACAGAGTTTGCCATAGTTGAGGGGGAAGAAACAACGTTGTTTTGCTCTATTATAAAATATGGACTGTTTGTTTGTTATAATTGCATGGATGATGATGATGAGGGGAAACTAATTGAAATGACATCGTTTAGATTACTTCATCCAAATTGTCAAATTTCTCAGTCATTATTAGCCATCTGTTTAATGTCATATTGTTTTTCTCATTTTCCTCCCAAAAGTACGAAAACACATCCGTATTTCGTCTTTGGCGCCAACATCCCTTTCTTCTTCCTCAAGCAGTGCAGAAAAATCTGAGGAGGTGGGAAAAGGTTTTAATATATTTATATGTTTCTATGTCTGTGTCTGTGTCTATGTGTTTGGTAATTAGAAGAACTGAAGTTATAAAGATTTGTTTAGAGTATAGATAATAATGTTTTCTTTAACTGAAATTATGTGCTTGAAATAATTGTCTCTGGACATCTACCTTTGATAATTTGCTAGTAGTAGATCATTAAAGCTGGGACCAGACTGTGGTTGGTCTAAAAATTGTGGTGTGCTTTGTTGAGCAATGCTTCCTTTCATTTTTCTCCAGCTTCTTCATTTCTCTCCACTGTAGCTTGTAGAGTTTGATCCAGCTCCTTGTGAAATCTCCGCCTTCCTTTTTTTATATAGTCTTATCAATTACGTGTTAAAATTTACTCTCCTTTCTGCTCAGCCTTGCCCCACTCATATATCATAAAAAAAAGGGAACAAAAGGATGCCTTATTAATATTTACTTTTGTAAACTTAAGGAATAATCTTGTGGCACTACTAGCATTGTGTTGGTATTGGGCTACTGATGAAGTGGGATCCAAGGTGAAAATTATATGCTTATGGATGGTTATAATTGATCATCTGGTTTATTTTACCATTGCTTATTGGTTGCTTCTTTTTTTACATTTTCTAAGATATGGTCATTCTTCCATACAAGGATAGCATGTTATTATTTAGCATGCACTTACAATAGTTGGTCATGGAATCATTAGGCAAGGAGTTTGACTTGGATGGTAATTGAGTATGTGGTGCAACAAATTGTATTACATCCCCCTAAAAATGCAAAAAAAGAAAGAACCAAATTTTGAGTAACCACCTGGAAGGATGTCTCATCATCACTTCACAGTTGCATGTCTCAAGAAATAGGCTAGTGGACTCTCAAGTTTTCTAATTGGTAGTTTTTTAGCATGTATTATTGCACTACATGAAATGGAATCCCCCTTTATCAAATTCAAGACTTCATTTTGAGACGTTCTCAAATATGGGGTCCCAGTATTTGTAACCATATGGTGATGGTAGATTCTTCCATGCAAGATGTTGTCATTATATGCTAACAATTTTTTGTTATAAATGGTTTCGTTGTTCATCTTATATAAAGATTAGCTTCTTTTCGGCGCTAGCATCCCTCTCTGTTGTTAATATATTTATATGTTTCTATTTGTATTGTATGTTGTTAATATATTTCTATATGCTTGTTTTGATTTCCTGTTCATATATTTTATGTTCTTAATATATTTCTATGTTTCTATTTTTATGTGTGTGCATTGCTTTAGACATCTTTTTTTTTTTTTTGCTGTGAGTTTATATTTATATTGGGTACATATTTTTAATTTTGCATATCGATATAAATTTAACTCCTAAACTTGATCTTGAATTTAACAGTATAGAAGAAGAATGGGAATTTTGGAGGGCATATGGCAGATGAATTGGTTTTGGTGTTCGAAAACATAACTTTAACAAGAGCAAAAAAGATAGGTCAAAATATTCCTCTTATCTATATACATATGTCGTAAAGAGGGGGTAAAGAAACTAGACATTCATGATGTGAAAACAAGGAAGCATAGAGAACAAACAATAACATATTGCAAAGTAAAGTAAGAATGAATGTTAAAGAAGTAAATGGAAAGTGCAAAATAAATGAAGTCTTCCTAGATCATAATCATCATCTTCAACCTCCTAAAGTTGTTCATATATTTGCATCATTTCGAGGATTAACACCAACTCAACAATATGAATTAGAAAATGTTGAAAAGGATGGGATTAGTCAAAAATCAGCATTCAATTTGAAAAGCCAATATGCAAGAGGTCGAACCAATTTGGGATATACAAGAGGTGATGTGAATAATTATCTTAATTCAAGAAGGCAACGAGCCATGAAATATAGGGAAGCAGGATGTATATTTGGGTATATTGAGCGTCAATTAGCTAAAAATCCATCTTTTTTTCATGCCCACCAAATAGATTCAAAGGAGCAAGTGACAAATGTATTTTGTGCTGATGCACACACGTTGGTCGACTATGCTTGCTTTGGTGAAGTAATTTCACTTGACAAAACTTATTGTACAAATCGTGACCATAGACCTCTTGCAATCTTCTCTGGCTTCAACCATTACAAAGAAGGGGTAATATTTGGAGTGGCATTGTTACATGATGAGACTGTTGAGAGTTTCAAATAGCTCTTTAAGAATTTTTTGTTCACACACAAAAATGTAAGGCCGCTAACTATGTTTACCAAACAAGATACTGCTATGTCACATGCATTACAAGAAGTGATGACAGAGGCAAATCATGCCATATGCACCTGGCATATTTCAAAAAATACAATGAAGCACCTTCCAAGCTTAATGGTTAGTGATTTCAACCATTGCATGTGTCATTGTTGGGATAAAGTCGAGTTTGAAGAAGCTTGGTAAACATTATTATCACAACAAGATATGGAAAAAAAAAACTCGTGATTGATGTCCATGTACCTAATAGAAGAAAAATGAGCATATGCTATATGAAGAACTTAAGGACACTTGGCATGAGAAGCATACAAATTAGCGAAAGTGTCAATGCATCTGTCAAAAGTTGCACCCATGCTAAATTGGATATCAATAAGGGTGGAAACAAGTCAAGCCAGGCTTTACCCTTAACGGGTCAGGCCTGTTTTGCAACAGGGTGGCCTGAGCCTATCCTATACAAAGGCTTGGCCTCGCCTGAGGCCTATTAAGATTTTTTTAATACAATTACATTTTTTTCATATAGGATAATTATTTTTTTCTAGATAGAATAATTACCTTGTATTCATATTGAGTAATTAACTTTGTTAGCATAAAGTAATTAATAGGCCCAGGCCGGCTTGACAGGCCCAACAGGCTTCTTAATAAATCTAGTCCTAGCCTGTTAACCAAAACATTCCTTTAAATAGGCCTTGGCCTAGCCTTTTTTACTAGCAGACCAGGCCACAAGCCCCTAACAAGCCGCCTGACCTATTTCCATCCCTAGATATCAATCGATTCATCCAACAATTTGAACAAGTTGTAAAGGATAAGCTTTATAATTAATTGAAAAGTGATCTTAAGGCGCTTGACAAGTTGCGTGGTTGATATTATAGAGTTCAAGTATGCTTAGTCAGATTTCTGATGTATATACTCGACCTATTTTTAACTTGTTCTTACAATAATGTGATCTACGTGATGTTACACGTATAAAGGAGAGGAAGGAAAGAAAGATCATTATGCATGTGGAGGATAGTGTCACCATGTTTGATTATGCGATCACCATGGATGGAAGTAAATGAGAGCATAGTTTGACATTTGATCCTTCAACTGAGACAATAAATTGTAGTTGCAAAAAGTTTGAACAAGTTGGCTTATTATGTTGTCATGCATTGAGAATATTGAATGAACATGATATCAAATTATTCCCTCAGAAATATATAGTAAAAAGGTGGACAAGAGAAGCATGATATGGTGTAGTGTATGATATTAAGGGGAAACAGATTGAAGTTGATCCCAAAATTCAAAGATCAAATCGATATAGACAATTATGCATTTTACTTGTTAAATTAGTTAATGATGCATCAGAAAGCTTAGAGGCATTCTCGCTTGTTAATGAAGTTGTCTTGAAACTAAGTAAAAAAGTGGTCGGGCTTCACATAAAATACTTATTAGATGATGGTGAAGGTGATGAGAATGGTGTGGGGAATCATGATAGGGATAATGGTAGTGGGAAAGTTGTTGGCTTCAAAAAGAGATATGGTAAAAAGATAAGTAAACGGATAAAGAGTTGTCTTGAAACCAGTCGAAGTAGAGGAATAACAAAAGCCTCTAAAAAGCCTCTTCAAGCTTTACCCATATACTTTTGATCAAATTTTATTTTTCAAAGATGCTTAATGCTTATTACATATTTAATGTTTCTTTCTAAATATGTTTTAGGGACATCATAATCAACTTGAAAAATCTAAGGTATCAACTCTAGTACAACATACTAATATGATGTTGGATAACTCTTAATCAACTCAAATGACTCTTACGAATTTATTGATGGTATGCCATATGATATTGAATAGCATCATCTAATAGTTTGTTTTATGTATTGAGAGATTTATTTTATTTTTTTATTATAGGCACAACTTGATTGTGACTTTACATCGCTTGAAGAACTAGATTTTAGCCAAAAATAAAATGTTGGTAAGCATAAAGAATAATGATAATGAAAGAAAACAATTTAGTCTCTTATATTGAAATATGAAATTCTTTACATGGTCTCATCTTACAATAGTGGACAAATTCAAGATTGTCAATATATATTCAGTAACATTACAAAGTTGCATTGTGTTACAAATACAAATTCAATGATTGACTTTGATCCTTCTACATGAAGCCTCTATTCCACCTTATTTTGTCCAGCCTTTTGTACAACTTATGGCTTCCTTTGGGCTACTCTCTATTTTACTCAAGCAAGCTCATTATGTACTTCCATTGGTCTACTCTCTATTTTGGTCAAGCGGGCTCATTTTATACATGAAGTCTTCATTTTTTTTTCTTTTGGCTTCTCATGTCTTCTCCATTGATGTAGTTTGAGTTGGCTCTATTTTTTGGTCAAGATTGCTCAATATTTGTATAATTTGTTATGAAACAAAGTCAACAAACAGTCACATAACAAGTTTCAATCTTAATTTATCTTTCTCTGATTTGTATTTTCAAATACACAACATGTTGCATGCTACGTTAAACGATTGAAATATATAAGTCTTTCAAGAACATAAATACAATGTTATGGATGTTTTGTTCTTCACTTTAGAGTAAGTTGTATTGCAACATGACTAAAAACCCAACATGTCAAGTTCTTCACTTTATGCAAAATGTACCAGGAAGATTCTGTTATGCTACATCACTTTCTTCATGCTCATCACTTTCCCATAATCAGCCTAATTCCTTCAATCTTACCATTGCATCATATGGAGGAGGATAGAATTGCAAGTAACAAAAAGAAGCAATTTGTTAGTTCTCTATGAGTTTTGATGATAACTGACCATTGTAAACAAACTGAGATTTATGATCCAAGCCAAAATGCTTTCTACTTGTTCAAACTTGGATCGTATCAATCTGTCACATTTGTTGTCAGATTGACTTGAGTTTGAGATGTCAAACTCGAGCCAAGCCTCATGTAACTTGAGCCAAGAAGTCTTCTAGACTCAAACCACACTTAGCTTACTCGATTTTTGATGAGAACTCGAGCCAACGCCTGGTAACTCGAGTTAAATCTCTGCGAACTTAATAAACCTTTCAAACACAGAGTTGGTTGACTCGAGTTTAAGTCCAGTGACTCAAGCCTAAGATCTGACCGTTATTTTCAAATAACCTCGTTAACTCAAGCCATCTCCTAGTGACTCGAGTTAGGAGAAGTTTTTCAAATCATTTTCAAAAGGTCTTGAGAGTTCTTGACTCGAGCTAGATGTTTGTGACTCGAGTTTAGACCTAAACTCAAGCCAAGATTTGGAGACTCGAGTTATAGCTTATCAGAGTCATCTTATTCAAATGAAGATGAACTCGAGTCTGATTTTGGCGACTCGAGTTTGGACCTAAACTCGAGCAGAGCTTGTCAAACTCGAGTTAATGCTTCTTTTATCGTTTTCCAATTCATCTCTTTAAAATGATGACTCGATCCATATTTGTTTAAACTCGAGCCAATCCACCTCTTATTGTAAATCACTGTATCCGAATCCTTTAAATCTCTAAGATTGATTTACCTACTTCTTATCATCACTCATTATTATTCCTAACTATGTTTAATCAGTTTGCTAATGAGTTTCAGATGATTTTGGTATGGATACCGCTAAATCGCATTAAAGCATTTGTGTGTCAGATTGCATTTAATGCACTTACCTATTCGAGACAGAATCTCAACAACCATATCTCTGAGTAATCGAAAGACATTTATGGAATCCTTAAACTGCCTTCTATGTCTCAGCGATCAAAAACAAAAGGAATGAAAGAATGTTAAAGACGAAAATTATCCAGGCTTCATTAATGGCGATAGTGACTATCAAGCTTCATCTGTCTAACGGCTATTTTGAGAGTCACAATGGATAATCTTCAAGCTTCTACAATAATCTTCAAGCTTATTAGTGTTCTTGACTGAATAGCGAGAAGATTTTTATAATCACCTATTCACCCCCCCTCTAGGTGATATTTTACCTTCACAATTATAGTTCCTACACCAAATAAGTTCACATAAGGAATTCTGACAAAGGCATGTGATGATATTTAGTCAAATACAAACTGGAATTAGGTAATTAACACAAAGTATATGTTAACTTTTCCATATAGATACCAAGCAAGAAAATTTATACCATCAAAAACTCATACTCATCAGTTTAACAGAAGAGTTTGATAATTAACATAAAACCAGCTGGAATATTATCTGAGTACAACCATTTATAAACCAACCATCAATAAAAAAACAAAAATCTTAATGCTCCAGAGACAAAATAACAAAACGACCAAATACAAAGACTCTTTGGAAATAGAATCAACCCAGGTGGCCAAATATTGATTATAAGCCTTATTTAATTTGATGAACTTTGTTCATTACTTTGCCAAACAACCAATTACTTTTTTTTTGCTCGAAACAACCAATTACTTTAACCAAGCACATCCTGACTTAATAACTCAGTGACATGCATTTATGTTAATCAAATAAACCACAATGGTAAGTAAAGTTCATAAATGAACTTGTCACAATCAAAAAGTACTTGATGTGGAAGATAGAATTTTCCTAGTAGGAACCAACTTGGTATTAGATTGTCATTACATCCAGGAATTTTGATTTCCTACAAAATGAGATTTTGTCAAAACTTCATACAAGTAATGAATCAGTTTACAAGCTATTGGCGACTGATTGGCCAAAATGGTTAAAAATCTAAGATAATTATGATTGCTTACAAATGAAAAATATAAAAATGTCAAGCAACTTCAAGAAATCACATATGCATATAAGCCTCCTATTAATTTTCGTATTTATTGTTACGTTAATAGTTTATCATTATTACTCTTTTTACTTAGTTAGTTGTTTCTTTTTTTCGTTCTAACTAGCCGTATTTATTTCTATTTACTTGTTTATTTATGTATCTTGTATGTATAATCGAGCTTTAATGCGTTGTTATTTATATTTCTTTTGATCAGTTCATTTTAATTTTTTATTTCTATCATTCTCACTTTGTACTGCTCCCATTATTTCCGTTATTTTATTTATTTATTTATCATTAATCATTGTTTAACTTTACATTTCATTATTTATTAATAATTTATCATTCATTTACTTGCCTCTATTTCTTTTATTGTTATACGGATTATTTTACTCTTTATCAATATCATTTGTAGTCGTTTTGTTTTTTCTTTGATAATTTATTCCTGTTTTTTATTTAATGTATATTGAGCCCTTTCTCCTCTATTATTTCATCCCATCCTCCATTTATTATTTGTTATTTACATTTATATTTTTTGCATGGATTTGTTATCTACAAATAAGGTATATATTATTTTTTTGATGAAGTAAATACACATTATTTATAATGCATTGAGTTTTTTATATTGTTAATAGTTTATGAATATTACTTGTTTTACTTAGTTGTTTCTTTTTTTCATCCTAACTAGCCTATTTATTTCTATTTACTTGTTTATTTATGTATCTTGTATGTATAATCGAGCTTTAATGCGTTGTTATTTATATTTCGTTTGATCATTTCATTTTAATTTTTTATTTCTATCATTCTCACTTTGTTTTGCTCCCATTATTTCTGTTATTTTATTTATTTATTTATCATTAATCATTCTTTAAGTTTACATTTCATTATTTATTAATAATTTATCATTCATTTACTTGCCTCTATTTCTTTTATTGTTATACGGATTATTTTACTCTTTGTCAATATCATTTGTAGTCGTTTTGTTTTTTCTTTGATAATTTATTCCTGTTTTTTATTTAATGTATATTGAGCCCCTTCTCCTCTATTATTTCATCCCATCCTCCATTTATTATTTGTTATTTACATTTATATTTTTCGCATGGATTTGTTATCTACAAATAAGGTATATATTATTTTTTTGATGAAGTAAATACACATTATTTATAATGCATTGAGTTTTTTTTATTGTTAATAGTTTATCAATATTACTTGTTTTACTTAGTTGTTTCTTTTTTTCGTTCTAACTAGCCTATTTATTTCTATTTACTTGTTTATTTTTGTATCTTGTATGTATAATCGAGCTTTAATGCGTTGTTATTTATATTTCTTTTGATCATTTAATTTTAATTTTTTTATTTCTATCATTCTCACTTTGTACTGCTCCCATTATTTCTGTTATTTTATTTATTTATTTATTTATGAGTAATCATTCCTTAACTTTACATTTCATTATTTATTAATAATTTATCATTCATTTACTTGCCTCTATTTCTTTTATTGTTATACGGATTATTTTACTCTTTATCAATCTCATTTGTATTAATTTGATTAGTCGTTTTTTTTTTCTTTGATAATTTATTCCTTTTTTGTTTTGTTTAATGTATATTGAGCCCTTTCTCCTCTATGATTTCATCCCATCCTCCCTTTATTATTTCTTATTTACATTTATATTTTTCGCATGAATTTGTTATCTACAAATAAGGTATATATTATTTTTTTGATGAAGTAAATACACATTATTTATAACGCATTGAGTTTTTTTTTTTTTTTTTATTGTTAATAGTTTTTAATTATTACTCTTTTTACTTAGTTAGTTGTTTCTTTTTTTCTTTCTAACTAGCATTATTTATTTCTATTTACTTGTTTATTTATGTATCTTCTATGTATAATCGAGCTTGAATGCGTTGTTATTTATATTTCTTTTGATCACTTTATTTTAATTTTTTATTTATATCATTCTCACTTTGTTTTGCTCCCATTATTTCTGTTATTTTATTTATTTATTTATCATTAATCATTCTTTAAGTTTACATTTCATTATTTATTTTTAATTTATCATTCATTTACTTGCCTCTATTTCTTTTATTGTTATACGGATTATTTTACTCTTTATGAATATCATTTGTACTAATTTGATTAGTCGTTTTGTTTTTTCTTTGATAATTTATTCCTGTTTTTTATTTAATGTATATTGTGCCTTTTCTCCTCTATGATTTCATCCCATCCTCCCTTTATTATTTGTTATTTACATTTATATTTTTCGCATGGATTTGTTATCTACAAATAAGGTATATATTATTTTTTTGATGAAGTAAATACACATTATTTATAATGCATTGAGTTTTTTTTATTGTTAATAGTTTATCAATATTACTTGTTTTACTTAGTTGTCTCTTTTTTTCGTTCTAACTAGCCTATTTATTTCTATTTACTTGTTTATTTTTGTATCTTGTATGTATAATCGAGCTTTAATGCGTTGTTATTTATATTTCTTTTGATCATTTAATTTTAATTTTTTATTTCTATCATTCTCACTTTGTACTGCTCCTGTTCTGTAATAGAACACAGATGTTCAGCCTCAATGGGCTGGTATGATTTATATTGAATCGGATGCAGCGCCCGCTGATATCTATGGAGGAGATAACAGCGAATGCTGGTAGATCACTGTGCTACACGGGGGTGGCTTTTTGCCTGAGTGTGGGGTGTGTGCACAGTGAGACTGAATGGTAAAGAATGGACTAGTGAGTCGTGATGTGTACCTGGTAGGTAATCCCTATTTATAGAGGTTACCTAGGGTTTCGTCCTTCTTACCAGCACTCCTTCGTCGTGCGCCTCCCCTCTCTTGATCGTGTGCTCTCCATATCTGCATGATCCCTGCATTATCGGCACAGTCAAGGGTGATTGGCAGTTTACCTTTCTGAAGGAAGGTTTCCCGCCTATAGCTCTTCCCATTGGGCCTTGCTCATGCCAGGCCCATTACTTGAGTCCATAACAGTTGCCCCCAAGCTCAGAAGTTCGGGCTTCCGGGCTGCTGCTTGATCTCGGGATGTCTCTTCTCTACCTACCTCGGTATTAGTTTAAACTTCAGGAATTAAATCTTGAGTTACCTCTGTACCGGGTTTGTTTACCGTGATATTTGTCGCTTTTCTTAGCTCGGGCTTCGGAGGAAAATCACGATAGTGTCTTTATAGCATGAGATTTTGTCTTTATTGGATTGTACCCATTTGTCGCTTCGCATTCTTCATATGCCCCATTGCCCCTAATCTTGGATGAGATAGAGACACGTGGCTTGCGGTGATTCGAGGACTGTTCGGCTACATTTTGATGCCAGACTATCACCTCCTGGCGTTTATTGGGTGTCTTTTGTAACATCATTTCACACGAAATAAATGCTCACGCTTTTCTTAGCAACAGTCATGATTTCTTTTATGGGAATCTGTAACGCTATTTCCATTTAAGCATCATTGGTTGTTGCGTGGCCCTTGCAATCCACTGAGCCTATAAATTCTCTTCCTCCTTTCTCTTGCTCCTACGCCACTGGTCTTTGCTTTTTATTTGCTGCGTAAACATTCTTCAAAGAACGATGAGCCTTCTTGTGAGAGTTTCAAACTCTATCATCCGCTGGCCTGTTCCCTTTTTTTTAACCATGTGGGGAAGGAGAAAGAGATTCCAGAAAAAGAAAACATTTGTCGGCCCTGCGGCCTTACCTCCAGATGTAGTTACCAGTCTTCAAGCATATCGCTCGGCGGGCTCCTGGGGTCCCAGAGGTAGTTACCAGTCTTCACGTCTGGTTCTACTTCGTATGGGCTTTGAGAAGATGTTCGGGCTTTGTTTCGGCCTCTTCCCGTCTGGAGAGCTTCATCATCTCCCAGGGGAGGTTCGAGAAGTGTTTTGGCAGTCTTCCTGGACTTGTCTAAACTTCTCTAAGAACTCCAGCATTGCCAGCAAGCGCTTTTACCAATGTGATGTTTCTGTTGGGCAGTTGCTTTACTCCCGCCACCAGGTTTTTTTCCATTTCATGGGATGTTTCTGATTATCATCACCTGTAGTGATTAAGGGATGCACAGATGTAATTTCCTTCTTTATATTGACCTTGTAATCGTCTCTGTTGACGAGTAGTTTAGTCAATTTTTCTTGTAGATGACTTGTGTAACCCGATCAAGTATCAATATAAAGATGATTTCTGCATTCTTCATATGCCTTAGTATAATCTTGAATGTGTTTGATCATTGGTATTGAGTTCTCCTCTAATAACCGAAATCAATAAGTGAGTTTTCCCAATACACTTAACTTACGCTAGTAAGGACCCCGGCATTTCCCATGACTTTAACCCGGTTGTCATCTTCGTCCGCCATACCGTGTTTTTAGTATCATATGATGCCGGTTACCCTCTTCACTTTTTGTGAACCGTCGTTTTTCTCATTATGACTCTTCTGCAACACGTCTTCTCACATTGATATGAAAGGACGTATCTTTTCCGCAAATTGCCACGTCTTTGCGTATTACTTGCTGCTCAGACATAGGCGCTACGAAATAAGCGCTGGGAAGGTGCGAACATTCAATGCTCACATTGCTTTAGGAATGGCATCATTGCGCCTTTTGGGGTACTCTGACTTTCCGCCTTTTTTACGCAACTGCCCTTGTCGCTTCAAATTCGCATCCTTTCGCCAACGTCTTTCTCCTGCCAAACCTATATATTTTGGCTTTCTTCGTCATTTGAGTACTTTACTCGCTCAACTCTTCGTCTGCCTTGCCAGTGATACTCTCAGCGACTGCCTTTCTCTACCAGCTCTTGCCGATCTTCCGCAGAAATCTTCTAACAGGTATTCCAACAACTTTTTCATTGCCGAAATCCTTTTCCCTCGTCATTTTTTCTATGCTTTTTTGTCTGGATTCACTATTCTGCGCGTAATTTTCTTCAACTTTCTGAATTTATACGTGAACCTCTGAACTTGTGGGTTTCTTAGGTTGAGCCACTCTTGCCCTATTCCTTTGACCACAAACATTCTTTTTTGCCCTCATCCCCACTGAATCAATACTTTTGTGGAACTATAAACATGTATGGCCAGAATGCTTCTGGACATTTTATTGATTTTCCACGTTTTCCCCCTAGGATTGATTCTTGTGAACCATTTTGTTGACCGTAGCCTTTTTTCTTTCTTAGGCGTTAATGGCGTCGTCGTCTCACTCTCTTGTGCCGTCCCAAACGGATGAGGCCAGTTCGACTGGGTCGGTCAGGAACCCTGATTCCCCCAAGAAAGCCGTGAGTGCGAGGGTGATTGAATTTAAGAACACCTTGAGCGCCGAGGAGTTTCCCCAACTTGGCATAAACGAGAATGGGCTAGGATATACCGTGGGACTTCCCCACGATGATGAATCAGTGGCCGCTGTTCGACCAAGGGATAGTCAGCCTCACGAGCCTCACTTCTTTTTCTTCTACCGGGATGTTATTACCCTCATCGGTGTCAGGTTCCCTTTTTCCGACTTTCAAGTTGAGCTTCTTAATCACTTGCACCTGGCTCCTTCACAACTTCACCCCAATGGTTGGGCATTTGCTGTTGCTTTTGAGAGTCTTTGCAAAAAACTGAATGTCTGTTGTACTGTCTCGGTCTTTATGACCTTTTACGCCCCCTAGAAACAAACACATTCCTAAGTAGGAATAATTTTTGGTTTGGATGGACCACATTCCGGGGGAGAGGGGAGCATAAGCTTTTCAAAGCTTTTATTGAATCTTGGAAGAATTTCAAGTCGGCCTTTGTCAAAGTCAAGGCCATTCTATTCCAGTGTCCTTGGTTCCTTACGACATCCGCTTCTGGGGATCTGGAGGGGAGATTTCCTCTTTATTGGACGAACATCCATCATAAGCTTAAGTCCGGGGCCTATACTCCGAACCTGGCCAGCCTTACTCCGGATGAAGAAGCGGCCGTTGAATGGCTTATCCTCCTTTCCAGTTTTCTCACCTTGCTTATGGATCCACGGGACTATATGTCCATTTCTTCCTTGAAGCGACGAGCCCCCAGGGGTATGAAATCCGTCCTGTGCTTGTACTATAGTCATGGATGACTCATTTACGATTATCATTGCTAGCTAACCTTCTATTTTCTGTGCAGGTCAACAAATGGTGAGGCCAGCACATCTTGAGCTTTTTAAAGAGCTTTGCCTGCGTGCGGACCCTGCTGGATCAGTGGCTCCTCCTCCCTCCAATGAACCCACCGTGGGCAGCCAACCTGCTGCTCCGGAGGCGGGCGCTATTGCCAAGGTTCCCCGCAAGCGCTCCGTTGCTAAAGACGGATCGGATCGGGAGAAGAAAAGGACGAGGAAATCCAAAGGGAAGCAGGTTACCGAGGATGCGCCTATCATAGCCGAGGTACCTGACCTTCCAACTCCTTCCAACCCGCCAATTGCTGGTGCAGGACCAGTGTCTCCATCCGCGCCCAGTCATGCCTTTGCTATGCCGCGCACCCATGCCACTATGTCTGGGGGAGCTCTTTGGTCAAGCGGGGTGACGCCAGAACTTATGGATCTTGTGCGTCCCCCTGCACGCATGTATTCCCCCACCACGCCTAGCCAGGAAGAACAACTTCGCCTGGATGAGATTCAGCTGCATGCCTTTCAGGCCATTTCTTTGCTACAGCCTTATGCCGCTCTCCGGGCTCAGTACGCCGATCGGTCGAAAGCTTTGGATGACCTGACTCAGCAACTTGCCGCAGTAACCACCATTCTTAAAGGGGTAAACAAGGAGAAGACCTCCCTTGGAGCCGAGCTTAAGAAAACCATTGGCAAACTGGGGACAACCACTGACGAGGCTGCCTCTGCGCTCTCTAAGTTAGCCGCGATTGAAGCCGAGCTAGTTGCTTCTCAGGATAAGCTGTGTCATCTCGAGATTCTTCGTCTGGAAGATGCCGCAACCATTCGGAAGTTGACTGTGGACGGCGATGATTTGAGGGACAAACTTGGAAAGAAAGATGAGGAGCTTGCAGCTGCTGATTCCAAGCTTGTGTTGTACGGTCAAGCTGCCGAACTGTCGTTTCAGAACGAGGTCGATCCAATTCTTGCCTTGAATCCTGGCATCACTTTGAATACGGTTGGGCTGCATATTGAGGCTTATGTCAATGATAAGGGGGAGCTGATTCCTCCTGGGACTGACGAAAGTGAAAATGAGCAGCCTTCTCTGTCAGTTACTGAGCCCCAGTCAGAGCTTTGATGTAATGGTTTGATGACTTCTATGTTTGAAAGCCTGTGGCCGTAGGCCATAATTTTTTGTCGTATAAGCCATTTGTTTTTCGGATATGCTCACGATTACAGCATTATTTTTACTCCCGTGCATTTGGGCTTACTTGTTAGATGTCTGATTTTTCACAACCGTAGTTGTTATCATAACAGGAACAAGAATATTCACTATGATGCTGAAAGGCGAGCTTCTTTGCTTCGACTTTGAACATCGTTAGACTCGCATATAACTTTAGGGGATGGGTTTAATTCCTCTATCCTTCATATGTGTGATCAAGGCATGATTTTTGCAGACTAGATATCATTGTCTGCTACCATGTCTGAATCAGATATGCTTTTAAACGTCGGAATTTAGCATCTGGACTACTGCATATTTATACTATCCGTGGTTTTGGAAAACAGATTTGATTATCCTGTTTTCTACACGATAATATTTTACACGATTTCGGAAACCGGGTTTCAATACCCTGGCCTCTACGTGTTTATTTTACACGATTTTGAAAGACGGGCTTGATGCCCTGACTTCATCGCGTTTATTTTGCACGATTTCGGAAACCGGGTTTCAATACCCTGGCCTCTACGTATTTGTAAGGTGATTTCTTTGAGACCGGGTTTATCGACCCTGGTTTCATCACACTTTTAAGTCATACACGATTTCGGAAACTGGGTTCCAATACCCTGGCCTCTACGCGTTTATTTTACAAGATTTCGGGAGACGGGCTTGATGCCCTGACTTCATCATGTTTATTCCCGACACGATTTCGGAAATCGGGCTTCAATACCCTGGCCTCTACGGGTTTATAAGGTGATTTCTTTGAGACCGGGTTTATCGACCCTGGTTTCATCACACTTTTAAGTCATACACGATTTCGGAAACCGGGTTCCAATACCCTGGCCTCTACGCGTTTAATTTACACGATTTCGGGAGACGGGCTTGATGCCCTGACTTCATCATGTTTATTCCCGACACGATTTCGGAAACCGGGCTTCAATACCCTGGCCTCTACGTGTTTATAAGGTGATTTCTTTGAGACCGGGTTTATCGACCCTGGTTTAATCACACTTTATTTTGCACGATTTCGGAAACCGGGTTTCAATACCCTGGCCTCTACGTGTTTATGAATAGAAAGTAGGCACAAATCTTACTTGTAGAAACATGGCTAAGCCATTCTTTCATTCATAAAATCAAAATCATTGGTAAAATCTCTTACAAGAAATTTAGATGTAAAGAAATAACGAGCCGACCTCCCACAAGTAAGGTCATGCCAGGTCTTTCAAATGAAATCACCCTCATCGGGGCCATAATCTTCAGCTATAATAAGCCTTCAACTTGTCAACGTTCCAAGTCCGCTTCACCGCTTTCTTCTGCAGCGTCTCCAACCTGTAGGCTCCTTTACCGAGATTTTCAGTAACTCGGTATGGGCCTTCCCAGTTGGGAGCCAGCTTTCCCTCTGCAGCATTCTTGTTGCCAATATCCGCCCTCCTAAGAACGAGGCTCCCCGTGTCAAAAGAACGGGGTCGCACCTTTTTGTTGTAGCGGGTTGACAGAAGCTGTTTAGCTGCCAAATCTCGACAGTGTGCGGCGATCCGCACTTCATCAATCAAATCTAACTCAACCGCAATTGCCTCATTGTTCTCTTCTTGATGCTGAAGGGCTACGACCTTCCGCCACGATGACTCTCCAATTTCAACTGGGATCATGGCCTCACATCCGTAGGTCAGCTTGAATGGCGTTTCTCCGGTTGATGATTGTACACTTGTTCGATAACTCCACAAGACATAGGACAGTTGGTCTACCCAGCTAGATGCAGCATCTTCTATTCGCTTCTTTAATCCGTCTATAATGATCTTATTCGCGGCCTCTGCCTGCCCATTTGATTGCGGATGCTCTACGGATGCGAAGTGCTGCTGGATATTAAAATCAACTACCAACTGTTGAAAACCCTTGTCAATAAACTGCGTTCCGTTATCAGTAACGATTTTGGCTGGTATACCAAAACGTGAAATGATGTTCTTTTGTAAGAACTTCTGCACCCTAGCTGATGTAATCGTGGCGAGTAGTTCTACTTCAATCCACTTTGTAAAATAGTCGACTGCCACAACAAGCCATCGCATTTGACCCACCGCTCGCTTGAAAGGCCCCAATAGGTCCATTCCCCATTTGAAGAATGGCCATGGTGCGGAAATTATCTGAAGGGGTGCAGGTGGTGATCGGATAATACTAGCATGCTTTTGGCAACTGTCACAGTTTTGGACATGACTCTTAGCATCAACCGCCATGGTAGGCCGAAGTATCCAAATTTCATCGCCTTTCTAGCCAACGCTTTAGCTCCCATATGGTGACCATTGATACCCTCATGGATCTCCATTAAAACGTAACAGGCCTCACTTGCCGACAAACACTTCATCATTGGAGAATGTACCCCTTTGCGATACAATTGGTCATTAACAAGCGCGTACGAAGCTGCTGTTCGTGCGAGCTTCTTGGCCTCCAAGGGTTCGTCAGGTAGGGTTCCTTTTTCCAAATAGTCCGCGATGGGTTTCCTCCAGTCGCCTGATTCCAAAATGATCATCACACAACTTGGTTCTAGGAGGTTTTGTTGGATGATGGTGCGGTGGTTCCCTGGAGTTTTAGTGTTTGCTAGTTTTGTCAGGACATCAGCCCTTACATTGTCTCCTCTTGGAATATGCACCATCGTCACTTCGTCAAATTCAGTGATGATTTCCTTCACCTTCCCCAGATATTTGATCATTAAAGCTCATTTGGCCTGGTAGGTTCCATTGATCTAAGAAGCTACCAATTGGGAATCAGTGGATACGTGTACTCGACGGGCCCCCCCTTCGTGAGCTTGGAGTAAACCGGCTATTAGCGCCTCATACTCCGCCTGGTTGTTGGACGTTGGAAAGGTGAAGCGTAGAGACAACTCTAGCGAGACGCCTTCGGACTTTCAACAATAATTCCTGCTCCACTTCCTTTAACATTTGATGAGCCGTCCACAAACAACTTCCAAACACTATGATTGTCATCCCCGGTCCCCGGGGTTAGCTCCATCACAAAATCCGCCAACGCCTGTGACTTGATTGCGTGCCGAGCCTTGTAGGTGATGTCGAATTCAAACAAGTGAATGGCCCATCCCACCATTCGCCCGGCTAGGTCTGGCTTGTGAAGGATTTGACGGATTGGTTGATCAGTGCGTACCACGATCGGATGACTCTGAAAATATGGGCGGAGCCGCCTTGCCGCCACTAATAGGGCAAACGCTATCTTTTCTACCTTCTGGTATCGCAACTCTGATCCTTGTAGCTCTTTACTTATGAAATATACCGGGCTCTGACCATCCTCGGTTTCCCTCACCAGTGCAGCGCTTACCGCCTCATTACCCACAGATAAGTATAATATTAGGATTTCTCCAGTCATAGGTCTTGTTAGTACTGGAGGCGCTGCCAAGCACTGTTTGATTTTCTCAAACGCCACCTCACACTCAGCATTCCATCCCTCAGATGCTTTCTTCTTTAGCAGTTTGAAGAAAGGGAGCGAGTTTTCTGCTGACTTTGGTAGAAAGCGAGTTAGAGCCGCTAACCTTCCTGTCAGTTGTTGAACTTCTTTCTTGTTTTGCGGGGCCTTCAGGTCTAGTACAACTTGACATTTATCAGGATTCACCTCTATGCCCCGATTTGTGAGCAGGAAACCCAGGAATTTTCCCGCGGGTACTCCAAATGCGCATTTGGCCGGGTTTAAGCGAATTCTGTATCTTCTCAGTTTGTCAAAGGTCTGTCTCAAGTCCTCCACATGATTATCCTCATTCAAAGATTTGACGATCATGTCGTCAATGTAAACTTCGACGTTCTTGCCCAATTGGTCTTCAAAGACCCTGTTCATCATTCGTTGGTACGTCGCCCCCGCGTTCTTCAATCTGAATGGCATCACATTATAACAATAATTAGCCTTTTCGGTGATGAAGGCGGTCTTGGCTTGATCATCCGGTGCATTGCAATTTGGTTATATCCCGAGTATGCGTCCATGAATGACAAAGAATCGGAATCCAGAAGAACTGTCGACCAGTTGATCTATGTTGGGCATCGGGAAAGAATCCTTTGGGCATACCAGGTTTAAGTCCTTGTAGTCCGTGCATACCCTCCATTTTCCATTGGGCTTCTTAACGAGAACGACATTGGAAAGCCACGTGGTATACTGTATCTCTCGGATGAAACCGGCTTCCAACAACTCCGCTATGTGCGCTTCCAAGGCATTTCTCCTTTCTTCCCCGAGCTTCCTCTTTTTCTGAGAAACAGGAGTAGACCCCGGTTTGACCGCCAACTGATGACAACAGAAAGATGGATTGATACCGGGTATCTCGGATGGGCTCCACGCAAATACATCTCGATTAGCCCTGAGGAATTGTTCCAACTCTTCACGTCTCGCGGGATCTAACTCCTTGCCGATTTTCGTAACCTGGCCGGGTTCTGATCCCAGAACGAAGTCTTCTAACTCGCCACTTGGCTCAGTTTTCATTTTTTCCTCTTCGCGGAGGTCCAACTCCACCACGTTTACAGATTTTCCTTCTGAATCCTCTTCCGGGGCTTTGCCTGCATTACTCCGTGGTAACCGGGATCGTTCATGCCTAACCGTGTTGTAGTAACACTGCCGGGATTGTTTTTGATCTCCTTTTACGGTAACCACTTTGTTTTTCTTGTTGACCATCTTGAGTTTCTGATGCTTGGACGACACCAACATATCCCAATTGTGAATTGTTGGCCGGCCCAAGATTATATTGTAGGATGATGGGAAATCCGCTACCACGAATCTAACTCTCTCTGATTTGAAAGCCTGTGCATCCCCCATGGTTAACTTGAGATCAACATACCCTTTTGGACGGGTATCCTGCCCATTGAAACCGGTTAGGGTCGTTTTGCATGGTTTCAAAACATCAGCGTCAAAGTTCATCCTTTTATACGCGTCCCAAAAAATGATGTCCACAACGCATTTTCGGAGCTTCCCATCTCGGACGAATTTTTCAACCGCATCCTTCAGATCCCAGCATTGCTCGGTTGTGTGTCCGTGTTGGTCATGGAACTCACAGAATCGAGTCTTGTCAGCCGTGCCTCTTCTACCGAGAGGCCGAGGTCTTTCGACCTTTTTCATCTCGGTCGTGCAAACTTCTTTCCATAGCTTCGCCTGTGAAACCTTCAGTGGAGTGTATCTTTCATACTTTCCTTCTCAGTTTTTATCGTTGCTTTCCCAGGCTCGAGGGTTTTTCTTGTGTGTCTCTTGACTTTCCCTTCCTCGGTTTGGTGGGCTCTTCGGCCGATCTTTCACAGCGTTGGCCGCCATCTCCATTTGTTCTAATTCCAAATATTGCTGTGGTCGTCCGTGAAAATCGGCCAACGATGTAGGGCGCCGCTTGATAATCGACTTTTTTAACCGGGATGATGCATCCAAACCGGCTATAATGCAATGCAAGTATACCTCATCCTTTAGCCCCGGAATCTGCAACGCGATACTCTTAAAACTGTTGGTTCTGATTAGTTTTGATGATGTCTTATATAGATGCCATTAAGAGCAAAAAGATTGTATACTATACTTATCTTCTACATTGACTAACTCCGATATTTTTGATGTAGATTAGTCCAAGATTAATTATAGAGATTAATCAAGAAAGGAGAAGAAAGAAAGAAGAACTTGCTCCATGTGAAGAGATTAATGATGTGAAGTTTAATGATGGAGATTAATCAAGATGAGATTTGGAAGAATGAAGAACTTGCTGAATATAATGAGAATATCATTATTCATGTTCCTAGATTAATACTAGAAGTCTCCACGGTGATATGGAAGTTCGAACGACTCAATTCGGAGTTAAAATAAGCAAGTTCAAGCTTCCAGATGAATACTGGTTTGTTAGAGGGCATTTATGTAATTTCAGCTGTTGAAGAAAGAAGAACTTGTTAAATATCATGAGAATATCAATATTCAAGTTTCTGTGATCAAATAGAAGTTGGAACGGCTCAATTCGAAGTTAAAACAAGCAAGTTCAAGCTTCCGGATGAATACTAGGTTGTTTTGGGGCTTTAATGCAATTTCAACATTTTTTCTCACCTAAACAGTGCCTTGCTCGAGCATAAATATTTCCATGCTCGAGCAACATCGTTTCCAGCCCATTTCTCGCCCAAACAGTGCCTTGCTCAAGCAAAAACGAAGGCTTGCTCGAGCATGCTGCTCGAGCAGACAAAATCTGGTGCTCGAGCAAGGTTGTCCATCAGCTTCCTCTGTTCAGCTCTGTTTCAGGCGACCTTGAGTAATTCGACGATATCTTCCAAACCAGAGATCGGATTGAGGTGAAACCAATTTTTTTTGGAAACTAGACTTCCAAACGGTCCTAGTCACATAAGATTAAAGTCCAAATGTGGTCAAATTAGAGAGATATGAATTGTTGAAGATGACAGTGACATCACCATCACAGTCCAGACCAAGCTTCGGTAATGTGAGTATATCTCACCAAATACTAATCCAATGGAGCTGAAATCGGTGCCATTTGAAAGAAGACTCAAAGGGATTTCCATAAATACTTGAACCAATCAAAATGGAGTTCGGACCAGGGAGTTATGATCCTTGAAAATGGACGGTCAGTTCAGAATGTTGCAAAAAACGTTGGTCATGAACACCTCCAATCATCTGATGATAATGGACGAAATACAATGAGTTTGGAGCTGATTCTTTTTGCATTGGAAAGAAGAATTGAAGATCTTTATGAACATGGGTGGTTTTCCAAAATTGAAGTGCAAATTGGACATCCATGCTCGAGCAGAGAATGTGGCATACCCGAGCATCAGCGTAACAAGCAAGAAAATGGAAAATTGGAAGAGGCATGCTCGAGTAGAGAAAATAGCTTGCTCGAGCACCATGCTCGAGCAGAAGAAAAATCTCACTCGAGCAACAGCGTGACCAGCAACATTTTCACTAAGTTGGGAAGTCATGCTCGAGCATAAAGGAAGGCTTGCTCGAGCAACATCAATCTCAATAAAGAAACAGCTGGTTGAAGAGTCTTGCTCGAGTAGAATCAAAGGCTTGTCCGAGCACCATGCCCGAGCAAGATATATTGCTTGCTCGAGCAGCATCTAGAACTCCCTGATTCTCGCCTCTGTCTAAAGCTTGCTCGAGCACATCATAACTGCTTGCCCGAGCATCAGCGAGGAATTCTTTCTTCTTAGAGAGTTGCCCGAGCAACAAAATATACTATGCTCGAGCATCAACGATTTCGAAAAGAATCTTGAATACGCCTACATCTGATTTGTTTCCTTCTGATTATCATTGAACCACCATTATTACTGATCATATTCAAACTCGTTAAATTCCATCTTTAACCATTCTATTTCAGTAAGTTTCAGGCATCAACGATGGATTGACGAATAAGGATCAAAGCATTGATTTCACGCGTCAAACAGAGGATAAGTCAAGAAGATGAAATCCCTCATTTGGAAACATTTCAAATAGCTATTACTCAGAGCGATTCGCTGCACAAAATAAGTAAAGACAAATGGAATAAAGGATGTTTATGAAGTTTAATAAAGGATATTAACATCCCGAGATAGATCATGGGCGGAATATTACCTGAGGGTGACTCAATCAACCGACCACGTAGCTTCGACGGTGAACACTATGCATTCTGGAAAACAAAGTTTAGAGTGTTTGTTTTAGCCACGGAGTATGGTCTCTGGAAAGTCATAGAGAATGGGGATTATGTTCCCACAAGAGTAGAAGACGGAGTTAATGTTCCAAAGGTGAAGATGAATTCAATGAGGATGACAAGATGGAAAATAACTCTTAATAGCAGAGCCATTCTAATGCTCCAGAGTGCTCTTAGTCTAAAGGAGTATTTACGCATCTGCAATCTATCTACTGCCAAGGAGATGTGGAAAGCTTTGGAAATGACATACGTGTCTACTATATGTGAAGAAAACTCCTCAGACGAAGAAAGTAAGGAAGAAGTTATGAACATGTGCTTAATTGCTGAAGAAGAAGAGCAATGTGAAAATGATGATGAGGTACATGATTCTGAACCTACCTACGATGAATTATTGTTTGAATACAATGAACTATATTCTGAATTTGAAAAACTTGCAAAAGAGCTTATTGCCTCCAAGAGGAAAATTAAATTGCTAGAACAAACCAAAGATTTACCTCCAGTTTCAGTTTATGAAAACTCTGTTTGCGAAAAATGTCCTGATCTTATAAAGAAAAACTCTTATCTTACAAAAACACTTGAGAAATTCACCAAGGGAAGTGAAATGCTCAATGTGATTCTAAAGCTCAAAAATTTACAAATGATCGATCGCATAGGATATAATCCTATTTTTGACAAAAGGAAAGGCAAAAAGAAAACTCGGTGGAAAATCTTATTTGAACTATTTTAAAAAGGGATCTTCTCAAGTGCCAAGCAAAAGACACTTGGAGTCTATACCATTTGAGAGAACTTTGCAGACATCCATGGAGAAGTGGGTAAGAAAGGTCGATCCTCCAAGTACCTAAAGTAAAAGATATACAATGGTAAAAACGTCATATGCTATTATCAGTATTAATTATTGGGGTTTCATACTTTGGATATCATGAATATTGAAAACTATTTTAAAATTGATATCTCTCCTATTCCTTGAAAAACTATTTGACAGATTTATTCATAAAAGGATTGCAATGTTCAAAAAGTTTAATTTTTATGCAGATATGATAATTTGCAAAGAAATTTCCTATATGAAGTCATGTTTAATTCAATATGCTTAATTGTTCTAATCTGATTATATTCCTAAGAGCATATGATCTTGTTCCTACATACTAACAATGATTGGATCCAAACAAGGTTGGATACCAAGAAAGAAAAAGTCTTACATGGTATTGTAGGATCAAAGAAAGCTCCTCAAGAAATCAATTAAATTGTGAAATAATCTGACTCTTGAGGAAGCCGAAGAGGCAATGTTTGATGTTGATGATAAATCAGGAGATCAATCTATCTTAATCAAGCAAACCCCTCTACAAGGACAAGAGAAATTATGATGATATTTAACCTTACCCTATACTGTACTTATGTGGAATTCATAGTTGGGTAATGAATACTTGTCCAATACTGCATTCCATTAGCAATCAATCATTTATGGCTATCAAAATCCTTCCTAGATTACTAAATGGACCGTAAATGAATTTGTGCATAATCTTCTGAGTTTATGTTTTGTGAAATGCACAATTCTAAAATCTGTTTTTAACTCTTTCCGCTTTGTGAAAATGCATACAAAAGTGCTAAAAAACTTTCATACTTTGATTACATTCAAATGATGTTTCAAAATCGGAAGTCAACTTTTTGTATGATTGAATGTCAGATATGCCTTAAATTTTGTCCAGTTGAGTTTTCCCTATCATTCACATATTGACCTTTGTTATTTAATGTGATGTTTGATCTCCTCATTCTTTATTCTCTAACTAGTTGGACCTCATGCTTAATGAGTTGATCATATATGAGTTTCGAGCTTATCTTAAAGAAAAGAATCTAATTTGTGAACCTGTTATGCTTTAAGCATAATTTCTTAGTTGGCTGAGTTATTCCAATATTTATAAATGTTCATTAGTGCATTGAATATTAATGCATTAACCATTAGTGGAATAACTTACTGGGATGATATTCTGGAACTCTTGTCATTTGGGTGATGAGTTTGTGCTTCATCGTCCATCAATCCTAGTAGTCATTCTGTTACTCAAATACATCAACTTTTGTCTCCATTCGTTTCTGAGTAACTATAGCCATATATTCAAATTCTTGTCTTGACCATTCATATATTTCTAGATTCAATTCTAAGAGGCAAGATTATATCTTCATCATAGCAAAGTCATTATGCATACGTATCTCTATTGTGCTAAGCATGTCTTACTAATGCTTTATCCTTATGATCTTTGCTTTTGGGAAAATTTTTCTACGTGTTAACTTCAATGTTCAACATGTTCTCCATCTGAAGCATTCTGATTTATTTTGATATATTGACTTCCACCATGTTTAGAGTGAGCATTGATTTTAAACATAATTCAAAAATGAATCTTTCATTCATAAAAATTTTGATTTCATAATGCATTATTACGGTTTGAAAGAACATTCAAAATTTGAAACAATTTGCATGTTTCATTATCATTTTTGAAATTTTTATCTCATCCATGGATTACACGAGATTCATATCAATGACATCATTTCTACTAAAAGTGTATATCCAAATTGACATCGAGAAATAACATTCTTGAAATCATTTAGCTGTTACTTTATTGAACGTATTTGATTGGTATGCTCTATCTGATATATCTGATATCATAAATTTAGCAGAGTAATGTTGAACGATTTTCCTCGGATACATGCATTCTTATGAAACATACTCGAGTAGTGATGTTTATACTCGAGTAATAGCGGGTTTAATCTGTTTGGTGAGTGTTTCAGAAGAATGTACCAGAGTATTGGAATTGGGATACTCGAGTAAGCTCAAGAAAAATACTGATGCATAGATTCTGATATAAGTATACTCGAGTATATCATGGATGGTACTCGAGTAACACTCCTGCAAACTGAGACAGCAAATGCATCAATGAACAACAGAGGATTATGACTCAAGTAATTACGATATTACTTGAGTGAGGTATTGTATTTTGAAATAATATGCATATCTCATAATCATGCTAGGCTAATTTGATTTTATTCATTTGATCCTATCTCGTGAAATTTAGCCTGAGCACATCCTTGTTCTCCAAATGATTCTTATACTTTAAGCATTTGGTATTTGGTATCATTAAAAGGAACTTCATCTTTTATTCATGGATTCATTAAGGGGGAGCTTTACATTCACATGTGTTTGATATCTTAAAAGCTCATCTCCCATATTTGAAGAAAACTTTTTTAAGCTCACTCATCTATATTCACTATGTTTTATTAGTTTTGATGATGAATTAATCTTATATTTGAAAATATCTTATATTTTCCTTTCATTACAATAATTAGAAAATATTATTTAGAAAGGAATATTCTGATATCTTATTGCACTAATAATTCTCCATTGCAAGAAAATTTTACAATTGTGGCAGGAGAATTAAGTCTGTGCAAGAACTTTCCTTAATGCAAGAGATGGAAGCTGAGTACTGACCATACTCTTTCATACGAGATATAACTCAAGCCAGTACCTTAGTCTCATTCCACATCTCAAAGGCTATTCAGAGCACATCACGGATCTCACACAACAAGAAAAGAAGCAAATGGACTTCACAGACAGATCATAAATTTACAAAAACTAACATGAGCATTTCTAAACTCTACCTTTTTATATCCAGTAGAAATTTTGGTATCTATATGCTTTAATTGTGAAAGATATTTTGAAAACCTCTCTAAATTCTCTCAAATTTGTTTTTCATAAAAACATTCCAAATTGCATCATATTTAGAATGAAAATCGGGGAGAGCAAATTGTTGTCTTGATATATGATTAGGAGAGAAGTCATTTCTAACTTATTCTCATATTTGCCTCTCCATCTATATTTCTTCTTTACCTCAATCTTTTTGCTAATGCCAAATAAGGGGGAGAGAAAGGCAAGAAAAATATGTGATCTATTATATTTTCATATTCAAACATATTTTTCTTGATGTATTTGCCATCATCAAAAAGGGGGAGAATGTTGGTTCTGATTAGTTTTGATAATGTCTTATATAGATGCCATTAAGAGCAAAAAGATTGTATACTATACTTATCTTCTACATTGACTAACTGCGATATATTTGATGTAGATTAGTCCAAGATTAATTATAGAGATTAATCAAGAAAGGAGAAGAAAGAAAGAAGAACTTGCTCCATGTGAAGAGATTAATGATGTGAAGTTTAATGATGGAGATTAATCAAGATGAGATTTGGAAGAATGAAGAACTTGCTGAATATAATGAGAATATCATTATTCATGTTCCTAGATTAATACTAAAAGTCTTCACGGTGATATGGAAGTTCGAACGACTCAATTCGGAGTTAAAATAAGAAAGTTCAAGCTTCCGGATGAATACTGGTTTGTTAGAGGACATTTATGTAATTTCAGCTGTTGAAGAAAGAAGAACTTGTTAAATATCATGAGAATATCAATATTCAAGTTTCTGTGATCAAATAGAAGTTGGAACGGCTCAATTCGAAGTTAAAACAAGCAAGTTCAAGCTTCCGGATGAATACTAGGTTGTTTTGGGGCTTTAATGCAATTTCAACATTTTTCTCACCTACACAGTGCCTTGCTCGAGCATAAATATTTCCATGCTCGAGCAACATCGTTCCAGCCCATTTCTCGCCCAAACAGTGCCTTGCTCGAGCAAAAACGAAGGCTTGCTCGAGCATGCCGCCGAGCAGACAAAATCTGGTACTCGAGCAAGGTTGTCCATCAGCTTCCTCTGTTCAGCTCTGTTTCAGGCGACCTTGAGTAATTCGACGATATCTTCCAAACCAGAGATCGGATTGAGGGGAAACCAATTTTTTTTGGAATCTAGACTTCCAAACGGTCCTATTCGCATAAGATTAAAGTCCAAATGAGGTCAAATTAGCGAGATATGAATTGTTAAAGATGACAGTGACATCACCGTTACAGTCCAGACCAAGCTTCGGTAATGTGAGTATATCTCACCAACTACAAATCCAATGGAGCTGAAATCAGTGCCATTTGAAAGAAGACTCAAAGGGATTTGCATAAATACTTGAACCAATCAAAATGGAGTTCGGACCAGGGAGTTATGATCCTTGAAAGTGGACGGTCAGTTCAGAATGTTGCAAAAAACGTTGGTCAAGAACACCTCCAATCATCTGATGATAATGGACGAAATACAATGAGTTTGGAGCTGATTCTTTTTGCATTGGAAAGAAGACTTGAAGATCTTTATGAACATGGGTGGTTTGCCAAAATTGAAGTGCAAATTGGACATCCATGCTCGAGCAGAGAATGTGGCATACCCGAGCATCAGCGTAACAAGCAAGAAAATGGAAAATTGGAAGAGGCATGCTCGAGTAGAGAAAATAGCTTGCTCGAGCACCATGCTCGAGCAGAAGAAAAATCTCACTCGAGAAACAGCGTGACCAGCAACATTTTCACTAAGTTGGGAAGTCATGCTCGAGCATAAAGGAAGGCTTGCTCGAGCAACATCAATCTCAATAAAGAAACAGCTGGTTGAAGAGTCTTGCTCGAGTAGAATCAAAGGCTTGTCCGAGCACCATGCCCGAGCAAGATATATTGCTTGCTCGAGCAGCATCTAAAACTCCCTGATTCTCGCCTCAGTCTAAAGCTTGCTCGAGCACATCATAACTGCTTGCCCGAGCATCAGCGAGGAATTCTGTCTTCTTAGAGAGTTGCCCGAGCAACAAAATATACTATGCTCGAGCATCAATGATTTCGAACAGAATCTTGAATACGCCTACATCTGATTTGTTTCCTTCTGATTATCATTGAACCACCATTATTACTGATCATATTCAAACTCGTTAAATTCCATCTTTAACCATTCTATTTCAGTAAGTTTCAGGCATCAACGATGGATTGACGAATAAGGATCAAAGCATTGATTTCACGCGTCAAACAGAGGATAAGTCAAGAAGATGAAATCCCTCATTTGGAAACATTTCAAATAGCTATTACTCAGAGCGATTCGCTGCACAAAATAAGTAAAGACAAATGGAATAAAGGATGTTTATGAAGAACGAAGTCATAAACGACGATTGTGACTAGCAAAGCTTCATCTGTCTAACGGCTATATTCATGAGTCACAACGATTATTCTTCATGCTTCATCAACTATAAAAGCAGAAGCATTCAAGATAGAAAAAGAAATAGACACAGACGCGAACACAGACAAAGCATTCAAAGCGATTAATCTATATTTTTTATATATCTTCAGATACACTTGAGCTTCAGTGTTTATCATTTATCTACTCTGTGAGAGAGTTTATCATTATTATTACAATTCGTTTAAATCTCAAGATAGTGGTATATTGAGTGTGGGTGTATCAATTACAACTTGTAAGGGGGAGTGAGTCCGAGAGAGAGAGGATCATCCTTCGCTTACAGAGTGTGTAGTTGTGTCCACGGTTATTTGATTACAACTTGTAAGGGGGAGTGGAGTCTGAGAGTGAGAAGACCATCCTTCGTTTACAGAGCTGGACGTAGGTCAAGAGTTGGACCGAACCAGTATAATCTCTTGTGTTCATTGCTCTTCTCTCTGTCTCTGTTTTAATTTTTCTTGAGCAATTAGCGAAAGAATTTCATAATCACCTATTCACCCCCCTCTAGGTGATATTCCACCTTAAAAAACGATCAAGGTATTTGCCCAAGGTCTCTCCCTGTCCCTGCTCCTGTTCTGTAATAGAACACAGATGTTCAGCCTCAATGGGCTGGTATGATTTATATTGAATCGGATGCAGCGCCCGCTGATATCTATGGAGGAGATAACAGCGAATGCTGGTAGATCACCGTGCTACACGGGGGTGGCTTTTTGCCTGAGTGTGGGGTGTGTGCACAGTGAGACTGAATGGTAAAGAATGGACTAGTGAGTCGTGATGTGTACCTGGTAGGTAATCCCTATTTATAGAGGTTACCTAGGGTTTCGTCCTTCTTACCAGCACTCCTTCATCGTGCGCCTTCCCTCTCTTGATCGTGTGCTCTCCATATCTGCATGATCCCTGCATTATCGGCACAGTCAAGGGTGATTGGCAGTTTACCTTTCTGAAGGAAGGTTTCCCGCCTAGAGCTCTTCCCATTGGGCCTTGCTCCTGCCAGGCCCATTACTTGAGTCCATAACAGCTCCCATTATTTCCGTTATTTTATTTTATTTATTTATTTATCATTAATCATTCTTTAATTTTACATTTCATTATTTATTAATAATTTATCATTCATTTACGTGCCTCTATTTCTTTTATTATTATACGGATTATTTTACTCTTTATCAATCTCATTTGTACTAATTTGATTAGTCGTTTTGTTTTTTCTTTGTTAATTTATTCCTCTTTTTTATTTAATGTATATTGAGGCCTTTCTCCTCTATGATTTGATCCCATCCTCCCTTTATTATTTGTTATTTACATTTATATTTTTCGCATGGATTTGTTATCTACAAATAAGGTATATATTATTTTTTTGATGAAGTAAATACACATTATTTATAACGCATTGAGTTTTTTTTATTGTTAATAGTTTATCATTATTACTCTTTTTACTTAGTTAGTTGTTTCTTTTTTTCGTTCTAACTAGCATTATTTATTTCTATTTACTTGTTTATTTATGTATCTTATATGTATAATCGAGCTTGAATGCGTTGTTATTTATATTTCTTTTGATCACTTCATTTTAATTTTTTATTTCTATCATTCTCACTTTGTACTTGTAATACCCCTGATTAAAATAATAATAATAATAATAAAAGAATTAATATGTGTACATATATAGAGAGAAATAATCTAAATTGATTTCTAGAGTTTCTCCTAGAATCTAGGCACAATAATTTGAAATTTTAAAAAAAACAAATAAAACAGTTAAGATCACATAATCAGATCTGATTAGACTAGATCACATAACAGATTAGGGTTTAAGTGATAAATGCACATTCCAACAAAAGATAATAATAATATATAAAATATCTAGAAATTAATAATGTTTTTAGTATTAATTTATTAATTTAGGTTTAGCCGCCTAAACCTAGAAAACGCTCGACTCTTTTTCTCTCGACTCTTTTCTCTGCTACGGCATCCTCCTCCCGTACTCTCCTCAAATCGTTTTTCTAGAAGACTAGCAAAGACGGAGACCAGGTAATCCTAATTCCCATATAGCTTAGGTTAATTCATACTATAAGTAATCCTAATCCCTAGGTTAATAGAAATCAATTGTTGTTTGATTTCCGTACGGATGTATATATGTAATTGCTTTGCTTCGATTCGCGTGATTAACCATTGAATATATACATACAATATTCTCAAAATCTTGCTTCAGCTTTATCCATTCCTTGCGTAGGGCCCACGTCTGCTTACGTCTGCTTTGGTTTTGTTTTTCTCTCATGGCATACTATCTTTTGATAATCACATATACTATTATACATTATATAATACTTATATTATATGTTTGCTCTGGGTGCGTTTGTTCTTTTTTTTTTTCTTATGAAACCTACAACCGCCTTTTTTTTAATATAAATATTTATATATTTATATATATTGAGAAATACATTTTGTGTGTTGTTGAAATAATTAAATCATGGGAGGATAGCTTTGGGACGGTACCTCCCAAAGTGATGAACACAACTAGGCTTTATGCCCCCGATATGTTACCAAAGTGAACCGATTATATCCGTTCTTCCTAAAGTGGTGTCTGGTCGGGTTTCAGGGGACACTAGTAGCAACTTTAGGAAGAGGTGTACATTATGGGACGAAGTATTTTTGATGGCCAATCGATTGATTGTGGTAGTCGGGTTTCCGGGTCACGAGGTATCATCGGGTTTCCGGTCTACCATGGTTCTCCTCCTACTAAATGTGATCAGTGGGGCTTCCGGGTCTAAATTAATAAAGAATTATATTTAGTGTAAATTATATAGGATTATTTTATGTGATTTATATAAAGTATTCGAGCCACTTAAATCCTTTTTTTTTATTGGGATTACCAGCGTTTTGCTGATTTTGTGTATTATGGGCTGCGACGATCCTTCGGGGGAGCAAATTTTCAGTGAAGCAGGTTCTCGAGTTGGGGCTAGCAGTGAGAAGTGAGGAAGAATATTCAACTATCTATGGCTAGGTTTATGTTATTTTGCTTTGAATAAAACTATTTATTTAAGTTTTGGACTTATGTCATTGCAATAAATTAGCCTTGCACTTGTCCCAGTACAAGTGCGGCGATAACACTTCCCAAGGATTTACTTGAAATTCAGTAATTATTTATAAAAACCATTGCAATTTTATGTTATTATATTTGTTAGAAATTGGGGTGTTACAGTACTGCTCCCATTATTTCCGTTATTTTATTTATTTATTTATTTATTTATCATTAATCATTCTTTAACTTTACATTTCATTATTTATTAATAATTTATCATTCATTTACTTGCCTCTATTTCTTTTATTGTCATACGGATTATTTTACTCTTTATCAATCTCATTTGTACTAATTTGATTAGTTGTTTTGTTTTTTCTTTGATAATTTATTCCTGTTTTTTTATTTAATGTATATTGAGTCATTTCTCCTCTATGATTTCATCTCATCCTCCATTTATTATTTGTTATTTACATTTATATTTTCCGCATGGATTTGTTATCTACAAATAAGGTATATATTATTTTTTTGATGAAGTAAATACACATTATTTATAACGCATTGAGCTTTTTTTATTGTTCATAGTTTATCATTATTACTTGTTTTACTTACTTGTTTCTTTTTTCCGTTCTAACGAGCCGTATTTATTTCTATTTACTTGTTTATTTATGTATCTTGTATGTATAATCGAGCTTTAATGCGTTGTCCTTTATATTTCTTTTGATCATTTCATTTTAATTTTTTATTTCTATCATTCTCACTTTGTACTGCTCCCATTATTTCCGTTATTTTATATATTTATTTATCACTAATCATTCTTTAACTTTACATTTCATTATTTATTAATAATTTATCATTTATTTACTTGCCTCTATTTCTTTTATTGTTATACGGATTATTTTACTCTTTATCAATATCATTTGTACTAATTTTATTAGTCGTTTTAATTTTTCTTTGATAATTTATTCCTGTTTTTTATTTAATGTATATTGAGCCCTTTCTCCTCTATGATTTGATCCCATCATCCCTTTATTATTTGTTATTTACATTTATATTCTTCACATGGATTTGTTATCTTCAAATAAGGTATATATATATTTTTTTTATTGTTAATAGTTTATCATTAATACTTGTTTTACTTAGTTAGTTGTTTCTTTTTTTGTTCTAACTAGCAGTATTTATTTCTATTTACTTGTTTATTTATGTATCTTGTATATATAATCGAGCTTTAATGCGTTGAATTCCTTCTTTTGTTATTTCTATTTCTTTTGATCATTTCATTTTAATTTTTTATTTCTATCATTCTCAGTTTGTATTGCTCCCCTTATTTCCGTTATTTTATTTATTCATTTAACATTAATCATTTTTTAACTGTACATTTCATTATTTATTAATAATTTATCATTCATTTACTTGCCTCTATTTCTTTTATTGTTATACGGATTATTTTACTCTTTATCAATATCATTTGTACTAATTTGATTAGTCGTTTTGTTTTTCTTTGATAATTTATTCCTGTTTTTTATTTAATGTATATTGAGCCCTTTCTCCTCTATGATTTGATCCCATCCTCCCTTTATTATTTGTTATTTACATTTATATTTTTCACATGGATTTGTTATCTACAAATAAAATATATATTATTTTTTTGATGAAGTAAATACACATTATTTATAACGCATTGAGTTTTTTTTATTGTTAATAGTTTATCATTATTACTCTTTTTACTTAGTTAGTTGTTTCTTTTTTTCGTTCTAACTAGCCGTATTGTTTCTATTATTTAGTTTTTAATCTGTTTCCCATTTTTGCAATCGAAGCATGGGTGCCTTGTTACGCAAGTATGGAGTGCTACACAAGGTTTCTACAGTATACCATCCTCAGACCAATGGTCAGGCTGAAGTCTCAAATAGAGAGATTAAGCAAATCCTTCAGAAGATTGTTAACTCTACCCGGAAAGATTGGAGTAAGCGACTAGATGATGCTTTGTGAGCATATCGCACCGCCTACAAGACTCCGATTGGGATGTCCCCCTATCGCATTGTCTTTGGTAAGGCATGTCATCTTCCGGTTGAGTTGGAGCATCAAGCCTATTGGGCCATTAAGCAGTGTAACATGGATTTGGCTAAGTCTAGGATGGAACGGAAGCTATAGTTGCAAGAGTTAGATGAGCTTAGATTGGATGCCTATGAGAGTTCGCGGTTATACAAGGAAAAGACTAAGGCATTCCATGATAAGCATATTCTGAGGAAAGAATTTTCTGTGGGCCAGAAAGTTCTTTTGTTTAACTCCCGTCTAAAATTTATTCTTGGTAAGCTTCGATCTAGATGGGATTGCCCTTTTGTGATCACTAACATATTTCCATTTGGTGTTGTTGAGCTATGTGATCCACCCACAAGATGAACTTTCAAGGTAAATGGGCATCGCCTCAAGCAATTTCAAGAGGGATCCCAGCAGCAGCCCGAGGAAGCAGAGATTCTCCTCATTGATGCCACTTATCCTCCATAAACCCCTTGGGGAGTATTCTTCTTTCTTCTCCCTCTTTCTTTTATTTGTTTTCATTTTTCCACTTTGCTTTTTGAAAATAAATACAGTCTCTCTTTCTATGATTGCTACATATTATGAACTTGGACATTTTGGTTTTAATGGATCATTCTGTTGGGTCTACAATTCTTGACTCTTCAATTACATGTCTTGGTGGTTGATTTGGTGATGTTGATTGCTTAAGTTGGTATTGACCTTGTGAAGTTTTGGGCCTGCATGAATGGAATTCATCTTTTACCATTCTTTCTTTCATGTGTGCATCTACTCATGATTTGTGTTCTCTAGAACTTGCTCCTTTTCTTTTTGAAACTACATTTTTCACTTACGTGCATGTATATGATGGAAGCTTGTTTTCTTTCTTTTAATTTCCCTACTTTGGCCAAATAGCTTTCCCTTGCATTATGTTTCCTTTGTTAGCCCCTTTGTGCCTATTTGACTCATTCTTTTCTAAACCACATTACAAGCCTAAGCGTAAAATCATTCTATTCCGCACCTTGGAAATTTATTGAGCATTGGTTTCACCTAGGTTTTGTGTTTAAGTGTGGGGGTTGCTCAGGAGTGCAACAGTTTAAGTGTGGGGGGAGATATTTGATTTTTTCATTGTGATTATAAAGAAAAAAAGAAGAAGAAAAAATCATTGTGATTATAAAGAAAGAAAAAAAGAAAAAAAGAAAGAAAGAAAAAGAAAATAAAATACATAGAAAGAAAGGAGATATATAAGAAAAAAAACCATACATAGAGAATGATTGTGTTAATCAGTGCTCTTTTTAATTTCTTTGGTGCTTAGCCTTTCATTCCATACTATTACCTACCTTCACCTTAACCCCATTACAACCTTTAATAATAAGCTCTCTTGATTTGTGCATGCATGTGTTATGAGTAGTGGAGACGTAGAAATTGAGCAAGCTTATGGTAGAACAATTTTCTTGAGTAGAATTTGAGCGATACACTTATTTACCCTAAACACTTGAGAGATTGATTGATTGAGGGCATCCTTTGAGAGACCATCTTTTGTGATTAGCATCATTGATGAGATTACTCTGAATTGTAATTTGAGATGAAATGATTTTGGTCTTGATTGATTGGTCTTTTGAAGCTTTGTGTCCATTGGTCAATTTTTGCATTGTTAACAACTGTTAGAAAAGAAGAGTCTTTCCTTTTAGTCTTTTTCTTTGAATTTTGCTCAGGAGTGCAAAAAGATAAGTGTGGGGGAATTTGATAATTGAATACTTCACACACTTCTTTTTATCTCTCGATTAATAATTTAGGACTCTTTAGTTAATAAATAATGGATTTTATACTTATTTGGGCTTTGGGAATTTGATTAGCTTTTAGCCATATTTAATGATAAATTTTCAGTTTTACATTGCTTCACTGTTTTTACCATAACTCTTGAACCAGACATTGGATTTACCTTATTCTTGTTTTATATTTTAGATGATTCAAAGAGCTACAATTGTTATGAAGACATGAAGGGCAAATTCGGACAAGAGGGCGGTCTATTTTGGAGCCAAAGTCAGATGTATATTTCTGGATTTTTATTTGGGCTCGAATTTTGTAATTAAAGCCCATTTTTATGTTATTTCTGTTTGGACTTGAATTGTGGGTTGGAGCCCCATTTTTGTTTTTTTCATTTTAGGTTAAGTTAGGCAGCAGCCACAAACGCTTATGTCATTCATGTTTTTATTATTTTCATATTGAAATAGAGGTTTTGAAATTCTCTCAACTGTTCTTCTTCTGGTCTTCGTGTTCATGATGAACTTCTTCATTTATGTTCGATTTACGTTCTGCATAGCTATGATAGGCTAAGCTTCGGTGATTAGCTCACGGATTGAGGATTCCACTATCCAGAGGACTCGTTCTTAAATGGTAACAAACTCATTTCTGTTTTGTAATTTCGGATTCGATTTACTTTCGGATTGGGTGTTAGATTTAACGCCCAGATTGAGAAATCCCAAGGATTCAGTTTGAACTAGGTTTAAGTGCTTGCTGTGCGATCGCACAGTGACACACCACTGTTTGGATAAACGCTAGGCGATCATCTAGTTGAGGGATTTTCTGGACGAATGCAGAGATTTCGGTTCGTCCAGAATCAATCGCGAGTTCATTTCAAAATCTGTTTTTATCCGAGGAAGGAAAGTGGTGGAATTTGAAATCCTGGGTTGATCTTCTGTTTATCTATTTTATCTGTGTTCCATTTCGTTTTGTTTCTATTATTTCATTTTTAATCTGTTTGAACCCAAAACCCCCCATTTTTACTATTCTGTTTCGCTGTTACTGATTTAAACCCATTGCGAATTCGTTGGGAAAACGATCCAGGTTTCCATTATACTGCAAAATTATATTGATCCTGGTTATTTTGGGAGATCACGGCAAATCTCTTTCAAAATACTTCTTCAAATCCGGTCATCACGTCTTTTGCTTTATTCAGGTACTTCGCCATCAGGGGTCCTTTTGCTTGGTATGCCCCTTCGATTTGTCCTGCTACAAGCTGAGAGTCGGTGAAAATATTCACTCTCTTGGATCTATGCTCCTTCGCCTGCATTAGCTCGGCTAACAATGCTTCATATTCAGCCTGATTATTCGATGTCGAGAAGTTCAATTGCAGCGAGTGCTCAATTGCTACCCCTTCTGGATTCTTGACAATGATTCCGGCTCCGCTACCTTTATCGTACGACAAGCCATCGAAAAATACTTTCCACACGTTCTTTCGCTTGATAGTTGGGGTCAGCTCCATCACAAAATCAGCCAGTGCTTGCGATTTAATTGCATTCCGAGCTTCATACGCGATTTCGAACTCGGACAACTCTATGGCCCAACTGGTCATCCTGTCGGCCAAATCTGGTTTGTGTAATACTTTCCGGATTGGTTGAATGGTTCGAACAATGATTTGGTGTGCTTGGAAGTATGGATGAAGTCTTCATGCCATGGTAAGTAAGGCAAATGCCACCTTCTCCAATTTTTGATATCTTAGCTCCGCGCTTTAGAGGGCCTTATTGACGAAGTAGATTGGTGCTTGACCATTCTCTGTCTCCCTGACCAATACCACACTTACTGCTTCTTCTCCCATAGACAAATAAAGGAATAGGGTCTCTCCAGACTCAGGTTTAGACAACATAGAAGGAGTTGCCAAACACTGCTTGATCTTCCCGAACGCGGCTTCACACTCCTCGTTCCAACCTCCTCTCGCCTCCTTCTTTAGCAGCTTGAAGAAGGGGAGAGCGTGTTCTGCCGACCTCGGCAAGAACCTGGTTAATGCGGGCAACCTCCCAGTCAGTTGCTAGACTTCTTTTTTGTTCCTTGGGGCTTTCATATCGAGCACGGCTCTGCATTTGTCTAGGTTGGCTTCAATTCCACTATTTGTTAACAAAAAACCTAGGAATTTACCAGCCGGGACTCTAAATGCACATTTGGCTTTGTTCAATCGAATTTGGTGCTCTCTCAACTTGTCAAAGGTTTGCTCCAAGTCTCGAATATGACTAGCCAGATCTATCAACTTAACAATCATATCGTCGATGTACACCTCTATGTTTTGGCCAAGCTGGTCTTCAAAGACTGTTCATCATTCTTTGATACATGGCCCCATCATTTTTCAATCTGAATGGCATGACGTTATAACAGTAATTGGCCTTCTCATGATGAAGGCCGTCTTGTCTTGATCTTCGGGGTGCATCGCTATTTGGTTATATCTAGAATATGCATCCATGAAGGATAGTAATTGGAAACCAGATGAATTGTCGACTAGCTGATCAATGTTGGGCATCAGGTAAGAGTCTTTAGGACATACCTTATTTAGGTCCGTGTAATCTGTACATACCCTCCATTTTCCGCTAGGTTTCTTCACCATTACCATGTTGGACAACCAGGTTGTATACTATACTTCTCGGATGAATCCGGCTTCCAACAACTCCTTGACGTGTTCCTCCAAGGCCTTCTACTTTTCAGGTGCGAGTTTTCTCTTCTTTTGCTCCACTGGTGTTGTTGATCCAGGGTGTATGGCCAACTTGTGACAACAAAACTTTGGATCGATCCTAGGTATCTCGGTCGACTTCCAGGCAAAAACCTCTTGGTTCGCTTTTAGGAATTCAACTAGTCCGATTCTCAGTTCTGGATCCATGGTCTTGCCGATTTTCGTAACTTGCGAAGCCCTGTTCCCAATACGAGGTCCTCTAACTCACCTCTCGGCTCGGACCTTGCATTCTCGGCTTCCTCTCGCATGTCTAACTCCACCATAGTCACAGACCAGCCTTGATTTCTCATTTTCCCTTTACTCACGCCCCTTTCTCCTTCACAAATCCGAGGTGGAGATGTCAGTCCGCCTTCAACTTCCCTGACTGTTTCGAAATAACATTGTCGAGATTCCTTCTGATTTCTGTTGACAGTAACAACTTTGTTCTTGCTGCTGACCATCTTCAACTTTTGATGCTTTGTGGAAACCAACATATCCCAATTGTGGATAGTTGGCCTCCCCAATATTATGTTATAAGGAGAAGGGAAGTCGGCGACGATGAACCTTACACGCTCTGATTTGAATGCTTGCTTTATGCCCAAAGTCAACCTTAGGTCGATGTACCCTTTGGGAGGAAAGTGTTCTCCGTTAAACCCGATGAGGGTTGTCTTGCACAGCTTCAAGTCTTCCTGATCGAGGTTTATCCTTTTGAAGGCATCCTAGCTGATGATGTCCGTGGAACTTCCAGCATCTACAAAAATTCTCTTAACCCGGCAAATCCTCTAATCGAGATCCTCCCTAATTATAGCCTTGATTGTAGGTTGGTTAAGATTTTCCTTCAATATGGGCGGATCTTGGAGTGGATTGCCCCTTTATTGGACCACCCCAAGAATGAGCCTAATATGGATCCGTAACACTATTAAATATATATTTATATAGATTCTAATTTATCTATTAGAATATATTTAATTAAATACTTTAGAATTTTTTACTTTTTTAATAATAATTTAAATTTTTATCTTCAACTTTCACAATATATACAAGTAATATGAATTTATATTACTTTTAGAGTTAGGGGAATTAATGAAGAGTGTTTTGGTATTTTTGTATTTATTATATGAATTTTACCAAAATATCCTTCATTAATTTCCCTAACTCCCAAAACGACGTAGTTTTGGGGTGACTTGACAAACGATAAACCCTAATAAATATATATATGTATGGTATTCAATAAAATTCATGTTATTTTCAGTCATTTTTCATCTCAATTGAATTTTCAAATAATCATCCAAACAAAAGCCTATTTGGAAAAAACCCACTTCTCTCACCATTAATCCAGACACAAATCACATTTACAATATGATCAATTTGGGAAATACATTAGGAAAAAGAACTCTATTTACCTATCACATAAAACAAAACTATTCCTAATGGGGTGTTTGTTTTCCCTGAATTATTTTTGAGACAATATCTTTAGCTTATTTATTCTAGAGTAAATACCCTTTCTGGTCCCTGACAAAAAACACGGACCCCATTTTGGTCCCTGAAAAAAAAGTTCATTTTTAGTCCATAAAAAGGACGAATAAGGGTTGATTGGTGGATATTTTGATCCCTCACAAATTTCCAAAAGGTCATTTTTAGTCCCATAAAAAGGACGAATAAGGATCGGTTTTTTTGGACCAAAATGGGGTCCTTGTTTTTTGTCAATGTTCTGGTGTAGAACACAGATGTCCAGCCTGGTAGGCTAGAGCTTTGATATAGGATCGATGGTCTCCTCCTGTATGCCTATAGGGAAGACGTTCAGGAGAAGGGTGGATCACTGTACACAACCAGGCGTTTCGCCTAAAGGGGGTGAGATGTGTGCACAGTGTAACTGTATGTAGATTAGTTTAAGGATAAGAACTTGTGTACCTTGATCGTGTAATCCCTATGTATATATAGAGTGTACCTTGTGGTTAGATCTCCCGCATCAGGTGTGTCCAATAATCTCGGTAACCTCCCCTTTGAATAGGTCTTTAGGTTTGGATCCCTATGGGTCGGTTAAGATCCTTGTGCGGTCTGCCCCTTGACTGGGCCTGCTAGCTTATGGGCCTGGACTCAATGGGCCTAGACTTAGGTCCATAACAGTTTCCCCCAGCTCGGGTGCTCAAGTTTTTGGGCAGCTGAGGTGAGCGTAATGCCTGTGAGAGAAGGTGAGATTACCTGTTACGAGCGTGATTGACATTTACCAGCCGTCTTTTGGCTCTCGTGATCCATGAGGCTGCTATGAGCCGAGCTGTAATTGGCCCACCAGCCCGGATTGTCCATGCTTTGGATATCCGGGGTGAATGATGACTGGAAATGGTATTAATCGGAAAGCTGATCCGACTTGATATACCTGGGATTTATCAATGTGAGAACCCGGGTTAGGCAAGCGGGCTATGGCCGTGTTGACGAAACGAGATTCCAGGTAGCCGGGTTAAAAGATTCGTAACCATGGTTGTGTGACACCGGCTATTCTGTATATCTGTGGCGTTCTCTGGGTTTGCGTCGTTTCTTCTTCTTCGGTTATCATGACTTTTTGACAACTGGCGCCCCTCGACTGTCGTGAAGACGAAATGGAAGCGTGTAAACCTCTACGGTCCTTGGGCGTAATAAATGACTGCTCAGTGCGCATTAAATGCGCGTGTCACATCATTCTTTATTTATGAGTGAATTTTTGTTTTTGCCCCTGACGGTTTGTGTCTCGCAAGTTTAAACTTTGCCAGTGTTTCATTTTCATTTCCACATTTGTTTTGAAGCTTTTTCTCTCAAACACGATTCCCTGCTCTGTGAGGAAGTTCATTCGTGTGTACCCCATCTGCAATTCCTTGTGTTATCTCCGAACTTCTAACCAGGTATTGCCACTTCTCCTGTTGTTCCTTTAATTCCGCAATGGCCGATTCGATTCTGGCCTCCTGCCGTCACAACCTTGTCCCGGCTTCCCAGGTGGCTCCCCCAAACGTCATTCCTGTGGGCTTGGAGTCTAGTCTTACTTTGGCAATGGAAACACGCCTTCGCTTTTTGACCCCAGGTATGCTAGGAAACTTCTGATTTTGATTTTGTTTTTATTTCTGTGGTAGGTATAATCGCCTCGTCCTCTTCTAACCATATTGCGGAGTTAGCGTCTGGTAACTCAAGTCGAGCTAGCCCCTCGCAAGCTTTGGTGGAAAAATACCCATGGGTTACCCATGAGGTGCTGTCATACCGGTCGAAGTTGGACACAGCTGACCTTGCCAACCTTCCCATAGAAGAGAATGACAGCTACACCCTTAGTCTCCTGGAAGATGAAGAGCCGGTTTGCTCTATTAAGGAGGGAAGTCATAACTCCTTTTTCTTTTTCTATCGTGACTATATGACCCGGCTTGGTGTTCGCTTCCCATTCATCGGGTTCTAGATAGCCATCCTTCAATTCCTTGGCTTAGCTCCTTCCCAATTGTATCCTAATGGGTGGGGCTACATAATAGCGTTTGAATGGTTTTGTCAAAGCTTACATCTTCGTTGCACTACATCCATGTTCTTCTACTTCTTCACCCCCACACTTCTCGCTCCGGAAAGGAAGGAGTCGAGCAGAAGGGCTGGACCTCCATTCGGGGCATCGCGAACAGACGGCTGTTCACCCCAGTCTCGGACTCCTTCAAGCACTTCAAGACCAGATTTTTTAAAGTAGTTGCTAAGTCTGGCGTAGAGCCCTGGTTTCTTGTCTGTCCTGACTCTAAGGTTGTCGAATGGCGATTTCCTTTATACTGGTGCAAGGACCACCATGATGTGTCTCACAGCGTCTATAAGGTGGAACAGGCCACTTTGCTGAGCGAAGAGAAGGATGCCATCGACATCATTATATCCAATGTGAAGGGGCATGGTACTGTTGGGGCAGCTTCGTTGGTGGCCCAATACCGGGCTAAAAACCAACACCGGGATGATTTGAGACTGGGGTCGAGTATGAGTCGCTGAACTTTACTGTCTTTAAGTCCGTCACTAACTTTAACTTGCAATCCGCTGATGTTTTGATGCTTTGTGCAGGTCTGAAGATGAAAGGGCCAGTGTACTTGACCGGGATACCAGAGGACAAGCCTGTGAAGGGTAGGAAGAGGTCGGCTCCTGTCATGGGTAAGTCGAAAGTCGGCCAATCCTCCAAGGCGGCTGCCCCGAAGAAGGCTAAGACCGGCCCCGTGGTGTCAGTTCAAAAGGAGCCGGTGCTAGTACGCCAACCATCTCCCCCTGTGAGCCATTCTTCTCCTATGATGCCGCAACCGTCCAGCTTGCCGATTGCTGGTCCCTCTTCTGCACCGTCTGTTCGTGTGCTACCTCCTCTGCCGGTCGTGATCCCATGCTCCCATTCCTGGAGTAAGGGAATCACTGAAGAGCTGAGCGTCTCGCTCCTCCCCCCACGTCGTTATAATGAACCGGTGTCGCTGCTAGAGGCTGACGTAAGGGATAACCAAGCTATCGGTAATAATCACCTAAGAGGGGCCGGGTTGACTCAATCCTTCCTTTCGCTGCACCACAACTATGTGGACGTGGCGAATGAGTTAAAACGCTCAAGGGTTGAAAGAGATGAAACTCTGAAGCAGTGGCAAACGAGTTCCAAGCGAGCCAGCTCAAGCTTGAGAGGGCGGAAGAGGAGCTGGGGAGGACTAAAGATATCCTGCAAGATGCGAACACCCTTATCTCGACCCTTAAGGCGGCTCGGGCCGATGACGAACAAGAGATTGATGCCCTGACAGCCGAGAGGGATGAACTGAAGGCCGAGAGGGATAAACTGAAGGCTGACAGGGGTGAGCTGGTGGCTGAGGCTGAATCAACCAAGGCTTCCCTGGCCGAGTCGACGGAGGAGACGACGAACCGGGTTCAAGCACTGTTGAAAGGAGTTGTGGTGGATGCCTTCCAGAATGCATTAGCACAAATCCGGCATCTGAACCCCGGAGTCGAGCTGAACATCGCGGGTTACCATTTTCGCTCTTTTGTTGAGGATGGTCAATTCGTCCCGTACGTGGAGCCTGTCGCTACTTCTGAAACCCAGCTCGACGGTGACTTAGCCGAGGGGGAGACCGAGAAGGGGGAAGAGGCCTCGACCGCTCTAGATCTTGCGAGTTGATTCAAACTCTTTTGTATTTTTTTTTTTTGCTTTTTATTTTATTTGGTTTGTACGAACCGGGTTGGTGACCGGTGTTTTTTGTGGACAAATTGGCCAATCTAGCCTATAAATGCAACTGAATTATTCCTTAACTTCCTTAGCGTAATGACTAATACAGAAGCTGAACATAATAACTTAAAGTTGCATTTGTCATTGCGTGCGACCAGGCCAAGGTCACATAAAGAATTGTGCAGAGTCTGCTAAAGCGCGTTAGGTATTGAAACCGTATAGTATTGAGTGGTCGTGTAAAAAACTGTCTCGTATAAGTCCGGATTCGTTGACCGGGTCATCCTAAGATAAAGGGAAGTTGTCACCTACCCGGGTTCAGTTTTTCATCGAAACGTCTGAGCATTTTGACCTGATCAGGGTCGACATGGAAATTCCGCTTGATATCCCGGAGTAATTTATGAAGTGTCCGGGCTGCGATAGCTCTCTGGAGACACCTTCCTCTGACTGAAAAGCCGGGTTGTATAACAACCTTTGAAGAAAACAATGTATGGAATCTAATAAACGCCCTCGAATGAGAGTTTCATTTTTATTCAATAAACGAATTGCTAACAAGGGAAAGGCCATGAGGCCAATATTCAAATTCAAGAACTAACGTAAATGAACAAAAAAATGCAAAGAGTTAATTGACGACAGAAAAAGGTAAATCTAACTGTAATAAGCTCTTAGCTTATCGGCGTTCCATGTTCGCTTGATTGGGCTCCCGTCCAAAGTTTCCAAAACATATGCTCCTTTCTCAAGTGTTTCACGAACGCGATAGGGACCGTCCCAGTTGGCCGCCAGCTTGCCGTCTTTTTAATTTTTTTTCCGATGTCGGCTCTTCTGAGAACTAGGTCGCCGAGTTGGAAGGACTGGGGTCGAACCTTTTTATTATATCGAGCAACGATAAGCTGCTTTGTAGCGATGTCCCGGCAGTGCGCCGTAACTCGGACTTCATCAACCAGATCTAACTCGGCCGCCAATGCCTCGTTATTGGCTGCCTCTCCTTGCGAAAGGATGCTTTTCCTGCACCATGAGGGAAGACCTATTTCAACTGGAATCATGGACTCACAGCCGTAGGTCAACCTGTAAGGAGTTTCTTGAGAGGATGTCTGAGCCGTGGTTTGGTACCCCCAAAGAACATAGGGTAATTAATCCACCCAAGCAGTCTCGGCTTCCAGCATGCATTTCTTCAGTCCATCAATAATGACCTTGTTGGCGGCTTCAGCCTGTCCGTTAGATTGCGGGTGCTCTACTGAAGCGAAATGGTGCTGGATGCGAAATTCAGACATCATATCGCAGAATCCGGTACCAGTAAACTGGGTTCCGTTGTCTGTAATTACCTCGGCTGGCGCTCCGAATCTCATGATGATGTTGACTTCAAAGAACCGTTGTACTCGGGCCGAAGAAATTGTAGTTAGGGGTTCGACCTCGATCCATTTGGTGAAGTAATCTACGGTGACGATTAGCCATCGCAGCTGCCCGGGTGCCTTTTTGAATGGGCCTAAGATATCCATGCCCCATTTGTAGAAAGGCCAAGGAGCCGAGATGAAGTGAAGTTCAGCCGGGGGTGACCAAATGATCCTTGAGTGTTTTTGGCAACTATCACATTTTTTAACGAGGTCCTTTGAGTCGGCCTCCAAAGTCGAACAGTAGTAACCTACTCGCAGTGTCTTTCTGGTGAATGCCTTAGCGCCCATGTGCTGGCCGTTGATTCCCTCATGTATCTTAGCTAGAGCGTACTCCACCTCAATCGGGTTCAGGCATCTTAACATTGGAGAATGTAAGCCCATATGATAGAGCTGATCTTCCACCATCGTATATTTTGCTGCCTCTCGGACCAACTCTTGGCCTCAATACAATCGTCTGGATGGATTCCCCACTCCAGATAATCCTCGATTGGCTTTTTCCAATCGGCTTCAACCGAAATAGCCATGGTACAAATTGGATCCTCCAGGTTTTGTTGAATCACGGTCCGGTGACAACCTGCGCTCTTAGTGCTTGCCAGTTTTGAAAGGATGTCGGCCCTCGTATTTTCCCCTCTTGGAATATGGATTACGGTTGCGTCATCGAAATCGGACATTGTCTCCTTGGCCTTGAAAATGTATTTTGCCATTAGCGGGCCTTTTGCTTGATAGGTTCCCTCGATCTCCTTTGGCGATGTTCTCCTTTGCATGAAGAAGTCTGGCGATTAGGGCCTCGTACTCTGCCTGATTATTTGAAGTTGAGAACTTCAACGTGAGTGAGTGTTCAATCGTTACATCCTCTGGACTCTCAAGGAGGAATCCGGCTCCACTCCCTTTGATATTCGACGATCCGTCAACATATACCTTCCAGTCGCCAGCCGGCTCGCATCCTGCTCTATCGGTCGGGGTTAACTCCCTGACGAAGTCGGCTAACGGCTGGGACTTAATGTCGTGGTGAGCTTCATAAGTAATATCAAACTTGGAAAACTCTATTGCCCAATTTGTCATCCTTCCCGCCAGATCAGGCTTGTGTAGAACTTGCTGTATCGGCTGACTGGTTCTAACAATGATATGATGGCCTTGGAAGTAAGGTCGCAACCGACGAGCCGAGATGAGTAGTGCGAATGCCACTTTTTCCAACTTATGATACCGGGTTTTCGCACTTTGCAAAGTCCTGCTCACAAAATATACCGGTATTTGGCCGTGGTCTGCCTCCCTTACCAGAGCCGCGCTGATGGCCTCCTCGCAATAGATAAGTACAGGTAAAGGCTCTCGTCGGGTTCGGGTTTGGACAAGAGTGGAGGATTAGCTAGGCATTGTTTTATCTCCTCGAAGGCAGCGTTGCATTTTGAATTCCATCCACCCGACGCCTCTTTCTTCAGAAGCTTGAACAAGGGAAAAGCCTTTTCGGCAGATCTTGGCAGGAATCTGGTAAGAGCAGCCAACCTTCCTGCCAGTTGCTGAATCTCCTTTTTGTTTTTTGGGGCCTTCATCTCGAGCACTGCCCTGCATTTATCGGGTTAGCCTCAATGCCTCAGTTAGTTAACATGAAGCCCAAGAATTTTCCAGCCGGCACACCAAAAGCACATTTAGCCGGGTTGAGACGGATTCGATAAGTTCTGAGCTTGTCAAACGTCTGCTCCAAATCCTGAATATGATTTAGCGGATCCAAAGTCTTAACGATCATGTCGTCGATGTATACCTCAACATTATGATCGAGTTGGTCTGATCAATGTTAGGCATTGGGTATGAGTATTTTGGACATACCTTATTTAGATTTTTGTAGTCTGTGCATACCCTCCACTTTCCGTTTGGTTTTTTGACCATTATCACGTTCGATAACCAGGTGGTGTATTGAATTTCTCGGATAAATCCGGCTTCCAAGAGCTCTTGAACGTGAGTTTCCAACGCCTTCCTCTTTTCCGGGCTGAGATTCCTCTTTCTCTGGGATACCGGCGCAGAGCCCGGGTAGACTCCCAGCTTGTGACAACAAAACTTTGGGTCTATTCCAGGTACCTCATATGACTTCCAGGCGAAGAAGTCCTGGTTTTTCCTCAGAAAATCAACCAAGCTAGCTCTAAGCTCGGGGATAAGTGTTTTCTGATTTTCGTGATCTGGAGGGGTCTCCCAACACTAGGTCCTCCAAGTCACCGGCCGGTTCGGGGCGCTGCTCTTCCTCCCGGAGGTCTAGCTTGACTGTATTGACATCTCGATCCAGAGAGTCCGGCTCCCAAAGTCTCGGCTGTGATGAGGGACCACCCTCGCTTACTCTGACAGTCTCAAAGTAACACTGTCGAGACTCTTTCTGGTCCCCATTTACCGTGACCACGGCTCCCTGATTATTCACCATTTTAAGCATTTGATGTTTGGTAGAGACCATCATGTCCCACTTATGGATAGTTGGCCTGCCCAGTATAATATTGTATGGTGAAAGGAACTCTGCAACTATGAAACGCACGCGCTCCGACTTGAAAGCATCCTTAGTTCCCAAGGTAAACCGGAGATCGATAAATCCCTTCGGGCGTGAATGCTCTCCTTTGAACCCTATGAGGGTCGTCTTGCAAGCTTTCAAATCCTCCTGGTCCAGGCTCATTCTCTTGAACGCATCCCAACTGAGGGTCAGCGGAACTTCCGGCGTCCACAAATATGCGTTTGACTCGACAATGGACTAATATCCCGGTCACTACTAGACCGTCTTGATGTCCGGGGACGACGTCCTTAAGATCTTCGTTTGTGAAATACAATGGCGGATGAGACGGTCCGTTAAAACTCTCTTTGAACCTCGGACGATCTCTTATCGAGAGGACCTCTCGTAAATACTTCCTTCGCTGGCTCATTGTATCTCCACCTCCACCCATTGCACCGCTTATCACACTACAGTCAAACTTGGCCTCTGGAAATACATCGTCGGCCTCGGTTGGTTTCTTGTGCTTTTCTTCTTGCTTTTTGTGCTTTCTTGGGGGGCTTTTGCTATGGCTTCTAGGCTTGCATTTGCCACCTTTTCCTTGGTGTTCAATCACGTATTGTTGAAGCTTTCCATCCCGGACAAACTTTTCAATCGCGTCTCGGAGCTCATAGCATTCGTCATTTGTATGACCCCGCCCGTCATGAAAAGCACAGTATTTGGACCTGGATCTGCGATAAGACAACCGTGGTTGATCGACCCTTCTCATCTCGACCATCGCCACTTCTTTCCAGATTTGCGATCGTGGCACATTCAAGGCAGTGTACCTGTCATATTTGCTTTTCGCGTCAAACTTTCCACCTCGGCTCCTATTGTCCGAGCCCCTTGCGCGAGAATCCTTTTTCCTGCTCTCCATATAGTCCTTGTCTCCGGGTGGAGTAGCTCTGTCTCGGTCCCATCTAGGATTATTTTGCTATGCCCATCTGCTCCACCTCAAGATATTTCTTTGAGTGAGTTATGAAATCAATGAGATTTTTAGCTGGTTCTTTAAAGAATGACTCAGCCCGGCGGGATTCTCCATCTAGGCCGTCGGCTAACAAGTGGACGTGCACATCCTCTTTTAATCCACGCACCCGCAAGGCCACATTTTTAAAACGGTCCAAGTAACTTTGGCTTGTTTCGCCAGGTCGCTGCCTAATCTTGGATAAGGTGTACTGGGACTTTGGTTGCCGTTTGCTAGTCACAAAATGCAATTCGAAGGCCTCAGCTAGGTCATCAAATTTATGAATCGACCTATGAGACAGGACGAGTGTGGAGCCACTTTAACGTTGGTCCTTTAAGGGTTGCAGCAAAGATCCGAGTCATGATGGGCTCCCCAAGTCCTCTTACGAACATGACGACCTCAAAGTCTTCAAGGTGGGTTGTCGGGTCTTGAGAGCCGTCGTACTTTGTTAATTCAGTGAGGTCGAGCTTCTCTGAAAAGAAGCATTGAGGATTTCGGATGAGAAGGGGCTGTTATCGTGCTGCCCAACGTACCTTCTCCACTGGAGACCGGTTACCGGAGGCCGAGGAGGCCTATCTGCCCGTTTCATTTCTTCACCTTTTAACTTCCTTTTAGCGGATCCCGCTCTCTTCTTTTGGCCGATCTCGGTATTGTGGCCGGCTTGGCGATCACGCATGTTGTCGCCATCTCGGTCCTTTCCCCCAGTTTTTTCATCTCGGTTCTCATTTGTTGACGCGGAATCCCTTCCCTTGAAAAGCTCTTCTAAATGCTGGAAGTGCATCGCATTTCGCTTGTTCGTGTTCTCCATACGCCTCATCAACGCGGTCAACGTATTTTGGATGAGGAGAAGATCCAGATTGGTGAGAGGGAAGGATTCCGGGTTTGAGTTCTGCGGCTCATGGCGATGATTTCGCGGAGCCGAGGACTCTGTGTCGGACAAGTCGTCCTCCGGGTGCCCCTCATTGTTGGGGATGACTGGTTGTTGTTAGTCCTGGCTTTCACCCAAGAGGGGGGGTGAATTGGGTGTCCCATAAAACTTTGAAACTTTGAAAATCTTTTCGCAACTTATTTGTATGACAGTAAGGATTTATAAAAACAATAAAAAGACATACAAATATATATGCTTGGGAATATAAGAGATAAGGGAAGAGAATATGCAAACAGAGATTTATACCACTCCTTGACCTACGTCCAGTCCCAAGCTCCACTTGAGATTTTCAATCCACTATCCTCTTATTTGAACCGGGCACAAGAGAAGCCTTTACAAACCCACAAGTTTACTCTGGCACTTGTGAGGCCAATCTCTCACTGAGATACTTCTTTCAATCAGTTACACTCTTACACTCTGCACTCGAAGTTATTCTCTCACTAGAATACACTCCCCTTACAAGCCCAATCTTCAAGTCCCACGACTTGAGATTCTTACAATGATTTCAGTCCCACGACTTGAGATTCTTACAATGATTTCATAATCAGAAATGTTCTCTCTAATAGAGAAGATGAATAAACTATGAAGTACAATTGATCATCACACTCTACTGTAAACTATATAGACATTGAGAAACAGAGTATATGAGTTAAGCGTTGGATTCAAAATATCAGCATTTCGACAGTGCAAGCTCTCATCCGTTGTTTTTCCATTTTGAATGTGTCTCTACTTATAGACAACTGAAATGAAATTAATCCGTTGAAGTATTGTCCGTCTTAGAATATTACCGTTGTAAATTTTAGTCCGTTGGAGAAATAGCCGTTGGAGCTTCTACGTCATCATTTGCTTTTTGATAAACTGATGTTAATCCTTTGTTTGATCATCTGAAACTTGCTAACAAACATGATTAATAGCATTGAGAAGTATAGAAAGTAGAAATCAATTAATAACAATGATTTCAGAATTCTCGGAGACCTACTGACCGTTGGAGCTTCTGACAAAAATGTTCTGACAAAAATGTTGCTTTATTGCAATTTAGTGTTGAACCATATAATACTCTTTTGAAAACTCATTAACAAACTTGTTAAAGGCAATTTCAATAAGTAATGAGAGAAGATACTCAACCCATAAGCCAGAATCAGAGATTGATCAAAGTCTGGAAAAATCAATTTTTCGATCTGCTACAATTGGCTCGAGTCACTTAATTTGGCTAGAGTCATTTTCGTAAGTGAGAGTGGTTTGGCTAGAGTCAAAATCGTTTGGCTAGAGTCTGGAGCAAGACTGGAGGTAATTCTTGCTGGCTCGAGTCAATCTTTCATAATTCATAATGGAGGAATCTTTGGCTGGAGTCAATTTCTCTTGGTTAGAGTCTGGGCTAAAACTCAAGGCAATTTTCGTTGGCTAGAGTGATTTTCATTTGATGGAAGTGATATTGGCTGGAGTTAAGGTTTTCTGGCTAGAGTCTAGGCCAAAACTCCAGTCAAATCGTGTTGGCTCGAGTCAAAACAAGGTATTGGCTCGAGTCAGCCTATGTTGGCTCGAGTCAAATTGACAGATTTTCCAAAGATCAATTTTCCAACGAAAATCTTGGTAAAAACATTTTGTTCTTAATCATAGACCTTGTAAACAGTTAGTTATCATCAAAACAAACCTTTGGAGCTAACAATCTCGGCATAGGATAGTCGATATCTTTTTCTTACTGATCGGATTTGGCATCTCGGATAGACAGTGTAATTTACTTATGCTTTCTGCCTTGATATAGCTCCAAATAGGAAAACCACCCATGCTCATAGAGATCTTCAAGTCTTCTTTCCAATGCAAGAAGAATCAGCTCCAAACTCATTGTATTCTATTCCTTAACATAAGATTCTTCTTGACCAGCGTTTTTGCATCTTTCAGAATTGACTGTCTAATTTCGAAGGCCATATATCCCTGGTACGAACTCCGTTTTGGTTGATTCAAATCTTTATTGAAAGACCTTTGAGTATATTTTCAAATGCCACTTATTTCAGCTCAATTGGATTTTTATATTTTGAGATACAATCAAAACATCGAAGCTTGGTCTGCTGTGTGGCGTGAATTTCACTGTCAACTTCAATAATTCATATCTCCTTCATATGACCTCCTTTGGACTTTAATGTTATGTAAAACTGACGCATTGGAAGTCTAGTTTCATACAAAATTTGTTTCGTCTCAATCGGACTTCTGGTTTGGGAGATATCATCGAATTACCAGACCTCGCCCAAGCTGAATGTATAACAGAGTAGAACAGAGGTGCCGTTGGCTCGAGTCAGTTGTCCCTGGCTCGATTTTTTAGTCAGACTCGAGTTAAAAGTCCCTGGCTCGAGTCAAATCATCCCAAAATTTGATTTTGCTTATTTTAAGTCCGATTTGAGCCATTCCAACTTCCATTTGATCGTGGAGACTTATAGAATCAATCTAGAAACTTGAATAATGATTTTCTCAATCCATTAAACAAGATCTTCCTTCTTTCTTCTCTTCTCTTCATCATTCCCTTAATTAGATACTTTGATCTTCTTCTAGGTCATTCTTTATGCATAAACTTCACAACTACATTAAATATAAGAATTAATCAAGTAGAAGATAAATGAAGTATGGAGACTTTTTGCTCTTAATATTGATAGGCATATTTGTCATCATCAAAACTAAGTATAACTAACAGTTGTTCTGCAGTTACGGCTGTGATAGCCATCTTCCCCTTCCTCTTCATGGTCAGCGAGAGGGTTGACCGGCTGCTCAACCCGCTGTGGTTGCCGAGGCGGTTGGCGTTGGTCATGCGTTGAACCGTCTCAGTCTGCTTCTGGCTGGTGCTTCTGGTATTAACCCTCATTTGTCACGGGGATCGAAGTTTACAGTCCCCACGGTCGGCGTGTAGAACACAGATGTCCAGCCAGGTAGGCTAGAGCTTTGATATAGGATCGATGGTCTCCTCCTGTATGCCTATAGGGAAAACGTCCAGGAGAAGGGTGGATCACTGTACTCAACCAGGCGTTTCGCCTAAAGGGGGTGGGGTGTGTAATATAACTGTATGTAGATTAGTTCAAGGATAAGAACTTATGTACCTTGATCGTGTAATCCCTATGTATATATAGAGTGTACCTTGTGTATCTCTACCTTGCTTTAACTTACATCCGTTGTGTGGGTGACTGTGTTCTTGAGCATTCAACAAAAGGTTCTTGAGCAATCAGCGAAAGAATTTTATAATCACCTATTCACCCCCCTCTAGGTGATATTCCACCTTCATTTGGTATCAGAGCCTGGTTTCTCAGATTGGGCTTAACATCCCGAGATAAAGATCATGGAAGGAATATTACCTGAAGGTGCCTCAATCAACAGACCACCTAGCTTCAACGGCGAACACTATTCGTTTTGGAAAGCAAAATTCAAAGTATTTGTGTTAGCCTCGGAGTATGGTCTATGGCAAATAATAGAGAATGGAGATTATGTTCCTACGAAAATTGTAGGAGGAAATAATGTTCCAAAGACTGAAGATGAATTCAACGAGGATGATCGAAGGAAGGTGACTCTCAACAGCAAAGCCATCCTGATGCTTCATGGTGCTCTCAGTCAACAGGAGTATTTTCGCTTATGCAATCTATCTACTGCCAAGGAGATGTGGAAATCCTTGGAAATAGCATACGAAGGAACTTCCGGCATAAAGGAGAATCGCATCAACACGCTGACAACTGAATATGATCTCCTTAAAATGAAGACCGGTGAGTCCATTGCTGAATTCCAACTTCGCTATACTCATCTTATTAACCAATTATCAGCACTGGGCAAAACATATGAGCAAGGTCCTTAAATCACAAAAATTCTCAATACCTTGACAAAAGATTAGGAAGCCAAAGTCACAGCTATAGAAGAAGCCCGTGGAGAATCAATGACTTCAGTTGCTTCTCTATTTGGAAGTCTATCTGAATATGAAGGGAAACTGAAGTTCAAAAATGGCTTGGACGAAGTGATTAATAGTAAGAGCAAAAGTATTGCTTTTAATGCTATGAAGGAAGAGGAAGATGAGGATGAAGATGAAATGGCTATGTTCGTGCGAAAATTCAAGAAGTTCTACAAGAAGAACCAGAGCTTCAGAAATAAATTTCAAAAAGGGACTTCAAGTAACAGAAGTGATTTTGAAGAAAAAGATCAAGTTATCTGTTACGAGTGCGAAAAGCCAAGTCACTACAAATCTGATTGTCCTCAGCTGAATGGTCATGAAAGTGAAAAAGAAGAAGAATATGCAAATATTTGTTTGATTGCAGAAGAAGAGCAATCAGAAAATGAAGAAGAGGTATTTGATTTTGAATCTTCTTATGATGAATTGTTTTCTAAATATAATGAACTGCATTCTGAATTTAGAAAAATTGCAAAAGAACAAGATTATTTTCTGGTCTGATGTATTCAATCTATTGACTTTCATTAATTCTTAGTATATGCACTGCTTTTAAAATATATTTCAAAATAAATTTTGGTATCATTCATGAAAATTGTGATGCATTACCAATTTGAAAGAAAAGTGTAAATGAGATTGGTGAATCCAAATGATTTGAAAATTGCCTCCACTTAATGTTAGTTATGTGTTTGATGATCACTAATTGCTAACAAAAGGATTGGAGTATCTAGATGAGTTTGTGCAGGCTGACCAATGTATTTAGAACCTCTGATAATGTGCTGAAAGTTTGCTGTAAAAGAAGAAAACTCGAGTTTACCATTTATAAACTCGAGTTCACAGGATTCAGAGGAAATGAAAATGTTGGAGAAAGCCAAACTCGAGCCTATAAGTTGACAACCTCGAGTTTATCCCAGACAGAGAGGAATCCAGCTCTCAATTACAAGTGCAAACTTGAGTTATGCTCTCAAAACTCGAGTTTGTCGGGCCAGAGGAGAAATGAGTTGTTGAGCAAAATGGAAACTCGAGTCGTTAAGTGAGTAACTCGAGTTTCGGAGAGACAGAAAGCAAGCTCTGAGTTTTCGCGAATTGGAAACTCGAGTCATCAAATGGAAACTCGAGTTTGAGGCGGACAGAGAGCAACTTGGATTGAGGACTTCATAAACTCGAGCCTGTAAGTATTAAACTCGAGTTTAAGGGTGAATTTCAAGAGTTCACACATACACTCTTGAAGTCCAGGTTAGTACAAGTTTAACCAAACTCGAACCTACACTTGTAACCTCGAGTTTGTCGCAGTGTTAAATGTTTTAAATCTTGACTGTTCCTCGACACTTCACTTCACCCTCGAGCCTAAACCTATTTTCTCTCAAATCCTCTCACCCAAATCAACGAAATCTTACAAAAATGGCTTCTAAACGTCCTGCAACTACCAATACTACCAATTCCGACCAAGAAGAGCCTCAATTTACTCGTCAAACCGCACCTGAACGACCTACTCGTCTCAAATCCTTTCCAAAACGATACAAATTTGGAGTGGATAAAACAATCCCAGGTGTAGCAGCGACTCAATCCTCTCCTTCGTAAAGACAAAGAGGAAGTACTCCCCAGAACCGAACAGACGCAGAAACAGCTTCTAGCAGAGGGAAAGAAACAATGCCAGAAGTCATTGAAACCTATAAATCAAGACGGACCAAGAAGAGAACCTCTGCAACTGAACAAGCTACCTCTCAAGCTCCTTCTATTTCTCAACGTCAAGAGGAATCTGTTCCTCAGGTATCTGAAGAAACTCCTGCCCTATTTGAAATCTATAATCATTCCTCGATACCTAGAAACTTTTCTCGTGAACCTATTAGACTGACTGATGAGGATGCAACTCGGTTCAAAGAAAATTTTGATCATAAAAAATTTTGTCCCACTGTGTATGTTGACTTAGCTGAACTGAAAGAGGAATGTAATCTTGACCTTAACCCCTGGCTGAAGCAATTTGAACCCTTAATCTCAATTAAAGCTTCCTACAGTCCCTCTCTTGTCAAAATCTTTTACCCTTTGTATGGAAAGCGATAATCTTCTGGATAGAGATAGAAATTTAGTTGAGGAGAGAATAACCACAACCATTAGAGGAAAGAAGATCACCATATCTTCCTCTTATCTAAACTCTCTTCTTCAAATCCAAAATCCCCCACCTATTGCATCATTGAACTATTTTGATAGACAGATTTTTCAACTGCTTAAACCCAATGAGCCTATTCCTGAGGGATTAGAAATTCTGAATTTTACTCCAGTGTCAATGCCCCCTAAGCATCGCTCTGCCTGGTACATCTATACTAGGGATCTCATGCAGAAAGGTGGAAACTTCACCCATTTCGCAAAGAAGGATTACCCTATCTTTGCTTCTATCATTGACCAAGTGCTTCACAATGTTGGGCACTGGATATTGCAAGAAATGATCAAGTTTCGATTCACCTCAAGAAAAACTTCTCAGATTCCTTTTTCCAGCCTCATCTCAGTCATCTTATTCCATGAGAAAGTTTGGTACCTTCCTGTCAATGAACAACCAGAGAGACCTCAGAAATTTGGCAGACACATTCTGAACCACATGGGAATAAATTTTGATGAAGGATCTGATCAATCAAGAGCTCCACCTCAGTCCGGCCGGCCCAAGATCTAAAGCAACTCAATCCAAAGTTCAAGAAGCTCAGAGTGTTCCACCTCCTTCTCAATCCATACCTTCTGATTTGGATGCAAGGATCAAGGCCATAATTGACAGAGCTATTACTGATCTTTCTGCCAAAATAGAATCAGAAGTGAAGCAATTAATAGCTGATGTGAGTAAGGGACACAATGAGATGGTGGATTCTCAAGAAGAATTCAGTATTGAGCAAGAAGCGCTGAAGCAAAAAGTTCAAGATCTTAGTAGTCAAGTTGGAGATCAATCAGTTAGCATCTCAACTCTTCTGATATCTATGATGAGTCTCAGTGACAAAAATGGACACAATTCTATAGAATCAGTCCATGCCCACTTCTGGTTTTGATGCATCTACTTCAGCTGGTCCTACTTCTACCATACCTCAACCAAATCCTGAACCAGCTTCCACAATCCCTGCAGCTACCATAAACCCTGAACCCTCTGTTATTGACACTCAAATTGACCCTCCTTCTCAACAAGAAAATTCAGTTCTTCAACATTCTTCTATCCCCATTAATCCACCCTTGTTTGTTGATGACAAAGGGGGAGAAGAAAAGAAGTAAAAGGAGCAGTTTATGTTATTTTTGTTATTTGATCATTTGTTGTATAACTTATTGCTACCATCTTTATATTTGCTTTTGAAACTCTACTGCTATTTTGAAATATGTTCTAATTCTGCAGTATGGATAATTCTGCAGTACGACTTGTAACCACCGGTTGGAAATCTGGCGATGGTTTTTTTTTTTTAAAAGATTTATTGAAAGTAAGGGGGTGGGGTTCGACCCCCACCTTTATGGGGTCAAGTGACCAAACCACTATGCCACTTAGTTTCTTTTATATATATGTATGTATATGTATGTATTCTTCTTAACATTTTTTCCAAACACTCTTGTGAATCTTATTACTGAACTTATAAATGCTATTGAAGAATTTGTAGATGTCATTGAAAAATTTGTGATAATCCACCTTTATTTGTTGTTCACTCAAAGACAAAAATGGTAAACTTCAAAAAACAACTCGTAAATGTCATTGAAAAATTTGTAAATGTCATTGAAAGATTTGTTATAATCCACTTTTATTTGTTGTTCCCTCAGAGACAAAGATGGTAAACCTAAACAACAAACTTGTAAATGCTATTGAAAGATTTGTAATAATCCACTTTTATTTGTTATTCCCTCAGAGACAAAAATGGTAAACTTCAAAAAACAATTTGTAACTGCAATTGAAGAATTTGTAAATGTCATTGAAAGATTTGTGATAATCCACTTTTATTTGTTGTTCCCTCAGAGACAAAAATGGTAAACCTGAACAACAAACTGTAAATGTCATTGAAAGATTTGTAAATGTTAGTTCTCTATGTGTTTTGATGATAACTGACAATTGTAAACAAGTGTGAATGTTTTTGATAAGTTAAACAAATTGATTTCAACTCAAAAACATTCTGTCAGCACCAAACTCGAGCCTAAACGTGTGAACTCGAGTTTGCTACTAACAGAGAGCAAGACAGGCTATTTTGGATTTCAAACTCAAGCCTGTATCTTTAAACTCCAGTTTAGAACCTCCAGAGAAAGTCTTCAAAAAGTTTACATATGTGTAAACTCGAGTTTTCGGTTACAAACTCGAGTTTGCCTCTGGCGGGAAGCCTTTTCAAAATGAAACCATTCCTTAAACTCTACAGTATTTATTTTTGAATAGAGTTTGCTATTTGTTGAAAATCTATAAGAGTTTACAAATCATGTAAACTCGAGTTTGCATTTGGAAACTCGAGTTTGCCATTGGCAGAGAGCTACCAAGTTTTTCAAAGTTAGCTAAATTCCAGTTTACATTTGGAAACTCGAGTTTAGGCTACACAAAGAGTTCTCTAAGTTTCCACACTTTGTTGGAAACTCGAGTTTACTTTGGAAACTCGAGTTTTCATCCTAGAGAGAACAATGCTCGATTTTGAACTTGTGAAAACTCCATTGTTCATTTTAACAAAGCTTTTCAATGTTTTCTCAAAATTGAGAAAACTCGAGTTTACTTTTAGAAACTCGAGTTTTGGCTTTACAGAGAAGCTTCCATAGTTTTCAAAGAATGTGAAAACTCGAGTTAAAATATGGAAACTCGAGTTTTAGTCGAGCAGTAGAGCTCTGCTATCTTTTGAACATTTGAAAACTCCAGTTTTGATTTGGAAACTCCAGTTTTGAGATTTTGGACTAAAACATAATTTCTCATCAAAAGTCCAAAACTCGAGTTAGTCACTTAATGACTCGAGTTTTGCACTATTCACAAAATATGTCCAAATGCAAAATCGTGGTGTTTCTCTCTGGAAAGAGAAAACTCGAGTTTTGATTTAAAACTCGAGTTTCGATCTTTTACTGAAAGTCCACTGAAGCATGAAAACTCGAGTTTGGAAGAACTGACTCGAGTTTGCATCGCAGAATTTGAATTTCGAATTTAAACGAATTTGTGAAATGTTTGTGTTTGATCTCAATACTCTATATCATCACTCATTATTATTCCTAACTATGTTTAATCAGTTTGTTAGTGAGTTTCAGATGATTTAGACAGGATTAAATGGAGAATTAGCAAAAGCATAAAGCAAAGTCGAACATTAAATGCAAAGTGCAGAAAGCTTGCATTCTTCTGGACAAACATTCTCCACACGTTTTGAAGGAGTTAATGTTTCCTTCCACATCCAGCAAGCTGCTCTTCCAACGGATTAATTGTCAGGAAGTCAACCTTAAACTTCTGCAAAGCTGGATTAACCAAAGAGTATAAGGAGAAGAAGACCAAAACCTCAACTAATCATCCTGCAATGTTTCCAACGGTCACATTATGATTTGCAACAGTCACATTACGATCGCTAGCTATATATAGAGCTGCAATCAAGTCTTCAACAAGAGAGACAACAGACAGAAACGAAAATCATTCAAGTTACTTATTCTTTTAGTTTCTTCTGTACAGTACCTTTAACACATAGAGCTTCAGTGTTTATCATATATCTACTCAGTAAGGAGTTTAGTTATCAATTGATTATCTGTAAATCTTAAGGTTGTGGAACCTTAAGAAAGGGTGTACAATTACAACTTGTAAGGGGGAGTGAGTCCTAGGGAAAGGTGTAACACCCCAAAATCCAACACCCAAAATCTTGGCCAAAATACTTGAAATATTTCTAACAAGGATAATCAACACCCAAATCATTAAAATATGTAACTAATTCAATTCAAAATGTACTTTTGAGTCAACATAAATTCCCAAAACATTTAATAATAAAATACAAAGCGGAAGTCTTATAGTCATGGAAAATAGAATAACATAACATAAGTTCTAGGAGTACAACCGAGCCTTCAAGGCTCCCTCCATAGGTTCTTTCCCTTGCTCCCTACTTGAACAATCACCTGAAGATTTTTAATATAGGGTGAGATTGACATCTCAGTAACTACTGAAAGTTTCTACCGTACACAAGTAAGTCATATGTGACAAAAAGTAGGAGCTGATTACATATATATTTGTATATACCATAATTTTATACAACATAAATTATCATGATGTCAATGTGAAACGTACTTTATACAATATGCAGACTGGAGTCATAGGCTAACACATAGTCCAATAGGAACTCATCCATTTGGCTAGATTGTCCCAAGCTCACCAAAACTTAAGATACACCCGGCCAAAGGTATAGAGCTTAAGTATGGACTATGGCTCCCCTCCTTAAAAGAATACAACTAAGGAGGTGTCACATGTCCCACAGCTCCAATGCAATCCTGGCCAAAGGAAAACATGGAAAAAGGGGCCCTGACAAGTGTCATCCACTGTGCACAGGGTGATGACATACCACGTGGTAAAAGATCTCAACATACAAATCCCTCCTTACTCCAACCCATCACAAGTACAGCCGCCATGACAAATATGTTCAGTAACAATAAATCATGCTTCAATTCATATAAAATATCAGTTACAATACATACACATATACTTATGAATCAGTCCTTTAATTTTTAAATAAAATATAGTTACTCACAATCGATCACACACAATTTACAAGTATAAGGAAGAATATTCAGAGTTACCTGTTACTCTCTAATGTACAGGTAACACACACAAGTGTCACTCCAAAGCTCTTAATGAGAGTCTACAAAATCACACACATAAATTTCTATTAACATATTACTCGAACTATTCTAAAACCTTAAACTACCCTTTATTATTTAGTATTAATTCCCTTTTTAACTAATAAATAATCTTATTATTTATAATCTTATTATTTATTACTATTTATCTATTTTATTATTTATTTCTCAAAAATTAATTTAAACTCTTAGAGACTATCCTAATTCTTTAAATTAGGAATTTAATAGATTCTCACACCACGTAAAATATGCTTCACTATATATAATATATATATTTTTAATAATATTATAAGTGAAATAATATAGAAATTAGTTAGATGCTTCACTATATATATTATTTTGTAAATAATATTATAAGTGAAATAATATAAAAATTAGTTAGATTACATCCTATTATATAGGAGTTAATAAATACTAACAACTTAAAAATACATTTTATTATGATACACACACACACACACACACAGACAGACAGACAGACAGACACACACACACACACACACACACACACACACACACACACACACACACACACACACACACACACACACACACACACACACACACACACACACACACACACACACACACACACACACACACACACACACACACACATCTCAACCAGCAGGAAAGATCAAGTTTTCCTTAGTTCATTATATATATTTATTTGGATACAAAACTATAAGCAACGTTCTGGGCTCTATAATCATCATTCACGTTTTCCATGCTTCATTTATATCTATATGCCAATATATAGACCAGTAGAGTTTTCAACTAGCAATGTATCTATATATTTATATGCAAGCTAGCCACACACACAGTAAAGTCTTTCCGCTTTGCTTTTATCACACTTTGTTTTTATTCCACTTTGTATATATATAAGCAAAAATCTTTCCCTTCCACCTTCTTATGCAGCAAAGCGCACACACACATATATATATATATAACCCACAGCACCCACGCATATATATATTCCTATGTTTGTTAGCAACTTGTACACCTAAATATTTATTTGTATGTAACAGAAACTTTCTTATTCCCTCTTCTAATGAGAAGCGATGCAACATATATATATTGTGTGCAGTGAATACATAAGGAATGAAGGATCACCTCTGTTTTCGGTGCTAGGTGCAAAGCAAACGAAACCGTTGAACTCTCTCTTTCACGTTCACACTCTCGGACTAGAAAACTGATATTAGATGACGCCAAATGCCTCTGTTTTGAGGATTCAAAACAGAACACACACACTAACGTTCTCCCTCTCTCAGACTCACTCTTTGCTCTCTCACTGCAACTGACTTTCTCACTCTTGGATTCAGCTTGCGACAGTGAGAAGGTTGGAGTGAATACTGAAAGCATGAAGCTATGGTTTAATAGAGAACTAATGGTCCAGTTCAAAAGAAACTAACGGTCTGGGGGAGAAAACACGTTGGATATTAACGTTGACTGGACGAATAAGATAAGTGGATTGAGAGAGTATGGGCTGTGTTGGATAGGTTCTATTGGGCTCAACGTGTATAACCAAATAGAATGAGTAAATGGATAAATGATTCATAGATGTACAGACCGTAGCATTAACAAAGACTCAAGAATTAATGAAAGGAGAGTGCTTGTGCTTAGCTCAATTAATTACAAATATTGGAAAATTAAATTCTTAATTCCATGTAAGGATTTTCTTTTTCAATTAAATTTTTTTTTTAGGCTTTAAAATATTATCTCTAAAATATTTATGCCAAAAATTATTCTCCAATTATTTGTCCTTAATTTATGGGAAAATATGCCTTAAATTCCAATAATTATTCTCATAATTATTTTAAGCCAAATTTCACATTTAATTCCCATTCAATATTTCAAGTTTCAAATCCCAAAATTTGGGATGTTACAAAAGGATCATCTCGAGTACAGAGTGTGTAATTGTGTTCGTAATCTTTGATTACAACTTGTAAAGAGGAGTAAGTCTTAGTGAGAGAATTACTCAAGAGTTACAGAGTGTGTAGTCAAGATAGTAAAATCCCGGAGTGTTTCTGGGGACTGGACGTAGGTCAAGAGTTGGACCGAACCAGTATATATTCTCTGTGTCAAACTGTCAATCCTCTCTAATCTATCTCTACCTTGCTTTAACTTACATCCATTGTGTGGGTGACTGTGTTCTTGAGCATTCAGCGAAAGGTTCTTGAGCAATCAGCGAAAGAATTTTATAATCACCTATTCACCCCCCCCCTCTAGGTGATATTCCACCTTCAGTAAATGCCATTGAAAAATCTGTGATAATTCACTTTTATGAACAAAAAAAAGTACAATTATAAAAAATCTTTCAATGGCAATTACCAATGCTTCAATGGCATTTACAAGTTCAGTTAAGAGATTTACAAGAGTTTTGTTGATGGAAAAAATGTTAAGAAGAATATATATGTTTGTTAATGCATATATATATCAAAAGAACTAAGTGGCCCAGTGGTTGGGCCACTTGGCCCCATGAAGGTTGGAGGTGGGGGGGTTAGAACCCCACCTCCCTCACTTTCAATGTATCTTTTTTTTTTAAAAAAAAAAAAAAACCTCCACCCCCCACCAAAAAAAGCCATTGCCAGATTTCAAGTGGCCGGTGTCTAGCCGCCGACGGTTGTAGGGCATTTTTATTTTTTAAAATTTATTTAAAACTAAAGGTAAAAGGGTAAATTCACCCGAATTTGTAAATCTCTATATGGTCCTTGTTACCTTTAAGTCCTTTAACAAATTCAATAGATATTTGGGGATTTTGCAAATTCAAATGGTATTTAAATGTAATTTTCCCTTAAAAGGCGCTTTAAACAATGCTATAATTTTTTCGCCTCTTGGGTAATTTTGTTTTTAACTAAACTTGATAAAGATGTTCTGTTTTTTTTTTTCATAGAGAAAATTCTAAAAAAAAAAAAGTAGGTTTAAAATAGGAAAAAGATAAATTAGAGGCTCCAATATGAAAAATTCCAATTCATACTTGATGGAGAAATCGAGATTTGCAAAGCTTTCAAAATGATCGATTTACCCTGGAGTAAAGTTTGTAAAAAAACAGAGTAACTTCACATTCTGATAACTTCATAAATCAGTTGCTCTCTTTTTCTTTTTTATTTTGATTTTAAATTTATTGGGTTGATTGATTGGAAGAAAAATCATATACAATGATATTTGGCACACATTTGTTGTTGATCAAAAAGAGAGATTGGAGTTGGCTAATTTTGTCTGAGACGCGCCTACGTTTGCGAGATTCCGTAATGCGAGGATGACTGTGAAGGCTGATTTGGTTACGTGCAGAGGTTCCACGATGGTCACTAAAACGCTTCATGTGGCGACTATTTTGCTCCAGCAAGGTGGAGACTGGGATTGGTTCATTAATTCGAGCGTTTCTGATTGTGCATGTTTGGATTAGTGGTAGATGTTGTTTTTTCAATGGAGTTTTCGGTATATGAGGTAAGTTTATGAGAGGAGTTTAACCTCAACTTGCCCATTATCTGTTGCACAAGATGGTATGAATTGCTCTCTGTGATATTTTTCTTTTGTCGATTGTTACTGTGCTTTATACGAACGGGACATGCCTTTCTTTTTTGTTGGTGTTTGAGCTTTTTTTTGGGGAAATTGATTCAATTCCAATGGACTTCTTTTTCTAAATTGAGCAAGACAACAATCACCCTGCTATTTTTTTTTTTGAATATTATGCTGCTTAATTTAATGTTGTTTTGTTTTTGCTTGAATCAGCGATAATCCTGAACTCAATGTTCCTGATTTATTTTGTAATGGAAGTGGGATTTTGCGTTGCTTGTATATTGTGTGTTAATTAAAGTGGTGTCGTGGCATTAGTGCTGGACTGAAGATTGAATGACTAGAGTGGAATAGGTAATGACAACATTTGTTTTGCAATGAAGGAAGCGGCTTTGCTTTCCATTTGTAAGAGAGATTGTCGTGTCCACTTCTTGATATGGTTGTTCCAATGGAGTCTGAGTGTGATGCTTGTTTACACAAATGTACCAAATTTAGCTTGAGATTTATGTCAATGTTTGTTTTATAGTAGTTTATAGGGTGTTCTCTCAATGCTGACCCGATTCTTGATTTCCCTCCTTTTCTTCATCAAATAACTCGTATACGTAAACTGTAACACTCTACCAGAGTACCGGCATTCATTAACATAATCAAACGCAGTTGTGTGACAAAATAGAAATAGCACAATATACTGATATAAAACTCTTGATTACATTACAAAATATCCACAGGGTTCATACAAAATGATTACAAATTTTAAACATGATTATAGAATTCCACAATAAATAGTCCACGACTTGCACACAACAGGTTTGACATCTCCATTCACTAGTGCAAAAAAGGGCTTTAAGACTGCCTCATTTGGAGCGGATAATCGACGCACCGGTCTTAAAGGTGTGACCGGTGGCAGTTTTGTAAATAAAAAGAACTTCTTAAACAATGAAGGGCTATAAGACCGCCTCATTTAGAGCGGATAATCGAAGCACCGGTCTTAATGGTGTGACCGGTGGCAGTTTTGTAAATAAAAAGAACTTCTTACACAATGAAGGACTCCTTATTAAGACCGGACTAATTATCGACCGGTCCTAAATATGTGACCGGTGGCATATTTGTAAATATAAAGAACTTCTTATTCTGATCAATTTTTCATAGATCTTATCCAGACCTGTTAAAATAACAACCGGCCTTAAAAATATTAATAAAAAAATTGAAATATCAAATACTTTTTGTTAAGACCATTGTTACAGAATGACCGGTCTTAAAAGTAAGACTTTTAAGACCGGACAAAAAATTTGGCCGGTACTAAAGTTTGAATAAAAATTAATTAATTTTAAGACCAGGACATATATAGAGATCGGTCTTAAAGGTTATCTTTTAAGACCGTATATGTGTATTTGTCCGGTCTTAAAATGAAGCGCCAAACGTTAACTTCGCGCGGACGCTTTTGTCACTCTCACACTCTCACCGAAGAACCCCCGTTCACGTTGCGAAACCCTTCTGTTCCATTACCTCTCTTCCTCGCCCCGCGTACCGTTAGCTCTCGTTACTCCCTCATTTTCTCGGGCATTCCTCTCTTCTTGTCTTGAAAATGAACGGTGAAAACGATTCCACTCGTGTTCTTGAAACTCCAGATCTTTGGTTTGACCGGGAGGGTCGGACAAACGAACCCTCTTCATCTCACATTGAGCCTCCTCGGCGCAGGTGCACGCCCGTGGTAGAAGCGGCACATGAATGATGGAAGTATCCCTTAGTCGAATACTTGGGACGAAGCTCGAGATTCATTTTGATGAAAATTTGCAACCTTTCGGTCCTAATAAAAGCACATATACTAGTTTTGTCGGCGCTCTAGTACGCAGCAAGGTTAGCATTTTGGTGATGAGTGGAAAAATGTGGACCAAAAAACAATAAAGGATCCTATGTGGGACACTATCAAACTTACATTCACCGTCCCGAGTCGAGAAGTTCAAAGACTCAACATTGTCTTATTGTGCTGAGCAGTTCGGGAAGTTTAAGACCTTTTCGGCTAACACTTATATTTTTGCCGAGGAGAAGCGACCATCAACCACAGGACAAGTACAAATTTATTGATGAACAAACTTGGCAACAATTTGTTCGAAGCGGACCACTCCCGAAGCTCGGTGAGTTATATTTAGTTTTGTTTGCACTTTTGTTTGCTTATTAACTTTGTGAGGATATGTGAATGTTATTGTGTACATCTAATCTCGTTAGTTAAATGGTTTGGTGTGTGAATAGAAGTATACATTTGCTGCATTTGTCATGCATGAGAGGAGCATGTCCTAGTTCCATGCAAGTTTGATATGTAAACCGTGTAATGGCCATGGTTAGACGTTGTCGTTAGTTAGTTAGTTATTCTAATATGTGTAGGAACCATTTATGATGAATGAATGAATTGAGTGAGTTGGCAGCATTTACGCAACTCCCTTTCCTTTGGTTTTCCCAATTTCTTCTACAATGCTACATCTTCCTTAAGTAAAATGTTGAAACTTGATGAAGTGAATTTGACTAATGTTTGACGTTCATATCAAGCAGGGGGATTGGAGGACGGGTAGGCCTAAAGCAATACTTTGGTAAATCCAAACGCCACAGACAAAGTATGGTTACCAGGGAGGAGATGGATCGACGACGGCCAAATTAAGTGAGGAATCAACGACGAAAGATACTACATTGAGGATGTTTCAATCTGAGATGAGCAAGATGAAGGAGGAGATGGAGAAAATGAAGTTTCTCCTGAGCTCTCAGCCAGAGACAAGTGTGGATCCCTTGACACCTTCAATTTGAACCTATGCAGCAGCAGAGCACTAGAGGGAGCCGCATTGTTGGACGATCGAGTCGAGCAACCTTGTCATCTGTATGTGGAGGATCGTGATGGTCATAGACAATTGGTTGCTAAAGGACTGTCCACAACTTGGGATCAACTCGTGCACCACGAACAAATGGGCGATGATGAAGTCGAGTGTCGGTTGAAGAGGTGATCTTTGATGCACTGTCCCTCTCCCAACCGATGGTGAAGGTTGTGAGTGATGTCAAGGGAACCTTCATCTCTTGGCCGGTGAAGCTTGTAGATGTCTCTACTCCTCATCAAGCTCCACCCCCTCATCAAGCTCCACCCTCCTCAAGCTCCACCCTCCTCAAGCTCCACCCTCCTCAAGTTCCATCCCCTACCGCTAACTTGACGGCCAAGGAAAAATAAAGGATTTGGTAGCCAAAAATGGTTTAAAGATAAATCGTGGCCTCGTCAATGAAGTAGTAGGCCTCCTCATCCTCAACCGCTTTTAGTTGATAATGAAGATGTAGAGTCCATGCCGCTTCCGGAGCCGAGGTTACTAGTGCATGTGTTCAACTATTTATGAAGTAAGTATCTTCTTCCTTGATTACATAATTGAAATGCACCGTTTAGACACACATATATACATATATACTAATTCCCTCATCGATGTCATTCTTGTAGGTGCATGCACGAGAAACTGGTCCAACAGGGCAGAATTTCGATTTTGGATTCTTGTGCCCGGTGTATGCAAGCACAACACTACCTCTCGGAATTGAGACAGAGTACATATCAAATAGGTTGTGTAAAGTGCAAAGAAAGGTGTACTTGTTTCCACACTGGCTCGGGTATACATATATACTTGTCCGCAATTCACTTAATATAATTATGCTACATATATATATATCACCGAGTACTTTACTTTTACTGTGAATTTTCAGCAACCACCGGCGCTGGTCGTCATGAACATGGAGTTGCATTATGTTATCTTCTTATGCTCCACTCACGCGATCCATCGACTACGTTGAAGCTGATGATCACCAAGTAAGAATGTCATTTTGATCGTCTTGTCTCGAAATCTCTTGTGAATTTTCAGTGAACATTGCGATAAATTTCTCGATTTTGATGATAGTGCCATGAAGACCTTCCGTGTTGATGTAAAAAAGCGTGGTGCTCACTCACGATCCTAAATGGCACAAAATTAAGGTTAGTACATAATTGGACATGACATAATTGCCTTCGAAGTTGGTCAAGAAGCTATATATGCTCTTATATATATTTATTGTTATTTTTAGACCCGTCAAGCAACGGAACGATCGAACTTATGTGGCCCGTACGTCATGAAACACTTATATGATATTGTGACGGAGGAAACACTAAAGTCACTTTAAGGGTAAGATGTTATGGCTGAATTGATCACCACGATGGCTTAATGTTACATATGAAATATGCACATAATATGTTAATTACATTTCTGTCTTTGATGTTACGAGAGGTTTGCCTGTGAAGAGCCATTTGATGATGATGAAATCGAGCACATACGCGAGGTTTTTGTGAATATCTGTATAAACTAGTCTTAGAAAATCCAAGTCAAGACAATAATTAATGTCCTAAATTAATTCATTTGTAAATAATATATGATCTTTGTAGCAACAATAGCCTTCTGTACATATGTTTATTTTTTCGACTAGCTAATTAATTCATTTGTAAATATAGCAATGTAATTCAATAATAAATTTGTTTATTTTTTCGAACAATTTGTGTGTGTCCATTTTGGGTTTCTGAATGAATGGGATGGTGGATAAAGCTATTTAGTGCTTGAAATTTGAGGTACAAAGCGGATGTTGAAAATGAGCCGGATGAGGCTCGAAAAGTATTCGCGACTTTTAGGACCGTATATTTTTAAAAGTGCGGTCCTAAAAGTCTTCGTCCATTTTAAGACCGTATATTTAACAAATATCCGGTCCTAAAAGTCTTCGTCTAATTCTAAAAGATTTGGGTAGAGACTTTTAGGACCGTATATTTGTTAAAAGTACGGTCCTAAAGGTCTTCGTCCATTTTAAGACCGTATATTTAACAAATATCCGGTCCTAAAAGTCTTCGTCTAATTCTAAAAAATTTGGGTAGAGACTTTTAGGACCGTATATTTGTTAAAAGTACGGTCCTAAAAGTATAGAAAATATACGGCTAAATTATTAGGACCGTTTATTTGTTAGTAGTCAGGTCTTAAAAGTCTTCATTTTATTTAATATTGCCGAAACCTTTAGGACCGTATATTTGTTAGTTGTCCGCTCCTAACTTTAAATTTTAAAATAAGGCTTAATTTTTAGGACCGAGGATTTATTAAACGTCCGGTCCTAATATTCTTAGTAGTCAGGTCTTAAAAGTCTTCATTTTATTTAATATTGCCGAAACCTTTAGGACCGTATATTTGTTAGTTGTCCGCTCCTAACTTTAAATTTTAAAATAAGGCTTAATTTTTAGGACCGAGGATTTATTAAACGTCCGGTCCTAATATTCTTCATTTTAATAGAGTTGGTGACTCGATTTTTAGACATTTCGTTAGTGGTTCAAGGCAACCATGTTTCTGGCGTTCTTCTCAAGTTTTGTGCTTCGTTGTTCTCGTTTCAACTTTTCGGATGTGAAGAACGCCATCGGTGTCCCTTTTCTTTTAGTTGGAAAAAGAAAGAAGATAACGAAACGACACCGAAAATTTTCATCACATCCTGAAAAGTTGAGGAAGACAACGATGGTCCAAACTTGAGAATAGTCGTCACTCGTTTGTTTTTATTCGAAAAAGGTAAATAATGTTTTTTTGTTTTGTTTTGTATGGTCGCAATCGTTAACTTTATTCTGCAAATTTTTAAGATTGATCACCACGAATAGGACAATGTTTTGTTTGTTCTTGTTGTCGGAGAAAAAAGAACATAAAGTTAAAGACAAACAAGGAAGGCGATTGGGAAATAAAAATTTTATTTAATATTTTTTTTTTCTGCTGCCTCGTAAGGGCGCCAGCAGAGTAAAAAAACTTAAAAATTCTAATCCTCCCCATCGTTGTCGGAGGAGGGAATGGTCTGAGACGTCGTCATCAGAGGTATGGTACTCAACGTCATTGGCGTCGAGTACCGCTTTCTTGGCCTTGTTGTTGACGGCGTGATAGACTGAAACAGCTTGCCCAAGCTTCGGTCTATATGATCGACGCGGCTATCAGTGCTCCAAAGATTCGCGAAGTTCGGTTTCTGAGGCAACGGAGGAGGATATGGAGGTGCCTCAGATTTCGCCTGCAAGGAGGACTCGTCGTGGTGGAGAAGCCATTACGGAGGGAGGTTCTAGGAGGAGATGGAGATGAATGTTAAGAAAGTAACAACGGGTTTAAATAGAGAACCCATCCTCAAGAATGTGAAACGCCTAAACATTAACGAGGAGACGATATTTGCTCGAATACGAGGAGACGCCTAGTTGGGAAGTTTATGTGGAAGCCGAAGAGACTCGAATTCATTTCAACAATGGGGAAGGGACTCTTGAAAAGAATGAACTTTCATTTCAACAATGAGTTTTAGACCGGATATTTGATAAAAGGACGGTCTTAAAAGTAATTGAATTAAAAATTAGTTTTAGGACCGGATACCAAGTAATATATCGGTCTTAAATGAGTTTTAGGACCGGATATTTTGATAAAAGGACGGTCTTAAAAGTAATTGAATTAAAAATTAGGACCTGATATAAGATAAAAGTCCTGGCCTTAAAAGTTTGTATAAAAGTAAATTGACGAATTCATCATCGACGTTTATCTCTCCCGCCATCCTGTCTTTATATACTCCACACACTACCTCCTTTGTCCTTGTTAACTCCTCACTTCCTCTCTCGCCCCAACTTCTCAAAATCCTCAAACCATGGTTAGATACAAGCAAACCGCTCGTAGGTGCATACACGCCTCACTCTCGTGCCATGGCTAGATCATTATATGGTGCGCTCCTCCAATGCCGACAAGGCCGTATTGTTTCCGAAGACTCTCGGGTCGTTGGACCCATTGTTATTTCTTCGGATGATGAAGAGATTGCTCATGCCGCACCCCCTCGATCCTTCTCGCCGATCCTTTTCTTGCCGAGTTCAACCGTCATCTTGAAGCCGGCCATGCAGATGTTCGTAATCCCCTCTCCAACCTCGTTGGCCCCAGCGCGCCTACTCTCGACCCCCTCTCCGCCTCCTGTAATGATCCATTCATATTGCGGGTGGAGAGAATAAGACAACAACTTGCTGATCTCCCAGGGAAATTAATGCTCTTCACGCCGAAATCGCCGAGGTTGTTCACTCGATTCTTGTGGATGATAATATTCAGCTTGTTTTTCATTTGTGTTTTTGTTGTTGTGTATATATTCTCAAGTAATGTAAGAAACATTAAGAACATCTCGTATGAATTTTTTGGCTCTTCTCCAAGAATTCATTAAAGAAACTTATTCTCCAATTTTGCTTTATTTTTTGTCCAAAAAATATAATTTATTTTATTGATTTAATATACCAATCACGAAGGCCATTAAGACCTGACATTTTATTTTATAAGTAACGGATCTAAAGATAATTTGAATTTTAGGACCGGATGTTTTATAAACCTCCTGGCCTTAAAACTTAAAAATCTAATAAAATTTTAGGACCTCGATAATTTTAAAACTCCGGTCTTAAAATGTTAGTTGTATCTTTAGGACCTGACATTTAATTAATAACCGGTATTAATAAAATCCAAAAAGCTAAATAAGGTATCTGTTGTCGCGCGGAAAATTAAATTTCCCTCCGAACTCTTGTCGCGCCGAAAGTGAATACTGTGTTCCGACTGAAATTTCCTCTCGCCTTCGTCGCTGCGTCGCGTACCTTCTCGACACAATCACTGTTCCTTAGCTAAACGTCTATAACGAAGGCTTTGTAAGAGATGTTTCGGTTAAAACTTTATTACTTTCAGCCTTATCGTTCTTGGTTTTTCATGGGTTTAACGAAATCGGTGTAATGTTGTTATGGGTATTCTCGTTGTTAACGAATATTGTTTTTTGAAGATTATATTTGCACTTTAGACCTACCCAACTGACCAACAAGTGTTTTTAGGTTACTCTTGTCGTCTTGTCTCCGCAACATCAACGTTCGTGAGCGGAGAAGTAAGACGACTCAAAGAAACGCATATGCTAGCAAAGTTAGTCCACAAGACCTTCATCCCCTCGCATTTAATTTCCTCGTCTTGCATTTATTTTGGTTCTTCGATTCAACTGTGATGCATTTATGACCAAATGTAATTCTTAATTCGCCTAAATAATATATAGGAATTCTACTATGGATCACGCTGGATAGATGCTTTACGAACGAGTATTGAATATCGAGAATGGGGTTAGGGAATTTATAGAATTTGCTAAAAAAATGCCCATGATGATGGGAAGTATTATTGCCCTTGTGTAAAATGTTTGAATGAGTGTCGACTATGTCCACGAAGTTATACGCACACATTTAATTTGTCACGGATTTTGTAAGACTTATATAAAGATGGGTATGGCATGGTGAACAAGTGCCATCAAGTGGGAAACAACATGGGAAGTGGCCTTTGATGATAATGACACGGATATGGATGATCGCATAGAGGACATTATCCAGTGATGTGGAGAAGAGGCTTTTGAGCGATCACATGCATATGGTAATATGCGCGGGATGCGAGACACCGCTATACCGTGGGTGTAAAAATACCAATTGTTGAACGCCGTATTGAAATTGGTAAGCTTGAAGGCACGTCATGGATGGAGCGACAAGAGTTTTTCGAATTGCTTGAGGCTTTGAAGGACATGCTTCCGGATGATAACGTGTTGCCGCATCGCTACTATGATGCTAAGAAGATACTTTGTCCACCGGGATGGAGTACAAAAGATTCATGCATGCCCGAATGATTGTGTATTATATAGAAAAGAGTTTGAAGAGAAGCAGAGTTGTCCGATGTGTGAAACCCTACTAAGACAAGTCCGATAAGGGGCTCCGCAAAAGTGTTGTGGTATCTTCCAATCATACCAAGGTTCAAGCGGTTGTTTGCGAATGAAAATGATGCAAAAATGCGAGGTGGCATGCGAGATGAGAGGATTTCGGATGGACGGCTTCGACATCCGGCTGATTCTTCTCAATGGAAGAAGATCGATCAATTATTTCCGAACCGGCGAAGAACCTAGGAACCTCGAAGCTTGCCCTTAGCACGGATGGAATGAATCCCTATGGAAGCCTTAGCAAGATACATAGCTCATGGCCCGTAGTCCCGATTGTTTACAACTTATCTCCTATGTTATGCATGAAACGAAAGTACATCATGCTTGTCTATGTTGATTTCAGGACCAAAACAACCCTTAGGAAATGACATAGATGTTTACCTAGAGCCCTTGATCGAAGACTTGAAGGAGTTGTGGGAAGAAGGTGTCGATGTTTTTGACTCTTTCAAGAAGGAGGTCTTTAGAATGAGAGCCATGATATTTTGTACTATAAACGACTTCCCAGCATATGGGAACTTGTCAGGGTATAGTGTAAAAGGCCATAAAGCATGTCCGGTTTGTGAAGAAGGCACATGCTACCATCAACTTCAACATGGAAGAAAGACGGTGTATCTTGGACATAGGAGATTTCTTAGACGGGGCCACCCATATCGTCGATTAAAGAAGGCCTTTTTGGTGGCCAAGAGTATGAAGAAGCTCCGGTAGCATTGACTGGGGAGCAAGTGTATGAAAAGGTTAAAAATATCGAGTGTCATCTTCGGTAAGCATGGAAAGAGTAGAAAAGAAACAAATATATGGAAGAAGAGATCTGTATTCTTTGATCTTCCCTATTGGCGCAATCTTGATGTGAGACACTGTATTGATGTCATGCATGTGAGAAGAACGTATGTGATAGTATTGTGGGCACGCTTCTCAACATACAAGGTAGTTCGAAGGATGGTGTGAAGGCAAGATTGGATTTGCAAGCAATGGGAATACGCGAAGACTTGCATCCAAGGCCATATGGGAAGAGAAATTGTCCCCTCCTCATACTTTGTCTAAGGATGAGAAACGAAGCTTTTGTGAGTGTTTACATGGCACAAAAGTTCCCTCGGGGTATTCTTCAAATTTTAAGAGGCTTGTCTCGATGAAGGACTTGAAATTAGTAGGCCAAAAGTCTCATGACCGTCATGTCTTGATGCAACAGCTACTCCCAGTAGCTATTCGAGGATCGCCGAATATGATCTTCGGGTCGTTTTGACTAGACTTTGTTTCTTCTTCAATGCGGTTTGTAGTAAAGTTTTCAAGATTGAAAAGTTGGATGAATTGGAGAATGAAGGATATCTTATCTTGTGCCACCTTGAAAAGCTTTTGTTCCTTCATTTTTTAACATCATGGTTCATCTCATTGTTCATCTAGTGAGGAGATAAAGTTGTGCGGCCCTATCCATTTACGGTGGATGTACCCTATTGAAAGATCTATGAAATTCCTAAAAGGGTATGTGAAGAACGCGTACCGGCCAGAAGCATCAATTGTTCATAAATATGTTTCTGAAGAGGCCATGGAATTTTGTCAAAATTATTTGGCCAAAGTAAGACATATTGGGCTTCCAAAACGTCGTCACATCTTTGAAGGGGGGTAGACGTGGGGCTTCGGTAAAGAGTGTGGATCGTGATGAATTGTCACAAGTCCACTTATACATCTTGAATAATGTTGATGAAGTTCAAGCCAGCATATCACGCACATAAAGAGGCATGGGGAAAGAGAACCATCGAATGACCAGAACAAAGGTTGATTAGGAGCATACCGAGAACTTTTGCAAGCGGTTCAAACAAAAGGTCGAGGATCTGAATGTGTTTCGAGACAATGAAATGGTTAGCACGTGGTCCGAGTTTGATGTCATAAGTTGGAATTCGTATGTGATCAATGGTTATACATTTTACACGAAGTCCCTAGATGATAGGAGCACGGTCGAACGGTGGTGTTATGTTGAGAATTTGAATCTATGCACTTCTCAGTTCGAAAGACAAGAGGCCTAAATTGGCGATCATGCCATATTATGGGGTTATTGAAGAGATTTGGGAGGTGGACTATGTCAAAGTTAGATTTCCCATCTTCAAATGCAAGTGGGTTAATGTCAATAATGGTGTTCAGATCGATCGACTAGGATTCACTTTAGTCGATGTCAATAGTAGAAGTTTTGGAGATGAACCTTTTATTATGGCAAATCATGCAAAACAAGTGTTCTATATCACCGATCAAGAAAATAAAATGTGGTCTGTAGCTCTCCAAGAAAGAGGGTCATTGATATTGATGAGGAAAGTCATTCAAATTATGGTGATCTTCACGAGAGTACTCCTTTACAGGGGTCTACCGGACATGAACGAAGAAGATGAAGCGGATAATGAACCCGGCATAAGAAATGATCATCAAGAAGGGATATGGGAGGATATCACTTTATAAAAGTGTCAATTCATAAGGTAATTAATATTCATATGCATTATTCTTAGAAAACTTTAAGGTTTTAACAATTATTATATGTCCTGTCTATGTTCTTAATTAAACAATGTCATCATTGAATATGAATTTGTTCTTGTTTTGTTTTGTGGCGGATGATCCGTTTCAAAGGGGCATGTTATAAAAGAGGATGCATGTTACGTTGTTGGGTGGGAATCAAATGAAGGCATGGTGAATAATATATTGGACTACATTTGTATGTTGAATTACGTCTTGCATGTATTGTAACTCATTGCCTTTGTAATTAGTTATATGTTAGCTTATTTTATAAATTACTTTAGTTGTTTTAGACTTAATTAAGAGGCCACATAACTCATGGTGGATAATATTTGTATTCTTTTTCCCAATTCAATTTATTCATGTTCATAGCTTGTAGCTTAAAGTATATCGACTTTTATGTGCTGTTTTTGTATGGTGGATTTGTGTATATATATTGATCAGGAAGAACAAAACAGGGAAAAATACGGGGAAAATTTAGACCGCAAATAAAAAATACGGTCTTAAATGTTCAAATATTAAGACCGGATGTATATATAACACCGCTCTTAAAGGTGTTAAGCCGGTCTTAAAAGTTGGTCTTTTAAGACCGGTCCATTGAAACAATCCGGTCTTGAAAGTCAGTATTTTAAGACCGGGTAATTATCCTCCGGTCTTAGAGTCCGCTATCTTTAGGACCGGATTGATATTTCCGGTCTTAATATTTGGATCTTTTAAGAGCGGTCGACTTTTTTTTGTCCGGTCTTAAAGTTTGAGTTTTAGGACCGAACCAAAAAATATTTCGATTTATTTAGTACGACTTTTTAAGACCGAAGGTTTAAAATGTCCTGGTCTTAAAGAAAATCTTTAAGACCGTGTAAAAGTCCGGTCTTAAAGGTCGACTTTTAATACCGCCTGGAACAAGACTGCTCGCGGGTCCGGTCCTAATGTACCTTTTTTGTCCGGTCTTAAAATCCTTTTTTCCACTAGTGATTTGCCGACATCCACCACCTTACCCTAAGAGCTACATCTAATATGCTATACATTTCACATGTAGTAAAAGGAGCTGGAATCCCGAAGGATCCCAGAGTAAGGCAGTGGATGCTAGCAAATGGAGGTGTCGGACTTGTTGCGAGCAGGTCGTGGATTATTTATTGTGAAATTCTACAATCATGTTTAAAATTTGTATTTATTTTGTATGAACCTTGTGGATATTTTGTAATGTAATCAAGAGCTTTATATCAGTATATTGTGCTATTTTTGTTTTGCCACACAACTGCGTCTAATTATGGTAATGAATGTTAGTACCTGGTAGAGTGTTACAGTTGTGGTATCAGAGCTAGGCTTGACAAATTCAGGTCTCTGAAATCTTTAATGGTTTTTGTTCCTGCATCATCATAAATATCAAATTCATGTGACCTCCCTTCCTTATAGTGCACTACAAAAAAAACGATGATTAGTAGCGGTTAAAATGACCTATTTGTAACGGTTTTTGACGTGACAAACGACATTTGTAGCGGTTAGCGAAACCGCTACAAAAACGCATGTGGCAAGACGATTTGTAACGGTTAAAAAAAACCGATACTACATATACAAAAACCGCTACAAACTCATTGCGGTTCAAAAAACCGTCACTAAATGAGCGGGTTTAACGTGTGTTTCGAGACATTAGTCACGGTTGTTAACCGTTACAAATAAAATTGTAGCGGTTTTAGTAACGTTTTAATAACCGCTACTGAGAACAAATAAACTTGTAGCGGTTGTAGTAACGATTTCATAACCGCTACAGAATAATGTGTTGATAATTTTGCATTTTTTTTATTTTGAATATTTGTCGCGGTTACAAACCGCTACAAATATTCCGCCATTTTTCACCAAAAAAATTGCCGCCATCGAATATTTGTAGCGGTTTGAAACCGCTACAAATATTCCCGCCATCATGTGATTTTGAATATTTGTAGCGGTTTCAAACCGCTACTACAACCGCTACAAAAAACCCGCCATTTTATTTTTCAATTTTGTATCGGTTATTGTAACCGCTACAAATTCATTACGATTTTTAAAAAAAAATCATTTATCAGCGTAATGGTAATTATTATTAATATATTTTTATTAAAAATAAAAGGTAGTAAATTATGAAATTTAAATATATAAGGTGCATGTATAGAAACAAAATAATAAGATTATGTAAGTAGAATAAGTACTAAGAAATGAGGTGATTAAAACAATACTCAATATTTAAAAATTATATGTACAAATCAATTGAATAATGTATATGAAAGAATAGGGAAAGTTGAAAGATATATCCCGTTCAACTGCAAAATAACAAACTTTAATTAGTACAAGAACTATAAATTAGTATGAGAAACATTAGAATTGATCCGGTTACATAGTACTTACCCCTTTCAAACTCACGATGTTCTGAAACGTAAAAATATTTGAGATGACTGAGAGAAAACGTGGGTAGAAAAGAAGTTGAGGCATATTAAATGAGGTTGGGTGGGGCTATTTATGGTGGGGTCTGCGCATCATTTTGTAGCGGTTGGTGTCTCACTTTTTGTAGCGGTTATTGTATTTAGTAGCGGTTTTGAAGGTGTTTGTAGCGGTTCTTGTAGCGGTTTAATTTGTCGCGGTTTTTATGTTTTTGTAGCGGTTAAATTGTAGCGATTCTTGTAGCGGTTTAATTTGTCGCGGTTTTAAGTGTTTGTAGCGGTTATATAACCGCTACAAATTAATTTACGAGTTTTTTTTTGAAAAACATAATATTAAAAGATTTCATATTACACATAGGCATTAAGTGTTTCTCTCAATCTTCTTCACCATCCCTACAAGGAAAGTTTGCATAAAATGTTACGCGTGAGGTCAATATGTTTGAACACAATTAAAACTTTAATTAAATCTTACTATTTTATAAAGCATAAATTTAAAAACGTCTTAGAACTATAGGTAAATTGTCATCGCCGTGCGGGAAGAAGTCTTGAAGGTGGCGGGTGGAGCGGCTCACAATCGTATGCGACGTTATCACCATCGCCCATGTCGTAAAGGTCAGAGGCTTTAAGACTGAAGGTACGGTTCAACTTTGGTGTAGTTAATCAAGACATGTTGGTGTGCTTGAAACTTCTCAAGTGCCGTGAGTTTGAATTTCTCACTCCCGCCATGCTGCTCTACCAACACGAGGGATTAACAACTCTGTTGCCTCGGCTCGGCTCGAGCTCGGGCTCGGGACAATCGTCTACACGAGGCGGTCGGTTGAATGACGTCTCAATGTCATCGAAGTACACGGAACAAAAATACAAGACCTCATCCCGATATAACCTTACGCTATTGAACCTTCGGGCCACGCCTTATTCCTCACGTAAGATTTAAGTTTCCCAAGAAACACTGTAGAGTAGACAAGGAAAAATTTCGATATGATGCATCAATGGTTAAACATGCGAATAGGGAGTAATGCTAAAGTAATTATTTTTAAACAAGTACCTCTCAATAGGATACATCCATCGGTCTTGGCTGGGCCGGCAAGCTTTGTCTCTTGAACAAGGTGTCTTGTCGGGTGAACCATGGCCGTGAAGAATGACGGAGGAAAGAGCATCTCCAAATGACAAAGCGTAAGAATGATTTTTCTGCTGCGGTGGTCGAGCTCCTCCACTATCAAAACCTTGGAACACGGCTTGCGGAAGAAAGTACAAAGCTCGACCAAAGCGAGAGACACATCGAGAGCGGCGTATTTTCATGGCGGCGGAGTAAGCTGTTGCATAAGCACATGTGAGTCATGACTCTTGACCTGTAACCTTTCGAGCACTGCAAGTCAATACATCGTGATATGTTGCTTGAATACCGTCGGGAACTTTTATTTTCTTCAAGGTAGCGAGAAAGATTTCCTTATTCGGCTTTGTCAGGGTAAACCTTGCCGGTTGAAATCTGTCATGCTCATCCGGCCACGCGTCTCCACGAACGCCCATCTCCGTAGATCTTTCTGGCTGCGAGATGATCTTTGGACTTGCACAGTTCGTTGAGAATCGTGTACAACACATTGTCGCACACATTCTTTTCAATGTGCATGACATCCAGGCGTGTCGGAGCAAATTATCTTTCCAATACGGAAGAGTGAAGAAGACACTAACCTTTCGCCATTCTTTGGGGCATAGAACCGAAGCCACTGCGAGTCTTTGTCCGGCCCTTGCCGGATCGTTCTTTTCCCAAACTCAACATCAACATCCACGAAGCTGCTCTATGATTTCTTCACGAGATAAATTTCGAGGGTCCTCTTTTTCTGTTGCCCATTAAAACGATTGCGTTGCAACCTAAACTGTGCGTACCATCGAGAAACCTCCGATGACCCATGAAGCACCACTTACATTGTGGGGAAGGCGCGCGAGTCGAGTCAAAATTGCAAGCTGGGCACGCAAGGCCGGTATGCACATTCCACCCGGATAATGTCCGAGGCCGGGAAAGTCGCTTATCGTCCAAATCAAGGCCGCACGCAAGTTGAAAAGTGTCTTCTCGTGCGCGTCGTACGTCTCCACACCTACATTCCACGGCTCCACCAACTCCTTGATCGGCGGTTGGAGATACACATCAATGTCATTTCCGGTGCCTTTTTCCTGGAATGATCATGGACATAATGAAGGAGCTTTGTTTCATGCACATCCACGGGGCAAGTTGTAGGGTATCAACATAGCGGCCATATACGTAGCTTGTGCTAAGATTCCCAAACGGATTAAAACCGTCGGTCGCCAAAGCAAGACGGACATTCCTAGGGTCCGCGCGAAATCGGAAAGCTTGTGTCGAACGCTTTCCACGCTTGACATCACGTGGATGTACGAGTTTGCCATCTTGATTCTTATCATCTTGATGCCACCTCATATGCTCATTTGTCTTAGACGACATAAACAATCTTTGCAAACGAGGTTTTAAAGGAAAGTACCTTAGAATCTTTGCGGGTTTCTTCTTACGCTTCTTCCCTTTCCGAGCTGTCACGAACCTCGATGTGTGACACTTCTTACAAGTCTCCCTCCGATCGTCCTCTCCCCAATAAAGCATACGATCGTTTGGGCGGGCATCTATTTTTGGTAGTTCAAGCCTAATCGTTGATTATCTTCTTCGCCTCGTAGAAGGATGAGGGAATGTCGCGTCGGGGAACGCATCTCGAAGTAATTCCGGGAACATCGACATTGCCTTATCGGTGATCCCACACATGCACTTGATATGGTACAATTTGATCGAAAAGATAACTTTGAGTATTTATGACAACCTTGATACAAGGACGATCGCTCTCATCCATGAGGCTGAAAAATTCCCAGCTGCATCATTCTGAAGAAAACGAGGTTACGGACCTGCACCTGGCTGTGAAGTTGTCGTCTGAACACCAAAAGCATCACGAACGGCTTCATTAACCGGATCATCTTGATGTACTTGATTTCCTACTTGTGAGGTTCGAGGAAGATGAAGCCCATATCCCATACCACGTTGCTCACCATGAACCTCCCGAATGTATATGCTTACGGGAAAGGCTTTACAAGAAGATGTTCCAAAGCACAATCCGTGTTTGCCACTTCTTAAACTTGCATCGTAAACAAGGACACACGATCTTGCCATTAATGCTAGCGTGAGAGAAGGCGAAATCTAAGAAAGTGTTCAATCCCGCTAAATACACGGGAGAACTACGCGGCATCTTGATCCATGACTTATCCATATGTAACAAACAAATTTAGGATAGAACATAAATGTGGACGACTCACTTTAATTACATCCGAAGCAAAAATTGGGATCTTTAAATGCATCGATTGGTTTGTAGCGGTTAAATAACCGCTACAACAACCGTTACAAACATCACCTTTGTCACGGTTTCAAAAATGAACCGCGACAATAACCGCTACACAATTTGTAGCGGTTTAAGGAATAAACCGTCACAAATCTTGGCGCCAAAATTCAATTTTGTTCAACGAACACAAAATTTGTAGCGGTTTGAGGAATAAACCGTGACAAAGCTACAAACACAAATTTTGTAGCGGTTTGAGGAAGAAACCGTGACAAATCTTGGCGCCAAAATTCATCTTTGTTACGGTTACATTCTCTTGAACCGCGACAAGCTTTGGGAAAAAAAATAGCGAAAAATCACAGAATTATAAGTTAATATAAAAGCTGATTAGTCATGGAATAATTTGCTTTTGCGCACAAAATTAGTAAAAAAGCACAAAGCTTTGATGCCAAAATTTGCTTTTGCTTAATTAATCATATGTGTCTCAACAAATCATTTGATTAATTGAGTTAATATATTGCGATTAGTCAATCATGAGTTAAATGGTATATCCAAACATTAGAAGTGCTTAATCCATAATTAAAGCACTTTTTAAAAAGCAATGGAAAAAAAAGTCCATCAACAAGAAAAGAAACGTGATCAACAAGAAAACAATATAATTAAATATAGTTATCTCAATCAACTCTGTTTGGACATGAAAAGAGAAAAAAAAAAAGGTCTACATTTCAGGAGCATGATCATCAAGTCCTCTCTGATGGGGGTTTGTCTCAGGGGGGTTTGTCTCAGGGGGGTCCGTCTCAGGAGGGGTGGTCCACGACCGAGTTGGCGGCGTCGTCGTCGTCATCGGCGGCACGTGTCTTTGGAATCATCAAGAGGAACGGAGGAGGCTCGGGAGGCTGGAAGGCGTGCGTCGGGACACGGCTTGTTCGGCACGCCACAAACGAAGTCCGGTTCGAGTTATGACGGTCCCACCAACGGTCGATGGTCTCTGCTGCGCCTATTCTGGCCTCCTCGTCGGCCCTCCGTGCGGCCTCAATTGCGGCAACACTGCTCGGCAACCTTCTCGGCAATGATCGCCTCGAAATCTCCCGTTGGTGGCCTCCTCGGCCGGAGGGTCGGGAGCGGAGGAGGAGCCCTGTCTCGGGTACACCATGCTAGGCACAGGCGCCAAGGCCAAAACCCCTAACGCGGCCGGGATGCTCGGCGGGCCCGGAGCGGCTTTCAATGGGGCCGTAGGATTCACGGACCCTGTGACTCAGGGTCTGCGGCGCTCGTAGCTCGCCTCGGTATTCTCAATCCGGGCACGACCAACGAGTTCATGAACCATTAATAAAATAACGGACGATCAATTTAAATATACAACATTCATTATATAAATAATGTTTTTAACTTACTATTATCTCCTCTGTTGCCTCGAGAGGTCGGCGTCCCATCTGCGTGTCTATGGGTGCGTGTCCACAACTTCCCATAGTCCGTGTGTGTGTTCTCCTCCCGAGCCTTACGTCATTTGAAAGAATTAAAACAATATAAACTTTGTTATTTCAAAAACAAAACAATGATCATGTTAAATAATAACATACCATCTCCTCGTATGTCTTTGCAAACGTCTTGGTCCTGCGGTGTGATGGACTCTCTGCTGTGCGCGGCTTCTTGTGTTCCTTTGCGACAAAGCCTGCAAGGAGGAGGAAACAAAATTTAAATTTAAACCCTAAACTCAATTTAAATTATCAATTAAGTGAAACAATTAATTAATTTAATAAAATGTACCTACCCGTCAGCACCCCTCCTATATTGGATGAAAGCCGCCCACTCTTCCACCCTTCCCCACTTTCATCATAACGTACCTCTTGTGTTGTTCGCGCAGTTTAAACTTTTTCTATATCATAATTTCATTATTAATTATTAATGAATTAACAAACAAATAAGGAAAGAAATAAACTAAAACTTATAACTATTAACATGTACAATTTAATTAAACAATATTGACTACTTGTAGAACCTCTGTAAACGCCTTGTTCTTTGTGTCCTTTGTCACTTTCTTCCAATCCTTGAAATAAATTGGGAACCACCCCAATGGCCACCAAACTCGAGACGGGAATCGGTTCATCGGTGGCCGCCGTTGCCAATCGCACAGTGCATGCAGTCGTTCCACGGGACTACGACCCGACACCGGCCATCTCCCGATCCGTCGAGTGAGAGCGGAAACATCCGGCGTCCTCCTGGCGATGTTCCGTGACTATCTGCAAGTTTACAAAAATTGAATTAAACGTACCGAAATTAAATTAATTTCTCACAAAATAACTAATTACATATACCTTCGACATCCACAATAAATCCGGTGGAACGCGAAGACGCCGGTCGGGGTTCCGTGCTCCATTGGTTTTCCCGTCGATGAAGCGCTCTACATCTGCTAGGGAATATTAAGATGGATGTCCTCATTCTCGTCGTCTAAATCGTCGAACGACAAACTTGCTTCTCTATCTCCCCCTACGGTCCCCGTGTTTGGAATTTCTTCATCGGCGAAGAGCGAGTCAAACTCGCCGGCCCCGAGAGGCGGAGGTATATGTCGGGTCACACGCCCTCTCGTCTGGTCCCCTCTACTACTACCGCCCCTTAAACCCCTTCTCGGTGGGCCAGTTACTTTTCCCTTTCCCTTACCTCGTCCAGAATCCATAATGTAGAGAGGTGTAAGTTTAACAGTAAGAACGGTGAAAACTCAAACCGTTGGGTAAAGGTAGAAACGGTGAAAACTCAAACCGTTACAAGTGACTTTGAAAATGGCGTGTTCGGCTTATAAAGCCGTACGATTTTGTAGCGGTTATACAAAGGAACCGTTACAAAGTTTACATAATTGTAACGGTTTCAAAATAACCGCCACAAAAACCGCTACAAAATAGCTGACCGTTGATATTCTGTAGCGGTTACTATGAAACCGTTACAACCACCGCTACAAAAAGAAGACCCTGATTAGTTTGATTCATAAACTTTAAGAATCAAACTAATTGGTTTGTTAAAAATATTTAAAAAACAAACCTTCAATTCATTTATTTTTTTCCTTCAATTTTTCTAAAAGTGTCCACACTAATAAATTATACATAATGACGTAACCGAAAATAATCCAACATGTCTGTGGGGATTCGGATTCAGTATAGCCGCCGATCTCCCACGAAAAACTTGCTGAGTCATTTTCATCGAGAGATATTTTCGTGAGACAACGGTGGCTATAATGGAACCCAATCTCCGATCGCTTGTTGGATTTGTTCTCGAGAAGAGTAGAAGTCTAAACGGCAAAGAAATGAGTAAACCTTCGCTTGTCTTTGAGCGAATTTCCTCGCAAGGAAGAGAGAGGCAAATATCTGCGGCTCTTATCACCCGAGATAGGAGATCGGAGGCTGCGATATGTGCATGTCTTCGACGACCAAGCGAGATAGTTCATTCGATTACAAGCGAGATTTAGTAATTTCTTTAATTTTTATAACGATGTACGGTCCCTAAACTTTATTTATAATGTCAAAATTTGTAGCGGTTAGCGTGGAACCGCTACAAAAATGTAACTTGTGCGCGGTTGACGTCGCTCTTCTGGTGTCGCGACAAAATTGTGTCTTTTCGTTTATTTGTAGCGGTTATAGTGAATAAACCGCTACAAAATCACGGCAACAAAGTTGGCGCGAACCTTGGCGCCAACTTTGTAGCGGTTAGACTCAAAGAACCGCTACAAATTTCTTGCCACAAACATTCCCGCCATTGCGCGCCAAGGTGGCGCCAAATTTGTTGCGGTTATTTTCGAGTAAACCGCTACAAATATAGCCGAAGTCGTGTCGTCATGGCTTAGTTACAATTTAGTGACGGTTTAGGGATAAAACCGCTACAAAGTGGAATTTAGTAACGGGTATTTTTAACGCGACTAATAAACCGCGACAAAAGAGGGTTTTTGTAGAGCTGAGGATATTCTAAAGACAGCTTTCAGAACCAGATAGAAGAATTATGAATTCCTGGTGATACCATTTGGTTTGATGAATGCCCCTGCTGTGTCCATAGACTATATGAACCAAATCTTTCGTCAGTATTTAGATCGGTTTGTAGTAGTCTTCATTGATGATATGTTGATCTACCCAAGGAGTAGAGATGAGCATGAGAATCATTTGCGACAAGTATTAAATGTTTTGAAGGAAAAGCAACTCTATGCCAAACTAAGTAAATGTGAATTTTGGCTTTCATAAGTTAAATTTTTGGGCTATGTGATTTCATGAGACAGGGTTTCCGTGGACCCTAGAAAAGTATAAGCAGTACTGTATTGGAAAATACCGGAAATTGTAGCAGAGATACGTAGTTTTCTGGGTCTTGTGGGATACTATCGCAGGTTCATACAGAATTTCTCTCGAATTACCTTGCCATTGACAAAGATTACGAGGAAAACCCAATCATTTGTGTGGGATGAGCGATATTAGGAGAGCTTCCGATAGCTGAAGGAGAAGTTGACGACATCGCCAATATTGATTAGCCTAGGTCCTAGTGAGACCTATATGGTCTAAAGTGATGCTAGTAAGTAAGGATTGAGATGTGTCTTGATGCAACATGGTAGAGTATTAGCTTATGCCTCTCGTCAACTGAAGCCTTATGAGCTGAACTATCCTACACATAATTTGGAGCTTGCAGCTATTGTGTTTACTTTGAAGATATGGCGGCATTATTTGTATGGTGCTACGATTAAATTGTACTGTGACCACAAGAGTCTCAAATATCTCTATGACAATAAAGAACTCAATATGAGACAGCATAGATAGATGGAGTTGCTGGAAAATAAAATATCATTCGAGTAAAGCTAATGTTGTTGCAGATGCTTTGAGCAAGAAAGTATTGCAGGTGGCATATATGATGCTTGTGAGGCTAAATTGAAGAATCACTTTAGTCCTTCTCTATGTGTAGTTTCGGCCAAAAGCAAAGCATGAAGAAATAATGGGATCTTGATGTTTCCAATGTGTTTGAAATGAAAAATGGTGTAGGATTAAGGAGAAACATAATTTTAGTATCCATGAGATTAAACTATGAAAAGTTCAAAACTACTAGTTTTGGAAATCTAAGTGGCAATCGACTTGTAATTTATTTATGGGCACGTAAATGGTGTCCAACGGCTATGGAATTTTTCAGAATTAAAGTAGGCACAAGAAGCTTTATTTTGATAGATAATTCGTAATTTTTGGAGTTGTACATGAAGAGATACGAATTTTTGAAGTTGACTCATATTTTGTAAATTTTGATCTGGCCACTAGTAATATTTAAAATATTCTGGAACTATATGAATTTTTATGGTCATTGGTGATATTTTTCCGTGAAATTAGACATATCAAGGGTTGCATAGCCTTTGAAATCACCTTAATTAGAGTTTTCTACAATTAATTATGAAGTTGCTTTAGTAAGAAATTCTGGCAGAAAAGGGAATAGGTCCGAAAATGAAGGAGTAATGGTCAAAGATATTTGCCTACTAGTTAAGGTTAATTATGAGCTCTAAATTAATATGAGACTCTTTTTATTATATATTTGGAAATAAATTGGTATTAAATTTAAATATCTTATAAAAGGGAGAGTTTGCATGATGATTGTAATTGTATTATTTTAGGAAGTTTCAAATATTGGAAAATTGTGCAAGTATGACATAATTTTTCTGACAATGGGTCAGCAATCAGGTAGTAACTTTAATCTCATATCCTTTATATGTTTGTGTATGCCTATTGGTACCATGATTGAGGAACTGTGTCTTGGACACATGTGTATTGTATTCAGTTGTTTTTGGGTTCGAGGCCCAATTGTTGTTTCCAGTTCTGTGGATCCAGGACTTGTAGGGTCCTACGTTTCTCAGTCAACATTGCATGTGTTTATGTGCTGTGATATGTGGCTGCGCGTTGTTTGTTGAATGCTGGTTTGTTTATTGTTCCTAATTGTTGTTAATTATCATATACTGTACATATTTTGTATATAAATTAACTGTTACTCTGAGATTCAATTTTAAACCAGATCATATTAAGGATTTAGGAAGGACTCAAAGTAGTGATCACAGATCCAAGGGAAAGAATGTATTTGCTAGGAAGTGAAGTCTAGTGGAGTTGCAGAGTTGGGAGTATTTTGTAATAGTTAGTTATATCTGTGAGGGGTTGTATAATATAAGTAGCTTATATTTGTTTTACTTTATTATGGATGACTGTATTATTAATACCCTTAGGGGTTAGTTCCATTACTTATCTGTAGTAGTTTTAGTTTTATTATCAGTACTCATCGTCCAAACTGTTTGCATGCTTTATTGCACTTTAATTAAAAATATATTGAGTAAATACCCTTTTTTATCCTTGACAAAAAACGTGATCCCCATTTTGGTCCCTAACAAAAAAAAATAGTCTCGTAGTCCCTCACAAATTCAAAATACACTCAATTGGTTGACATTTTGATCTCTCACAAATTTCTAAAAGGCCCTTTTTAGTCCATAAAAAAGGACGAATAAGGGTCGGTTTTTTTAAAAGGACCAAAATGAGGATCGTGTTTTTTGTCAAGGACCAAAAATGGTATTTACTCTTAAAAATAATAATAAGATGTTTTAAGGAGGGGTGTGACATAAACACACACCACTCCTTCCTTCCTTCCTCAGAGGTGTGCCTTTGTCGGACTTCAAATGCTTCACAAGACCTTTTAGATACATCTCAGTATACCCCTTATTTGCATGCTCCTCATTCCCGACAATGGCATCAATGCTCGGCCAACCCGTTTCTGTCACCATAATAGATATATTCTCATAACCAGTCGCCCCCATCGCATTAGCAACAACATTTATCCTCATATCAAAAAGGTTTGGTACCAGACACCGGCAAACACATCGTCTCTAAAAATTGAGAAGGTACTCTTGAATTAGAGAAAACCCAATTGGGATCCGAAGCTTAAAACCATACCGAGGAGGTGAGATTTAGAGCGAGGAAGGAGAAATGGTTTGAGAATGGGGAAGATGAAGTGCAAGGAAGAGTAAAGAGGAGAGGGGGAAAAATATATATCAGTAAGTGTACAACATTTCATTATCATAGATTCCTCCTTTTGATCTGAAATGAGATTTTGCAAATTGACCTCCCTTATTTATCTTTTCCCTATTTTAACAATATTTTTCTAGGATTTTCCCTTTTTCAAAATATCTAATTAAAAACACATTCTTAAACAAGCTTTTTTTTCCCTCTAAAAAACAACAAAAATTTTCTAAAAAGGTTTTTGATGAGCCACGTTTTTTTAGAAATAAGACCATGAAAGATTTCTAATTTGGGTTTATGTGATGGTTTTATAGCCCAATTGAAAAATATATGTGATTGTGTGTGTGGATAGGACCAGGCTTTTCTTCTATACCTCTTAACATCTGTTGCCCTCCTTTACTTAAAATGACGTCGTTTTTCTCTTATTTCAGTTCAAATCTTAGTCTTCCTTTGATTGTAATCTAGGTTGTTGGTTGTTGTCACCTTTATCTCGCAGTTGCCCTCCATTGAATGCTGATTGCAAGCAAAAGAGGATGAAGCCTCATACCAGCCAAGGCCTCAAGCGTCAATCTTTTTGGCATCTTCCTCTCTTACTGAGATGGTCGCAGTTGACAAAGTTTGCCACAGTCAAGGGGGAAGAAACAACGTTGTTTTGCTCTATTATAAAATATGGACCATTTGTTTGTTATAATTGCATGGATGATGATAAGGGGCAACTAGTTGAAATGACATCATTTAGAATACTTCATCTAAACCGTCAAATTTCTCAGTCATTATTAGCCATCCATTTAATGTAATATTGTGTTTCTCATTTTCCTCCCAAAAGTACGAAAACACATCCGTATTTCGTCTTCTTTGGCGCCAGCATCCCTTTCTTCTTCCTCAAGTAGCACGGAAAAGTCTGAGGAGGTGGGAAAAGGTTTTAATATATTTCTATGTTTCTATGTGTGTGTGTGTGTGTTTTGTAATTAGAAGAACTGAAGTTATAAAGATCTATTTAGAGTATAGATAAATAATGTTTTCTTTAACTAAAATTATGTGCTTGAAATAATTGTCTTTGGACATCTACCTTTGATAATTTGCTAGTAGTAGTTCATTGAAGCTGGTACCGGACTATGGTTGGTCTAAAACTTGTGGTGTGCTTTGTTGAGCAATGCTTCCTTTCATTTTTCTCTAGCTTCTTCATTTCTCTCCACTATAGCCTGTGGAGTTTGATCCAGCTCCTTGTGAAATCTCCACCTCCCTTTTTTTATATAGTCTCATCAATTATGTGTTAAAATTTGCTCTCCCATCTGCTCAGCCTTGCCCCACTCATATATCATAAAGAAAGGGAACAAAAGGATGCCTTGTTAATCTTGCAACACTACTAGCATTGTGTTGGTATTGGGCTACTGATGAAGTGGGATCCAAGGTGAAAATTATATGCTTATGGATGGTTATAACTGATCATCTGGTTTATTTTACCATTGCTTATTGGTTACTTCTTTTTTTTTTTTTTTTACATTTTCTAAGAGTTGGTCATTCTTCCATACAAGGACAACATGTTATTATTTAGCATACAATTACAACAGTTGGTCATGAAATCATTAGGCTAGGAGTTTGACTTGGATGGTAATCGGGTATGTGGTGCAACAAACTATATTACATCCCCCTAAAAATACCAAAAAAAAAAAAAAAAAACCAAATTTTGAGTAACCACCTGGAAGGATGTCTCATCATCACTTCATTGTTGCATGTCTCAAGAAATAGGCTAATGGACTCTCTAGTTTTCTAATTGGTAGTTGTTTAGCATGTATTATTGCACTACATGAAATGGAATCCCCCTTTATCAAATTCAAGACTTCTTTTTGAGACGTTCTCAAATATGGGGTCCCAATATTTGTAACCATTTGGTGATGGTAGATTCTTCTATGCTTCATGTTGTCATTATATGCTAACAATTTTTTGTTATAAATGGTTTAGCTGTTCATCTTATATAAAGATTAACTTCTTTTTGGCGCTAGCATCCCTCTCTGTTGTTAATATATTTATATGTTTCTATTTGTATTATATGTTGTTAATATATTTCTATATGCTTGTTTTGATTTCCTGTTCATATATTTTATGTTCTTAATATATTTCTATGTTTCTATTTTTGTGTGTGTGTTGCTTTTGACATCATATTTTTTTGTAATGAGTCTATATTTATATTGGGTACATATCTTTCAACTTTGTATATGGATATAAATTTAACTCCTAGACTTGATCTTGAATTTAACAGTATAGAAGAAGAATGAGAATTTTGGAGGGCATATGGCAGAAGAATTGGTTTTGGTGTTCGAAAATGGAACTTTAACAAGAGCAAAAAAAGATAGGTCAAAATATTCCTCTTATCTATATATATGTCGTAAAGAGGGGGTAAAGAAACTACACATTCGTGATGTGAAAACTAGGAAGCATAGAGAACGAACAAGAACAGATTGCAAAGCAAGAATGAATGTTAAAGAAGTAAATGGAAAGTGCAAAATAAATGAATTTTTCCTAGATCATAATCATCCTCTTCAACCTTCTAAAGTTGTTCATATATTTGCATTGTTTCGAGGATTAACACCAGCTCAACGATATGAATTAGAAAATGCTGAAAATGTTGTGATAAGTCAAAAATCAGCATTCAATTTGCAAAGCCAATATGCAGGAGGTCGAACCAATTTGGGATATATAAGAGGTGATGTGAATAATTATCTTAATTCAAGAAGGCAACGAGCCATGAAATATGGGGAAGTAGGATGTATATTTAGGTAAATTGAGCGTCAATTAGCTGAAAATCCATCTTTTTTTCTTGCTCACCAAATAGATTCAAAGGAGCAAGTGACAAATGTATTTTGGGCTGATGCACACACGTTGGTTGACTATGCTTGCTTTGGTGAAGTAATTTCACTTGATAAAACTTATTGCACAAATCGTGACCATAGACCTCTTGCAATCTTCTCTGACTTTTACCATTACAAAGAAGGGGTAATATTTGGAGTGGCATTGTTACATGATGAGACTGTTGAGAGTTTCAAATGGCTCTTTAAGACTTTTATGTCCACACATAAAAATGCAAGGCCACTAACTATGCTTACCAAACAAGATGCTGTTATGTCACGTGCATTACAATAAGTGATAATAGAGGCAAATCATGCCATATGCACCTGGCCTATTTCAAAAAATACAATGAAGCACCTTCCAAGCTCAATGGTTAGTGGTTTCAACCATTTCATGTGTCATTGTTGGGATAAAGTTGAGTTTAAAGAAGCTTGGTAAACATTATTATCACAACAAGATTTGGAAAAAAAACTCGTGGTTGATGTCCATGTACCTAATAAAAGAGAAATGGGCATATGCTATATGAAGAACTCAATGACACTTGGCATGAGAAGCACACAAATTAGTGAAAATGTCAATGCATCTGTCAAAAGTTGCACCCATGCTAAATTGGATATCAATAAGGGTGGAAACAAGCCAAGCCAGGCTTCACCCTTAATAGGTCAGGCTTGTTTTGTAACAGGGTGGCCTGAGCCTGTCTTGTACAAAGGTCTGGCCTGGCCTGAGGCCTATTAAGATTTTTTTTTAATACAATTACATTTTTTTCATATAGAATAATTATTTTTGTCCAGATAGGATAATTACCTTTTATTCATATTGAGTAATTAACTTTGTTAGCATAGAGTAATTAAAAGGCCAAGGCCGGCATGACAGGCGCAACAGACTTTTTAATAAGCCTAGTCCTAACCTGTTAACCAAAACAGGCCTTTAAATAGGCCTTGACCTAGCCTTTTTTACTAACAGACCAGGCCACAAGCCCCTAACAGGCCGCTTGGCCTGTTTCCATCCCTAGATATCAATCGATTCATCCAGCAATTTGAACAAGTTCTAAAGGATAAGCTTTATAAATAATTGAAAAGTGATCTTGAGCCGCTTGACGAGTTGCATGGTTGATATTACAAAGTTCAAGTATGCTTCGTTAGATTTCTTATGTATACACTCGATCTATTTTTAACTTGTTCCTACAATAATGTGATCTACGTAATGCTACACGTAAAAAGGAGAGGAAAGAAAGAAAGATCATTATGCATGTGGAGGAAAGTGTCACCATGTTTGATTATGCGATCACCATGGATAGAAGTAAATGAGAGCATAGTTTGACATTTGATCCTTCAACAGAGACAATAACTTGTAGTTGCAAAAAGTTTGAACGAGTTGGCTTATTATGTTGTCATGCATTGAGAATATTGAATGAACGTGATATCAAGATCTAGCTACTATCTGATGCACCCTCCCATCCGCTGCCATCCACTGCACTTTTTTTTTTTCAATTTTTCATCTCTCCATCCTCCAATCCTGTCAAGCCACGTCCCCCTCCCCTCACTCCTATTTTCCCCCACTCCTTATACACTTACACAGTTTTGCAATAAGGACCCCAAACACAAATTTTTTTAGGATCTTCAAATAATTATTTTAGGATCTTAAAAAAATATTTTAGAGTACAGACTGGTACTAAAAAAATACTTTAGATTATTGACTGGTACTAAAAAAATAGCTCATGATCTTGAAAAATTATTTTAGCATCTTGAAAAAATATCATGCAGTATATTTTTAATATCAGTCAGTATCCTAAAATATCTTTTTAATACCATTCAGTACCTTGAAATATTTTTTCAAAATCTTAAAATGATTTTTCAAGATCATGATGTATTTTATCGGTACCAGTCAGTATCCTCAAGTATTTTTTTAGTACCAGTCAGTACCCTAAAATATTTTCTCAAGATCATAATGTATTTTTTCAATACCAGTTAGTATTCTAAAGTATTTTTTTAGTACCAGTTTTAGTACTTTGAAATATTTTTTCAATATCTAAAAATAATTTTTCAAAATCATGATGTATTTTATCAATACCAGTCACACTATCTTCAAGTATTTTTTTTTAACACTAGTCAGTACCCTAAAATATTTTTTCAATATCCTAAAATAATTTTTCAAGATCATGAGGTATTTCTTTAGTACCAGTCAATATTCTAAAGTATTTTTTAGTACCAGTCACTACCCTAAAATAATTTTTTAACATCCTAAAAAAATTTGTGTTTGAGGTCCTTATTGCATAAACTGTGTAAGTGTATAAGGAGTGAAAAAATGAAAAAGAGTGAGGGGAGGAAGGGATGTGGCTTGACAGGATTGGAGGATGGAGAGATGAAAATTTAAAAAAAAAAGTGCAGCAGATGGCAGCGAATGGGAGGATGCATCGGACATTAGCCAGGTCCCAGAAATATATAGTAAAAAGGTGGGCAAGAGAAGCATGATGTGGTGTAGTATATGATATCAAGGGGAAACAAATTGAAGTTGATCCCAAACTTCAAAGATAAAATCGGTATAGACAATTATGCCCTTTACTTGTTAAATTAGCTAATGATGCATCAGAAAGTTTAAAGGCATTCTCGCTTGTTAATGAAGCTGTCTTGAAACTAAGTAAAAAAATGGTCGAGCTTCACATAAATACTTATTAAATGATGGTGAAGGTGATAAGAATGGTGTGGGAATCATGATGGGGATAATGGTAGTGGGAAAGTTGTTGGCTTCAAAAAGAGATATGGTAAAAAGATAAGTAAACGAATAAAGAGTTGTCTTGGAACCAATCGAAGTAAAGGAATAACAAAAGCCTCTAAAAAGCCTGTTCAAGCTTTACCCGTATACTTTTGATCAAAAAAAAATTCAAAGATGCTTAATGTTTATTACATATTTAATGTTTCTTTCTAAATATGTTTTAGGGACATCATAATCAACTTGAAAAATCTAAGGTATTAGCTCTAGTACAACATACTAATATGATGTTGGATAACTCTCAATCAACTCAAATGACTCTTACGAATTTATTGATGGTATGTCATATGATATTGAATAGCATCATTGATGAGCACTATTTATGCCATGTTTTCCCTGTATCCTATGACTGAATTGTGTGGCAAACATAGCTTAATTGCATTTAATCCGAACAAAAAGGCATTAATTCATTATATGGGGAACTTAAGGATGAAGTTTATAAACATGAATAAATCACATAAGCATCCTAAACATGTGCTGAGAAAGAGATCGTGTTTGAAGATATTGTGTGAAAGGCGCACAGCATGGCCGATACAATGCTATAGCATCGGGATAGCCTCCTCGAAGCGCAACACAATGCACCCCCTGAAGCTATAGCAGAGTAAGTGAAGCAATGCTATGCGGCATTTGTTCTGATCTTTTGTCAAGGTTATTTCAGGAAACAAAGAGCAGATAGGTAAACAATTAGATTGCTGACGTATCAGGATAGAAGATGCGGAATATCGAAACTAAAGATTTGAAGAATCTCACAATATCAACAGAATCAATCTACCGAGATTCGGAAGGAAAGATACAATTGGACCTCGACAGATTAGGAAAGGCCCAATTCGTTGGACATACACAACAAGTAATCCTGACTATATAAGGAAACAAAAGCCAACCCTAAAGGGGGAAGAAATTTGGAGAGAAAAAGAGACCACCCCTTGCGGCCAGATTCAAGAGGAAAGTGAGAGAAGTTGCAAAAGCACGAGACATTCAAGAGAACCCAGCATCCTTCCTTACGAGTGAGACGGAGATAAGAAGACGTGGAGCTGTGACGTGACAGGGCTTCTTCCACGCCGTCAAACCTCCATCAAGCTTTCTGTTTTGCTTTCATTTATTTTAGTTAATATTTTCATCATGGGCTATTCTGTTGTACTCTGTTTAGTGTTTCCCTCATTTCTCTTGAACTAAACTTTCTTTGGCTGAGCGAGGATGATGTCCTAAGTGTGGAATAAACCCAGTTGCTAGTTTTAATTCAATACATTCAGTTTTCTTATCAGTGATTTAATTTCTTGCGATTAGCGAGAGCTAAGGACTAGATCAGTGGTTTCGGTTTACCGAGAGGGAGTCGAGGTAAGACCTCTAAGAAATAGTGATTGCTAGGCAAGCTAGTGCAAGGCTTGACCTATTATTGTAGGCTTTAGAGATGGTCTACCGCTCATAACCATAACACCTTGAATTGTAGTGAACAACTTAACTAGAAAATCGCGATAGATGCATGGGAGAAGTAAGTTAGGATTGTACGTATTGGACGCGAGAGCTTCGATAGATTAGAGTGGTGGGTTAACTGAATAGTTGTGTCAATGGTCTCTATGTTGTAGCATTGCGAGAGCTGTGCAACATAGATGTTATTGAAAGCGGAGCTGAATCACCAAGAGGGGGGTGAATTGGGGATTCTGAAAACTTTTTCGGATTGCTCTGTTTTAGGTAGTGAAAACAAGGATAAACAGAGTATAAGAAGAGAAGCAAGACACAAAGGATTTATACTGGTTCAATCCAATCTCTTGACCTACGTCCAGTCCCCAGACTCTCTGGGATTTCTCACTATCACAATTGATTACACACTCTGCAACTCAAGAATAATTCTCTCACTAGAACTTACTCCCCTTACAAGTTGTAATCAATAACCCAATCTCCAAGTCTCCAGACTTGAGATTCTTTATAATGAATGATTTACAATCAATAAACTCTCTCTAATAGTGGATAAGAATAAACACTGAAGTACAATTGTATCAAAAGATACTTTTTACACGAAAACTCAAAGAGTAGTTGAAACTTTAATGATTTTCATTTTCTCACAGATTGGTTGTTGAGAAGAATTGAATGCATCTCTATTTATAGCTAGAGATCATTAAATTATCGTTGTAATTCCTAATGTAACCGTTGGAAACATTAGAGGTTGATTAGTTGAAGGTTTGTCTTCTTCTCTCTCTACTCTTTGGTTAATCCAGCTGCATAAAAGTTCATGCTTAACTTCTTGACTTTTAATCCGTTGGAAGAGCAGTTACTGGATGTGGAAAGGAAACATTAATTCCTTCAAAACGTGTGGAGAATGATTGTCCAAAAGAATGCAAGTTTTCTGGACTTTGCATTTAATGTACTGACATCACTTTATGCTTTATGCTAATTCTTCATTTAATCCTTTCTAAATCATCTGAAACTCACTAACAAACTGATTAAACATAGTTAGGAATAGTAATGAGTGATGATATGAAGTGTTAGAATCAAACACAAAGGATTCGTAAATTTCGTTCATCTTGAAATTCAAATCCAGCGACACAAACTCGAGTTTGTTTATCCAAACTGGAGTTTGTCACTGTGCTCAAAGTGGAAACTTGAGTTTCCATTAGCAAACTCGAGTTTTCTTCTTCTAGAGAAGAAAGTTGTGTTTTGAGTTTAAAAACATACTTTGAGCGCTGAGGCAAAACTCGAGTTGATTAATGACAAACTCGAGTTTTGGACTATTTAGTGAAAAACATGTTTAAGTCCAAAACCTCAAAACTGGAGTTTCAAATAGTAAACTAGAGTTTTCAAAACATTGAAATATTGCAAAGCTTTCTGCTTGGCGAAAACTCGAGTTTTAAATACTAAACTCGAGTTTTCTCTTAAGTTTGAAAACATCTGAAAATTCAGGCTAAGTCAAAACTGGAGTTTTCAAAACCAAGCTGGAGTTTTCTCAAAGTGAGTAAAACGTGAAGACTCTCTGTCTTGTGGAAACTCGAGTTTCCAAATACAAACTCGAGTTTCCTCATAAGAGAAAACTTTGATAAATATTCTGTCAATTGAAAACTGGAGTTTTGAAATCGAAACTGGAGTTTTCATAAACTCAGAAATGAGTATAGCTCTCTATGACTTGTAAACTCGAGTTTACAAAAGCAAACTCGAGTTTCCAAATAACTTTGAAAACTCAAAGAACCTAGTGTGTTGGCTAAACTCGAGTTTCCAAATGGAAACTGGAGTTTTGCTTAGTTCGAAAACTTTGGTAGTTCTCTGTATGACCAAAACTCGAGTTTGCTAAAAGCAAACTGGAGTTTTGTCAACTTGTAAAAATTGAGCTCTCCTCTGTCAAGGAAAAACTTGAGTTTTCTAAAACAAAACTCGAGTTTTGTCTTAGACAGTAAGTTTTCAACTTACCAAAGACAAAACTTCCTCTTGAGTTTACAATTGTCAGTTATCATCAAAACCCATAGAGAACTAACATTCTCCCCCTTTTTGATGATGACAACACTTGTAAACTAAAAGTTCAAGAGTTTGACAGAATTGACATTTCAAAATGGATTTTGCATTTGACAGAATTTTTAAACTATATGGTACTTGTTCATTTTGAGAAAGTTTGTGCTTTTAGCATTCTTAAATAATAAAGACATTTAAACATTAAATTTGATTATCAGAGATAAGCAACAGAAGCATATAGATAATTAAAAGGCAACTCATTTCATTTCTCAAAATGCAATACATAGATTGAAATGCATAACTACAGAAGCTGAAATACAAAAATAATCTACAACTCCATTTCAAACTCAAATCCTACTCTTGTTTCTCTCCCCCTTTGTCATCTTCAAAAGGGAATGGAGCTGAGATCAATGGGTCATGGAGAGGAGTAGAAGGAGGGGGGTCTAATTTGACTGTGGAAGCAGGTGAGTGAGGGAAATGTTCTGGTGAGAGAGAAGGAATGTGGAGGACTTCAGTGGCTGGGGTGAGTGTGATGATAGGGGTGGTAGTAGGAGTGGAAGCTGAGGGGGATGAAGTGGGAACCTGAGGAACAGTGAAGGCAAAGGGAGGCGAAGAAAAGGGTTCAGGTTCTGATTTAGGGTCAGGACTGGGAGAGCCACCAAATCCAGAAGAAGAAGGAAGGTGCTTGAGTAGTTGATCTACCTTGTCGCTGAGAACCCCATTGAATCCAATGAGAGAGGTGAGCTTGACATCATGGTCCAGCATATGTCCAGTAAGATCTTCAACCTTCTCATTGATGTGGGTGTGGAATGAGTCAACCTTTTGTCTTCATAGCTACTTGAGCATCCACCATTTCACGATTGCCTCTGGTTACTTCAGCTATTAACTTGCCTACTTCAAACTCAATGCGAATGGACAGAGCGGCAATAGCAGCATCTACAATGCCTTTAATCCTTGCATCTAGATCAGTAGGTGCAGACTGAGCCTCTTGAGCTTAAGCTTGGGCCTGAGATGCCCTGGCATGTGAAGCTCTTGATCTGGTTTGACCCCTGGAGAGAACTGATCCTTCACCCTCAAAATTAAGCTTCATGTAGTTCAATTGTGATTTGCCAAAGGGAATAGGAGTTCTAGTGGAATCAGGAGGACCAAGAAACCAGATTTTGTGATAGAAGAGGATCACAGAGACAAGAGATGGGAAAGGTATATGAGAGGGCCTACGAGAGGCAAATTTGAACTTAACCATCTCGTCAAAGATCCAATGGTCAAGGTTTATAGGAGTTTTAGAGACAAGAGTGGCAAACAAGGGGTAATCCTTCTGTGCAAAGTGAGTGTAATTGCCACCTTTTTGGATAAAATTCCTAGAGTAAATGTACCATAGGACTCTGTGAATTGGTGGCATTGACACAGGAGAGAAGGATAGGCGATGAAGACCAGTCTCGGGAATAGGCTCATTGGGTCTGAGGATATCAAATATCTCCCTATTAGTAAATTTGACTGAGGGTGGAGGAGGTGGATTAGCAATTTTGAGGATGGAGTTAATGGTAGAGGCAGAAAAGGTGAAGGTGATACCTTTGACAGTTGTGGTGACTCGTTCCTCAACTAATTCACCATCAGAATCCAATATATTGTCATAAGCCATATTAAAGTAGAAAATTTTGACAATATTGGCAGTGAAAGGAGCAGACAAGGAAATGAAGGATTCGTAGTCTTGTAACCAAGGATACAAATCCAAGTTACAATCCTCCTTAAGTTGCAAAAACTTGAGCTATTCTCTGTCAAGTCCAAACTCGAGTTTCCAAACCAAAACTCGAGTTTGCCTTTGACAATAAGTTTTTCAACTTAACAAAGACAAACTTAAATCTCAGTTTACAATTGGCAGTTATCATCAAAACCAATAGAGAACTAACATTGCTCTTCTTCCCTATCCTCTGTTTAGCTCTGTTTTAGTGTTCAAAAAACAGAGTAATTCGCAAAGAAATTTATAATCTCCAATTCACCCCCTCTTGGTGATTAAGCTTCACTTTCATAGCAGAGGTAGAAAAATCACAACATATATTTATGCAAGATCAATACTCATTAGCCTTTTGAGAAAATGCACGAATGGAAAAGATTTAATTAGGCCTGTTGCAACTCGATTTGCCACTGCATATTTGACTTTCTCACGTCTTAATGAGCATAGAGCACCCCTGGTAAATTTGTTTAAGTCTCAACATTGGAAGGATAGCAAATTTTCATCTACCAAAGATGGAAAAGAAGTAGCAAAAAGTGTTATGGACAATAATTTGTGGAAGAACATTGTGACATGCCTTAAAGGTGCTGCTCCTCTTGTTAAAGTTCTTCGCTTAGTAGATTCAGAAGAGAAGCCAGCTATGGGATTCATATATGAAGCCATGGAAAGTGCGAAGGAAAAGATCAAACAAAATTTTAATAGTGTTAAAAAAAGGCAAGTATTAAATTAAATTTTTGTACTTACTTTTATTATGCAGGTTTTATGTTTTTTATAATTTGAATTTTTTTGGTGAATGACATTTTTTTTATTGACTTGTGATTTGTGATAGTTATGAGCTTATATGGAATATAATTGATGAAAGGTGGGAAGCTCAACTACATAAGCCTTTACATGCAGCGGCATACTATCTCAATCCTCATTTCCATTATGACACTAATTTTAAGCCGCATTATATGATCAAACAAGGGTTATATGATTGTTTGTCAAGGATGGTTGGGGATCAAGATGAGCTTAACAAAATTGAGTTTCAATTGACTGACTTTCATAACAAAAGAGATATGTTTGGGCGTGAAACTGCACAAGCATTAAGAAAAAAACTACCTCCAGCAGAATGGTGGGATTCTTATGGAGATGGATGTCTAGAACTTAAAAGAATTGTAATTCGTATTCTTAGCTTATGTTGCAGCTCTTATGGCTGTGAACGTAATTGGAGTGCTTTTGAAATGGTAAGACTTTTACTTTTCTTTTCTTTTTTAAATTTTCAAAGTAACTTTGCTTGAATGTTAGAATGATAATGAAGTTTTTTTTTTCCTTCAATTTTTTTTGTAGATTCATACAAAAAGAAAAGAAACCGTTTGCATAAAAAAAAGATGAATGATTTGGCATTTGTCATGTGCAATTTGAAACTCACAAGGAAGCAAAAGAGTAGAGCTTTCAATTATGATTTTGATAATATATATTCTGATGATGAATGGATTACTGAATGAAGGATAGATGGAGACGATGTGGAGGAAGAGGATGATGAGGTTCTTCAACCTCATGAAGTTGATGAGAATATGGCTAATCCATTGTTTGGCGTTGACCTTAATATTGATTTTAACATTGATGATTTTAGGGAAAATTATAATGATAATGATGATGCAGGTGATACAAACGGAGATTATAATGGGGAAGGTGAAGAATCTGAAGATAATGAAGCTAATGATAATCCAACATTTAATGATCTTTGTTAAATTTATAATTAGTTTTATTTAATTATGTTTAGTGACTTTATATTAGAACATGAATTTCGTATAAATTTTTATGTTAAGTATGATAAATTATGAATGTTAATGAATAATTTTAGTTATTTAGATTTCAATATATTTAAATCAAATTGTTGTCATTTTTAGTATTTTAATTATTTTATCATATAATTTTTATTTTTATTTATTAATATAGGTAAACTCTTACTAGTTTACGATACGAGTTTACGTTTCCGAGTTTACGTCTCTCTCACGAGTTTGCTTAAACTCACGAGTTTGACAACCTTGAGTACATGTGATATAAAATAAAGCATAAATAAAAGGATAAAGACCTAGGTTGACAAATGTCATCTTAGGAATAAAAGTGGAACCTAAGAGTGATGATTTAGCATGCTTATTTGATATAGGGGAAGAGCAAAAGTCCTTATTCCCATAGCTAAGTCTCGGCCAGCTGGAAGGAAAGGACCAAAGAATATACTTAAGTATTGAAATAGAAGGAGGAAATTAATGAAAGGGAAATCTTAGACCAATTAAATGAAGATATGAGGAAAGCTTAAGATTGGATTTGGGGAGCATTTAATTGAGACTATCTTGATGCCCATAAGGGATGCACATTTCGGACAACCCAAGGAGAGACAAGGAAGAGTCAAGTTTTCTCTAGAAGGTTGGAGGAAAATGAAGAGATCAACCTAAGGGTATTTTGGTAAAATACCAAAAGAGGATATTTTGTGTACTTTCTAATTGCTATTTGAGGACACATATGCATAGTTAATGAATTAAGGGGACACCTAAGCTACTAAGGTGGCAACATATGATTTAAAAGAGAAAAGCATGAGGACACTTGGATATATTTTATGGACAACTTATGCCACCTAATCATCTTAACTATTAAGCCAAACATTATAGCCACAAAATAAGGCATGTGACTATAGAACATTTTGAAAAAAAAAAGGACCAAGTGGCATGGCGTGACATATGGAGGAAAAAGGGAAAAAATCAGATTCTTACAAAGGAAAATGAGAAGAGTCTAGAGAAATCAAGAGGCAACTAAAAGGGAAAATTAGTAAAAATACAAGGGGATATTTTTGGGTGCCTTATCTCTATAAATAGGACCACAATCTCCTTCATTTTTATCAAGCAAGAGTCATCACCCACACTAAAGAAAAGAGAGAGATAGGAGAGTGTTGTGAAGATCACAAGCAAGAAGAATTTCAAGAGAAGAAGAGGTAAGGAAGTTATGAGAATTATCTTATTCATACAAGTATGTTTGAGTTTTCAATTAGTAATCTTGTATAATATTATGGAAGTTCTAGATATAATCACAAGGAAGGTCAAGGTGAAGAAGCTAAAGAAGATGGGATTGGCTTATATCCTTTGCGCGAGTTGGTCCGCTGCCATCCGCTGCTTTATGCGGCGTCGTTTTTAGCGCAAAAAGATGACCTGGTCCTCTTAAAAAAAAATCAAGCCACTGTCGGGTAGTAAAAAGATAATTCAGGATACTGAATCGTGCAGAAAAAATTCTTCATGATCTTAAAAAATTATTTTAGGATCTTGAAAAAATATTTCATGGGTACTGTTTGGTACTAAAAAGATACTAACTCATACTAAAAAAATAATTCATGATCTTAAAAAAAAAAATTTAGGATCTTAAAAAAAATCCTAAAGTATATTTTTAATAGCGGTAAGTATCTGAAATATTTTTTCAAGATCCTAAATATTTTTTTAAGATCATGAATTATTTTTTTAGTTATCCTGAATTATCTTTTTACTACCCGGTAGTGGCTTGAATTTTTTTTTAAAGAGGACCAAGTCATCTTTTTGCGCTAAAAACGACGCCGCATAAAGCAGTGGATGGGAGCGGACCAACTCGCGCAAAGGATATAAGCCAATCCCAAAGAAGATAGAACTTCAAGCAAGTAAGTTCTCCTCTAACTTCTTGTAATATTGCAAAAAATTTAAGGAAATTATGGTCAATAGCTAGAACTTGGTGATATGATTTTATTTTGATGATTTTGTGGTGATATGATTTTATTTTGATGATTTTGGTGGTTTAAAAGAGTTTAAAATGGAATTTTGTATGAGGAAGAGTGTGAGGTTACAATTTTGAAAGCATAAAGTATGAAAATACACAAATAGAGAAGTTGAAAAACCAACAAGGGTATTTCCGGAAACTGGGAATTTTTCACATGTTTCTGGGCTAAGAATGTATTTTTAGACAAAAATAGATATGTCAAGGATTATGTAGATTTTTGGAACACCCAAATCGGATTTTCCTACAATTAGTTATGAATTTTTTAAGTTGGGTCAAATTTCAGAAATTTTCTACACTATGTGCGAAAATAAGAGAAAAATCACCAAGGAAGAAGTACTCATTAATAAAGGAAATTAATGAGTTACAAAAGTAGAAAGACCCTTTTTGCAAGTGTGTAATTATAAGGAAGAAATTATATTAGCAGTGACACTTTTATATTATTATATTTAGGTCTATCGTTCCTATTTAGCGGCAGGGTATTTGCTACTTTACTGATCAATTACTTGCAGGTAGTAACCTTAATTCTCATATATTTTGTATGACTTGTGTACGTATGTTTTACTATGTATATTGCATACATTTGGTTATCATTTATTTCCAAGCGCTCTGGAACCGGAACATGTTGTGTGCATTAAGGGCTTTGTTGTGTGTTGTGCCCAGCAGTCTATGTTGTGTGCTATTAAGACTGTTGTAGTCTGTGTTGTGTGCTATTAGGGCTGCTAGTTCCGGATTGGTTGTGTCTTGCTGTATGCATGATACTTAATGTTATGTGGTTTGTGTATTTATTCTTGATTTTCTTACATGCATTGTTTATACATTTTATATGAGATTAACAGTTACTCTAGGATTCACTTATGAATCCCAGCCCTTTTTAAGCCCTCTGGCAACTCATCTAGAGTGGAGTAGGGAGACAGAGGTAAGACTCTGGAGTCGGGCTAGTGGGATGGTGGATGTTGATGATTTTTCTTTTGGATATTTATTGTGATTACTGGATGACTATAGTATTTTATTTTGGCCTGTCAGTCACCATTATCCGGATGACTGTATATTTTGATCCCTTCGGGGAAAAAATTATCTTTCCATATTTTTATCAATATATTATTGTCCAAACCAATGTGTGCTTTGCTGCTTAAACTCTGATTTGTGATGTAAATTAACCTGAGAAAAATAATTTAGAATTGTATAAAAATAAAGGATCACACTACTCGCCACCCGAAAGGACGAGGCCGGTAGGTGTGTTACATCAGAGAAGTTATTAGGTTCATCTTGATACATCACGTAATTGTAAGAGTGGGGTATAAAGTAGAGTTCCGAGAAAAAAAAAGTATAAAGTAGAGTTCCAAGCAAAAAAAAAAAAAAAAGTATAAAGTAGAGCGAATATATGATATATCTAGCATATCATCACTTTGGCGAGAATATTAAGTAGAGTAAATATAATATATATCCATCAAATCATCACTTTTAGCCATTCACGTTCTTGGCGAGAATATCAAGAAATCAGATAAAAAAGGTTATTGCTGCAAGAAAAAATTATCCGGGTAATAGATCTGATATAGGATAGAAACATGGGATGAATGTTGATGGGAATGCCAAAAAATTGAAGTGTAATTATTGTGAAAAAATTGTTAATGGGGACATTTATAGATTCAAACATCATCTAGCATGCACTAAAATAGATGTTGAAGCTTGTGTCAATGTTCCTACAGAAGTAAAGACCACAATACTGCAGCTTGTTTATGATACAAAATGTGCTTCATCTAAAAGGAAAAAAATATGGGTTGATATCGGTGATGAAGATGATCAAGGTGCACATGCACAAGTTGAGTCAAAATTCAGATAAAGGGTCAACGAATTTCTTGAGAAATACAAAAAATAACAGCAAAGAGGTAGGCAACATACAATCAACCATTAATCATATGTTTAAGAGAGACTTGAGGGAAGAGGCTTGTCAACAAATAGGTCGATTTTTTTATACAAGTGTTATACCTTTTAATTGTATAAAAAATCCTAAATTTACAAAGATGTGTGAAGTTATAGGAAGATTTGGTCAAGGATTTAAGCCTCATTCTTATCATGAGATCAGAGAAAAATATTTAAACTTCGAATTAAAAAACACACAGGCCTTGCTTGAGAACTTTAAGAATAATTGGACAACAACAGGTTGTTCCATAATGTCTAATAGGTGGACTGATAGAAAAAGGCATTCAATTTGCAATTTTCTAGTGGATAGTCCCAAAGGGACAGTATTTTTGTATTCATTAGATACTTCTGACATTTCTAAGTTGGCTGATAAAGTATTTGAGATGCTTAATGAGGTTGTGGAGAAAGCAGGTGAAAAAAATGTGGTGCAGATAATAACCGACAATGCTGCAAATTATAAAGCAACTAGGCAAAAATTAATGGAGAAAAGAAAATATTTGTATTGGACTCGATGTGCAGCCCATTGTATTGACTTAATGTTGGAGGACTTTGACAAAAAAATTATATTGCATAAGGAAACTTTTAGCAGGGGTAGAAAAAGCACAACATATATTTATGCAAGATCAATGCTCATTAGCCTTTTGAGAAATAGGCCTACTACAACTCAATTTGCCATTGCATATATGACTTTATCTTGTCTAAATGAGCATAGAGCACCCCTGGTAAATTTGTTTAAGTCTCAACATTGGAAGGATAGCAAATTTTCATCTACCAAAGATGGAAAAGAAGTAGCAAAAAGTGTTATGGACAATAATTTGTGGAAGAATATTGTGACATGCCTTAAAGGTGTTGCCCCTCTTGTTAAAGTTCTTCGCTTAGTAGATTCAGAAGAGAATCCAGCTATGAGATTCATATATGAAGCCATGGAAAGTGCGAAGGAAAAGATCAAATAATAGTGTTAAAAAAAAGGCAAGTATTAAATTAAATTTTTGTACTTAATTTTATTATGCACGTTTTATGTTTTTTTATAATTTGGATTTTTTTTGTGGAATGACCTTTTTTTTTATTGACTGTGATTTGTGATAATTATGAGCTTATATGGAATATAATTGATGAAAGGTGGGAAGCTCAACTACATAAGCCTTTACTGACATGCAACGGCATACTACCTCAATCCTCATTTCCATTATGACACTACTTTTAAGCCTCATTATATGATCAAACAAGGGTTATATGATTGTTTGTCAAGGATGGTTGGGGATCAGGATGAGCTTAACAAAATTGTGTTTCAATTGACTGACTTTCAAAACAAAAGAGATATGTTTGGGCGTGAAACTGCACAAACATTAAGGAAAAAACTACCTCCAGCAGAATGGTGGGATTCTTATGGAGATGGATGTCCAGAACTTAAAAGAATTGCAATTCGTATTCTTAGCTTATGTTGCAGCTCTTCTGGCTGTGAACGTAATTGGAGTACTTTTGAGATGGTAAGATTTTTAACTTTTTTTTTTTAATTTTCAAAGCAACTTTGCTTGAATGTTAGAATAATATTTTCCTTCAACTTTTTTTTTTTTTAGATTCATACACACAAAAAAACGTTTGCATCAAAAAAAGATGAATGATTTGACATTTGTCATGTGCAATTTGAAACTCACAAGGAAGCAAAAGAGTAGAGCTTTCAATTATAATTTTGATGATATATATTCTGATGATGAATGGATTACTTAAGGAAGGATAGATGGAGACGATTTGGAGGAAGAGGATGATGAGGTTCTTCAACCTCATGAAATTGATGAGAATATGGCTAATCCATTATTTGGTGTTGACCTTAATGTTGATTTTAACATTGATGGTGTTAAGGAAAATTATAATGATATTGATGACGCAGGTGATACAAATGGAGATTATAATGGTGAAGGTGAAGAATTTGAAGACAATGGAGATAATGATAATCCAACATTTGATGATCTTTGTTACATTTATAATTAGTTTTATTTAATTATGTTTAGTAACTTTATATTAGAACATGAATTTCGTATAAATGTTTATGTTAAGTATGATAAATTATGAATGTTAATGAATTTAATTTCAGTTATTTAGATTTCAAATATATTTAAACCAAATTGTTGTCATTTTTAATATTTTAATTATTTTATCATTTTATTTTTATTTTTATTTATTAATATAGGTAAACTCTTATGAGTTTACGTTTCCGAGTTTACGTCCCTCTCACGAGTTTGTTTAAACTCACAAGTTTGACCACATTTATTATCACTACTAAAAAGGGTCTTTTAGACCAGTTAAAATGGATTTCTTAAACCGGTTTTTGGTTCTGTCTAAAATAAACTAGTTTAGAAAGTCTGTCCTTTCTAAACTGCTCTCATGCCTAATCTAAAAAATTCCTTTTCAAGACAGGTTGTTATTTTGACTGGTCTTAAAAAGTAGCCATTCAATACCTCCAAAAAAAAAACTCACTTTTTAGACCATCTATTTTCATGCCCAGTATAAAATGTTGACATTTTTTATTTATTTATACCGTTTACTTTATTTCACAGAACCTCTTTTGATGTAATATAAATTCAACAGGAAGCTCAAAAAACCAAGTGTAATCAATATAAATTAAAATACAGTAATCACAACTAACACGTGTAACTTACCAATATTATTTGAATCTTTATTTCAACATTTGTTTTTTTCAAAATTTTACTCTTTTTTTCTTACATTTTTTCCACCTCCAAATGAATTACTCCCTCCGGTCCTAATTATAGGATATATATGTACACACGTGTAACCGATTTATAATTATACATACATAGATACACACACACATATATATCTAAAAGTTTCGTTGACTCGAAGAGTATACGCGTCCACATACATATACTCACAAAAAATCAAACACACTTGAGAGAATAAAATAGGGGTATTTTAGGAAAGAATTGACAATTATTAGAATATTATCCTATAATTAGGACCAAAACTAACTCTCAAATGTTGTCTTATAATTAGGATCGGAGGGAGTAGATTATTTTTAAAGTTTTGGATTTATGGATGCAATCTTAGCCCCTGCACCTGCATGCTGGTAAAGTTGAATGCAACCATCATTGGATTATGAGCCAATTTTTTACTAATTGAATCAATTTTTATTGGCACCATCATTTTTAATTTTGTGTGAGCATATTTCAGATTCTATAAATTTGTCCTTTTTAGTAGCAGTTTAAGGAAGGAGAAATCATTTTAATAATTTGCATTCATTCTTTACTCATCAATCACTAAAGAAATATGGGAAAATTATAATAAAGGACCTAAGAAAAATAATATTTATTAAGAATGACCATAAAAATGGTAATTATTTTGAAGGACTATAAATTAAAACATTAAAATAGAAAGAATAAATTGCCCTTAGTAGATTTCCTATATTTTCTCTAATTAAATCAGAATTTGGAGTGATTGATGGATAATCACACATTGAGACTAAATCAGAATCTGCTAAGTTAGCATATCTACCACACCAAAATCGCTTCACAGTTACGGTGAATGGAATAAAGCTCCCCGACAAGCATGATAATGAAGGTTGCCAACGTTAATGGTGGAGTTAGTAGAAGTGATGCGAAGTGAAAAGCGTCAGCCATTTCTCTTTGAAAGTGTCGATGGCTACCTTTAATTTGAGAAAGGTCGCATCTCCTTGAAATCTCACTGAAACCCGGACTTGGGAGTTGGGATGGTCGTAGATCGTCGAAGACGAAGGAGGAGAGAAGGCGAGATGGTGGAGGATGAAGATCGAAGATGAAGTCTGAAGGAGTACGCAATTGTGTCTCTGCTTCTTTATCTCTCCATGAATTTTAGAAGGGAGACGGAAAAGGAAATCACATTGATCGTAACTACGAAGCGATTTCAGTGCAGTAGAGACGCTAATTTAACAGATTTTGATTTAGTCTCTATTTGCCATTATCCATCAATCACTTCAGATTCTGATTTAATTAGAGAGAATATAGAAAATATGGCTAAGAGCATTTTTGTCTTTCTATTTTAATGTTTTTATTTTCGGTCCTTCAAAATAATTACCATTTTTATGGTCCTTCTTAATAAATATTATTTTTCTTAGGTCCTTTATTATAATTTTCCCAAGAAATATTATAATTCATTAATAGCTTTATATGTAAATATATTATTCCGTCAGGTTTAATTTACTCAGTTGCTTTGAATAATCAGGTGCCACGAGGCCTTCTAAATGGGTCTTTCGATGATATTGTGGTCATGGTAATTTTCCAACATCTTAAGCTACTCCCATCTTGTCTTCTGATTATACAAGGAAATTTTATCATGTAATATGTACATTCATGTTCGAAGAAGGTATAATGTTTCAAGGTCATGCCCACATTTGGACATTACATGGCAAGCAAAGTTTTGTGGCCATTCATGAATCTCTATTTTATTATTATAATAATTATGTATATTTTATTATTTTTACGATATTATTCTAGGTCTTTAGTTACACTAATTATTAAGGTAGGTGGGGTCCAAGCTCCATTCATTTAAGTTCAAAAAATTGCCTACATGAGGTGCCACTTAGGATTAATGAAGAGCGAAGTTGGGATTGCAAGTCCTTTAATTATAATTAAAGGGGGATTCAAATTATAATTCAAATCTTTGTTTTTCTTTCAATATCTAGAGCTAGGTGGCGTGTTCGTGATATAGGAGAGGATAATCCAAATTATCTTTGGCAAAAGAGTAATTAATTTGTAATTTGGATTTATAGAGATTGTCACAAGGAGAGGAAGGGAGAGAAGGAGAAGAAACATTGTTTGACTCAATTCTCCAAAAAATATACTACCTTCGGTCCTAATTATAAGACCAAGTTGACTTTTATTAGAGAGATTAAGGAAGCTAAATAAGTTACTTAATCATTTCATATGTTATATATCCTTATATTATATATTACTCCCTCAGGGCTTAATTATAAGACAACATTTGAGAGTTGGTTTTGGTCCTAATTATAGGACAACATTCTAATAATTGTCATTTTTTTCCTAAAATACCCCTATTTTATTCTCTCAAGTGTGTTTGATTTTTTGTGAGTATATGTATGTGGACGCGTATACTCTTCCAGTCAACGAAACTTTTAGATATATATGTGTGTACAAATATAAACACACACACATATATACATGTATATCTTTGTGTGTGTGTGTTTATATGTGTGTGGGGGTGTGTGTGCCTATATGTGTTTGTCGATATATGTACACACAGTGTGTGTGTCTATATATATACACATATATATGTATATATAATAAGACCATTATTTTAATTAGATAGCATGTAGAAAAAAAAAATAGGTTGGAGAGGCATGTGGTAGGAGCTATTGATTTACTTTCACTTAGGTCAATTTAAATTTATATAAGGACATTTTAGGAAAATGAGTAAAATTAACTAATTTAACTTCTTTCATTAGTCTCCCCAAAATCGGTTAAATATGTCCTATAATTAAGACCGGAGGGAGTAGTTTATTAGTCAAACTAATTAGTTTGAAGAAAAAATTAAAATTAAAAATACTCTAAAATAATTTAATTAACTTCCTTAATATCTCCAAAAATATTCAACTAGGTCTTATAATTAGAACTGGAAGAGTGTTAAAATAAGTTATTTTTAATTGATTTGGAGAATTAATTAAGAGATACTCCCTCTTGTCATAATTATAAGACTGGGTTGACTTTTTTTAGAAAAATTAAGGAAGCTAAATAAGTTACTTAATCATATTTTATGGTGTGTATCATTAGATTATATATTAGTTTATTAGTTAAACTAATTAATTTGAAGAAAAAAATAAAAATAAAAATACTTGATAAGTATATATTTTATAATTAAATAAGGATAGATTCTGGGATATATTGGATTGAATTTATTAATATTCTACCTATTTAATAATATTTTATATATTTATCTATCTTTTAATTAAATATAGGATAAAAGAATATTATAACAGAAAATCTATTGATATCCTACTTTATTGTGCAGGAGATATTATGTGATCTAAAAGGAGATAAAAAGGAATCAAATTATATATATATATATATATATATATATAAGAAAACCATCAGAGATTATATATATATATATATATATATATATAAGAAAACCATCAGAGAAAGATTTAAAAAGGGATATGGAAGGAGACGCGTGGACCCCACATGCAGCATGAAGGATTATTGTGATATGATATAGATTTGCAAAGAAGCAGATAACGTAGAAGAGACAAAACGGCCCAGACTCATAACCCTATATATATCTATAAAATTGGATTAACACTGGGAAAAAAAGAAAAAAAAAAGAACGAACAGAATTGGAGAACGAATCGGTAGCAAAAAAAAGCAGAGAACGAGAACACGCAGACACGGACGACGAAAAGAACAAGAACGGACTCACACGAAGACGCAATTTTGGTTTTCATCTTTTATTAATTTGGTAACCTAGCCATGCTTGGCTAGTTTTTCTTTAGTAGTTAGGGTGAGGATGAACCCTATGTGAATTTAAAGTATTTATTTGGAATCTTATTTGATTATTGTTTTCTTGACTGAATGGATTACCTGTGCTTAACGCTTTCTTAAAGAGTGATCGCCTTTTAGATTGTTCATAGGTTAGTGTATGACAATAGGGATGTTGGTACATTTAACTAGAACCGATAATTCATCGTAGAATTGCATGACCTAGACATAGGCTTACGAATTTATGCGATCTCATAATTCTGGTAAACAAATTGATTTTTCCAAACAATACTAAGACATTAGGTTGTTTTCAAAAATAACGGATTAAGGTAGCATCAAGACATTGGGACTTAGTCTAATTTTAGAGAATTGGTCGTCAGTCGTGAGAATAATAATCAATTAGGGACTTAGTTCAAATACTTAGAGGAACATAGGGGAATTCTATGCCCTAGCTGCGTATTTCTTTATTAATCATCTTTTCTAAACAACCGTTCTTGAGAACCTTAATCTTGAATGCTTTTCTTGATTAAATTCCTTAAAAATTCTGTTTGGTTACAAATCAACCCCTATTACTCATTGATCCAACTAAAGCTTAAATAATGAATTAGTAGTTGGAGTACTATTCCTCGTGGGACGATCTCTTTCTCACATACTTTATTACTTGTAACGATCGGTGCACTTGCCGAAGTCGCTGTGAAGGAAGTAGTGAGAAAGGAAGTGGTGAAACTGTTAGATGCAGGCTGGAGAATGTGTGTGGATGATGCCACTCGCAAGGACCACTTTCATTTGCCATTCAAGAAAAAAACCAAGAGATGGCATGACAGGAAGATTCTTCCTAAAGAGTTTCATCCGGACAAGCAGGTACTACTTTATAACTCTCGTTTGAAACTTTTTCCAGGAAATTGAAGTCTAGATGGTCAGGACCTTTTGTAGTCAAAGAAGTCACACCTTTTGGTGCAATTGCCATTGCACCAATAGGTTCAGATGAAGCTTTTAAGGTGAATGGGCAGAGATTAAAGCCTTACCACGGAGGAGACATTGACAGAGGAAGAACCTTGGTGGCATTAGAAGTTGAGAATTAAGGTGACATCCGTCAGGCTCGCGACGGTAAACAAGCGCTGATTGGGAGGCAACCCAATAAGTTTTTCTTGCAATTATTATTATTATTATTTTGTTTTTTTTCTTTCATTTTTTTTCTAGGTTTAAAGATGATCACTCCTCTTGTTGTTGCCAAGTCTTGCGTGTGCACTCGCTCCTCTCTAAAAATTTGAAACATCATGGATGGTACCGGATGAAGAACTCCACATCGGAGTTAGAGACCTAAACCAGGGGAGTACTAGTTTCTTTCCCTCTTTATATTTTTGCAACATTGAGGGCAATGCTTGATTTAAGTGTGGGGGAGGGATATGATTTCCTTGGTTATGCTTGTCCTAATGCAATTGAAAACATTGAAAATATTTTTTTTTGAAATTGACCTTAACTTTGAGTTTTCCCCATCTTAGTGAATATTATCAAGTCAAAAATTAAAATAGAAAAGAATGTTTCAATTAAGTCTCTAAGCCCTGAATTTTTGTAGCAGTCTTGAGATAGACTATGAGAATAGAGAATAGTTTGTAATAGGATCAACAGATTATTAGTTTAGGAATATTTTGCTACATGATTTCTTTAGAAAATTAGATGATGACCTTGCTAGCTAAGTAAACCTTTGGTTCAGGGAAATGACTCAAAAAAAAAAGCATAACAACTCCGCTGACATCTCTAGACTTGACTTAGTAACCGGTGCTGCATCACCCATGTGCAGGGTCACGTCAAATGGTAAAGTCCAAGAGAGTTATGAGTTGGGCTAAAAGCCTCTTGAGGTGCCTGTTGGAGTAACTGAGTAACCGGTGCTGCATCACCCATGTGCAGGGTCGCGTCAAAAGGGGACCTACAACGGCTCAAGACAAAAAAAGAAAAAAAAAAAGAGAATGAGTCATTTCTTACCTGAGGACCCTTATTAAATTAAATGAAAAGCTTGGTTTAGTGGGGGCATTTGAATTTTTCTGGAAAAATTAAGTAGCGTAATATTCTTCTACTAATCTTATTGTTGCTCTTATTATTCACTGATCCTTTGATTATGAGATATTAAGAGATTATTATAATTGTTTAAGGCTATTGACTTAGTGACCTATTCTTATAAGACATTAACTTAAATAAGATTTGATGATATGATCTAAGCGTGGTGGTTTATTGCTCTCTGTTTTGGAATTTCATATGCAATGTTCCTTTCAGATAATTAATTCTCTTTCTTTTGCTTAAGGACAAGCAAAGATTTAAGTGTGGGAGAGTTTGATAAGTATATATTTTATAATTAAATAAGGATAGATTCTGGGATATATTGGATTGAATTTATTAATATTCTACCTATTTAATAATATTTTATCTATCTTTTAATTAAATATAGGATAAAAGAATATTATAACAGAAAATCTATTGATATCCTACTTTATTGTGCCGGAGATATTATGTGATCTAAGGAGATAAAAAGGAATCAAATTATATATATATATATATATATATATATATATAAAAGAAGAAAACCATCAGAGAAAGATTTAAAAAGGGATATGGAAGGAGACGCGTGGACCCCACATGCAGCATGAAGGATTATTGTGATATGATATAGATTTGCAAAGAAGCAGATAACGTAGAAGAGACAAAACGGCCCAAACTCATAACCCTATATATATCTATAAAATTGGATTAACACGGGAAAGAAAAAAAAGAAAAAAGAACGAACAGAATTTGAGAACGAATCGGCAGCAAAAAAAAGTAGAGAACGAGAACACGCAGACACGGACGACGAAAAGAACAAGAACGGACTCACAAGAAGACGCAATTTTGGTTTTCATCTTTTATTAAGAGTAAATACCCTTTTGGGTCACTGGAATAACACGCGCTACCCATTTTGGTCCCTGAGTAAAAAAAATGTCATTTTGGTCCTTTTTAGGGACTAAAAACGATTTTTTGGGAATTTGTGAGGGATTAAAATAAAAAATGACTAAAAGGATTAAAAGGGACCTTTTTTTTACTGTTTAAGGACGAAAAATGACATTTTTTTTACTCAGGGACCAAAATGGGTAGTGCGTGTTATTTCAGGGACCAAAAAGGGTATTTACTCTTTTATTAATTTGGTAACCTAGCCATGCTTGGCTAGTTTTTCTTAGTAGTTAGGGCGAGGATGAACCCTATGTGAATTTAAAGTATTTATTTGGAATCTTATTTGATTATTGTTTTCTTGACTGAATGGATTACCTGTGCTTAACGCTTTCTTAAAGAGTGATCGCCTTTTAGATTGTTCATAGGTTAGTGTATGACAATAGAGATGTTGGTACATTTAACTAGAACCGATAATTCATCGTAGAATTGCATGACCTAGACATAGGCTTACGAATTTATGCGATCTCATAATTCTGATAAACAAATTGATTTTTCCAAACAATACTAAGACATTAGGTTGTTTTCAAAAATAACGGATTAAGGTAGCATCAAGACATTGGGACTTAGTCTAATTTTAGAGAATTGGTCGTCAGTCGTGAGAATAATAATCAATTAGGGACTTAGTTCAAATACTTAGAGGAACATAAGGGAATTCTATGCCCTAGCTGCGTTTTTCTTTATTAATCATCTTTTCTAAACAACCGTTCTTGAGATCCTTAATCTTGAATGCTTTTCTTGATTAAATTCCTTAAAAATTCTGTTTGGTTACAAATCAACCCCTATTACTCATTGATCCAACTAAAGCTTAAATAACGAATTAGTGGTTGGAGTACTATTCCTCGTGGGACGATCTCTTTCTCACATACTTTATTACTTGTAACGATCGGTGCACTTGCCGAAGTCGCTGTCAATACTTTAAAATAATTTAATTAGCTTCTTTAATCTCTCCAAAAAAGTGAACTTGGTTTTATAATTAAGACCGGAGGTTTTTTTTTTGAAATCAAGCCCCCATTTCACGGATTAGAGCACAACGAGTTTTCGCTTCTCCTAATAATTGTGTTTTTTGAAATTCAAACTTGTGTTAAAAGAGATATGTCGAAAGAGATATTTTCTAATTAGACTCTCTTTTTTAATATTCTTTGTTTTTTTGAGATGGAAATTTTAGGAAAGGGGTTGGGTTCACCCACAATCTAAGGGCAGGGCGAAATCTCACTTCCTCCTAGGTGATACCGTTGTTAGGCAGGGTGAGCGGTCTATTATCCTCAGACGTTAACCTAGGCACCTAGGAGTTATGATGTCTCCTTCAGCGCCTTGACCAACTTCATGATCGAACCCCCTTTTTTTGGTGAAAGTGTCTGACCCCTTTACCAGTTGAGCCCAAGCATGAGGGTTTTTTTTTTTTTAATATTCTAATTAGACTCAATCCACCTTTAAAAACACATGTCTTCATTTAAGGCCACACTGGTCATTGTTTAGGGTCTTCCCTGACATATTGTTGGTCCATTACCCTCCATTAATCTAGGTTCAATCTTCCATATAGATCATGCCATGCGCTTTTTCATGAGTTCCAAAGCCCATTTTCACTTGATTTTTTTTTTTACCGACCGTTTTCACTTAATTTATTATCACCTTGTAACAGAGTTTTGGGTTTCAATTGCTTTTAATTTTGATTTTCTAATTTCCTTGCAATCATCATAAACAAAAATAGCTTCATGCATAGAAATTATATAAACATAACAATTGGCCCCTTTTATCCTTTATTTAATGTAATCATATTTAATTCAAAATAACAATAATCAGTGTAATTAAAACCAGGAAATAAGTTAGAAACCCTAGAATAGACATATTATAAATAAATAAAAAGGGGATTCATCAGCCATCTTTTGTACTGTTGTGAGTTGGTGTATCTTGTCAACTAGGTGTAATACCCTCAAATCTGACTTAGGGTAATCTCCCTTGAAATTAGATAATTTGCAAATAGGTCCCTAAAACGTTTGGGAATTTGCAAATAGGTCCCTAAGCACATTGTGGGTTATAAATACCCTGTGAAAGCTATAAAAGAAGCAAGTAAAAATCTATTTAAAATAGGGAAGGATATTGTCCCTAATTTAGGTAATTTATTAAGTTACAAACTTGGAGAAATTGTAGAAGAATACTCAAAAAGTAAGGAAATGACCGAAATACCCCCGTAAATGCTAAGATAATGCAGGAGACATGAAAACAAAGATGTCAATACAAAAGTATGAAGGTAATGAGGTGTTCTAAGTAAGAAAATTATCAACTTGTGATAATTAAGTAATTAAGTAATATTGGGCTAATTACTTAAGCATAAGCAAAGGAAATTCACAAGTAATTATGTAAAACCCTAAAATTAGTGGGTTTTGTTTTAAAATTAGTAAAAACATGTTTACTAATTAATTGGAAGTTTTGAAGAAAAATGGATGAGTTTAGGTATTTTTGAGCCTAAATGCAAGAAGGAACCAATAGGAAGATTTTGTGAAAAGATTATATAAAATAATTATTAAATAATTATTTTATATAAATATTAATTAATAATAAAAAAAACGAAAAATAAATAATAAGGATCAGAAGTTGTTGACCGAAAAATTGTGCAAAAAATGAGGATAAGAATTCAACAAAAATATCATGATATTTCAATGCAACTTGTAATATTTTAATATTATAATTAATTATAGTGAATAGTGATTTAATATTTGGGAAACGGATCCTATCTAGAGAACTAGGAATAGGAATTCCAAATTCAAGGTAAAATATTGATCAGTGAGTTTTTACCTTCAAGTGACCTTTTCTGGAAGTTAATTCCGAGGCCGTTAGCGCATTTTCCTAATAAGACGAAATAGGGAAAAATGTAAATACGCATATTTTTGGATATGAAGAAAATAAATTCTAACTCAACATCTAGGAATGAGTTTGAATTTATCTAGACATATTTGGAATCAGTGAATTTTTCTGAAGAAGTTGATGATTCCGAAAACGAGTTTCGTAACCGGACCCGTACGGACACGTTTTTCGAGGAACTTCAAATTGACAGTTGGAGCCCTATATGGAATCAAAATTTAGGTTAACCTAGACATTTCTAATGAGTGAGAATATGTCTTCAAAGTTGTAAATCCAGAATTTTGAGATTTTTCCGGAATTACGCGAATCGGGTACCGATCGGGGTATAAATGCTTCTAGAATATACCAACTTGTCACACAAGTTGGTGACTCATAAGGGCTGAACGAAATTGTGCTTTGTATGGTCAATAATCATCCACATATAAACCCTAAATTGTGTGGTTAATATTCAAGAAGGAGGAGTTATGAAAAGACCAAAATACCCTTGCATTTTTCCTATAAATAGGCATAGGTTCTCTTGAAATTTTCACACCATTTGAAGAAGCTCAAACCGAAATTAGAGAGAGAAAGAAGAGAGAGGTGCTCTGAGAAATTTTGAAGCGAAGCTCTGTGTAAGTTTTTCGGTACCGAGCTTTTAGCTTTCGTAGTTCTTTCAATAGTTAGAGTAGTAATGCTAGTATAGCCTTTAATTTTTCAAGCATGATTGGATATCATATGATAGGGCTATATTAGTTTAGAATTTCAAAAATTATCATTGGGTCAAAGTTCTGGCAAAATTTTGGAAAATTGGAGCCAAAGTAACGAAGTGCTGGCGAAATTCCGTCAATTAGGGGTATAGGGGCAAAATGGTAATTTTTACCTAAAATGTCAGTCGTAATGTCAAATCACTAATGAAAGTGATATTACCCTTATAGGATATCAGAAACTCTGATCTGCTGCCGTTACGCTGTCCAACGTGCCGCTGTTGGACGATTCGTTGTTTTTCGTAAAACGTGCTAGAATAACATCAACGAAGGTACGTTCGCGTACTGGTAACCTTAACTCTGATGTTTATTGTATGCATATGTGTATATTGTTTGACATGCCTGTACTCCGATTGTACTATTGTCTGTACTCCGATTGTACTATTGTTCTGTACTTTGATTGTACTATTGTCTATACATCCGACTGTACTATTGTCTGTACATCCGACTGTACTGTTGTCTATCATCCGACTGTATGATTGTCTGTCATCCGACTGAATTGTTATTGCTGTACATATCTGATATGTATATCCTATGTCTGACCATAGTAAATGTTGCCAAGAGTCTAAGAATGTCTGTTGTACATATATGATGTATGTAATCATGAGGTTAACCGTTACCTGGGGTTCGATGCATGGACCTCAGCTCTTAACTTAGCTTCAGGATCGGGTGGACCGAGAATCGAGAAGAAGGACAAGCAGCACGCGTAGGAGTCCCATCTGAAGACTCCTTTCTGTCATTTCTTTTGAAACACTTCTGTATCGCTGTTTAAACAGCAAGACATGCTACCATGGGTATTTTAATATATATATCAATTACTCAATAGCTCCGGTGCACTACTCTGATCATTTTGCAATGATGTTTAAAAAAAAAATTATACTGCTTTAGAAAAGTTGGGGTGTTACACTAGGAATGCTAGGAACTTTTTAAAGAGAATTCATTGATCTAAATATTTTATGAGAAATGGGTTTTTTTCCCCTCTCTTCACCTTGGAGTTCTTGTCATGATTTTGATATGGGAGATCTTGTGTCAGATGTGAAAAAGGAATGTCGTTGGGGATTTTAACAGTGTGTTAAACTTTGATGATAGAATCAAAGGTGCACCTATCACTAGTACAGGTCTATTTGAGTTAACGTTGAAAAAGTGTGTTTACGTAAGTTGAGACAAAACTCATTTCACAAACTTACCTCGTATATCATAAATCACGTTTTTTTTATACAAAAAGGTTTAGGTGGGTTTGACATCGGTCCCCCACCAAGGCCAGGGCATGGCCTCAAGGCTCTTTGAGCACTTACAAGGGACTTACGAGATCGCCTACCAAAGGAGCCCTCACAATGGCAGAGGGAATCGAACTCTCGTCCTTTTGGGACTGGAGCCCATTCCTTACCATCTGTGCCAACTCTCATCGGCTCATAAATCACGTTGGAAAAACAGTTTTTACCGCTAATCTAAACAGGCACGTAGTGAAGTGCTAGACTTTAGAGATTGTATTGATGTTGGTTCTTTGAAGGACCTAAAAGGTAGAGGTGATCATCACTTTACTTGGTCTTATAGGCATGTTGGAACTGTTAGAATTTATTCTAAAATCAATGGAGCTTTGTTGAATTAGTGCTTATATGTCTAAACAAGTAAAGATTTTTACAGAAGGAAGCACGATCATACTGAAGTTGAAAGAGCTTAGCATATTAAACAAATACATGAACTTTAATTGCATTCAAGAAAAAGAGGCGGCTTTTTATTGAGTTGCAAGAGCAAGTATATGCTTGGTTGATTTGTGCATTTTAATGGAAATGAATGCTTAATTAATAATTATTATTTTTTTTTTTTACCATGCCCATTAAATTTAGGTAGTATTATTCCGAGTCCTTATAGTTTTAAACAATTTCTAATTAGACCCCTATAGTTTTTTCCTTTTTATCACTTTCTTTATACTTTCGTTTGATTTTAATCAAATCCTTGTTGTTTTTCTTATCAGGTCTTTATAATTATTTATTTATTTATTTAGTAAATTCTAAAAATATTCTTCTATATAAATATAAAATATAATATTATTAAACAATTTTTTAAAATATTATTGTATAAATAATAATTTTCTAATTATTTTATTTTAATACTATTTTAAATTTTTAATCACATACATTTATATTTTTATTTTTATGATTATAATGTATAATTAAATTTTATAAAAATATAACACAATTATAATTAATTATTATAATTATATTAATGATTTTTATACAGATTTACTATATTAATCATTTTTTATAATTATATAATTATTAATTTTAATTTCTTATTAATATTTATAATTTAATGGTATTATTTTATCTTAAATTAAATTAAATTGATGAGTAAAACACCTACAGGGATCTGATTAAAAATCATTTGACACTATAAGAATCTAACAAAAAAAGAAGAAAAAACTACAAAGACTTGATTAAAAACAACTAAAAAGACAGAAACCTAATGGGGGGAACTATAGGGACTCAAGTAATAATTAGTTGAAACTATAAGAACTTACAAATTAATTATCACTTAAATTTATACAGTTGCATTCTACACATTAAAACTATTAAGTACAACAACTATTCTGTTGGGGTATTGACTTGATTCGTAATATAATATAACTGTTTTTTTAATGGAAATGTACGAGACATGCATGATTTTATTGATAAGCGAGCCTTCCCCATCTATTGCTCTCCACAATTGCTAAGCCAAGAGGGCAATATTAAAATGATCGATGTTAAGGAATTGTAACCCACCTTGCTCCCTTGGCTTACAAAATTCTTCCCAACTCAGAAAATAAGCTGTGACTTTGTGCTGACATACGCATATCAATCCTGTGATAAACTTGCTTTGGAAATCTCATACAAGACATTAAATAGACCAGTAAAGAAGAAAGAGAACTTTTTTTTATGTCATTGTGTCCTCACATTGAGACAAAAGCTTAGTCTTCCATCCTGCTAAGCGTTTATCAATCCTCTCAACTGCCTTTTCATATGCCTTTGTGTCCTCACATTGCCCATTAATAAACGTTCTCAAATATTTCCCCAACCATGAAGGGATAACTCCAAGTAAATTGGCTCAAAATTAGTATTATTTCTTTCAGTTATACTCACTATTTTTATGGTATTTCTCTATACCATACATTGACTCACTTATGTAACATATTATGCCTTCATTCAAAAAATTTCTATTTTGGTATATGTTATTATATATATAAAGCATCATGTTGTTGACGTATGGTCTCATGATTTCTTTAGACAAGTAATAAAATAAATGAGTTGGAAAATACGGAATAAATGAGGGGTGAAGTTCAAAAGTATGACATGTTACATGATTGCATGCAAGTGTGCAACTAATGTCCAATTGTAGGAATTTGTGTTGCCATTAGACCAAGAGACAAGGCTGTTTGAAGGATCAAGAAGATTTTGATTGAAATTAAGAAGGGTTTGTCACTCACTACAAATGCAAAGAAGTTGATCAAATGTATTCGTTTTGGTTTGCTCTCTCATCTTACTACTAAATCATCTATGCATATGCGAGGCATCTCATCAAGTTCTTTGCATTCCTAGTGAGCGACAAGCCCTTCTAAATTTCAAACAACGTCTTCTTGATCCTTCAAACAGACTTGTCTCTTGGTCTGATGGCAACACAAATTTCTACAATTGGACATCAATTGTCTGCAATCATATAATATATTATACTTTTGAGTTTTACCTCTCATTTATTCCACATTTTCCAACTCATTTATTTTATTACTTGTCTAAAGAAATAATAGAACCATACGTCAATAACATCATGCTTTATATATATATATATATATATATATATATATATATACCAACATCTACTTAAATTAGAAAACTTTTCAATGAGAGCACACTGTGTCATGTACGTGAACCAATGCATTGTATAGAGAAATAACATGTAAAATATTGTGCATAACTGCTAGGAGTATGAAGTTTAGTATGATCTCATGGAACATAGCAAGGGTACATAGGATTGGTGAGAGAATCATAAAGGAAGTCCAATATGATATTTTGTACAATGGTGCATTGTTAAGCTTAGCCAATCATCTCCTACTAGTATGCTTTCAGGAGACCTGAAAAGTGAAGTCCGTAAGAATCAAATTGAGACTAAAACTACAAATCTATCCCAAATACCATGCCATGTTTATAAGACAAATAAACCAGCTTATTGTGTGAAATAAATAAGAAAATTCTGAATCAGACTGAAAATCAATGCTTACTAATAGCAGAAGTATATCAAGGAGACTGTAACAAAACCTCTGGAGCTCATTACCTTAATACAAAAGAAGAAAATGAAAAGATGATAATGAGAAAATAATTCCTTAAGGCACACACACTCACACACAGTTCATATAGAATGTTGAGTTTACACTGTAAACTGTTATGTAGAGAGAATATTTATTCACTTCATCACTTGTGGTCGTGGAAAAAGAAAGACAAGAAAAGAAGGCATGATAGAATATGACTTACCACCATGAAGAAACATATTGAGCATAAGGAGTCATTGATGATACCCAAGGGTATGGACCAATTAGACCATAAAGTGGGCGAACAGGGTTCAAATCCCACCTTATTAAAAATAGCCCAGGGAAAGGCATCCTTGTCGTAAAGTCTCTATCCATATTAAAAGGTTGCTTGGATATCTGGGCATTGATGATGCTTCTCTAGCCAATCTGAAATCAACAATTTTAATAACATCATTTGTCACCAGCAATTTCTCTTTATAACGGAAATAATTATTATTATGATAACATGACTTATTTCACACTTCAAGCAGATTGGACAAAAAAATATAAACAGTATGGCGCCAAACGAAAATTTTTAGTTTATTTCAGTCACTAATCAATATAAATTCTTTTGTGATTATAAAATCACAAAAGAATTTATAATCTTTTGGTATATAAAGTTGTAAGCTGTAATAATAGGACTGATATAGCACCCCTGTGTTTACTGACAAAAAGCATAGCAGCAACATCTAGCTTTCTACTTCCAGGCAATTAAAACAGGTTTCACTAATAGATGCACATTGGAATTGAAGCCCCAAGTCTTACTATTGGAAAATATTCATTTTCTCTTTAAGTTTCAACCTTGCTCTCCTATACATATATCCCTCGATTATCAAAGTATAACTCAATTAAAATAGGATAAAACTTCTTTAATGTGATCTATCTCCAGTAATCATGATTTATAAAGAACATTTCAGGCATATATGATGCACACAAAATAAAAAAGAAAATATAAGCTCCCTCACCCTACAAATATCAGCCATCAGCATGGCCCCAAGAAAGTAAAACACAATATCCATGTTGACCGACCTTCATTTCTCACTATTTACAAAGTAAATTCCAAATTGTAGAATATGCCAAACAGAAATTTTAGGGAAAAACTGTTCACAATTAGTCACAATGAAACCCATATACTTTACCTTCTCAAGTTGTTGAGTTTGTACTACCACACCAAATGGCTTCTCTAATGCGAGGAGATGCAAATGCAAGACCCTAAAAGGAAATGATGAATTAATTCACAACTGACAAATGAATCGGATGTTATAAATAGATCAAATACGGGAAAAACGTCAGGGACTTAATCTTGTGAAGCTTAAAACATTCATATAACCAGCTTTCAATAAAAAGTAAAATAGATCTGGAGGGACATTCATGGTTTCTGATACCTCGAGCATATCTGTAGAGACCGAGATGGAAGGCTAGAAAAGATCTGGAGTGAAAGAGGTCGCCGGCGGCGTTGGTGTCTGTGACTGAGGTGGAGGGTAGGAGGAGGCGAGACGAGTATATCTTTTTCTCCACCTCTTTCTTCAATCTCCATTGGTCGTTGTTCGCCGTCCTTCATCTTGGGCTCAAGGTTCGCCGTCGAGCATCTCAGATCTGAACCTGAGTTTGTGTGTTGGTGCGACTTTGACTCCAACCTCCAGGTTCGTCTCCTCTCCAATTTTTAAATTCACTTTCAGATCTCAATTTGAGTTAGATGCGCTTGGAAGAAGAGTTAGAGGTAAGGTTGCCCTCTATGCGGTGTCCACACCCTACGGACCTCATTTGATTTCATAATCGATTCTTGATTTCGGCATCAGATCCACGTTGTACACGTCGTTAAATTCCTCTGTTAAGAAATTTGAGAACCATAGAAATTTTGCTCTCACCGAGACGAAGCAACGTCAGAGAAGGCCTTGGGAGCAAGAAACGAAAAATCAAAGAAAAATCGGCTCCGGAGAGTTTTCTCTCTCTTGCTCTCTCAACCGACCTCTCTCGCTCTCTCTTTCTTCTTCTACCTTCGGCTTCTCCCTTCTTTTTCTCCATGTTGGCCAACTTAATGATGATGTTAAAGGAACCAAGAGAAGTCAAGGGATTGTTTGGCGAGCCAAGGAACAGCTCTGCGAACAAGTTAGGAGAACTTTGCCCACAAGTCAACAGAACATGGTGAACAAGCTAGGCATGCTTCGCGAAAGAGCTAGATGTGCTTGGAGGACAAGTTAGAGGTAAGGTTGTCCTCTATGCGGTGTACACACCCTACGAACCTAATTTGATTCCATAGTAGATTCTTGATTTCGGCCTCAGATCCACATTGTAGACGTCGTTAAACTCCTTTGTTAAGAAATCCCAGAACTGTAGAATTTTTGCTCTCATCGAGAGGAAGCAACATTAGAGAAGGCCTTGAGAGCAAGAAACGCAAAATTGAAAAGAGATCAGCTCCGGAGGGTTTTCTCTCTCTTGCTCTCTCAATCGACCTCTCTCGCTCCCTCTTTCATCTTCTACCTTCGGCTTCTCCTTTCTTTGCCTCCATGTAGCCAACTTGGTGATGCTGAGAAAGGAACTAAGAGAGGTGAAAGGGATGTTCGGCGAGCCAAGGAACGCCTTGCCCAACAAGTAACGAGAACTTTGCCCACAAATCAACAGAACATGGAGGGCAAGCTAGGCATGCTTCACGAAAGAGCTAGACGTGCTTGGAGGACAAGTTAGAAGTAAGGTTGCCCTCTATGTGATGTCCACACCCTACGAACCTCATTTGATTCCATATTAGATTCTTGATTTCGGCATCAGATCCACGTTGTAGACGTCCTTAAACTCCTCTGTTAAGAAATCCCATAACCGTAGAAATTTTGTTATCACCAAGAGGAAGCAACGTCAGAGAAGGCCTTGGGAGCAAGAAACGCCAAATCGAGGAAAAATCGGCTCCGGAGAGTTTTCTCTCGCTTGCTATCTCAACCGACCTCTCTCGCTCTCTCTTTCTTCTTCTACCTTCGGCTTCTCTTTTCTTTTCCTCGATGTTGACCAACATAATGATGATGTGAAAGGAACTAAGAGAAGTCAAGGGGTTGTTCGACGAACCAAGGAACAGCTTGGCCAACAAGTAAGGAGAACTTTGCCCACAAGTCAACAGAACATGGAGGGCAAGCTAGGGATACTTCGCGAAAGAGCTAGATGTGCTTGGAGGACAAGTTAGAAGTAAGGTTTCCCTCTATGCGATGTCCACACCCTACGAACCTCATTTGATTCCAGAGTCGATTCTTGATTTCGGCGTCAGATCCACGTTGTAGACGTTGTTTAATTCCTGTGTTAAGAAATCCTAGAACTGTAGAAATTTTTCTCTCACCGAGAGGAAGCAACGTCAAAGAAGGCCTTGGGAGCAAGAAACACCAAATCGAGGAAAAATCGGCTGTGGAGAGTTTTATCTCTCTTGCTCTCTCAACCGACCTCTCTCGCTCTCTCTTTCTTCTTCTACCTTCGGCTTCTCCTTTCTTTTCCTCCATGTTGGCCAACTTAATGATGATGAGAAAGGAACTAAGAGAGGTTAAGGGGTTGTTCGGCGAGCCAAGGAATGACTTGGCCAACAAGTAAAGAGAACTTTACCCACAAGTCGACAGAACTTGGAGGGAAAGCTAGGCATACTTTGCGAAAGAGCTAGATGTGCTTGGAGAACAAGTTAGAGGTAAGGTTGCACTCTATGCGGTGTCCACACCCTACGAACCTCATTTGATTCCATAGTCGGTTCTTGTTTTTGGCAGCACCTCTACCTTGGAAATGACGCTAAATTTCTATGATCAAGAATCCAAAACCGTAGCAATGGTGCTCTTACTGAGAGGAAACAACGTTAGAGGCATGGTCTATGGGCTTTAGGAAAGTTTGGGTGGAAACAAACTCCACGGAGTATCTCAATCTTCTCCTTCATGAGCATAGGCCCACACATTGGGACTTTTTCTGAGGAAGTGAAAGTGCTGTCGGGAATGGGATGTGACACAAAGATCACGTATGTTGTTGCTCGTGTAACTGTGCAACAGATTATCTAGCCAAGCTTATTAGCCTTCTGAAGATCTAGTGGTGTTACTTTACCAAGATTGTAATGGGGAGAATATTCCCATAGGGATTAGCTAAGGTGTCTCATTTCTATCTAAAAAAGAAAAAGATTACATGAGTTAGTGAGTTTTCATAGAGAGTTAAAATGACACCATTTAATAAAAAAAAGTTAATGAATGTATTTATGATATTTGGAAAACCGCCTTTTAGACCATTTAATGACTTTAAAACTAATAGTGTAAGACTGAGATAAAGTTCGAAAAATGAGTCACGCGGTTGGTATATAGTGCGCCTTAGTTAAATTTCTCGGCCTGCATTAAATCAAAATATAATTATTATGAAAATGAGTTAAAGCTAAAAAGAGAAACAACAACAAATGGTTTAATTGAGAGAGAGAGAGAGAGAGAGAGAGAGAGAGAGAGAGAGAGAGAGAGAGAGAGAGAGAGAGAGAGAGAGAGAGAGAGAGAGAGAGAGAGAGAGAGAGAGAGAGAGAGAGAGAGAGAGAGAGAGAGAGAGAGAGAGAGAGAGAGAGAGAGAAGAAGAAGAAGCCCACCAAAATCAAAATCATATACCCACTCTTGTAATCAAATAGGCCTAAACCATATATGAAAAGATTTTGTTAAATAAAAACATAACTTTTATTCAATTTAATCATCATATTGGAAAGGAAAGGGTTAAAGTGTAAAAATACCCATGAATTTTTACGCATTCATCATCGGGAGTGCAAAAATACACATGACTATTCAAACTAAGAGAAAAATGTCAGCACCGTTAAATTTAATCTAACACAGTTATTTTTTGTAGTGGAGCCGACACTCTTATGCATATGCATATGTATTATGTAATGTTGTTATGCTATATTTAACAGTGCTAATATTTTTGCTCCTTTGTTAATAGCTGAAACTTCTTCACTTTGTTTTGTGCAGTCATGCATGTCAAAGGCTAGGTAATGTTTATGAGTATTTTTGTACCTTTAAAAAATATATAACGTTGAACATACTTTTAGTAAAAGCTCATACGCATTTTTACACTTAAAAGTCCAATGTTGTGTCATTTCTTATTATATTTTTTGGGCCTGTTTTTGTTATTACATTAAAATGATTAATTATGGAATACAAAGCTAACGTTCAAAAATTGGAAACAGAACTCTATAACTATGGTAAAATTTAAATAGTCACGATGGCAAAAAAAAAAAATCACAAATTAATTTGTGATTTTTTATTTTCAATAATCATAAGTGAGTGTAAGATACGGCTTCCATTAATTTTTGGCCCAATAAAAAAGATACATCGTTCATTTGCGACGGCACAAAATTTAACCTGATGAATTTTACATTAATTTAACCCTAATTTAATTAAATATAATGTTTTAATTTCAATTCTAATACAAGCAAAACGTCTTTCTTCTCGCTCCTCAGTCCCCACAATTATGCATCTAGGCCACTTCCATTCCCTCTAAACGTAATTTTTACTAAACCGGCCCAACTAAAGTACCACCAAAATCATGCTCATTCATTTGCCAACGCTCATCTATCAGTAGGGAGCACATAAGATGCTTCTCACCTTGCCCCTTACATGCTTAGAGGGATGAGATTTTTTTTTTCATATATATTTTATGGGTTTAATATTTTTGCAGTTGCTGCAGAAACATTTTTTCTGCAGCACTCACATAAAAATGAATGGGTCTCACTAATATTTTCTCTCTCTTCTCTTTATAATGGGACCCAATCATTTTTATGTGAGTGCTGTAGAAAAAATGTTTATGCAGCAACTGTAGAAAGATTAAACCTATATTTTATTTATTTATATTTAAATTATATGCTATTTTTCTGAAATGTTTTTTACACCCATATATCAAATTAATTAGTTTCCAGGATACTGGTATTACAAGAGAAACATTTTTAAGAGCATAACTGAAAACTAATTAATTTGATATACTGGGTGCAAAAAATATTCCATAAAACAATATATAATTTAAATATAAATAAATGAAATATATAAGAAAATAAAAAAATTAAAAAAAATGTCTCATCCCTCTAATTAGATCCCTCTAATGGAGGGATGAACATGTAAGAGGCACATAAGAAAGGAGAAGCACTTTATGTGCTCCCTATCAGCACGTCATAAACACGCGCTAAATAATCAATTTACCGTACAACTAGAGTTGTCAAAATGGGCTGGGCTCTGTGGGCCAGTCCATTAAACCCTTTTTTTAGCCCTATTATTTTTAGCTCCCATGTGATGGGGTTATTTTTCGCCCTAACCCAAAATAAACCCCACTCCTTTGGGTTATGATTAGAGCTGGGAATCAGGGCTAGCCCGGCCCTCTAGCGCCGGCCCGTGAAGGGCCAGGACCTAACAGGGCCGACCCTCCAGGGCCTGAGGTAAGAAAAACGTCTGTTTTTCAAAGTCCGACCCGAGAGCACCAGGGTCAGGGCCGGCCCTCCAGGACCCGGAAATTACTATTCCAAATTTTAATTAATTTTCCTATGTTTTTTTAAAGAAATATAATTAGTAAATTACATCACAAATCGTCCAACAAATAAGCACAGTCACTAATTCATAATCAAAAGCAAACTGTGTTCACAAATAACTCATATAAAACATAAAAAACATACCACTAAGCGACATTAGTACGATGACTATTATTGTAACAAATAATTTAATTTGTTAAACATAAGAGTAATTTTATTTGCAACAAATAATAAACCAAATCATAAAATTAGAGTATAGTTATTATGTATTTTGTAGTTAAATGGATAAATAACTCTATAACAAAGACAAAATATATATAAATTAATAAATTAAAAAAGAAAAAGAAAAAGAAAAAGTTACAGTGAAAAGGGCCTGCAGGGCTGGCCCGAGGCCCTCCAGGGCCGGCCTGTTTAAGCCCAAGGCCCTCTAGGGCTGGCCCTACAGGGCCAATTTCAAATATATCGTCTATTTTTCAAGCCCGGCCCTTAACGGGCCAGGGCCTAAACGGGTCGGCCCGATTTCCCGGCTCTACTTATGATAGACCAACCCGTGGGCCATGAAATACAAATTTTTAAGATCTTAAAAAATTATTTTAGGATACTTATTGGTGCTAAAAAGATACATTAGGATACTGAATGATACTAAAAAATACCTCATGATCTTGAAAAAAAATTATATTTAGGATCTTATAAAAAATTTTAGGATACTACTGGTACTAAAAATATATTGCAAGATATTTTTTCAAGATCATGAGGTATTTTTTCAGTACTAGTCAGTATGCTAAAATATATTTTTAGTACCAATCAGTACTCTGAATTTTTTTTTTAAGATCCTAAAATAATTTTTCAAGATCATGAGGTATTTTTCAGTACTAGTCAATATCCTGAAAAAAAAAACAAGTCTAGATCCTAAAATAATTTTTCAAGATCATGCAGTATTTTTTTCACCATCAGTTAATATCCTTAAGTATTTTTTTAGTACCAATTAGTACCCTGAATTTTTTTTTAAAAATCTTAAAATAATTTTTCAAAATCATGAGGTATTTGTTTAGTATTAGTCGGTATGTATCTTTTTAGTATTAGTCAGCACTCTAAAATATTTTTTTAAGATAAAAAAAATTGTGTTTCAGGTCCTTTGTGGCATAAACCGTGTAAGTGAAAAAAATGGGTGAGGGGAAGGGCAAGGTGGCTTGATGGAATTGGAGGATAAGAGATGCGAAATTGTAAAAAAAAAAAAAAAAAAAAGGCAGCGGAGGGGAAAAGCATAGGAGAGAATCCGAGTCCATCAAAACCTACGTTGGAGCAGCTGAGGCAGCTTGCTGTTCTGCTCACTCTTCCCTCTCCCAAACTCTTCAAGAACCGTTTCGCTTCTCTTGTTTCCTCAATTCTTCAACGCGCCCTCTTTATCGTTCCCTTCTCTGCCTTCCAGCTTCTCGGTATTTATCTCTCTATCTTCCTCCTTCATGCTCAAATATCTTTTTTTTTTTTGTGCGGCACAACCTCGTCCTTAAATCACGCGCTGAGTTCCGGGATGGGTTTAATACATACCGTTTCAAGAACGTGAATTTGAAAATACCGCCTCTGTCGCCAACAAAAATTGAAAACAATAGGAGAAAAAAAAAGCCTCCCTGCTCGGCTCATTCTCTCTCCTATCCACATACACGCAGTTAGAGCTGGCAATCAGGGCCGGCCCGGCCCTCCAGGGCCCGAGGTAAGAAAAATACATGTTTTTCAAAGCTCGGCCCGAGAGCACCAGGGCCTGAAATTACTTTTCCAAATTTTAATTAATTTTCCTATGTTTTTTAAAGAAATATAATTAGTAAATTACATCACAAATCATCCAACAAATAAGCACAATCACTAATTCATAATCAAAAGCAAACTATGTTCACAAATAACTCACATAAAACATAAGAAACATACCACTAAGCGACATTAGTACGATGACTATTATTGTAAGGGCCAATTTCAAATATCTCATCTATTTTTCAAGCCCGGCCCTTGCAGGGCCAGGGCTTAAACGGGCCGGCCGATGGGCTCGGCCCGATTTGCCGGCTCTATACACGCTACCGTTGTTGTGTTTTTGAAGCCAAGATAAAGAGCCGTTGAGTAGGTGATACGGTGCATTTTGGTGTGGATCTTATTCCATTTTTATTTTTGAATTTGCAGGTCCGTTTTTCAAGAAAACTGTGGCCGACTATAATGCCCCGGTGCAGGAAAAGGCACTCGATGCATTAATTGCTTACTTGCGAGCAGCCGATGCCGATGCCGGAAGGTATATACGATGATTTTTATCATGCTGCTTGATTTTTTTTCTCTTGCATGCCATGCTATCCGCAATTTTTGCTTATTAGCCGTTGCTCTGGGCGGAATGTAAATTTGAAAATTGTATAGGTACGCTAAGGAAGTGTGTGACGCCATTGTGGCAAAGTGTTTGAGGGGAAGGCCAAAGACAGCGGAAAGCTCAGGCATCTTTTATGCTCTGGATAGAATTGGAAGCAGTGGATGCATTTCTGGTATTTTTCGTTGGAATGTGCTGTTGTGATTGAGTAGTTTTCTCCCTTGTGATTTATCCTACAATTTGCGTCAGTCCTTTGGCGTAAAATATTCAGTTTAGTCAGTTCAGTTAACAATATCTGTATGTAAGTAACTGTTGACAAGTTTTTTCCGGAAGTAAGCAAAAACCTTCTTACACGTTTTGTTAAAGGGTAGGAAGGAGTACATAACTGTCCCATACAACCTCTTAATGTAATACCCTAAAATCTGACTTAGGGAAATTTCTCTTGAAAATAGGTGAATATGAGGTCTCAAACACCTTGTATTGAGTTTACCATGTTGTTAGGGTAGTTTCCCTTGAAATTAGATAATTTGCAATTAGGTCCCTAAAACGTTTGGAAATTTGCAAATAGGTCCCTAAGCACATTGTGGGTTATAAATACCTGTAAAAGCTATAAAGGAAGCAAGTAAAAATCTATTTGAAATAGGGAAGGATATTGTCCCTAATTTAGGTAATTTATTAAGTTACAAACTTGGAGAAATTGTATAAGAATGTTTAAAAAGTAACAAAAGATCGTAATACCCTTGTAACTATAGAATAATATAAGAGGCATGGAAATTCTAATGTTAATGCAAGAATATGAAGGTAATGAGGTGTTCTAAGCAAGAAAATTATCAACTTGTGATAATTAAGTAATTAAATAATATTGGGCTAATTACTTAAGCATAAGCAAAGGAAATTCACAAGTAATTATGTAAAACCCTAAAATTAGTGGTTTTTGTTTTAAAATTAGTAAAAACATGTTTACTAATTAATTGGGAATTTTGGAGAAAAATAGTTAAGTTTAGGTATTTTTAGGCCTAAATACAAGTATGGACCAATAGGAAATTTTGTAAAATTATATAAAAATAATTATTAAATAATTATTTTATATAATATTAATTAATTATTAATTAAATAAAAACGAAAATTAAAGAAAAGGATCAGATATGCTGAACCGAAAAATTGGAAAGGGATGGATAAGAATTTGCAAATAATATCTAGATATTATTTTGCAACTTGTAATATAATATATTATAATTAAATATAGTGAATAGTAATTTAGGAATTAGGAAACGGATCCTATCTAGAGATCTAGGAATGAGATTTCCAAAGTCAAGGTAAAATATTGATCAGTGAGTTTCTACCTTCAAGTGACCTCTTAGGAAGTTAATTAGAAGTAAGCTGCCAAGTGGCCCGGTGAGGATCGTGACATGTGGAAAAGTGCGATCCGGCGGCCGATATCCGATATGAAAAAGTAGTGAATAGTGTCACATTTTCTTCTATAAATAGCCAAGTTTCCTCTTCATTTCTCACACCATTTTGAAGAGCAAAACCGATTCTAGAGAGAGGATTTTAGAGAGAGAAGCTCTGGGAAAAATTACAATAAGCTCTGGGACGTCGAAACTCGATTTGCTTGTCGTTACGTTGTCCGACAGGACGTTTATTGCTTTTCCGTAAAACGTGCCGTTTCCGTAAAAAAGTACGATTTCCAACGGAAGTACCGTCTACCGTCAACGAAGGTACGTTCGCGTACTGTAACACTAACTCTGATGTTTATGGTATGCATGTATGTATGGGTGTTGTAGAGTGCATATAGAGGTTAGAGAATATGTCTATATGCTGGGAGCAATATGTCTGTATCTTTGGGAGCAATATGTCTTTATCTTTGGGAGCAATATGTCTTTATCTTTGGGAGCAATATGTCGCATCTTTGGGAGCAATACATATACATTGATTGTGATAGAGTGATGTTAGTAATGTTAATGTCTGCTGTCTGTGTACATAAACATGAGGTTAACTGTTACTCCGAGATCCGGTGCGGCTGGATCTCAGCTCTTAACATAGCGTTAGGTTTCGGAGGACCGAGGACCGAGGAGAGAGGCAAGCGGCCGAGTAGAAGACCCCAGTGAAGACTTCCTTTTGTTGTTCCAATGAAGCCTTTCTTCTGTTATATACTTCTAAACCACGCGGTTTCGTATCATTGTTGTAACCAAATGAGACTTGCGGCATTTTATATATACATATCAGTTACTTAATCGCTCTGTTGCTCTACTCTGACGATTTTGAAATGATGTTTGACAAAAAAAAAATTATACTGCTTGTGAAAAGTTGGGATTTTACATTTTGGTATCAGAGCAGTTGTCCTGGCATAGATCTGACTAAGTTATTCCAAACCTTTTGGTGCCGAAGGCAGGGCTAGTCTATGTGGGTAAGCCAATTAGTCGCCGTGAACTCGGTGAGGCCCCCATGATAGACACCTACCTGACCAATTGGTTTGAGTAACGGAGTTAGGCTCTACGCCTTTTTATAGAGCATGTTTTGAAAATGAGTACTGATATAGCCCTAGGTCAGTATACCACCCTATTTCGGTGTACTAGTTTGAACCGGTATACCATTCTGAACCGGTGTACCACTTTCCATGCGATATTTGACTCATGTATAGGAGATTCGATACGTATTTCCGTACCGTTTTGAGTAGAAAGAACCAACGAGAATCTAACGAAGGAAAGGATCGAAACAGCTCCGTGGTTTGGAGACGATAATCATATGTTTTTACGAATATCCTTGGTGGCCGGTGTCAGTAGAGTACTTCAAAGGAGAACTCGTAGTCTTCATAACATAAGACCATTCGAACTTTCAGATAACTTTACCCCCGAAACTTGAGTAGATCTCTGTGACGTGTTCCATGTTTCTTCGTTATTACAATTCGACCGTGATCGTGTCATTGAGTAGGAGGTATTTTGTGTTATCATGGTGTGTGGGAACCATGGAAACATTTAAAGTATCTTGTGTTGCCATGGTGTAGTCCAAGGAGACATTTTGGTATTTGTGGTGATGACCGCGGTGTGTGGGAACCACGGAAAACATCATATATCAAAGTACGAAATGACAAGATCATGATGGTCAAACCAAACCGAATTTTCAATCACCAGGAGGAGCAGCAGGAAGACGAAGCAAACATCCGACGCGTATAGTCCAAAGTCCGAGTAGGACAGAGTTTAAGTGGGTAGAGTACAAATTTCGAGGACGAAATTTTGTTTAACGGGGGGAGAAATGTAATACCCTAAAATCTGACTTAGGGAAATTTCTCTTGAAAATAGGTGAATATGAGGTCTCAAACACCTTGTATTGAGTTTACCATGTTGTTAAGGTAGTTTCCCTTGAAATTAGATAATTTGCAATTAGGTCCCTAAAACGTTTGGAAATTTGCAAATAGGTCCCTAAGCACATTGTGGGTTATAAATACCCTGTGAAAGCTATAAAGGAAGCAAGTAAAAATCTATTTGAAATAGGGAAGGATATTGTCCCTAATTTAGGTAATTTATTAAGTTACAAACTTGGAGAAATTGTATAAGAATGTTCAAAAAGTAACAAAAAGACTGTAATACCCTTGTAACTATAGAATAATATAAGAGGCATGGAAATTCTAATGTTAATGCAAGAATATGAAGGTAATGAGGTGTTCTAAGCAAGAAAATTATCAACTTGTGATAATTAAGTAATTAAATAATATTGGGCTAATTACTTAAGCATAAGCAAAGGAAATTCACAAGTAATTATGTAAAACCCTAAAATTAGTGGTTTTTGTTTTAAAATTAGTAAAAACATGTTTACTAATTAATTGGGAATTTTGGAGAAAAATAGTTAAGTTTAGGTATTTTTAGGCCTAAATACAAGTATGGACCAATAGGGAAATTTTGTAAAAATTATATAAAAATAATTATTAAATAATTATTTTATATAATATTAATTAATTATTAATTAAATAAAAACGAAAATTAAAGAAAAGGATCAGATATGCTGAACCGAAAAATTGGAAAGGGATGGATAAGAATTTGCAAATAATATCTAGATATTATTTTGCAACTTGTAATATAATATATTATAATTAAATATAGTGAATAGTAATTTAGGAATTAGGAAATGACAGTTGGAGCCCTATATGGAACCAAAATTTAGGTTCACTTGGACATTTCTAGTAAGTGAGAACTTGTCTTCAAAGTTGTAAATCCAGAATTTTGAGATTCCTCCGAGATTACGCGATTCGAGCACCGATCGGGAACTTATCGGTAGGAAACTTCTCAAACAAGTAGATGACATCACCACCATGACATCATGGCTTTAAATGATGATGTCAGCTGCCAAGTGGCCCGGTGAGGATCGTGCCCTTTTGGAAAAGTGCGATCCGGCGGCCGATATCCGATATGAAAAAGTAGTGAATAGTGTCACATTTTCTTCTATAAATAGCCAAGTTTCCTCTTCATTTCTCACACCATTTTGAAGAGCAAAACCGATTCTAGAGAGAGGATTTTAGAGAGAGAAGCTCTGGGAAAAATTACAGCGAAGCTCTGGGACGTCAGAAACTCTGATTTGCTGTCGTTACGCTGTCCGACAGGACGTTTCGCTGTTTTCCGTAAAACGTGCCGTTTCCGTAAAAAAGTACGATTTCCAACGGAAGTACCGTCTACCGTCAACGAAGGTACGTTCGCGTACTGTAACATTAACTCTGATGTTTATGGTATGCATGTATGTATGGGTGTTGTAGAGTGCATATAGAGGTTAGAGAATATGTCTATATGCTGGGAGCAATATGTCTGTTTATCTTGGGAGCAATATGTCTTTATCTTTGGGAGCAATATGTCCGCATCTTTGGGAGCAATACATATACATTGATTGTGATAGAGTGATGTTAGTAATGTTAATGTCTGCTGTCTGTGTACATAAACATGAGGTTAACCGTTACTTGAGATCCGGTGCGCTGGATCTCAGCTCTTAACATAGCGTTAGGTTTCGGAGGACCGAGGACCGAGGAGAGAGGCAAGCAGCCCGAGTAGAAGACCCCCAGCTGAAGACTTCCTTTTTGTTGTTCCAGCGGAAGCCTTTCTTCTGTTATATACTTCTAAACCACGCGGTTTCTGTACCGCTGTTGTAACCAGCCAGACTTGCGGCATTTTATATATACATATCAGTTACTTAATCGCTCTGTTGCTCTACTCTGACGATTTTGAAATGATGTTTGACAAAAAAAAAATTATACTGCTTGTGAAAAGTTGGGATTTTACACTTAACTAGTGCTAAAATGTTTAAATTAAATCTGGAACATCAATATGACAAAATTTTCCTGCTTTATTACATATGACTGTCCGGGTGTCTTCCATCCATTATCCATAGGCTAAGCAGTAATGGGAAGGGCAAAAAAGCTTATCGGTCAGAACAGTTTTCATGGAAAGGTGTAATTCACATTCTCAAAGAATCTCTTTGGATTTGAATAAACTCACGAGTTTGATAACTTAATGTTTAGTTAATCTAAAATAGAGTTTCATTTCTTTTCTACTTTCAAATTTTACTTTGAAAATTTTTTATTCAGAATTTTGTTTCCCCCATTTTTATAAGTCCTTTGGTGTACTTGTGAATTTTGGTTCTTGAGTAGCTTATTTTGCGAGAATCTTTTTATGCATCAATTTCTATAATCTAGCCATATTTTATTGTTTTTGGTGTATTTTAGGATGCTATGGAGAAGGCAATTAAGAATAAAGTTGCTAAAGCAGTAATACCTGCAAGAGATGTCATGATTCAGGCATTAAGGTTTTGTTACTTCTTTGTTGCAAACTCGGATATAGTTTCTTTCTTCCAATGGGTATCTCATGAAGCTTAATCTGTTCATATTGTATTAGTGAATTTGGAGCAAAGATTCTGCCCCCTAAAAGGATTCTGAAGATGCTTCCTGAACTCTTTGATCATCAAGATCAAAATGTCCGTGCATCTTCTTAAGCATTGACTCTTGAGCTTTGTCGCTGGATTGGTAAAGATCCTGTAAAGTCAATTTTGTTTGAGAAAATGAGAGATACAATGGTACACTAAATTGATTTCTGCTTATCTATGCTTGTTCATTTGTTCTCCTGTGTGGAAATTATGTAGTGCTTTCTTTCTGTAGAAAAAAGAGCTGGAAGCTGAGCTTGTAAATGTTACTGGAACAGCTAAGCCAACACGCAAAATAAGGTAACTGTCTTTGAATTTTATGCACTAGTCTTTGAATGCAATTGTAGCTTCATTCCTATGGTCAGGATTTGTTCTAGCATCTGGGTATTAGAATGTTGTTTTAAGTGGGCCATGCCTGGGAAATTGTGATGACAGTACAAGTGACAAAAGGAATAGAAATATCATGGAAATGCAACATATATTCCACATGCATCCATATTTTTTTTAATCTTATTCCATTGCCTCAAATTTATTTTGATCTTGCTTTTGTCTCCCTTGGTAATCTTGATTTATGTTACATCCATAAAAAATTATCTGCTTCTATGATTATCTTGAGGCATCTTTGCTAGATAACTGCCCCTTCATCAATCATATGGTCTCGAAGTTTTCCTTTTCCTGTTTTAGTGCAATTATAACCAATGTAACACCAATGGAACAAATCAAGATGTCCTAAAATTTCTGCTTGCAGTTGAAAATATGCTCACCCTTCTGAAACTGAAATGTCTATTCACCTAAGATGTTATGACCTAATTTCAAATTTCTTCCAAATACCAGAAATTTATCCACTATCATATAGATGTTTCTCTTACAAATGACTTCATCTGTTGCACACTATGGATAAAAGCAAAAAGCACATTACATTTGTGCAGTGTTTTAATGCTCCTAGATGATTATTGTAGGCCTTCTCATTTTCTAATATTAATGTTGATATCTGGGAGCCATACAGTTTATGAATTAGGCAACCATAGTTTATTGGTGAAACTATTTCTTTAGTGCCATTGTGTATTTAAAAAACTGTTTCCCCTATTTCACAGATCCGAGCAAGACAAGGAGGCTGAACCAGAAGCTGTTTCTGAGGTGGTGGGTCCTGGCCCTTCTGAAGAATCTGGGGCTGATGGTACGGAAATGGATTTGGACACTTGAATACGGTTTTTCTCAAACATGGCTTTCCTGTTTACTGAGGCGCTGATCATACACTTATGCTTGTTCTCTAATCTGTTTATTTCAGCTCCTCAAGAAATTGATGAATATGAGCTTGTTGATCCTGTTGATATATTGACTCCTTTGAGAAGTCTAGATTTTGGGAAGGAGTGGTTAGTTTTCTCCACCATCTGAATGATCATGCACTTGTACTTGTTATTGAATCAAATCTGTGGTTTTTGTTGAGTATTTCAAATTTGTCTGCCTGTCTTTGTCTCTTATTTTGTCTTGTAATGGTCTGAAAGGAAGGAGGCAGTTGGTGAACTAACCAAAGCTTGCATCAACTAAAAAAATATCTCCTGGTGATTTTTCTGAAGTTTGTCCGACTTTGAAGAAGGTATTTTATACTTTTTAAATATAGTGATTTATAATATGGTTTTGATTCTTGGATGATATTGATGTAGAGTTCTGTAGAAAGTAGTTGTGGTTGCTTTTGTCTCACATTTAGTGAGCAATAACTTGAAGATGTGGCATCGTAATGCTTTGAATCATTTTTGTTGTTCGTTAATTGCTATCCATATATCATGATGTGCTTGTGAATTTCGGTTAGCTAGGAAAGAATATGATGTATTTTATGACATACATTAGCAGAACAATTATCAAGAGTATTTGCTTTTGATGCATCAAGGTAATCAAAGCAGGGAAATTTATGCACGTTAATTCCTAAAAAAATATTGTTTAGGAAAACCATATACTGTATTTCTTTAATTGTGTAGTAAATTACTAAATGTGAAATTTTGGATCTATGATATTGTTCACATATTTCATATTTTCACCTCCTTACTCAATTCTCAATATATATAGATTTAACTATGGTACTGTTATTTTGATGTTCAGTGCTTTTTTTTTTTTTTTTTTGGGGGTTAAACATGGATTCTTTTTGGACATGTATAACTTAGGGATTCATTTTAGACGAAGTTAATAATCATGGGTTGGATGGTTTACATGTGTTAGGTATAGTAGAAAGAGCCGAGTTGAGGAACTTGTATATTATGCTTAAGGTTTTAATAATAACCACATTCTCCATGATTTGATGAATTTCATCAAGTTTAAGTTAGACTTGTTTGTGCTATGCAACACATATGAAGGGTATCTGCATATAAGCTACAGTTTAGGGCAGCTACTCAAAATTTATCTTGACAAAATTAAAGTCAGATTCATTGTAAGATAATGGATTAAATAACATTAGGATGTTATTCTGTAGAAGTTGAAGTTTAGGAGGGTTCATGGTTGAGCTTTAAATATCAGGGGACTTACTATGCATATGACCCGATATTTAGAGGGGTTCTGGGCAATTTAGCTTTTACTTTTTATATCAAATTTGTTCTAATGATTAGGTTATAAAGTTGCTTCCTAAAAGCTTTCTGCTTATAATTTTTTATAACTAATTTGTCCTCCTTTGAATCTGTGGTGTTTTCAAATATGTCCTACTTTCTATGAGTTTTGTCCTTTGAGTTAGTCTTTTATGCGCCTTTTAGTTGTTTTGCCTGCTAAAGTTGAACTTTTGGTTTTGTCGTGCAGCTAATTACAGATGTGAATATTGCAGTTGTTGTTGAAGCAATCCAGGCTATAAGCAATCTTGCCTTGGGACTAAGAACCCCTTTTCTGCAAGTTCTCTTTTTCTATTGCCTGTTCTACTTGTAAGTTCTATATTGTAGTAATTGCTTATTATGTCTGCCATTTTTGAGAGACTTGGGTGCTTAAAAAAATATTTCTGATCATAAGGTCGTTTCATTTTTGGAGTTGAATGCAAGGCTTGTGCTATTGGTTCTATTGGCACAAAATAATTTTTAACGGAACATGACTCAAGCTATTTCCGAACTTTTTCAATACGCAATACTTTTTTCCTTTACTTGGAACCACTTAATAGTCTTGAGGGAGAATTTCTGTAAAGGACCACTGAAAGGACATAATTTCAAATTTAACCCAAAACATTCTGAAATTTCACTGCAGGGCTAAGGGACTAATTTGACATTATGTTTTAATAGTCAATTACCAAGTTACCCTTCTCTGATAAAAAATAAAAATCTATCCTCTGCCCCACCTATGTGAATCTGCTTGTCAATTTACGAAAGGCCTGTCTGGTACGAGGGATTTGGAGAGGAGGGAAAATATTTATGAGTTGAATTTAAGAAACTTGGAGAAGTGGGGTTACAAAATTTTAATAAAGAGTATATGTAAGATAAAACAAAATTTTAATAAAGAGTATATGTAAGTTAAAAGAGTAAGAAAAATTAGTTAAAAACTTTTAAGCCCACTTCTCTCATTTTTTTAATCCAACTAAAGATATTTTCCCTCCACTCACTTTCCCTCCCCTCTGTACCAAACAAGCCCTAAAGGGAACTTGTCAACAAAGTTTAATATGTAGGTGTCTTTATGACTTGAAGTGAACTTGTCATTTCACCAACATGACTTGACAGTTATTAGAGGGAACTTGTCAACAATGTTCTGTGTAGGTGAGTTTTTATAACTTGAAGTATATTTCTCAGAATGGAAAGTGACCTTGTCATTTCACTACGTTTACTTATCAATTTACTGAAGAGAACTTTTTAACAAGGTTCAATATATATAATGTCAGTCTACCTTGTGGACTCCTTCAAGCTATTTGGTTTGATGCCCTGATGAAATTCTTTCTGTTTTTTTTTTAATCGTTTGTGCATCTACCTTGTGTTTCCTTGGCATAAAATTAGGGTTTTCTAATTTTGGAAATAATGCTTGCTTAATGTGTCTCTTTGTTGTCTAGGAAAAATTGAAGGAGAAGAAACCTACCATGTTTGAGGCATTAACACAGACTCTGCAAACAATGCACAAAGCTGGATGCATAAGCCTAGTAGATTGTGTTGAAGGCAGGTTGTCCATCCATTTTATTATTTGAGCTTCTTATCTGGCTGGGATTTAAAAGGCTCTGACCCAAAGGATTTGAGTTTTTGGTTAATTGATTATCAGAACATAGACTTTTTGTTTATTTTCTTCCATTACTTTTTTTAATTTCTTGTACGCGTCCTGATTCAATGTCTATGCCTTGGTCGGTGTTTTTTTCCTACCAAAATCTAGTTTCTAAACGAAGGGTTGTTTTCATTTTGAGTAATAGAAGTAGAACAAAGAAATAATTAGTTCACATCATAAATGTTCTTAAAATAGCATCTGATTCTGAGGAACCCACTGGAACTCCAGTATTATTTATATGGAAAAAACTGAGAAACACCTCTGAGTCAGCCTTAGCCCATTAGTTACTGGTCCATTAGATTCTTTTATTGTATGTTTGCTTTGGTACTATTGAAATTTCTGGTTAAAACTAAAAGATGCTCAACAATAAGGCTTACTTGCAAGTGAATAGAAAGGTTTGCTCTTCAAGAGGATGACATTCCATATGGTGTTGATGAATTGCTAACGACAAAGTTTTGAATAATAATAAACTCTTCCATATCACTACCACTTTGTCAGAATCATCCCAAAATTTGATAGGTTTCTCACAACATTATTCAGAATTTCTTTGATGATTACCTGCCATATATCTGCGATTGCTTTATATTGTGGCCTTGATCTCCTCTTAACATTCATATTTCATATGCAAGAATGAGGACACTGATGGTGATGGCTTTTGATTGATATTTCAAGTTTTTCTTTAGATGTGGTTGGTCCTTGATTTATTGTGTGTTGTTATTTATTAATTTGTTGCATGTCTGCTTTTGGTGCATATATGCAGATGTCAAGACAGCCTCAAAAAACAAAGTTCCTCTTGTGCGATCTTTAACCTTGACCTAGGTGACATTTTGTATTGAAACAAGTAACAAGAGTGTTGTACTAAAGTTGCACAAGGATTATGTCCCTATATCTGTATGGAGGTCAGTGTTCTCTGGCTTTTTGATTTTTTGTTGCCATTTTATTTCCAAGTTGAGAAATTCAAAACTTCATTGAAATTTGGAATGGGAATTAAGATAGTCTTCTTTTAACTTACCAGTTTATTTCTTTTCTTTTTCTTGTTTAAAATATCTGTCTTGGCGCATATTGCATCTTTCATGTATGTTAATTACATACATGAGCTCTTGATATAAATGGTCTACATCTCAGTTGTCCCCCCCTCCCCCGCGCATAATCTTTCTGAATTGTAATCGAACATCTGATATTGACATTTTCACATATTGACATGTAATGAATGGATGCAGCGGTATGACATTGTAAATGGTGTTTCTGAAGTGGAAGTAGTCGCAAATGAAGCTGCATACAGAAGAGGATAAGGGTACCATATAAAAGCAATATCTTTTTCTTCTGGCTCACCGCTATGAAAGATAATGAAGTGTTAGCTGAGGAGGTTAGTCATTTGTATTTATTATTCAGTTGTTATTTAAACCCTCCCATATGAGTTTCCATGTCAAGACACAATTATAACTGTTTTTTCATTGCTACTTCTCTGAGCGAGATGAAAGAGCTCTCAAGTATCTCAAAGATATTAAATGGAGCAAGACAGAAAGTCCGAAAGAATTTAAGCTCGGGTTTTACTGTTTTTTCGCTGCTACTCTTAACTCTGTTTTTGACATTGGTGTGATCCAAATTAGAGATTTTGTTGTGATAAAATGGATCTCTTTGCCCGACAACCACTTTTGTTGGATATCTTGATGTTGACGTTAGTTTTACCTTGCAGGAACTTGATGGGAAAGAACTCCATGGAAATCTATCCATACTTTGTTGTATCTTTGAGCCTTTACCAATTGATCAGAACCACCGCCAAGGAAGAACTATGAAGGAGAAGAGCCATGTACAAGTTAATGAGAATTTTTGCTATCAGAGTTTCACACGGTTGTCCCTTTCCTCTCCTTACTTTCTTGAGTTGTTTGTGAAATCATATGTTGGATTGATTGTTTAGAATAAGTGTGGGAGAGGGGACTAATCTAGCCATGAAAGGTAGAAAAAATCGTTTTGCTCCACTGTTATGGTAGTAGCCTTATTCCTTATCCTCGCCACAAGTTTGATCTACATTGATTTTCGTTAGTCTACGCTTGCATTAGCTACAAGTGTGGGGGAAGAATTGAGTGTATGTGTTGTTCTGATTGCATTATAAAGGGATTGATTGCATTATTGTGAAAACAATTCCTCTACACTTGAACTCTTGAACTTTGCACTCTAATATGCTATCTGTCCTGGGCTTAAAAAATTGAATATTGGAGATTATTTTTCATTAGTAATTGTAGAAGTAAGCTTGATTGAGATATGAGAATTTTGATTTGGTTAGCTGATTCGGCACAATCGATACAGAAAAGAGTGATTATTCATGGCATTATGATCATTTTAGTGTATAATTTTGTATCTGTTCGTGGGCTAGAGGAATTAACCTTGGATGGAAGGAATTTTGAGCCTGATTTCATTTCTTAATATTGAGTGCATACTCCCTAGTTCTAGTTCTCTCTAGAACTTGTCCTAGCTCTTGATTGAGGCCACATATGTGCATGGGAGGAAGTGTAAACGATAGAGGCATTTGATTCTAAACCTTATACCCAAACACAAGCCTAAAACACTTTTAACCTTTGTTAACCACTTTGAGCCATTCATTTTCTTTTCTCTACATCATTGACCAGTTGAGTGGAATGCATTATTATATTTGCAGAACATGACCTAGCTTCTGAAATGGAAATAGAATCTAGTGACAAGCTTGAAATGAATATTTTAAGTTGTGTTGAGTTCAAGTATTATACTTACGGACCTGATCTTTGAAAAAAAGAGTGAAAGGAAGAGAAAAAAATATAGAAAGAAAAAAAAAAAGAGGAAAGAAGAATTGATGATAGAAAAAAGGCATGAAAAGAGGGAAAACAAGTGCAAAAAAAAAAAAAAAAAAAAAAAAAAAAAAGCAAAGCAAAAGCCAATATGATAAAGAAAGAGAAAAGAAAAAAAAGAGAGAGCAAAAAAAGTGTACAAAAGAAAGGATCAATCAGCATGCAAAAGCATATTAGTGTGGAAGCTGATGAATGATTAGAATTGAATTTATTTGTGGTTCAGCTTTGATTGATGAGCCGTATACATATAAAAATAACTAAGAAGCTGGTTATTGTTTTACATACTTCTTAAATATGCATTTTTGCTTGTATGGTCAATGCTCTTCTTTTCCATGTCCATTTTAACCTTTCCAACGTTACAGCCTTGAGAAAGACCTCTTGATACATTGATTCCCATGTTTTGAGTGGTGGAGATAGTAGAGATTTGACAAGCTTATGGTAGAGGCTAGCCTAGGAGAGAGGAGAGAAATAACCCTTTATGATTCAGAAGAGAGAAACACACATACCTGTGAGTCCTTGATGCCTAGTTCCAGTTACCAGATTGTGCATCAGAATGGTTACCTTGTCTGGATGATTTCGAATTTCTGTATTGATTGTAAAGAAGAAAATGATCAGATCAAGGAGCTCTTGTTTTGTTTGAGTTTGCTGCTATTATGATTATTTAGAATTGGATTATTGATCGAGATTTATCTGCCCAAGAGTGCAAATGTTCTAGTGTGGGGGAATTTGGTAAATCCATTTAATTGTTATATTTTCTATGGTATTTCATGGGTGTTTTATACATTTTATGGTTGAAAATCATAGCATTAGTGATTAAATTGTGAATTGCGAATGTTGTTTGGTTATTTTGATTTATATAGGGTCAAAATGGGGAAATTGTATGATTTTTTAGAATGTGCAGAAAGGACCAGATTTCAATAGTAGAAAAGGAGAACTAAACTTAATACTCAAGGAACATTGAGTTGTGAGAAAGAGTTAACTTGGATGCGAGCAAGAAATATCGTTCTAATCTTGGTAGGTTATGGTGTTTAGCAACACCTTTGAGCTTTCTTTTATTTCATATTTTTCTTGGCTTTTGTTATTAATCATTTATCAGTAGATGACACTGATTTTCTTGGATCATTATCAAACAGGAAATTGGAGCTGGAGCTGTGTGTTCCTTTTTTTTTAATACACACACACACACACTAAAGCTGAAACTTATGAAAGTTTCTTCAATTTTTTCAACCCACCACAGGTTCTTGAAGATTTCAAAGATATTGGGGAAGATTTGGTATGATTATCTACTTATATAACCTAGGGTATGATTATCAATTTTTTCAACCCACCACAGGTTCTTCAAATTTTTTTTTTTAATAACCATGGTTAAATTTTTATGTGTTGGTTGAGGAACTTTAGAACCAGATGGAGCAACACTATGATTTTGGGTGAGCTTATATACCATGTACTTGTTTGTTAGCCGTGTCATATTTTTTTGGTCCATTATGTTGCTCTTACTAATGTTTTGGTAATTCACAAACTTGTGGCTTTTCTGATTCTTTATCATGCTTTGTTTAGGTCAACAATAAGAGACAAGATTATTCCCCATGCTGTATCATGGTTTACTGGGGAGGCCATTGAAGATGAAGGCATTGTGGAAGATGATTAGGAGGAAGAGGATGATGGTAATGATTAAGATGAAGAACAAACAAAGAGCAAAAAGAAGGTATTTAGGAACTAATATATGCTGATTTCAGTTGTTTGAGTGTCAAATCTTAATTTGTCGTGGTGTGCTATATTGTGTGTATTGTTGGACTTTTTAGCCTATGACACCTGTTTTGTTAACAATGACCATTATATGGAAAGTTGTTGAAAACTCAAATAAACAATTTTTCCTCTTTTGAAATATCACTTAAAAAAAATAGAATATTGACTCTGAATTGTCACGTGCTAGCACTTGCTTCAATCTATATTGCAATTGCTGGTTCAAATTAAGCATATTGATAAACTTGCTTGCTGGGAGTGCTCAATTCCATACTCTGATCTATTATCTATTATTTGCAAATTTAGTGTCATGAGGGTATTGTGATTTCTGCAAAAATATTGCTGACACTTTGCATTGAACTTTGATTCAATTGGGACATGTTGATAAGTCAATTCATTGTAATTGTGATTGCACAATTTCTAGAAGTAGCTATGCTGTGATTTGAACTTTTTGTCTAAGAAATAGATTGAATTTAGATTGGCATGATTCTAAGTTTAGCAGTTTACTTGGTATCGCCAAGTGGATACATTTATTTCTGTTTACTGTTTAAGTGTTTATTATGTATCTTGTTGTAATAGGTTGAATTCTTTCTTTTTTTATTTTTATCATTTCATTTTAAATTGAGTTTTTTTAATTGTTAATAGTTTATCATTATTACTTGTTTTACTTAGTTGTTTTTTTTTTCGTATATTTACTTGTTTATTTATGTATCTTGTATGTATAATCAAGCTGTAATGCGTTGAATTCCTTCTTTTGTTATTTATATTTATTTTGATCATTTCATTTTAATTTTTTATTTCTATCATTCTCAGCTCCCATTATTTCCGTTATTTTATTTATTTCATTATTTCTTAATAATTGATTGCCTCTATTTCTTTTATTGTTATACAGATTATTTTACTCTTTATCAATCTCACTTTTACTAATTTGATCAGTCGGTTTTATTTATTTATTATTATTTATAATTTGTTCTTTTTTCTATTTAATTTATATTGAATTTCCTTTATGATTTCATCTCATCCTCCCTTTATTATTTGTTATTTACATTTATATTTTTCACATGAATTTGTTATTTACAAATAAAGTATATATTATTTTTTTGATGAAGTAAATACATATTATAAAATAATGCATTCAGTTTTTTTTTATTGTTAATAGTTTATCATTTTCACTTCTTTTACTTAGTTAGTTGTCATTTATTTTAGTGTTAACTAGCAATATTTATTTCTGTTTATATGTTTATTTATGTATCTTGTTGTAATGGGTTGATTTTTTTTTTTTTTTAATATTTATTTTTATCATTTCGTTTTAATTTTTTTGGATTTCATTATTTATTAATAATTTATCATTCATTTACTTGCCTCTATTTCTTTTATTGTTATACGGATTATTTTACTATTTATCAATCTCATTTGTACTAATTTGATTAGTCGTTTTTTTTCCTTCGATAAATTATTCCTGTTTTTTATTTAATGTATATTAAGCCCTTTCTCCTATATAAATTGATCCCATCCCCCCTTTATTATTTGTTATTTACATTTACATTTTTCACATTAATTTGTTATCTACAAATAGGGTATATATTATAGTTTTTTTATTGTTAATAGTTTATCATTATTACTTGTTTTACTTAGTTAGTTGTTTCTTTTTTTCGTTCCAACGAGCAGTATTTATTTCTATTTACTTGTTTATTTATGTATCTTGTATGTATAATCGAGCTTTGATGCGTTGTCATTTATATTTCTTTTGATCATTACATTTTAATTTTTTATTTCTATCATTCTCACTTTGTACTGCTCCCATTATTTCCATTATTTTATTTATTCATTTAACATTAACCATTTTTTAACTGTATATTTCATTATTTATTAATAATTTATCATTCATTTACTTGCCTCTATTTCTTTTATTGTTATACGGATTATTTTACTATTTATCAATCTCATTTGTACTAATTTGATTAGTCGTTTTTTTTCCTTCGATAAATTATTCCTGTTTTTTATTTAATGTATATTGAGCCCTTTCTCCTATATCAATTGATCTCATCCCCCTTTATTATTTGTTATTTACATTTACATTTTTCACATTAATTTGTTATCTACAAATAAGGTATATATTATAGTTTTTTTATTGTTAATAGTTTATCATTATTACTTGTTTTACTTAGTTAGTGTTTCTTTTTTTCGTTCTATCTAGCAGTATTTATTTCTATTTACTTGTTTATTTATGTATCTTGAATGTATAATCGAGCTTTAATGCGTTGTTATTTATATTTTTTTTTTGATCATTTCATTTAATTTTTTATTTCTATCATTCTCACTTTGTACTGCTCCCATTATTTCCGTTATTTTATTTATTCATTTAACATTAACCATTTTTTAACTGTACATTTCATTATTTATTAATAATTTATCATTCATTTACTTGCCTCTATTTCTTTTATTGTTATACGGATTATTTTACTCTTTATCCATCTCATTTGTACTAATTTGATTCGTCGTTTTGTTTTTCTTTGATAATTTATTCCTGTTTTTTATTTAATGTATATTGAGCCCTTTCTCCTCTATGATTTGATCTCATCCTCCCTTTATTATTTGTTATTTACATTTACATTTTTCACATTAATTTATTATCTACAAATAAGGTATATACTATAGTTTTTTTTATTGTTAATAGTTTATCATTATTACTTGTTTTACTTGGTTAGTTTTTTTCGTTCTAACTAGCCGTATTTATTTCTATTTACTTGTTTATATATGTATCTTGTATGTATAATCGAGCTTTAATGCGTTCTTATTTATATTTCTTTTGATCATTTCATTTTAATTTTTTTATTTCTATCATTCTCACTTTGTAATGCTCCCATTATTTACGTTGTTTTATTTATTTATTTATCATTAATCATTGTTTAACTTTACATTTCATTAGTTATTAATAATTTATCATTCATTTACTTGCCTCTATTTCTTTTATTGTTATACAGATTATTTTACTCTTTATCAATCTCGTTTGTACTAATTTGATTAGTCGTTTTTTTTTTCCTTTGATAAATTATTCCTTTTTTTAATTTAATGTATATTAAGCCCTTTCTCCTATAGGAATTGATCCCATCCCCCCTTTATTATTTGTTATTTACATTTACATTTTTCACATTTATTTGTTATCTACAAATAAGGTATATATTATAGTTTTTTTATTGTTAATAGTTTATCATTATTACTTGTTTTACTTAGTTAGTTGTTTCTTTTTTTCGTTCTAACTAGCAGTATTTATTTCTATTTACTTGTTTATTTATGTATCTTGTATGTATAATCGAGCTTTAATGCGTTAATTTCCTTCTTTTGTTATTTCTATTTCTTTTGATCATTTCATTTAATTTTTTATTTCTATCATTCTCACTTTGTACTGCTCCCACTTATTTCCGTTGTTTTATTTATCTATTTATCATTAATCATTGTTTAACTTTACATTTCATTATTTATTATTAATTTTTCATTCATTTACTTGCCTCTATTTCTTTTATTGTTATACGGATTATTTTACTATTTATCAATCTCATTTGTACTAATTTGATTAGTCGTTTTTTTTTTCCTTTGATAAATTATTCCTGTTTTTTATTTAATGTATATTAAGCCCTTTCTCCTATATAAATTGATCGCATCCCCCCTTTATTATTTGTTATTTACATTTACATTTTTCACATTAATTTGTTATCTACAAATAAGGTATACATTATAGTTTTTTTATTGTTAATAGTTTATCATTATTACTTGTTTTACTTAGTTATTTGTTTCTTTTTTTCGTTCCAACGAGCAGTATTTATTTCTATTTACTTGTTTATTTATGTATCTTGTATGTATAATCGAGCTTTGATGCGTTGTCATTTATATTTCTTTTGATAATTTCATTTAATTTTTTATTTCTATCATTCTCACTTTGTACTGCTCCCATTATTTCCGTTATTTTATTTATTCATTTAACATTAATCATTTTTTAACTGTACATGTCATTATTTATTAATAATTTATCATTCATTTACTTGCCTCTATTTCTTTTGTTGTTATACGGATTATTTTACTCTTTATCCATCTCATTTGTACTAATTTGATTCGTCGTTTTGTTTTTCTTTGATAATTTATTCCTGTTTTTTATTTAATGTATATTGAGCCCTTTCTCCTCTATGATTTGATCTCATCCTCCCTTTATTATTTGTTATTTACATTTACATTTTTCGCATTAATTTATTATCTACAAATAAGGTATATACTATAGTTTTTTATTGTTAATAGTTTATCATTATTACTTGTTTTACTTAGTTAATTGTTTCTTTTTTTCGTTCTAACTAGCCGTATTTATTTCTATTTACTTGTTTATATATGTATCTTGTATGTATAATCGAGCTTTAATGCGTTCTTATTTATATTTCGTTTGATGATTTCATTTTAATTTTTTATTTCTATCATTCTCACTTTGTACTGCTCCCATTATTTCCGTTGTTTTATTTATCTATTTATGCTTAATCATTGTTTAACTTTACATTTCATTATTTATTATAAATTTATCATTCATTTACTTGCCTCTATTTCTTTTATTGTTATATGGATTATTTTACTATTTATCAATCTGATTTGTACTAATTTGATTAGTCGTTTTTTTTCCTTTGATAAATTATTCCTGTTTTTTATTTAATGTATATTAAGCCCTTTCTCCTATATAAATTGATCCCATCCCCCCTTTATTATTTGTTATTTACATTTACATTTTTCACATTAATTTGTTATCTACAAATAAGGTATATATTATAGTTTTTTTATTGTTAATAGTTTATCATTATTACTTGTTTTACTTAGTTAGTTGTTTCTTTTTTTCGTTCCAACGAGCAGATTGTTATACGGATTATTTTACTATTTATCAATCTGATTTGTACTAATTTGATTAGTCGTTTTTTTTTTCCTTTGATAAATTATTCCTGTTTTTTATTTAATGTATATTAAGCCCTTTCTCCTATATAAATTGATCCCATCCCCCCTTTATTATTTGTTATTTACATTTACATTTTTCACATTAATTTGTTATCTACAAATAAGGTATATATTATAGTTTTTTTATTGTTAATAGTTTATCATTATTACTTGTTTTACTTAGTTAGTTGTTTCTTTTTTTCGTTCCAACGAGCAGTATTTATTTCTACTTACTTGTTTGTTTATGTATCTTGTATGTATAATCGAGCTTTGATGCGTTGTCTTTTATATTTCTTTTGATAATTTCATTTTAATTTTTTATTTCTATCATTCTCACTTTGTACTGCTCCCATTATTTCCGTTATTTTATTTACTCATTTAACATTAATCATTTTTTAACTGTACATTTCATTATTTATTAATAATTTATCATTCATTTACTTGTCTCTATTTCTTTTATTGTTATACGGATTATTTTACTCTTTATCAATCTCATTTGTACTAATTTGATTCGTCATTTTTATTTAATGTATATTGAGTCCTTTCTCCTCTATGATTTAATCCCATCCTCCATATATTATTTGTTATTTACATTAATATTTCCCGCATGGATTGGTTATCTACAAATAAGGTATATATTATTTTTTTGATGAAGTAAATACACATTATTTATAACGAATTGAGTTTTTTTTATTGTTAATAGTTTATGATTATTACTCTTTTTACTTAATTGTTTCTTTTTTTTCGTTCTAACTGGCATTATTTATTTCTATTTATGTATCTTATATGTATAATCGAGCTTGAATGCGTTGTTATTTATGTTTCTTTTGATCACTTCATTTTAATTTTTTATTTCTATCATTCTCACTTTGTACTGCTCCCATTATTTCCGTTACTTTATTTATTTATCGTTAATCATTCTTTAACTTTACATTTCATGATTTATTAATAATTTATTATTCATTTACTTGCCTCTATTTCTTTTATTGTTATACGGATTATTTTACTTTTTATCAATCTTATTTGTATTAATTTGATTAGTCGTTTTGTTTTTTCTTTGATAATTTATTCCTGTTTTTTATTTAATGTATATTGAGCCCTTTCTCCTCTATGATTTGATCCCATCCTCCCTTTATTATTTGTTATTTACATTTATATTTTTCGCATGGAATTGTTATCTACAAATATGGTATATATTATTTTTTTGATGAAGTAAATACACATTATTATTTATAATGCATTGAGTTTTTTTTATTGTTAATAGTTTATCAATATTACTTGTTTTACTTAGTTGTTTCTTTTTTTCGTTCTAACTAGCCTATTTGTTTCTATTTACTTGTTTATTTATGTATCTTGTATGTATAATCGAGCTTTAATGCGTTGTTATTTATATTTCTTTTGATCATTTCATTTTAATTTTTTATTTCTATCATTCTCAGTTTGTACTGCTCCTGTAACATCCTGACTTTTCAAAAGCAGTATAAATTTTTTTTTTGTCAAACATCATTTCAAAATCATCAGAGTAGAGCATTTGAGCGGAAAAGTAACTGATATATATATTCAAAATGCCCACTGGCTAGTTACATAAACGGTATAGTAACCGAGAGTTCCAAAAGTAAAGGATAATAATGGAAAGTCTTCACTGGATCCTCGAACCTCTTTGCTTCCCTCTCTCCTCGTTCCTCGGTCCTTGAGCCCGACGCTATATTGAGAGCCGAGATCCGCACCGGATCTCGGGTAATGGTTAACCTCATGTATACAGTTACACATATGGTTACACAACAATAACATATAAACCACACCCAACCAATGCACATGTAATGCTCCCAAGATGCGATATATCGCTCCCGGCTTTTATAGATGTATCGCTCCCAAAGATTATAAATGTATCGCTCCCAGCCTTGCAACTATATCGCTCCCAGCATGCATACAGTTATTTTCTAACATAATATGCATTCCAACAACACCCCACATATATACATATCATACACACATCACACACATACCATATACAGCATACCATATCCATCCGATTAGTGTTACAGTACGCGAACGTACATCCGTCAACCGAACAGAATGGCCAGGTAAGTGTCTATCATGGGGGCCTCACCGAGTTCACGGCGACTGATTGGCTCACCCACATAGACTAGCCTTGCCTTCGGCACCAAACTGTTCTAACATATTTTCTTTCAATAAACATACCATAACAATACACATAGCACATATATGCATACCATAAACATCAGATTAGTGTTACAGTACGCGGACGTACCTTCGTTGACGGTAGACGGAGAACTTCGACGCCATCATGATTTTCAAAAATATTGACTAAAATAGTCCTATCATATGATATCTAATCATAAAAATAAAGACTACTCTAGCTTTACTAACTACGAAAGAACTACGAAAGCTTAAAGCTCAGATTAGGAAAACTTACCCAGAGCTTCGCTACAGATTTCCCCAGAGCTCCTCTCTCTTCTTTCTCTCTCTATTTTCGGTTTTTGCTCAAAGGAAGTGGTGTGAAATTTCCAAAGGAGCAAGGTCCTATTTATAGAGGATTTTGTGCTACTATTCACACTTTACCGGATGAATTCCGTAGTCGGACGCATTACGATTAGGTGGCACAATCTTGGCCATCCAACCCTTTCTCTTTCCTCCATATGACATCATCCCCATGATGTCATCCATGTACTTTGATGATGTCACTTACTTCTTCAAGAAGTTTTATACCGATAAAGTCTCCGATCGGTGTCCAAACGCGTAATCTCGGAAATCTCAAAATTCGGTTAACTAGCTTTGAAGACCTTCTCTTCCATACTAGAAATGTCTATTCCAACTATTTTTCTGACTCTGCCTAGGCCATTTCCGGATTGACGGAAGTTTTCTCGAAAACGTGTCCGAACGTGACCTGGGCCAAACGAAAATCCGGAAGTTCCACTTATAGACATAGATGCACCGATTTCAAATATGTCCATAAAATTCCCAATTTTTTCTCAGTTGTCACAACTCTAATTTTGAAGTCTTTATTTCCAACCTGGCTATCTGCCCTTTTCTCAGAATTTCTCTATTTCGTCTTATTAGGAAAAGTCCTATTGACTTGAATTAACTTAGGGAGAGTTTAACTAAGATAAAATTCTACTGATCAATATTTTATCCTGACTTTGGAAATCCCATTCCTAGATCTCTAGATAGGATCCGTTTCCTAATTATTAAATTACTATTCACCATTTTTCACTTTAATTAATTATATTATTAAAATATTAAACTTAACTTAACAACTAAGTTTCTTATTTCTTATTCTATTTTTATTATTATTTTTTTATTTCGTTTTTTTTTTCTTTTATTTTCTGCCTCTTTTTTTTTAATTAATTATTTAATTAATTAAATAATTATTTTTATATAATTTCTCACAACATTTTCCTATTGGTCAATTCTTGCATTTAGGCTTAAAAATACCTAAACTCATCCTTTTTCCTTCAAAATTTCCAATTAATTAGCCAATATATTTATGCTAATTTTTAGCTATTTATCACTAATTTTGGAGCTTTACATAATTATCTCTGAATTTCCTTTGCTTAAACTTAAGTAATTAGCCAATAATTACCTAATTACTTAATTATCACTTGTTGATAATTTTCTTAATTATAATATCTTATTACCTCATAACACTTGCATTGACATTTGTACTTCCATGTCTCTTTCATTATACTAGAATTTGTGAGGGCATTATGGTCATTACCATATGTTTTTGAGCATTCTTCTTCAATTTCTCCAAGTTTGTAATTTATTAAATTACCAAAATTAGAGATATACGCTCTCCCAATTTAAATGATTATTTCATTGCCCTTTAGGATTTTTCACCATTTTCCTAAGTTATTTACTCCTCCCAGGGGTATTTTGGTCATTTTGGCACTTTGGCCCCCCTTAAATTCCTTAATTCAAATTTTGGGGTATTACAGCTCCCCTTATTTCCGTTATTTTATTTATTCATTTAACATTAATCATTTTTTAACTGTACATTTCATTATTTATTAATAATTTATCATTCATTTACTTGCCTCAATTTCTTTTGTTGTTATACGGATTATTTTACTCTTTATCAATATCATTTGTACTAATTTGATTGGTCGTTTTGTTTTTTCTTTGATAATTTATTCCTGTTTTTTATTTAATGTATATTGAGCCCTTTCTCCTCTATGATTTGATCCCATCCTCCCTTTATTATTTGTTATTTACATTTATATTTTTCGCATGGATTTGTTATCTATAAATAAGGTATATATTATTTTTTTGATGAAGTAAATACACATTATATATAACGCATTGAGTTTTTTTTATTGTTAATAGTTTATCATTATTACTTGTTTTACTTAGTTGTTTCTTTTTTTCCTTCTAACCAGCAGTATTTATTTCTATTTACTTGTTTATATGTATCTTGTATGTATAATCGAGCTTTAATGCGTTGTTATTTATATTTCTTTTGATAATTTCATTTTAATTTTTTATTTCTATCATTCTCACTTTGTATTGCTCCCATTATTTCCGTTATTTTATTTATTTATTTATTTATCATTAATCATTCTGTAACTGTACATTTCATTATTTATTAATAATTTATCATTCATTTACTTGCCTCTATTTCTTTTATTATTATAGGGATTATTTTACTCTTTATCAATATCATTTGTACTAATTTGATTAGTCGTTTTGTTTTTTCTTTGATAATTTATTCATTTTTTTTATTTAATGTATATTGAGCCATTTCTCCTCTATGATTTGATCCCATCCTTCCTTTATTATTTGTTATTTACATTTATATTTTTCGCATTAATTTATTATCTACAAATAAGGTATATTTTTTTTTTGATGAAGTAAATACACATTATTTATAACGCATTGATTTTTTTTTTATTGTTAATAGTTTATCATTATTACTCTTTTTACTTAGTTAGTTGTTTCTTTTTTTCGTTCTAACTAGCCGTATTGTTTCTATTATTTCGTTTTTAATATGTTTGAACCAAAAACCCTCCATTTCGTTTTTAATCTGTACTCCTGTTTTTAATATGTTTCCCATTTTTGCAATCGAAGCATGGGTGCCTTGTTACGCAAGTATGGAGTGCTACACAAGGTTTCTACAGTATACTATCCTCAGACCAACGGTCAGGCTGGAGTCTCAAATAGAGAGATTAAGCAAATCCTTCAGAAGACTGTTAACTCTACTCGGAAAGATTGGAGTAAGCGACTAGATGATGCTTTGTGGGCATATCGCACCGCCTACAAGACTCCGATTGGGATGTCCCCCTATCGCATTGTCTTTAATAAGGCATGTCATCTTCCGGTTGATGGAGCATCAAGCCTATTGGGCCATTAAGCAGTGTAACATGGATTTGGCTAAGTCTGGGATGGAACGGAAGCTGTAGTTGCAAGAGTTAGATGAGCTTAGATTGGATGCCTATGAGAGTTCGCGGTTATACAAGGAAAAGACTAAGGCATTCCATGATAAGCATATTCTGAGGAAAGAATTTTCTGTGGGCCAGAAAGTTCTTTTGTTTAACTCCCGTCTAAAATTTATTCCTGGTAAGCTTCGATCTAGATGGGATTGCCCTTTTGTGATCACTAACATATTTCCATTTGGTGTTGTTGAGCTATGTGATCCACCCACAAGACGAACTTTCAAGGTAAATGGGCATCACCTCAAGCAATTTCAAGAGAGATCCCAGCAGCAGCCTGAGGAAGCAGAGATTCTCCTCATTGATGCCACTTATCCTCCATAAACCCCTTAGGGAGTATTCTTCTTTCTTCTCCCTCTTTCTTTTATTTGTTTTCATTTTTCCACTTTGCTTTTTGAAAATAAATACAGTCTCTCTTTCTATGATTGCTACATATTATGAACTTGGACATTTTGGTTTTAATGGATCATTCTGTTGGGTCTACAATTCTTGACTCTTCGATTACATGTCTTGGTGGTTGATTTGGTGATGTTGATTGCTTAAGTTGGTAATACCTTGTGAAGTTTTGGGCCTGCATGAATGGAATTCATCTTTTACCATTCTTTCTTTCATGTGTGCATCTGCTCATGATTTGTGTTTCCTAAAACTTGCTCCTTTTCTTTTTGAAACTACATTTTTCACTTACGTGCATGAATATGATGAAAGCTTGTTTTCTTTCTTTTAATTTCCCCACTTTGGCCAAATAGCTTTCCCTTACATTATGTTTCCTTTGTTAGCCCCTTTGTGCCTATTTGACTCATTCTTTTCTAAACCACATTACAAGCCTAAGCGTAAAATCATTTTATTCCGCACCTTGGAAATTTATTAAGCATTGGTTTCACCTAGGTTTTGTGTTTAAGTGTGGGGGTTGCTCAGGAGTGCAACAGTTTAAGTGTGGGGGGATATATTTGATTTTGTCATTGTGATTATAAAGAAAAAAAGAAGAAGAAAAAATCATTGTGATTATAAAGAAAAAAAAAAGAAAAAAAAAAAGAAAAGAAAGAAAGAAAAATAAAATAAAATACATAGAAAGAAAGGAGATATATAAGAAAAAAATCATACATAGAGAATGATTGTGTTAATCAGAGCTCTTTTTAATTTCTTTGGCGCTTAGTCTTTCATTCCATACTATTACCTACCTTCACCTTAATCCTATTACAACCTTTAATAATAAGCTCTCTTGATTTGTGCATGCATGTGTTATGAGTAGTGGAGACGTAGAAATTGAGCAAGCTTATGGTAGAACAATTTTCTTGAGTAGAATTTGAGCGATACACTTATTTACCCTAAACACTTGAGAGATTGATTGATTGAGGGTATCCTTTGAGAGACCATCTTTTGTGATTAGCATCATTGATTGAGATTACTCTGAATTGTAATTTGAGATGAAATGATTTTGGTCTTGATTGATTGGTCTTTTGAAGCTTTGTGTCCATTGGTCAATTTTTGCATTGTTAACAACTGTTAGAAAAGAAGAGTCTTTCTTTTTAGTCTTTTTCTTTGAATTTTGCTCAGGAGTGCAAAAAGATAAGCGTGGGGGAATTTGATAATTGAATATTTCACACACTTCTTTTTATCTCTCGATTAATAATTTAGGACTCTTTAGTTAATAAATAATGGCTTTTATACTTATTTGGGCTTTGGGCATTTGATTAGCTTTTAGCCATATTTAATGATAAATTTTCAATTTTACATTGCTTCACTATTTTTACAATAACTCTTGAACCAGACATTGGATTTGCCTCATTCTTGTTTTATATTTTAGATGATTCAAAGAGCTACAATTGTTATGAAGACATGAAGGGCAAATTCGGACAAGAGGGCGGTCTATTTTTGAGCCGAAGTCAGATGTATATTTCTGGATTTTTATTTGGGCTCGAATTTTGTAATTAAAGCCCATTTTTATTTTATTTATGTTTGGACTTGAATTGTGGGTTGGAGCCCCATTTTCGCTTTTCATTTTAGGTTAAGTTAGGCAGCAGCCACAAACACTTATGTCATTCATGTTTTTATTATTTTCGGATTGAAATAGAAGTTTTAAAATTCTCTCAACTGTTCTTCATATGGTCTTCGTGTTCATGATGAACTTCTTCATTTATGTTCGATTTACGTTCTGCATAGCTATGATAGGCTAAGCTTCGGTGATTAGCTCACGGATTGAGGATTCCAATATCTAGAGGACTCGTTTTTAAATGGTAACAAACTCGTTTCTGTTTGTAATTTTGGATTCGATTTATTTTCGGATTGGGTGTTAGATTTAACGCCCAAATTGAGAAATCCCAAGGATTCAGTTCGAACTAGGTTTAAGTGCTTGCTGTGCGATCGCACAGTGACACGCCATTGTTCGGATAAACGCTAGGCGATCGTCTAGTTCAGGGATTTTCTGGACAAATGCAGAGATTTCGGTTCGTCCAGAATCAATCGCGAGTTCATTTCAAAATCTGTTTTCATCTGAGGAAGGAAAGTGGTGGAATTCGAAATCCTGGGTTGATCTTCTGTTTATCTATTTTATCTGTGTTCCATTTCGTTTTGTTTCTATTATTTCATTTTTAATCTATTTGAACCAAAAACCCCCCATTTTTACTGTTCTGTTTCGCTGTTACTGATTTAAACCCACTGCGAATTCGTTGGGAAAACGATCCAGGTTTCCATTATACTGCAAAATTATATTGATCCTAGTTATTTTGGGAGATCACGGCAAATCTCTTTCAAAATACTTCTTCAAATCCGGTCATCACGTCTTTTGCTTTATTCAGGTACTTCGCCATCAGGGGTCCTTTTGCTTGGTATGCCCCTTCGATTTGTGCTGCTACAAGCTGAGAGTCGGTGAAAATCTTCACTCTCTTGGCTCTATGCTCCTTCGCCTGCATTAGCCCGGCTAGCAATGCTTCATATTCAGCCTGATTATTCGATGTCGAGAAGTTCAATTGCAGCGAGTGCTCAATTGCTACCCCTTCTGGATTCTTGACAATGATTCCGGCTCCGCTACCTTTATCGTACGACGAGCCATCGACAAATACTTTCCACACGTCGGAATCTCCATTCTTTCGCTTGATAGTTGGGGTCAGCTCCATCACAAAATCAGCCAGTGCTTGCGACTTAATTGCATTCCGAGCTTCATACGCGATGTCGAACTCGGACAAATCTATGGCCCAACTGGTCATCCTGTCGGCCAAATCTAGTTTGTGTAATACTTTCCGGATTGGTTGACTAGTTCGAACAATGATTTGGTGCGCTTGGAAGTATGGACGAAATCTTCATGCCATGGTAAGTAAGGCAAATGCCACCTTCTCCAATTTTTGATATCTTAGCTCCACGCTTTAGAGGGCCTTGTTGACGAAGTAGATTGGTGCTTGACCATTCTCTGTCTCCCTGACCAATACCACACTTACCGCTTCTTCTCCCATAGACAAATAAAGGAATAGGGTCTCTCCAGACTCAGGTTTAGACAACATAGAAGGAGTTTCCAAATACTGCTTGATCTTCCCGAACGCGGCTTCACACTCCTCGTTCCAACCTCCTCTCGCCTCCTTCTTTAGCATCTTGAAGAAGGGGAGAGCGTGTTCTGCCGACCTCGGCAAGAACCTGGTTAATGCGGGCAACCTCCCTGTCAGTTGCTAGACTTCTTTTTTGTTCCTTGGGGCTTTCATATCGAGCACGGCTCTGCATTTGTCTAGGTTGGCTTCGATTCCACTATTTGTTAAAAAAAAAACCTAGGAATTTACCAGCCGGGACTCTGAATGCACATTTGGCTTTGTTCAATCGAATTTGGTGCTCTCTCAACTTGTCAAAGGTTTGCTCCAATTCTCGAATATGACTAGCCAGATCTATCGACTTAACAATCATATCGTCGATGTACACCTCTATGTTTTGGCCAAGCTGGTCTTCAAAGACTCTGTTCATCATTCTTTGATACATGGCCCCAGCATTTTTCAATCTGAACGGCATGACGTTATAATAGTAATTGGCCTTCTCATGATGAAGGCTGTCTTGTCTTGATCTTCGGGGTGCATCGCTATTTGGTTATATCTAGAATATGCATCCATGAAGGATAGTAATTGGTAACCAGATGAATTGTCGACTAGCTGATCAATGTTGGGCATCAGGTAAGAGTCTTTGGGACATACCTTATTTAGGTTCGTGTAATCTGTACATACCCTCCATTTTCCGCTAGGTTTCTTCACCATTACCATGTTGGACAACCAGGTTGTATACTATACTTCTTGGATGAATCCGGCTTCCAACAACTCCTTGACGTGTTCCTCCAAGGCCTTCTACTTTTCAGGTTCGAGTTTTCTCTTCTTTTGCGCCACTGGTGTTGTTGATCCAGGGTGTATGGCCAACTTGTGATAACAAAACTTTGGATCGATCCTAGGTATCTCGGTGACTTCGAGGCAAAAACCTCTTGGTTCGCTTTTAGGAATTCAACTAGTCCGATTCTCAGTTCTGGATCCATGGTCTTGCCGATTTTCGTAACTTGCGAAGCCCTGTTCCCAATACGAGGTCCTCTAACTCACCTTCTGGCTCAGGCCTTGCATTCTCGGCTTCCTCTCGCATGTCTAACTCCACCATAGTCACAGACCAGCCTTGATTTCTCATTTTCCCTTTACTCACGCCCCTTTCTCCTTCGCAAATCCGAGGTGGAGATGTCAGTCCGCCTTCGACTTCCCTGACTATTTCGAAATAACATTTTCGAGATTCCTTCTGATCTCTGTTGACAGTAACAACTTTGTTCTTGCTGCTGACCATCTTCAACTTTTGATGCTTTGTGGAAACCAATATATCCCAATTGTGGATAGTTGGCCTCCCCAATATTATGTTATAAGGAGAAGGGAAGTCGGCGACGATGAACCTTACACGCTCTGATTTGAATGCTTGCTTTATGCCCAAAGTCAACCTTAGGTCGATGTACCCTTTGGGAGGAAAGTGTTCTCCATTAAACCCGATGAGGGTTGTCTTGCACAACTTCAAGTCTTCCTCATCGAGGTTCATCCTTTTGAAGGCATCCCAGCTGATAATGTCCGTGGAACTTCCAGCATCTACAAAAATTCTCTTAACCCTCCCTAATTATAGCTTGATTGTAGGTTGGTTAAGATTTTCCTTCAATATGGGCGGATCTTGGAGTGGATTGCCCCTTTATTGGACCACCCCAAGAATGAGCCTAATATGGATCCGTAACACTATTAAATATATATTTATATAGATTCTAATTTATTATTAGAATATATTTAATTAAATACTTTAGAATTTTTTACTTTTTTAATAATAATTTAATTTTTTTATCAAATTTAAATTTTTATCTTCAACTTTCACAATATGTACAAGTAATATGAATTTATATTACTTTTAGAGTTAGGGGAATTAATGAAGAGTGTTTTGGTATTTTTGTATTTATTATATGAATTTTACCAAAATATCCTTCATTAATTTCCCTAACTCCCAAAACGACGTAGTTCTGGGGTGACTTGACAAACGATAAACCCTAATAAATATATATATGGTATTCAATAAAATTCATGTTATTTTCAGTCATTTTTCATCTCAATTGACTTCTCAAATAATCATCCAAACAAAAGCCTATTTGGAAACAACCCACTTCTCTCACCATTAATCCAGACACAAATCACATTTACAATATGATCAATTTGGGAAATACATGGGGAAAAAGAACTCTATTTACCTATCACATAAAACAAAACTATTCCTAATGGGGTGTTTTTTTTCCTGAATTATTTTTGAGACAGTATCTTTAGCTTATTTATTCTAGAGTAAATACCATTTCTGGTCACTGACAAAAAACACGGACCCCATTTTGGTCCCTGACAAAAAAAATGTCATTTTTAGTCCATAAAAAGGACGAGTAAGGGTCGATTGGTGGATATTTTGATCCCTCACAAATTTCCAAAAGGTCTTTTCTAGTCCCATAAAAAGGACGAATAAGGGTCAGTTTTTTTGGACCAAAATGGGGTCATTGTTTTTTGTTAGTGTTCTGGTGTAGAACACAGATGTCCAGCCCGGTAGGCTAGAGCTTTGATATAGGATCGATGGTCTCCTCCTGTATGCCTATAGGGAAGACGTCCAGGAGAAGGGTGGATCACTGTACACAACCAGGCGTTTCGCCTAAAGGGGGTGGGTGTGTGCACAGTGTAACTGTATGTAGATTAGTTCAAGGATAAGAACTTGTGTACCTTGATCGTGTAATCCCTATGTATATATAGAGTGTACCTTGCGGTTAGATCTCCCGCATCAGGTGTGTCCAAGAATCTCGGTAACCTCCCCTTTGAATAGGTCTTTCGGTTTGGATCCCTATGGGTCGGTTAAGATCCTTGTGCGGACTGCCCCTTGACTGGGCCTGCTAGCTTATGGGCCTAGACTCGATGGGCCTAGACTTAGGTCCATAACAGTTGCCCCCCAGCTCGGGTGCTCAAGTTTTTGGGCAGCTGAGGTGAGCGTAATGCCTGTGAGAGAAAGTGAGATTACCTGTTACGAGCGTGATTGACATTTACCAGCCGTCTTTTAGCTCTCGTGATCCATGAGGCTGCTGTGAGCCGAGCTGTAATTGACCTACAAGCCCGGATTGTCCATGCTTTGGATATCCGGGGTGAATGATGACTGGAAATGGTATTAATCGGAAAGCTGATCCGACTTGATATACCCGGGATTTATCAATGTGAGAACCCGGGTTAAACAAGCGGGCTATGGCCGTGTATATGAAACGGGATTCCAGGTAGCCGGGTTAGAAGAGTCGTAACCATGGTTGTGTGACACCGGCTATTCTGTATATCCGTGGCGTTCTCTGGGTTTGCGTCGTTTCTGTTGGAAATTATGCCCTAGGGGCAAGTCATTGTACTTATCAACGATCCCCATATGAATTGGGTAGTCGCAATGTCTTGCTAGAGGCTGCTTGCGACTTGTGGGCTGGTACAGTATTGGCCCGCTGCCAATCTCATGTGGGCCAACAGCCGCACACAAGAATGGCCCAACACAAGCAAGAGTGTCCAGATTCATTGAAAACAGAGTTCGAATTAGGTTACAGTGTTGCTGAGCGATTGCACAGTGAGACGCCACTATTCGGACATATGCTAGGCGATCGTCTAGTCGAGGGATTCTCTGGATGAATGCAGAGATTTCGGTTCATCCAAAACCAAACGTGAGTTAGTTATATTTCGTTCAATGACGGAAGTTTCTGGAATCTAAACGTTGGGTTGATCGTTTTTAATCTGTTTCTGCATGTTTCTGTTTATTTCATTCTGTTTCAGTTTATTTTCGTTTTAATCTGTTGAACAAAACCCCCCATTTTACTGTTCTGTTTCGCTGTTGTTGTTAATTAAACCTGCTGCAAGTTCATTGGGAAACGACCCAGGTTCCCTATTTCTGCAAATCATTTTCGAACTTGGTTATTTTGGGAGACACAGCAAATCTCTTTCGAACTTGGTACCTCCCTTTTGAGTTGATGTGCGATGCTTCCAATTATGCGGTTGGTGCTATCTTGGCACAACGGGTTGATAGAGCTTCCCATGTCATTGCATATGCTTCCAGGACTTTGGATTCTGCTCAGTCTAATTACAGCACCACTGAAAATGAGTTGTTGGCTATTGTATTTGCTTTTGATAAGTTTAGGTCATATCTGCTAGTTAGTAGAGTCATTGTTTTCTCTGACCATGCAGCTTTAAAGTTTCTTTTGAAAAAGGAAGATGCTAAGCCACGACTCATCCGGTGGATGTTATTGCTCCAAGAGTTTGATGTAGAGATTCGAGATCGAAGTGGAGTACAAAACTGGGTAGCTGACCACTTGAGTCGCATCACCTATTATCCCTCTCACCCCTCTTCTATTCGGGATGATTTCCCTGATGAGCAGCTTCTACAGCTGCAAAGTAAGATCCCATGGTATGCTAATCTAGTTAACTACTTGGTAGCTGGTGTTTTTCCTGTAGACTCCACTAGGGCCCAAACCTTGAAATTGAAAAGTGAGTCTAAATATTATGTTTGGGATGACCCTTATTTGTGGAAGTTTTGTAGTGACCAGGTGGTTAGGAGATGTGTGCCTGATCATGAATTTCACTCCATATTGCATTTTTCTCATGCTTCTGCCTGTGGTGGTCACTTTGGACCCCAAAGAACTGCTAGGAAAGTGTTAGAATGTGGTTTATTTTGGCCTTCCCTATTTCATGATGCCCATTTGTTTTGCAAGTCATGTGATAACTGTCAGAGGGCAGGGAGTATTTCCCGTAGGCATGAGATGCCCCAAAACCCTATATTGTTTTGTGAGATCTTTGATGTTTGGGGTATTGATTTTATGGGTCCATTTCCTGCTTCATATGGTTATACTTACATACTACTGGCTGTTGATTATGTCTCGAAATGGGTTGAGGCGAAAGCTTCTCGGACTAATGATTCTTCTGTGGTGGTGGACTTTGTTAGGTCTAACATTTTCTGCAGGTTTGGCATTCCTAGAGCTATTATCAGTGACCAGGGTTCCCATTTTTGCAATCGAAGCATGGGTGCCTTGTTACGCAAGTATGGAGTGCTACACAAGGTTTCCACAGCATACCATCCTCAGACCAACGGTCAGGCTGAAGTCTCCAATAGAGAGATTAAGCAAATCCTTCAGAAGATTGTCAACTCTACCCGGAAAGATTGGAGTAAGCGACTAGATGATGCTTTGTGGGCATATCGCACCGCCTACAAGACTCTAATTGGGATGTCTCCCTATCGGATTGTCTTTGGTAAGGCATGTCATCTTCCGGTTGAGTTGGAGCATCAAGCCTATTGGGCCATTAAGCAATGTAACATGGATTTGGCTAAGTCTGGGATGAAACGGAAGCTGCTGTTGCAAGAGTTAGATGAGTTTAGATTGGATGCCTATGAGAGTTCACGGTTATACAAGGAAAAGACTAAGGCATTCCATGATAAGCATATTCTGAGGAAAGAATTTTCTGTGGGCCAGAAAGTTCTTTTGTTTAACTCTCGTCTGAAATTTATGCCTGGTAAGCTTTGATCTAGATGGGATGGCCCTTTTGTGATCACTAACATATTTCCCTTTGGTGCTGTTGAGCTATGTGATCTTCCCACAAGACGAACTTTTAAGGTAAATGGGCATCGTCTCAAGCAATTTCATGAGGGATTCCAACAGCAGCCTGAGGAAGCAGAGATTCTTCTCATTGATGCCACTTACCCTCCATAAACCTTTGGGGAGTATTCTTCTTTCTTCCCTCTCTCTCTCTTTTATTTGTTTTCATTTTTGCACTTTGCTTTTCAAAAATAAATACAGTCTCTCTTTCTATGATTGCCACATATTATGAACTAGGACATTTTGGTTTTAATGGATCATTCTGTTTAGTCTGCCATTCTTGACTCTTCGATTACATGTCTTGGTAGTTGATCTGATGTTGTTGATTGCCTAAGTTGGTATTCCCCTTGTGAGGTTTTGGGCCTGCATAAATGGAATTCATCTTTTGCCATTCGTTCTTTCATGTGTGCATCTGCTCCTGATTTGTGTTCTCTAGAACTTGCTCCTTTTCTTTTTGAAACTACATTTTTCACTCACGTGCATAAGTATGATGGAAGCTTGTTTTCTTTCTTTTAATTCCCCACTTTGGCCAAATAGCTTTCCCTTGCATTATGTTCCTTTGTTAGCCCCTTTGTGCCTTTTTGACGTATTCTTTTCTAAACCACATTACAAGCCTAAGCGTAAAATCATTTTATTCCGCACCTTGGAGATTTATTAAGCATTGGTTTCACCTAGGTTTTGTGTTTAAGTGTGGGGGTTGCTCAGGAGTGCAACAGTTTAAGTGTGGGGGGAGATATTTGATTTTGTCATTGTAATTATAAAGAAAGAAAAGAAAGAAAGAAAAGAAAAGAAAAAAAAAACAATCAGAAAAGAGAGAAAGAAAGAAAAAATACATAGAAGGAAAGGAGATATATACGAAAAAAAAATATTTCATACATAGAGAGAATGATTGTGTAAATCAGTGCTCTTTTTAATTTCTTTGGTGCTTAGCCTCTCATTCCATACTATTACCTTCCTTCACCCTAGCCCCATTACAACCTTTAATAACAAGCTCTCTTGATTTGTGCATGTATGTGTTATGAGTAGTGGAGACGTAATTTGGTCTTTGGGCCTTTGATTACATTTTAGCCATTTTTAATAATAGAATTCCAGTTTTACATTGATTCACTATTCTTACCATAACTCTTGAACCATACATCGGATTGGCCTCCTTTTTTTCTCATATTTCAGATGATTCAGAGAGCTACAATTGTTATGAAGACATAAAGAGCAAATTCGGACAAGAGGGCGGTCTATTTTGAAGCCGAAGTCAGATGTACAATTCTAGATTTTGTTTGGACTCGAATTTTGTAATTAAAGTCCAGTTTTATTTTATTTCTGTTTTGGGCTGAACCATTAGAGCCCATTTTGTTTTTAGGTTAACTTTAAGTGAGGCAGCAGCACAAACATACATTCATTCACGTTTTTACAATTTGGTGGATCAAAATAGAAGTTTAGAAATTCTCTCAACTGTTCTTCAAATGTTCTTCGCGTTCTTCGTGTTCTTCGTCTATTCTTCATTTTTCCCAGCCATGCTCGGCTAAACTTCTGTGATTAACCCAACGTTGAGGATTCCATGATTCGTCCAGAGAGCTTGTGCTTAATCGGTAACTTTACTCGATTCTGTTTTCATCTTATCGGATTCGATTTCTGGAAATAATTCGAATATTAGATTTAATATTCGGTTTGGTTCATCCCAAGGAATGAGTTCGAACTAGGTTACAGTGTTGCTGAGCGATTGCACAGTGAGACGCCACTGTTCGGACATATGCTAGACGATCGTCTAGTCGAGGGATTCTCTGGATGAATGCAGAGATTTCGGTTCATCCAGAACCAAACGTGAGTTAGTTATATTTCGTTCAATGACGGAAGTTTCTGGAATCTAAACGTTGGGTTGATCGTTTTTAATCTGTTTCTGCATATTTCGTTATGTTTCTGTTTATTTCATTCTGTTTCAGTTTATTTTTGTTTTAATCTGTTGAACAAAACCCCCCATTTTACTGTTCTGTTTCGTTGTTGTTGTTAATTAAACCTGCAGCAAGTTCATTGGGAAATGACCCAGGTTCCCTATTTCTGCAAATCATTTTCGAACTTGGTTATTTTGGGAGACACGGCAAATCTCTTTCCACCCGTCATGAAAAGCACAGTATTTGGACTGGTCTACCCCGGATCTGCGATAAGTTAACCGTGGTCGATAGACCCTTCTCATCTCGACCATCGCCACTTCTTTCCAGATTTGCGATCGTGGCACATTCAAGGCAGTGTACCTGTCATATTTGCTTTTCGCGTCAAAATTTCCACCTCGGCTCCTATTGTCCGAGCCCCTTGCGCGGGAATCCTTTTTCCTGCTCTCCGTATAGTCCTTGTCTCCGGGTGGAGTGGCTCTGTCTCAGTCCCGTCTGGGATTATTTGCTATGCCCATCTGCTCCACCTCAAGATATTTCTTTGAGCGAGTTATGAAATCATTGAGATTTTTAGCTGGTTCTTTAAAGAATGACTCAGTTAGGCGGGATTCTCCATCTAGGCCGTCGGCTAACAAGTGGACGTGCACGTCCTCTTTTAATCCACGCACCTGCAAGGCCGCGTTTTTAAAACGGTCCAAGTAACTTTGGAGTGTTTCGCCAGGTCGCTGCCTAATCTTGGATAAGGTGTACTGGGACTTTGGTTGCCGTTTGCTAGTCGCAAAATGCAATTCGAAGGCCTCGGCTAGGTCATCAAATTTATGAATCGACCCTGCAGACAGAGTGTGGAGCCACTTTAACGCTGGTCCTTTAAGGGTTGCAGCAAAGATCCGAGTCATGATGGGCTCCCCAAGTCCTCTTACGAACATGACGACCTCAAAGTCTTCAAGGTGGGTTGTCGGGTCTTGAGAGCCGTCTACTTTGTTAATTCAGTGAGGTCGAGCTTCTCCGGGAAAGGAGCATTGAGGATTTCAGATGAGAAGGGGCTATTATCGTGCTGCCCAACATACCTTCTCCGCTGGAGATCGGCTACCGGAGGCCGAGGAGGCCTATCTGCCCGTTTCATTTCTTCGCCTTTTAACTTCCTTTTAGCGGATCCCGCTCTCTTCTTTTGGCCAATCTCGGTATTGTTGCCGGCTTGGCGATCACGCATGTTGTTGCTATCTCGGTCCTTTCCCCCGGTTTTTTCATCTCGGTTCTCATTTGTTGACGCGGAATCCCTTCCCTTGAAAAGCTCTTCTAAATGCTGGAAGTGCAACACATTTCGCTTGTCCGTGTTCTCCATACGCCTCATCAACGCGGTCAGCGTATTTTGGATGAGGAGAAGATCCGGATTGGTGAGAGGGAAGGATTTCGGGTTTGAGTTCTGCGGCTCATGGCGATGATTTCGTGGAGCCGAGGACTCTGTGTCGGACAGGTCGTCCTATGGGTGCCCCTCATTGTTGGGGATGACTGGTTGTTTCGGTTGCTGTTCCGGCTGTGATAGCTGATCTTCCCCTTCCTCTTCATGGTCAGCGAGAGGGTTGACCGGCTGCTCAACCCGCTGTGGTTGCTGAAGCGGTTGGCGTTGGTCATGCGGTTGAACCGTCTCGGTCTGCTTCTGGCTGGTGCTTCTGGTATTAACCCTCATTGGTCACGGGGATCGAAGTTTATAGTCCCCACGGTCGGCGCCACTGTTCTGGTGTAGAACACAGATGTCCAGCCTGGTAGGCTAGAGCTTTGATATAGGATCGATGGTCTCCTCCTGTATGCCTATAGGGAAGACGTCCAGGAGAAGGGTGGATCACTGTACACAACCAGGCGTTTCGCCTAAAGGGGGTGGGGTGTGTGCACAGTGTAACTGTATGTGGATTAGTTCAAGGATAAGAACTTGTGTACCTTGACGTGTAATCCCTATGTATATATAGAGTATACCTTGCGGTTAGATCTCCCGCATCAGGTGTGTCCAAGAATCTCGATAACCTCCCCTTTGAATAGGTCTTTCGGTTTGGATCCCTATGGGTCGGTTAAGATCCTTGTGCGGACTGCCCCTTGACTGGGCCTGCTAGCTTATGGGCCTGGACTCGATGGGCCTAGACTTAGATCCATAATAGTCAGGGACCAAAAAGAGTATTTACTCTTTATTCTACCTTTAACAAAACCTCTATTAATTAATTACTGGTCTTATTATATTGATAAAAAATAAAAACATACCATAATTATACAATATTGTGTGGTTGGAGTATTTTTACCCCAAAAATATTTTTGAATAGAAGCAATGATTTCCTGGAAAAAATTTCGCAGCAATCTAGCATGTCATCTTTTTTTTTTTTTTTTTTTGTTTACATAATGCATATTTTCTTTCAAAACATATGTAATGTTGTCCTTTAAAAAAAAAATTACCTATATTCCTTAGTATAAAAATTAGTTGGCTAGTTTAAGTAGATTAATAAAATTAGTTATATGTAACAAATATATATTGATTTTCCTAAAATCTCATGATAGAAACTCCTTTTTGTATGCATCAATGAGATACTTTGAAGAATAAATTATAAATTTGGGATACAAAATAGATTGAGATCTTATATTTAGAACTTAATTCAATCTCTAACTAGCTCTGATATTAATAGCAGTGGTAGTAGTTCGTAGTTGATTTAACATTGACAATTGAAAATCTACAAGCACTTTGTTGAGGTGGTAAGTGACATTACATCTTAAAGAGAAGAATACAAGCTCAAATTCCATAAAATGTATTTATTGAAAAAAGTCAAAATCCATTTGTGCTCTAAACCTTGCTTAAATAAAAAATTAGACAGTTGAAGAAAAAGACGATATTACCCTCAGGATGAAAATGCAATTTAACTATTTTCTATTTGAAGTAAGCAAAATATTTATTTAATTATTGTCAACGTTATTTAAAATATAAGTAATTAAATATGTTAAATATCATATTTACAAAAACAACTTTAAATATTTTCACATTGATCGACGTTATATTTTCATAAGAAAATGAGTGACCTAAACGAAACTTGCGTGGAGTCCATCACGCCATCTTCTCTTATTTTTCAGAGTTCTTTTCAATTAAAGAAATTATTTTTCCAATATCATTGATAAAGACATGTTCAACAAGTGTCAACAAATATTGAGGACTCATTGTTACTTCCGGGAAAAACCCAAAGAAAATTTAGTGGCAAATTTTCACAAAAGAAATGTAAACGATTCCCCACTGCAATTTTCGATTCAAATAATGGAAAATATTTCCATAATTATGTCATGGATATAACTCCTCATCTCTTCATGTTTTGCCAAATCAGTTACTAGTAATAATTGGCCTCACTTCTGGCACAAGAAAAAGGAAGAATGACACCAAGGTTATAAATAAAAAAATAATATCAACAAAATCTTATAGTTTGTCAATAATAAATGAGAGAGCAGTAATATTGATAAGTTATGAGATTTTTATGATATTATTATGAGTAAATACCCTTTTAGGTCCCTGGAAAAACACGCTCTACCCATTTTGGTCCCTGAGTAAAAAAAATGTCATTTCGGTCCTTTTTAGGGACTAAAAATGATTTTTTGGGAATTTGTGAGGGATTAAAATGCCCACAAAAAATGACTAAAAGGACTAAAAGGGACCTTTTTTTTACTGTTTAAGGACTAAAAATGACATTTTTTTTACTCAGGGATCAAAATGGGTAGCGCGTGTTATTCCAGGGACCTAAAAGGGAATTTACTCTATTATTATTTTTTAATTGAAACCTAGTTGTTAGTTTCTAAAAAAAAAAAAAAGATTGGCCTCACTTTTCAAGACTAAATCCTAACCATTCAATTTGATATTCCATCCTTATTTTCTAGATCAATTTTATCTCCCAATCTTGACCTTGCATATAATGCTATTCACTAACCTGACATTTATCCACTTTGACCATGGTTACTCTTTGGAAGTATAGTTACTTTTCTCTAACCATAGTTATTTTTACTAACATATTTATAGTTTAAAAAAGCAAAAAAATATTGTTTAGAAGTCATAAATTATTTTTTCTGATCAAAATTTTGATGCAATTAATATAGGCTGAGAATGGCTTGACAAGAGTATACATAAGCTTCGGGCTTCTTCATGAGTTATCTGGATGTGTTAATTTTTTTTATTTAACTTTTGTGAGACCACCATTAACAGAAAATAATTTGTATTTGAACCCTCATGCCACGCGCATGGCAGACAGAAAATTAGTTAAATTAAGTTTGAACATATTTAACTAATTAATTTATAAATTAATCTAGATATAAAATAGAAATAATAGACTAGTAATTACACATATTAGTTTCTGTGGAATTGTTTTTCTTTTAGCACAATATTTTTTTTTTGCGCATACACCATCTGCAACCGTGGTGGACCCAGGTTTTTATGTTTATGTGTGTATAATTAGTGGGGGGATTTGAGGGTTCGGGGGCAGCGCCCCCGAATTTTTTTTTAAAGAAAAATTTTAAATGCATTAAAAACAAAAGAATATAGACAAAGAAAAGAAAACTTTAGCTTAACATAAAAAAATAATAATCAAGAGTCAATTCAACTATTACAATAGAACGATTGCAAAAGCATTCTTCGATTCTTCATTCCTTGAAAATATTGCATTATATCTTCATCATCAATCTTATCAAACATATCACGTTCAACATAAGTGTGTCAAGAGTTCTCTAAGATCATACAAGATGAGTTTGAAATGTTTACGATAGGAGAATTAATTTTTTTCTTAGGACTTCAAATCAAGCAAAAGAAGAATAAAATATTTATTTTCCAAACCAAATACCTGCGAAAACTTCTTAAGAAATATAGAATGGATCACTGCAACAGAGCTGATACCCTTATGAGCTCAACGACTTTTGTAATATCCTAATTTTTACTTTTAGGATTTATTTATAATCAAGAGTGAAATTATATATGATAAATATATTTAATTTATAATTTTTAAAAATATACAAAAAATGGAAACAGTGGGTATTTTGTTGTAATTTTTTCTCTATAATATATATATATATATCAAAATATTTTTGTGGCAGACTGTGTTTGATTCAAATTGGGTCCCTGGATCATACACAGGTGATGAGTGTGGGGTTTCACAATTGCAAAAAGGAAATGAATGATGTGGGTCCATGCATCATACACGTGTGATGAGTGTGGGTTTCACAATTGCAAAAAGGAAATGAAGGAAGCACTAGGAGGAATCAAACCTGGGTCTGAGTCTGTACCGTTACAAAACAACCTACCACTAGACCACAATGGTGTTTTGATGAAAAGCTCCTTCAAAATATATATATTCTCATAATTTTATGTCTGCACTTACACACACATGCACAAGTGTGGGTCCGCCACTGATTTGCAACACGTCTAATATCTTTATACTCCCTTCTATCCTAATTATATACATATATGTGTGTGTGTATACATATAGACACACACATATAGATATGCATAAATATAGACACACATATATGTGTTTACACACACACACACATAGATATACAAACATATATGTATATGTGTGTGTGCTCACGCGCGCGTGTCTATCAAGATATATGTGTGTATATGTCTATATATATTTCTGTGTAAACACACACATAGATACATACATATATACACAGACACATATATAGACACACATATATATACATGCATACATACATGTACACACGCGCACGTGTGTGGGTGTGCGTATACGTGGACGTGTGCATATCAAATTAACGTTAGCTGATGATAAATAAATTAAAATCCAACAATTTAAAAATTTCATTCATGGGAAGAGTCTACGCACTTACGTACATATACTCACCAAAAACCAAACACACTTAAGAGAATGAAATAGGGGTATTTTAGGAAAAAAAAAATTGATAAAAATTAAAATTTTGTCCTACCAAAACCAACTCCTAAATGAAGGGAGTATTATCTAATTACTTTGATCAAATTAATCTAATCTTGGCCAAAGCTCGATAAAGAAAATCAATTAGTTCTATTCCATTAATGGAGAGATGAATTATAATTAAAAAAGAGACTCAAATTAGCTGTTCCTAGACAATGTGATAGGGCTAATCCAACAATACAATGAATGACCTCTAATAATGAGTTTTTTCTTTAAAAAAAATGCTGGAAATAATTTGAAGTTAGATCTCTGTCAGCCAGCTTCAATAAACTCCCCATAAATTCGGCTTAACCTGCCAAAGTAAATAATAATAATAATAATAATAATAATAATAATAATAATAAATATAAAGAAATGAATAAGACAAAAAAAAAAAAAAAGGACATGTAAAATCAGGTTTTAAGTAATTATTTAAGAAAACTTCGCAATATCCCCACTTCAAGGGATCCATTTCCAGAAAATATTGAAGTTTTGAGTAATTAGTTGTATTTTTTTTCCTTGTTCTGTTAAATTCATACCTGTAAAAAATAAGATGATGATCAAAGTGTTCAATATCGCAAATATAGAAACACTTGAACCAGCAGCAGCTGAGGTTGACCTGTACATAGAAGGTAGCTTTATAAGTAAAAATGTAAAACACAAGCCCAATAACATGAATAAGGCTTTTACCTTAACTTCCATAAATGTTCATTATCAGATTAGATCAGCATAACATGAAGAAGGCAAAAATAAAAAGGGGAAATTACTGTAAGGTCCCAAGAAAGGAATGTAATAATCAAAAAGTCATTATGATAACTGAGCAACATGAACTTATTGTCATTTCTTGTACTGGAACTTATCATTGCATCTTGCTCACTTTTTGTGGAACTTTTGGGTTATAACATTCTTTCCTTGAGATTTTATAGTAATTCTCCCAAATAAAAATCTCAGCTTAGCTTGCAAAACCCTGAACATAGCACTTAATACTCCCTCAGGTCCTTACTATAAGATATATTTGCAGAGTTGATCTCAATCTTAAATATAAGATATAATTTTCATATTTGTCAGTTTTTTCCTAATTTACCCCCTCAACAATAATCAATGAGGTGAGGGAAGGAGTGAATTAAGGAAGATGACTAGAGTATTTTATGAAATATATATTATATTAACTAATTTAACTAACTTTCTTAATCTAATCAAATTAAGTAAATATATTTTATATATTAAGGACAGGGCGGAGTAATATGGTGAAAGTCACAACAGAACAAGAGGAGTAACAGCTAAACCACCACAAAGAGAAAAAATAATTTAATATGCATGTCTTTTTATGCCTTTTGAAATTTACCTTGCTACGAGATCCTTCACAGATTCAGTTGTCAGTCCAAAACCATAAGGATAAAGTGGATCATAGTGAGGATCCCCAACATTCATTGGAAGTTGATCCACGGATTTGAACCATGTTCTTGGAAGCTTCCCACTGAATCCATATTGACCAAAAAGGACATCAGTCACACCCTGGCCCTCCGTGCCGGGTAACCATGCAGCCATGAGTGCATCTATCGAGGACACATAGGGTTCAATAACAATAGGTCTGCCAGAAACGACGATAACCACGCACTTGACATTCTCACAGACATTCTTGATGATATCAGGGCCAGGATCGACCATTGTAAGAGTTGTGCTGTCCCCAGCTGACTCAGCATAAGTAGGCTCGCCAACAACAACAATGGCATATTCAAAGTTGCTGGACTTGACAAAATCACCTTCAGGGGTCTCACGATAGACAACTTCCGTGCTAGGATCGACTTCCATTTTTATAGCACCGAGAATAGTTGTTCCTGTCCATGGAAAGTAAATCTGTTACTTTGTTTCTGTTTTAGCTTACTCCCATGGGAAATGATTTTGGCTGTTTACCTAACATCTCTGTTCAAGAATGACAACAGCAGAAAGTAACAGAAAAATTATCTAGAAATTATAACAAAAAAGATAAAAATGAAACCTATATTCGGTTAGAGTTAGAACAGAAACAAGATAATAACAAAAACTAGATTTGATTAGAGTGCACATGCCTACAGATGGATTATTTCAAGACATTATGATTTAGATTGAAGCTGCATTGTACTAAAGTGGGGCATAAATTGCCAAGAAGAAAGTTTAATGGAAGTTTATCTGCCTCAATAACTGAGAATCCCAGATAACCATTATAGCAACTAAGGAATTAACAACAGCTATTTCTGTTTACTTCATATGAACCCATGTACATACCTACCGTTATTCATCTGAGACCAAGCAACCGAAATAGCATGTAATCTATTGATAATCATTAATTAGAGTCCCTTCATGGCTGCAAGATTTTGTATAATTTGAAATTTTCTAACTAATTAAAGAATGCCAGTTTATAATCCAGCATATAATATCAATTGGTTCATGAAGGTCCTATAAACACAATATGCATCAGGCATGTTGAGAGATACTAACCCCTGGTGTCCTCGTTGCCAATAAATCCTTGCCATTTGATTGTCCACCCACCACACTGATAACCCAAATTATCAGCATGAGTACCAGCAACTAGGACTTTAGAGGCTTTCTTTGGGAGGGGAAGGAGTGGAGCACTTCCATTTTTCCCATTCTTAAGTAGCACAAGTGATTTTCTCACAGCTTCCCTTGCTAGATCCCTGTGTTCCTGGATATAAACAATATTATATTACATCTCAAGGCTCTCATTGCCATAGTTGTATAGGAATATATTATAAATTACAGCAAACAAGAAATACCACTGAAGTTAAATCACATTTTTAGTTTTAAAATACTTGGAGGCATCATTGAAGGTTAATGCAGGAAAGTATGGCAAAGAAATTAGGACATTCTATTTTGCTGAAAGTGTTTTTCAAAAGTGATTGTCATCTGCAAATATTGGGCAGAAGTTCTTATCTAGAACGGGTAGGTGTATTTTGTGAAAGAGGAGTATGTGGTTTTATGTAATCCAAGGGCTAGGGCCAGGCCAAGAACATATACAAATTTAAAATTTGCCTCACCTTCTGTAGCAAAGAACATTATCATTAAGCATGATGTTCATTGCAAAGAAAGTTCAGTTCAAATCTTTTTGATTGAAAAGTTAGAATGTCTTACCTGTTTTCCAAGCTCATTGACTAAACTGAGATCAGCTAGAGGATTCTCAAACAGACCCATAGTGAATTTCACAAGCAAAATTCTCTGGACAGCATCATCAATACGCTCCATTGGAATGACATTGTTCTTGACTGCAAGTGTAAGATCCTGGATGAACTCCGAGTATTTGTATGGGACCATCACCTGTAATGAAAACGTAAGACAAGAAACACTAAGTTGTATAATCCTATGCTTCAGTAGACATTACATTGTTCATAAGCTACATCCATGAAGAAATTATACTCGCCCCTCAGTTCTACATGCAATTTGGGCAAAAACCACAAACTAACCATATCAATGCCAGCTCCAACCGATGCCTCGACAGAAAATGAGTAGTTTGAATCAGGTGGCGCTGTGATCTTGTCAATACCTTGCCAATCAGAAATGACAAATCCCTGACAGATAAGAGGAAAAGATTTTTGCTGTTAGCATGCAATGCAAACCATGTTTCTTTCAAATTAGCAACTGTGAATTTAATTAAACAACAGACTGATCTTGTTCCAGCATGAGTAGATTGAATGCAAGTCATGTAAAAATCACATAGATTCTTCTAATAGCAATCATAACACATACTCGCAAAATCTTTTGATACCACTGAAATATTATAATATACTGGTAGAAATTTGACTCTGATCTCATTAATGACTTGAAATTCAAATCTGATGTTCACATTAGAGGCTTGATTAAGAAAATGTTTTATTAGATCATGTGGTTTATTTTATTTAAAATAAAAATAAATAAAGACCTTTGACTTACTTTTTAAGAGCGTAACTCTGAATCTGTGTAGCTTTTATATTTGCCACAAATGCTTGCTTAATCCATGGGATCCAATGTAGCTTTTATATTTGATCATGTGATTAACCATGACATGTACTTTATTTTATTATAAAGAATTCAGAAATCAGAACAGCATTTCTCCAATTTTATTCAATACTCAAGAACAAACTTCGATGGACTTATGGCCAAGGATACCAAAAACCCTTTCCTTTCCAAAAATAAAATATAATGAAAGCTCAATAGACACATCACTTCTAGAACTATAATCTAAATAGATGGTATGCTCTGTCAGTTGGTAATAATGTAGTCATCAAATAAATAAAATTTTGGCAGCAGCTTCCAATGTAAGTGCAAAATGGTAATTATACCCAGCAAAGTATGCGCAAAATATCCATCCATTACCTTAAACTTCAAGGTGTCCTTCAAGAAGCCAGTAACTAAGTTACGGTTTGCATGCATCTTCAACCCATTCCAACTAGAGTATGAAACCATGACTGTAGCAACCCCCTTAAGGATGGAATCAGAATAGGCAGGCATGTGAATACTAAGCAACCCATGCCAATCAATCTCTGTGTTGTTTTCATTAATTCCCTTGGTTGTTCCACCATCTCCGACAAAGTGCTTTGAACAAGCAGCTACCTTTGTCCTACAATACAGTTAATGACGGTATTACATTTTTTTCAAAACTTACTCTCTTTTATTTAAACAGTAGAATATGAATTGATCAGCAGTGTGTCTGAAATTAACCAAGAATATCTCATGACCAAAAAACCTTGAGAACCTTTGTCAGGAGTACATAGTATTAAATGTGTGATTCTAAAACTCATCCATAATACTAAAATGCATGCTTGTTAAAAGGAATCTAATATCAATTAAGTTCATACTTGCCACCAACATATGGAGATCCTTTCCGGGAATTGGTGGGGATATCCCCTTGTAGACCAGGTATAATTGCAGTCATTTCTTTTACAATGTTGGGATCCTCACTGTAGCTCTCATAACATCGACCCCATCTTGGATCTCTACAAACCTATAAGTAGTGTTTCGGGAAAAATAAGTAAAATTGTAAAGAACGAAATGATGCATATTTGAGAAAATTATATGCATAACATTTACTTTTGTGCACAAATTCAACAGATTTTCAGCATTCAACTTACAGCAATGCATGGAGCAAAAACATAAGGAATCCCTGTAGCTCTAACTTCAAGAGCAGTTGCAATACCAATCTTATATGCCAGGTTAGGGTCCCTGTTATCAAGAAAATATAAATTATTACAAAACAGACAGATACATCAAAGCATCAGCATAAAACAGCAGTAAAGATCATAGGAAATCAAACCCAATGATTTGACAGAAAAATAATATACAACATTATGCAACATTTCTGTTGAGTATTGAGGCTATATAAAATCACTGCCAAATGCAACTTCAGCTAACTTCAGCTAATGTACAAACCATACTTATTATGGAAAGTCTTTAAAAAATGATCAATGACAAGACGCTAGAGACTAGAGTCATATAGATTATCAAATGAACACAGTCTGAAGGATAATTGCGCAGAATTTTTAACTTGCCTGGTAGCTCCAAGGCCAACATTATGGGGAAATACGGTGGCATTGTAGACATTATTGTGTCCATGAACAGCGTCAATGCCATACATCATTGGGATTCCCAGTCGACTAGCCAAAGCCCCTTTTTGAAATCCATTTATCATATTAACCCAATCTTCAGCTGTAGCTTTTGGAAGCGGTTCACTACCACCACCACTCAATACACTTCCTGCAAAGTTCACAATTGTTTTAAGAAATATCAAATCATTGCTTCCAATTACTTATTCTTGATCCATATTTTTGTTCACTTCTTATTCCTGGCTCCCAAATTGAAACTTATATAATTCCATACTTAAAAGGAAATGTGAAATTCAAGAATATATCCCAAAACTCAACAGAACACATTAATAAGTGCAAAATGTAAATGTAATTAAGCAGGATGGAGCGTAAATATCTGAGTGCAAAATGTGTAGTCAAACTGAAGTATAAGGTGGATAAAATACCACAAATGTTACACCTTTCCCTTTTTATCCTGGTTTTCTATCCCTTGACCACATTTTAACTACATTAGAACTATCAAAAGTACAACATTTATTTTTGGTGAATAAAGTAAATACAAATTAAATGCCAATTGCATTAATCGCCATAAAGACAAAAGTGAAAGAGTATTTACTGGGCTAAATTGCTGAAAAACAGGGAGCATTAATAACTGAATATTTAGAGACGTATGAATTGGGAGTCATCTTGTTGGGCCAAAAACAAAATGGGGATTCAACATGAAGCTCAAGAACAATTTACTTAATGCAAAAGAATTAACAATATTCCCAGGCTGGGGGATGACCCAGAAGTTTTTCAGTCAAGGGAATATTTGGGCACAAGGAAAACAACTTCAAGGGAATAAAAGCATGAGAATAAGAGGTACCAAAGAAGTAATAATCAAAGAATGTAAGATATGAGACTTAGTCCCACTTATTTAGTTTAGTAATAATAAAATTGATTATATTAATCGGCCATACAAACGTGAAAAGGCGTGGGTCGCTATGAAGCATAACAGAGTGCCTAAAAGATGGAGTATATTGAATACCATTTACACACAAGTTTAGATTCCTCACCTATGAAGTTCGTTCTCATAACCTCTTCATTGGCAACACTTCTATCGATTTGCACCATCTGACCAATCTTTTCCTCGAGCGTCATTCGACTAAGTAAGTCGTTAACTCGAGTCGCCACTGGCTGCTTCGGATCTTTGTACTTCATATACTCAGCTTGAGCTTCGCCTGTTGATGGCGACCAACATAACCACAAAATCACAAAGAAAGAAAGGAATTCCCTAATCATCTTGAGTTTCCCAGCTCGTAGTCCACCTGCAGTGTAAGAGAAAAATGAGGAAGAAAACGCGAAAAGATTCAATTAGCAGGATTTATACCCAACTGATTACAAAAGGAATAAAGCGAAGTAAAAGAAAGGCATCATATCCCATGAAATGGACTTGAAGAAAAAGTTAACCTCGCTACTAAATTTCCCACTTTATTACAAGAAAAACGCAAATGTGAAAAAGGCGCATAAAGAATATAACCCATACGAAGACACCGGCATTGAAGAAAAATCATCAATCCAAAGCAATGTCTGAGGTAGAGCTCTTACTAGGTGTGAAGAAGTTGAGATTCTTCTGAAGATTTGCTTCAGAAAGCACCGCTTTGAACCTTTGAAGGAGCAGGATCTAGTGATGCTGACTGAAAGATAATCAAAGAGGGCCAAGAGGCTCAGTGGCGGGGTGGTAGAACGAAGGAAGCGGACTCACACCATCACTGGCTCTGGGTTGGTTGGTTTCTCACACTACTCTTTCTCATTTTCTTTCCGTTTTGGGCTAACTATCATTTTTATCCCGAAAATTGTACTAGGCACTAGGCATCCTAAAGTCTTTTGGATATTTTTAGCCTAGATGTTAAAAAAAAGTAAAAAACTGTATTTTTTACTGTTAAGTTTCTACTATATTTTATAAATTTTTGGGGTAAAATTCTTTCTAAAAAAAAAATTCTGGATATTCACCACTTTTCACCCAAAATTTTTAGAACAAATTGCTATGTTTTGTTAACTTACAGAGCAATTTCACTCCAAGAAACTTTTCAATGTCCAGTGCTCCCAAGACAAAATTTCTTAGACAAAAATAATACTTAACTCTTTCATTTTCTTTCTATTTTCTCATTTTACTATTAAATTTAATTTTCTAAAATTATTTTTATAAACATAAATAACTAAATTTTAATTACAAAAATCTAATTTATACCCTTCATAATTAAAATAAATAAAATTTAATTTATAAAATATAATAATAATAATGTTATAAAATATTTTATATATATATATATATATATATATATATATATATATATATATATATATATATATATATATATATATCCATTTCATTTCATGATTTTAGGGGTGATGGAAATCAGGTAATGAAAAGATAATGAGAAAGACAACAACGGAGATATCCGGATCCGGATGCTCTCAGAAGCGGCTCCCTCAATATCTTTCGATCTTATCCATCCAAAAATTGATCCAAATGTGCAAATCTATTTGTTTTAAACCGCGCGCGGTTTTTTTTTTTTTTCATTGAGATTTTAGCTTTTCAATTTCTCTCTCCAACAAACGGTGGTGATGGGATACTGAGAAAGATTCTGAGAAAAGGACACTAAGGTAATCTGCTTCCGGAGATATCCTCTTCATTGACTCTACCTTTTAGTATATCGGGAGATTTTATCAAATAAAAAAAAACTTTTTAATATAAATTGATAAAATGCCGTAGGAAGTACAATTACCGTTTTCTTTTCAACGCCAGGCATTCTAGTCATATTCATTTCTGTTTTTGTGTGTGGTAAAAGTAGTCATATTCTTTTCTATTCATATTCTTTCTTTTTTATAAGTTTTTCTAATCATATTCTAGTCAGCTGTAAAATCTACTATATAAATATAACTAATTATGAAAAGAAACATCATTTTTACCCCAAAAAAATGACTTATTGATATCCCAAAATTAAAATAAATTGACACAAATTCATAATATCACAATAAATAAAAGAAATAAAAAATCAAATTATTATTATTTTATTAGTAATTAATTATATAAATACAATAAGTATTTTTTTATTATTTGAAATGGCCAATTCATATGCTTTGTATGAATGAAGAAAAAATTGGAGGGAAAATGAAAAGGTGACAGAGAAAAGGATTTAATGTAAGAATCTTAAAGTAATGTTTGGTATAAATGAATTAGAACCCCTGAAAATCTTTAATTCAGGAGAAAACAAAGGCAAAATTGGATTCTTTCAGTATAAGCAAAGAATGTACGTCACTTCTTTTTCTAGATGATACCTTTATCCTCATGTTTTTGTTGTAATATGGATGGAGCTCCTCCTTTTTAAAAAAGTAAGGAAAAGTCTCCTATTAAAAATTTTATTAGATAGGAGGATCTAATAAACCTTTATATACTAAATGTGTGTTTGGTTTGAGTGAAGGGTATGTTACCTTGTTTGATTTATTAGAGGGAACGAGAGGAGGAAAATGTCATTTTTTTTAGTTTTGACTCCCCTCCCCTTCAAAATTTTTAAACCAAATGAATGAGGGGAGGGGATTATTTTTCCTTTCCTCTTATTCCTTCTCCTCAAACCAAACACACCCTAAAAGTATGAGTATACTGTAAATTTTATATACACAAAATATGATATTTTAATTTATATCATTCTCAGCAATAAAATTTTCAATAGAGAATTTTAACTTAATTTTCCCTACCACATGTATTTTATACTCTAATTATAAATTCTACAAAGAATTAATTGTTGGGTCAAAATCAAGATTTATAATTGATTGTTGGGTCCCAACCATAGTCTTAAAAGAAGTTAATTTGCATTCTACAAAGTAAATATATGAAAAAGAGTTTTACCCAGTAAAACATGCTTATTTTAAGTATTTCCAAATCCATTATCAATATATTATACTCAAAATCTCATTTTATTTCACTCTCCTTTTCTCTATTTTCCCTCTATCTATCCTTGTTTTAATTTATGTAGTGTTCATTTCCCCTCAATTGTCTATTTTTAATAAATGATTATGATTTTTTCAAGAGTATAATCAATTTCAATGCTTAAAGCGTGAAGGGTTTTTACCTTTACTAACCGTGTATTTCCCATAATTTGAACTTGTATTTTCTTCCTGAAGGATCACTTACCACATCAACTAACGACTTGTTAGTTATATTTTTAGTATTTTCACCTTTTTCATTTATAAATGGTTTTTATTTTTGCCAACAATAAACGTTGTTATTTATTGGGTTAAGGTGCAAAAATAGACATATACTTTTGTCAAAAGAGCGTCCAGTAGCAAATACTTTTTTTAGGTGCAAAAGTGACTATGTGGTTATAAAAGTGGAGCAAAATTAGCATTGACCGTTAGTTGACCGTTAGTTTGACCAAAAACATTAACATGGATGCTGACTCAGCAAATTTTTATCCTAGTTGGCAGTGAAAAAAGAAAGAATAAATTTTAAAAAAAAAAATCCACACAACCCTTCCCCTTCCTTCAACCTTGCGAGTCGCGACCTGAACCCCCCCACCGGCGATGTCGATCTCCTTCCCAGCCCAGCCACCGGCGATGGCGTCTCCTTCCTTCAATGAGATGGCGTCTCCTTCCTCGTTTCCCGCACTTGAGTCCCTGTGAGCGAATGATTTTCCGTCAAACCCATTGATTTTAGGGTTCCCTGGTGGTACCAAATCCTCGATCCCAAATCCAAATTCGTCGACCAATGGAATCGCACCTTCCTCCTCGCCAGCCTCCTCGCGCTGATTCGCTATCTCAAGACCGATTTCAGCTTTGATTTTCTAGCATGCCTTCCTCTCCCCTCTTCCCTCTTCCCTCTTTTTCTTCGTCTTCTTCGTCTTCCCTCTTCCCATGGATATGAGAGCTGAAAAAGTTTATAGAGGGACTAAATTGAAATTTTTGAAATGTATCCGGGGCTGAACTGTAACTTATAAAGCATTAACATCAACGTCATCATCCACGTCATCATTTTCAGTTCAGAAAAAGTCAACTAACGGTCAATGCTAATTTTACTCCACTTTTGTAACCACATAGTCACTTTTGCACCTAAAAAAAGTATTTGCTACTGGACGCTCTTTTGACAAAAGTATATGTCTATTTTTGCACCTTAACCCTTATTTATTTGTCTATTTTTATTAGCGTTAACCTTCAAAAAAATATTTCATGATCTAACTTAACTACTTAATGTAAAAAATTTCATTGAGCTCCTTACCAAAACTCTCTGATCGACTAGGTATTTAATATCAAATATTAAAGTAAAATGTAAAATTTATAAATAAATTACTTTACTCATTGAGTGTTTGTTCATTTGAGCCTATAAAAGTTATTATAAAACTCATTTATCATATTTGGGTAAATTTTAGGGAAAATCCATATAGGAGCCCAATTAAGGCTCAAAATTTCAAAAAATGCCCCAACAACTTTCACATACCAAAAAGGGCCCTAGGGCCTTTTTGTTGGAAATTATGCCCTAGGGGCAAGTCATTGTACTTATCAACGATCCCCATATGAATTGGGTAGTCGCAATGTCTTGCTAGAGGCCACTTGCGACTTGTGGGCTGGTACAGTATTGGCCCGCTGCCAATCTCATGTGGGCCTGCAGGGTCGCACACAAGAATGGCCCAACACGAGCAAGAGTGTTTGACTCCCACTTGCACTAGGTGCAATCATTAATTACCTTAATTCCCATTGCCCTAACATGACGCTCATGTTTCACTTGTGCAAGCGGCTTAGTAAGAGGATCAACGTCATTGTTTATGCGATATAACCTATCGTACAACCATGTCACGTCCCTTTTGTCACGCGATAATTTAGTCAAGGATGAGGCATGGTAAATGTCAACTTCCTGTTTTTGACCATTACTTTCTCAATTCTTGAGTAGTCTAACAATTGAGATGGAAACTCCTTTCCATCGTAGTATGGCCATACATTTCTCAGACTCACTCATCGAGGGGCCCAGATTATCTCTCTACAAATGTGAAGGACAAATTCCATCTTGACCATTCACATTCCTCTCGCATGAAAACACCGATCCCGATCCAAGCCTTTATCATCACCCGGTCAAAGGTGACTTTTGACTAGGTCAAAGACAGCGACTCATCATGTAGGAATCCATGATGATCTCAGTCAAAGGGCGTTGCGACGTTAGCTTATACATGAGAAAAGCTTAGACTTATTCCATGCAGCTTTCTCATAGTGGGTCGGTCCAAGACCTTGTACTCTTACAGTGCCTATGACTTTGATTCGTATCTCCATACCTCATCAAAGTCACACTGTCTTATCTCATCTTCGCTCCCGCGTAGATGACCGACTGTGGACATTTAGGATAATCTATTAGATATATCCAAAGGATACGCTTATCAATGTAAACATGCAAGCAAAATGATAACAAAGGAGAATACTTTAATCGTCTAAAGTATAATGACTTGCTTTCTCCTGGTACTTTGCATAATAATTTTTTTGTATCACCTCTATCATTGATTTCTCTGATACGGAATAGCGCCGCTATTGTCACAGAACAAGTCTATTGGATTTGAGATGGTAGGGACCACCCCTAGTTCATTAATGAACTTACTAATCCAAAAGGCCTCCTCAGCTACATCTGATGCTGCTATATACTTAGCTGCTATTGCATAATCAACTACAAGGCTCGCTTAGAGCTCTTCCACCACCGCACCACCATTCAACAGAATACATACCCCGATTGCGATCTTGAATCATCTTGGTCGGTTTGGAAACTCGCATCCGTGTAACCAGCCACACAGAGCTCATCTTCCAAGCCACCATATACCAAGAATAAGTCCTTAGTCCTTCTCAAGTACTTAAGGATATTCTTGATGTAAGTCCAAGTGACCCTCACTGGGATCTTGTTGATATCTGCTGGTCATACTCAAGGCAAATGACACATCGGGTCGAGTACATAACATGACATACATGATAGATCCAATGGCGGAGGCATATGGAATCTTACTCATGCGGTCTCTTTGATCTTATGTACTAGGACACAGATTCCTACCGAGATGGATGCCATGAGACATGGGCATATTACCCCTTTTTGAATCCTGCATACTGAATCTATGCGTATCTTGTCTATGTATGTGCTCGACTTAGGCCTATCACCTCTTAGATCTATCTCTATAGATCCTAATCCCAAGGATGTAAGTGGTTTCGCTTAAATCTTTCATTGAGAAAGACTTTCCTAACCAAGACTTGACACTGCAAGGTAGGAATGTCATTCCCAATGAGTAGGATGTCATCAACATAAAGCACTAGAAATACAACCGTGCTCCCACTAACCTTCTTGTAAACACAAGGTTCATCTATGTTTTGAATGAATCCAAACTCTTTGACTACTTCATCAAAATGATGATTCCAGCTCCGAGATGCTTGCTTCAATCCATAAATGGATCTTTGAAGCTTGCAAACTTTACTGAGTCCTCGGACGCTCAAAACCCTCGTGTTGTGTCATGTACACATCCTCAAGGAGCTTCCGTTAAGGAAGGCTGTTTTGACGTCCATCTGTCATATTTCATAGTGATAATATGATGCAATGGCAAGAAGGATTCTGATTGATTTGGCCATTGCAACTGGGGAAAAGGTTTCATCATAGTCCACACCATGAGTTTGAGTGAATCCTTTTGCAACCGATCGTTCCTTGAAGATATTTACTTTGCCATCCATGTCCGCTTTCTCTTTGAAAACCCACTTGCACCCAACGGTTTTTACACCTTCAGTGGATCGACTAAGGCCCATACCTCATTGTCGTACATGGATTGCATTTCGACTTCATGGCAAGAAATCCATATCTCTGAGGCTGTAGCCGTGTTCTATCGGACCTTCGTGGGTCTTTTGTTACATGAGTAGGCTCAACAACTTGTTGTGAGTCTTCTCCGGTTTCCATCTGTGGTTCTACATTGTCCTGTGACTCTCGAACTTCTTCGAGGTTCACCTTACCCCCACTGGTTCTTTTAGAGATAAAGTCTTTTTCCAAAAAGACACCATTCCGAATAACAAAAATTTTGTGATCGATGGGATTGTAGACATAGTATCCTTTAGTTTCATTAGGATACACCACAAAAAGGCACTTTGAGGATCTGGATCATAATTTATCAGAGGCTTGATGTTTGACATAAACCTCACATCCCCAAATTTTAAGAAATGACAAACTGGGTTTCTTCCCAGTCCATATCTCATATGGTGTCTTTTCAACCGCCTTTGACGGAACACGATTTAGTGTGAACGCAATGTTTCTAGTGCATGGCCCCAAAAGGAAGGTGGAAGATCTGTTTGACTCATCATAGATCGAACCATATCTAATAGAGTTCGATTCCTCCGCTCGAAACACCATTCCATTGAGGTGTTTCTGGAGGAGTAAGTTGCGAGATGATCCCACAACTCCTTAGATGGTCAATGAACTCTTGGCTCAAATATTCACCACCCCGATCAGATCGAAGTGTCTTAATTGTTTTGCCAAGTTGATTTTGCACTTCATTTTGGAATATTTTGAACATTTCAAAAGATTATGACTTATGTTTCATTAAATAGATATATCCATATCTACTGAAATCGTCTATAATGAAGTACAAATGACCTCCTCTGGCAGGTGTATTCATTGGTCCACACACATCAGTATGTATGAGGCCCAATAAATTGGTGGCTCTCTCACTGTGTCCAAGAAAGGTGCCTTTGTCATCTTTCCCAATAAACAAGACTCGCATGTATCAATTGATTCAAAATCAAATGAGTTAAGAAATCCATCTTTATGGAGTTTCAAAATGTGTTTCTCATTTATATGGCCTAGACGACAATGCCATAGATAGGTCAGATTCAAATCATTTGACTTGAACCTTTTAGTAGTTATGTCATAGATATTTCCATTCAATTTTCTATTGTCCTTGAGATCCTACATTTATTCAAATGTAAGATCCACATGTAGTATCCAATACCTATGTTGAGGAAGTAGAAAAGCGAATATCTATGACATAGATACTTGAAGTGATAGCCCCGCTATCCTTCTTGTTCTTGTCTAGATCTTCGAGGTAGAGTTTGCAATTTCTTTTCAAATGACCAAATTCATTGTAAAAGAAGCAGACTCTATCCTTTGGAGGTTTTGCCTTCTTAGCTTTCGCCATACCCCTTCCCTTTTGAACGGACAAAACAGAATTGGGCCTCTCTAAGGCTCAGCTTGGCAGTTTTGAGCATCCCATGCAGTTCAGAAATTGATTCCTCCATGTTGTTCATGTTGTAATCCATGACAAAGTTATCATAACTTCCTGGGAGTGAGTTCAATATCACATCTGTAGCTAACTCCTAGGACATGGGGAATCCAAGCCTCTCAAGCCTTGCCTGTTACTGGAACATTTCCGTAGGATGAACAATCATCTCATGCAAGGATCAAAACCAAAACATAATTAAGGACTGTGACACAACATGGCTCACCTAACCTAGAATCCTCTCAAGCCAATGAGAGGACTTCTCTAGATAAAATTAAAGAAAAATACATATGAGAAACCTCGTTTCAACATACGAGGGGAGTCAGATGAGATGAGAATTTTACATAGAGAATGTTTAGAGATAGGCATGGCTCGCAGGCCATATTTAAAAAAATACAACATTTGTAAATTCTAGAGCCATATTGTTCACCATACCCAAACAAGTTGAATCACACCATATATTTAATTCATACAAATATGCAATAACATATTATGGTTAAAGTTATCATGATATAAATTCTCTAATTTATATTCATGATTTAAAATCTCGCGCTACTGACAATCAGCCGGGATTCCTACGGCGGTCGAGTAGGAATTATTTCCCTCGCTCTCTAATTTATAAATTCAAAATAACTTCTTGTTTTCGAAAATTATTTCCCAAAAAATCGTGATTTTTCAAAAATAATTTCCAAAATTTTCAAACCCCAGATTCGCTGTTCGAGTATGACCGCACGAATAAGAGTCGTCCTTAACGTGTTCGATCTTGAATGTCCGAACGTGATCAAGCCGAACCTAACCATCGTTGAATCTGGATAGTTCAGAAATACAAACGAGTTGAAGGACAAACCCTAACGTCCCGACCTCAATCAGCGTCCATGCATGATCAACGAATCTGAACCTTTCAGAACGTGATCGTGTTTGAACGTTTTCGACCCCAATCAAATTGCGCGACTTTAACGTGATCTTCGATCTGAACCTTTCAGAACGTGATCGAAAAAGCCACAGAATCCGAACCTAACCCTAGCGTGAAACAGCCGTATTCATAACGCGATCTTTTCGAAAAAATATGATCTTTTGGATAAAAGATGAATGCTTCAAAAACGGTTTATCATATATTTCGATTTTAAGCATGCAAGATTCGGTTTAAAGCATATATATCACATATATAAAGCATACGCAAAACCTGATTTAAACGCACGTTGAGTTGGCTCTGATGCCACTGTTAGGATCCGTACACGCAGCGGAATAAAACTTTTACGAATCCCTTAGGCAGATCGCTCAATAGCGTTTAAATCTCATTTAGGGTTTCCGAATCATACCTATGCGGAGGGAGGGTTCAACGCTCCGTTGGCGTTCGCGCCTGGAACCTCGAGCGTCGTACGCGTCGAACGAGGAGGCATCCTTTTGTGCTTTTTGGTCACGTGGGCTAACACCTTCTTGTTTGATCAGACAGGAGCAGACTACGCGTGTCCTCTCCCTCTACCGGTATCCACACGAACGGCCTTCAACACTGACGGCAGCATGCTAGTGCCTCAGTATTCTTGCGTCTCTCTCTTTTCTATCTAGGGTTTCTCGCGGCTTTTCTAATACGCTCGACTAAAAGTCCCTCTAGGTTTTTCTAAACCTAACAGGCGTATTATATTCAAAACAAATTTTGAATCTGGATTAAAAATATATTAATTAAATCTATCTGATAGATCTAATCAAATCTATTTTTTTAATCCGAATTAAAAGCCCTATGATTTAATTTATATTTATAAATTAAATCAAGATATGATATCGTTATATTTAATTTAAAATGAGATCTGATATCTCAGTTCAAATTAAATCGATATGCAATATCTTTATTCGAAAATTAAATCTGAGATACAATATCTCAATTTATTATAGTTATTTAATTTATCAAATAAATTAAATACTATATATAATAATATTATTATCAATAAATAATATCATTATTATTTTCGAATAATATATTTATATATGTATGTATATCTATATACACACACATCCTAGATTAAATAAGTATTCATTAAATCTTAAACACATTTAAGATTCAATGAATCTGGACACTCTTGCTCGTGTTGGGCCATTCTTGTGTGCGACCCTGCAGGCCCACATGAGATTGGCAGCGGGCCAATACTGTACCATCCCACAAGTCACAAGCGGCCTCTAGCAAGACATTGCGACTACCCAATTCATATGGGGATCGTTGATAAGTACAATGACTTGCCCCTAGGGCATAATTTCTAACACTTTTCTGGTATAAACGTTAACAACTAAAATAGTTACATTAACAACAAAATCAATATTCGTTAACAACTAAATCAGTCGCATTAACAACAATATTTTAACAACTAAATCAGTTACATTAACAACAATATCAGCCCCAGTTAACAACTAAATCAGTCACATTAACAAGTAACGTTTTAATGAAAAATCTCAGAAAAGGCCCTAGGGCCCTTTTTGGTATGTGAAAGTTGTTGGGGCCTTTTTGAAATTTTGGGCCTTAATTAGACCCCTGTATAGATTTTCCCTAAATTTTATACAATCCCGATTAGCCATAATTTCACCCTCCTACCGCTGGTTAAACATAAGTGAGTGACAAGGGAGTTGCTTTTAGGATTAGAAAATCCTGATCTCAAGCATATCCACTACTTCGTCCTCCAAAATTCTGAAATTGCCACTTTTTAGTCATAAAGGCACAAAGTGTCATGAGCCCTAAAAATCAATTTAGCTCCTTTAATCGAGAAAGCACTCACACTCCTTGACCTTCGAATTTGAGCATAAGGACTGAGGCGTTATAAGTGGTATCAGGGTCAACTCTTATCTTTTCCTTCCATTTCTATATATTCGATTTGATCATCATGAGGTGACGTACTGCTCTAAAACAAAGGATTATCACTTTTAGCACTGTGGTTAGCAATCCATAAGGTTAAGCATGCTCCAATGATGGAAGTTTGACCTCCTGGGAAGTTCTTCGTGCTAGGCGCTTCGAGCTTTATAAGTGGTATCAGAGCCAGCTTCTCACTATATATAAGTGGTATTAGAGCCAACCTCTCATCATTTTCCTTCCATTTACATAGATTCGATTTGATCATCTTGATGTGACGTATTGCTCCAAAACAAAGGATTATCCCTTTTAGCACGGTGGTTAGCGTGCTCAGACAAGGGAAGTCTGATCTCTTGGGAAGTTTCTCGTTCTGAGGCGCTTTGAGCATTATAAGTGGTATCAGAGCCAACCTCTCATCGTCACACTGTAATGGCCACCTGAGCGAGGGGATGGGGCTGAAATCTCATTCTCACTCGGTGATGGGCTGTGGTGGCCCCTAGAGGATGGAATGGGGGAACCCTCTTGGGAAGTTACTCTTTCTGAGGTGCTTCAAGCGTTGTAAATGATATCAGAGCCAACCTCTCATTGTTTTCCTTCTATTTCCATAGATTCGATTTCACCATCAAGGGGTGACATACTGCTCCAAAACAAAGGATTATCCCTTTTGTTAACAAACTCATTAGAAATATCGGAGCTGGTCCTTGAGAAAGCACTCAGACTCCTTGACCTTCAAATTGGAGCCTTCTTACGTGCTTGTTCTTGAAATTCTCTCGGCGATACGGTAACCAAAGAGGAAGTAGAATTCCCTTTCTTGGAAGATAATTTGAAGGCTCCCATAGTCATGGCATAAACGAAAAAATTGGAAGTAACTGCCTAGGAAAATTGTGAGAAAAAAGGTTGGGCTCAAGGGTTCAACTTTTGGAAAATGAGAAGAATAGAATATATCGGGTGATGATATAGAAAGAGGGAGGGAAACTTAATAGAAAAGAAAAGAATGTGTTTACATTCTATAGAAGAGACAAAATTCTAAGAAATTGACCAATTTGTTTTTGGCATCACAGTGATGGAAGGTGAACTGGCTTTTACTAACCAAAGCAAAACTCAACTTGCATTACATTCAATAGCGGTGTGTCACGGCCTGACCGTGGAAGTCCCACATCTGGGAGGATTAGGGGTATCTGGGACATATATAATTTGGAGTACCCTCTGATATCAGCATATGCTTTTAGCATGGTAGTTAGTGCTCCACAAGATTAAGCGTGCTCAAACGAGGAAAATCTGGCCTCTTGTGATGTTCCTCATGCCGAGGCGCTTCAGCGTTATAAGTGGTATCAAAGTCAACCTCTCAGTATAGGCACTTTAAGTGGTATCAGAGCTAACTCTCATCTTTTCTTTCCATTTCTATAGATTCGATTTGAACATCTCGAGGTAACGCTCTAAAACAATGGATTGTCCCTTTTGTTAACAAACTCTTAGAAGATATCCTTCTATTTCCATAGATTCAATTTAACCCTCTCGAGGTGACGTACTGCTCCATAACAAAGGATTATCCCTTTTATTAACAAACTCATTAGAAATATCGAAGCATGTCCTTAAGAAAGTACTGGCACTCCTTAACATTCGAATTGGAGCCTTCTTACGCACTTTTTCTGTAAATTCTCTCGGCGATACGGTAATCAAATGAGAAGTTAAATTCCCTCTCCTGGAAGATGCTTTGAAGGCTGCAACAACCATGACATAAATAGAAAAATTGAAAGTAACTAATTTCATAGCCTAAGAAAATTGTAAGAAAAAGGGTTGGGTTCAAGGGTTCCAAGCCAACCTCTAAGGAGATAGGGTGGATTGAGGCACTTTGAGTGTTATAAGTGGTATCAGAGCCAACTCTCATATTTTCCTTCCACTTCTATATATTCGATTTGACCATCTCAAGGTGACGTACTGCTCCAAAACATAATGGGTTACCCTTTTGTTAACAAACTCTTGGAAATATCGGTGCTGGTCCTTGAGAAAGCACTCACACTCCTTGACCTTCGAATTTCTTGAATTTCAAATTAGAGCATATGGCCTGAGGTGCTTTGAACGTTATAAGTGATATCAGAGCCAACTTTCATCTTTTCTTTCCATTTCTATAGATTCGATTTGACATACTTCTCCAAAACAATGGATTATCCTTTTTGTTAACAAAATCATTAGAAATATTGGAGCTTGTCCCCGAGAAAGCACTCACACTCCTTGACCTTCAAATTGGAGCATAAAACTGAGGCGTGTTGAGCATTATAAGTGGTATCAGAGCCAGTCTCATCTTTTCCTTCAATTTTTATACATTCGATTTGACTATCTTGATGTGATGTACTGCTTCAAAACAAAGGATTATCCCTTTAGGAACGATGGTTAGCGCTCCACACGGTTAAGCGTGCTTAGACGAGGGAACTCTAACCTCCTAGGAAGTTCCTCGTGTTGAGGAATTAGGGCATTATAAATGGTATCAGAGCCAAGATCTCATTGTTACACTGTAGTTTCCCCCTGAGCAAGGAGATGAGGGTAGACCCTCACTCGGTGATGGGTTGGAGTGCCCCTCCGTGGATGAAATGAGGAACCCCTCTGGAAAGTTCCTTGTGCTGAGGTGCTTCAAGCGTTATAAATAGTATCAGAGCCAACCTCTCATCGTCACGCTATGGTGGTCTCTTGAGTAAGGAGATGTGGTGGACCCTCACTCGGTGATGGGCTGTGGTAGAACCCCGTGGATAAAATGGGCTACCAATGCTAAGGGCATCACTTAGATGGGTGGGGAGCTTTTTACAACCTGGGCGTGGAATTGTTCCATATCGGACAGGATGAGGGGGATTTTAGGGAATATATAATATAGAGTGCACCTTTGCTCCCCGTGGATAGAAAGGGGGACCCGTGATAGGGGTATCACCTAGATGGGTAGGGGAGCTTGTCACGAGTAGGGTGTGGGGGTTTCTGTTTGTTTTCCCATGAAATTCTTCTTTTCCGAATAAGCGGAGAACATGTTTAAACCTTTGATGAGACCTAGGTTCCTATGCTAGGAGATTGTGGAATAGACCTTAGTAGAGGTTTATTATACTTTACTATTGTCAATTGAAGATGATCTAGTTATTTTTATCTACACTTTGGCTAACACTAAGGAGATTGTGGCATAGACCTTCTACATATTAGACGTCTTTGATTTGCGCTTCATCTTTTTCAGCAATTTCACCAATTCCGGCTATTCTACTTGGTTGGTTTCCTTCAAAAGTTACTTTTCCACCCGATTTTGATTTCATTGTGACAAATTTGGATTGATCTCTAGTCATGTGTCTCGAGCATCCGCTATCAATGTATCAGTTATTGTTCTTTGATACTCGTAGGCATACCTACAACCAATGACAATTAAGCCTTAGGTGGTATCTTTTCTTGGGTCTTTTTTGGTTAGTTTGGACAATAGGAAACACATATGATCCCTTAGGTACCCATTTATAAGTACCTACTGGTTTATCAACTCTTTCCCTTCTATGAAAGCAGGAAGATATACTATCCCCTTCGATTGCAATAGTTACAATGAGCGAAATGATTGGATGAATGTACAGATTTTCAAAAATTTAAACCCATTCCACTTTGAGATATACATTTTTATCACAAACATATAAATAAAAATCCAACCTTTTCTGAACAGGACTTAGAGAAGAAAGAACTGAAAGATGTTGAGCATGAGAGAATCATGTATTCAACATGTATGAAAATTCATACCCAAAAAAAAAACATGTATGAAAACAAGAATCCAAAGCTGTATAATCCCATGCAAAACAGATTTCAAGCAAAAAGGAAACCCAAAAATGTAAAACATCCAACCAACATTCAAACACACATGGGAGAGAAAGAGAGGCATTAAAGGAATAAAATAAGAATTTATATTATTGCAGCATACAATAAAATAAAAATAAAAAAATCCTAAAGAATGTGATATAAACACTTAGGAAATCATGCTTTTGAAAAATTTATGATTTTGCGCAGCGGAGAAAAAAAAAAGTTTATATGAAGCATGATGAAACATATAAGCAATTTATATTACATGCTCATAAACAAAAAATAATGACAGCCTCAGAATCATCGCGGCTCTAATGCCAATGTTAGAAAATAAGATAAAGAGAGGATGCGAGCATACCGAGTCGGCTCATGGAATCCGACAGTGTAGCTCACACAAAAGATTAGACTACAAGATCTAACCTGGTTTGTACAGCAATGCAGAAAGAAATATGGAAGAGAGCAGAGAAAGCGCAAGAAGATTCAATTGCTCTGGGGTGAGTCACAATACTTGGTGGATGCCTCTATTTATAGAATCCCAGAGAGCTCCTCCTTCTTACCCACCAAGCTGCATTAAACCCTCTAAGAACTCATGATTGAAATCCTCAATCAAGAGGTTCATCTTCCAAATCAACATAAAATGTTGATTTGGCTGACTAATCACACATAAGTGTGATTATATCAGCAATAATTGCTAGCTTATTCTTTTTTTCATTTGATTCGGATTTTTTCCAAACAAATAGTCTAGTCAATTAAGGGCGGACTCGGACTAAAAGTCCAACATAAAATTTGTATTTTGGCAAAAGTGTCAATTTGGTTGTCAAATTTTATACAAGGTTTTAGTTTGCCGTTCATTTATAAAGTATCTTTTTACTCATTTATTCCCAACAATGTTAATCACAAATGATGATTTTTATCAATTACTTTTATTTTTTAATATTAAAATTAATATATCAGAAATTGAGAAAAAAAAAATTCAATCTGTAAAATTTTGATGTTATCATCTTTTGCTAACATCGTTTAAAAGATTGAAAAAATATTTTATAAAATTAAAGAATCAAAATAAAACCTTACGTAAAGTTAAGAGATTAAAAGTATATTTTTACCAAAGAAATATAAAAAAAAATCCTTTAATTTTAAATTATAAAACTATTATATTAAAGGATTAAAATTTAAGTATGGTTTGTCAACATTTAATTACAATTTAAATTTGCTGAGTGGGCATTTCTCATTAATGAGATTAAGTGATTAAAAATGTAATGCACTTTATAATTTTAAAGGACTAAACTAAAATTTAATGAAAATTTATACTTCAGACACATTAAAACAAGTAGATTTTAAGTTTTGCAATAAATATAAATAACGGAAAAATAAACAAAGAGTAATGGATAAAAATATTTTGGTTGAAAACAATATAGAATATTTATTATCTTAAATTTCACCATATATATATATATATATATTAGCGGACTTATTTTGGTACTTTCATCTCTATTTTAAATATTTATGGGTAATTTTAAACCTTCTCTAAAAGTATAATATTCTACCCATGCATTTTGGGAATAAGTATCTTTGCACCTTTACCATTTTTGAATTAAGGTTCTGGGTATTTTGATACTTTCATTAAAAATAATGTGGGTCCCATTATAAAAAATAGTGACCATTAGCTTATTTTAACAAACATGACATTTTTCCTACGATATTGAATATTTATAAGTAGTTTTACACTCAAAAAAAGTTTAGTGTTTAACACATATTGGATAAATAATTTGGGTAGATTTGCACTTTTGCCATTTTTTAATACTCCTCCGGTTCTATATATAAGATATAGTTTGTAGTGTAAATTGCACTACAAACTATGTCATATATTTAAGATCGGAGGTAGTACTTGTTACATAGGAAGATTTTATGTAATTTTTATATTTTTATTATCAAATAATTTTATAAAAAATATATAAACATATAAAACTATCACATAATAAGTAGTTCAAAATTAAATCATAGTGTGTTTTTCATTTTGTAAGTCTAAGAATAATATCAAGAAACAATCGTTTAAAATAATCATTTGAAGAATACAAACATATATATATATATATATTGTTGGGTAAAGGTGCAATTTTATACATGTACTTTACCCCCGGGAGCACCCAGCACTACGAGCTTTTTTTTTGAGCAAAAGTACACACGTGGTTACGTTTTAGGAGCGCCCAACACCACGGCGGTTAGTTGACCGTCAACTTGGATGGAACGCTGACATGGCGTGAGTGGCGCTGATTTGGACTGACAAGCTGATTTGGACGCTGACGTGGACGATGATGGTAAGGAAAAAAAAAACCATTTTGCCCTAAGTTTTTATAAAAAAAAAAAACTAAAAATACCCCCTCCCCTGGTGGGCCCCACCATCGGCCACCCCACTGCCGGTGGCCGACCACCGCCCGCCGTCAGCCGGCGGTGGTGGGGTGGCCGGTGGTGGGGCCCATTGGGGAGGGGGTATTTTTAGATTTTTTTTTAAAACTTGGGGCAAAAGGGTAATTTCACCTAAAACTAAGGGCAAAAGTGTAATTTCACCCGCGTTACTGTTCACTTCTATCCAAGTTGATGGTCAACTAACCTCCGTGGTGCTGGGAACTCCCAAAACGTAACCACGTGTGTACTTTTGCTCCAGAAAAAAGTTCGTGGTGCTGGACGCTCCCGGGGGTAAAGCACATGTATAAAATTATACCTTTACCCTAGTTTGTTTCTTATGGGGGTTCATAAATTTTTTAATTTATTAGTACCGAAAGTTACTCTTTTTTTAAGGAACATGTCAATTACCAATTGAGTGGGGAGGAAGAGACGAGGGAGAGAGATATTCCAAACCAAAAGGCAAATTTAGAGGGAAAAGTAAAGAATAAAGAGAGGACAAGGCAATGTAATCTATTTCCTTTTAAACTGATCTCGTATCTCTAACGGTTGTACATTTTATTCTTTTAAAAAAACTTATTGAGCACGCTAGGAATTCCTTTCTTTAAGGGTAAGATTTATTTATTTATTTTTTTTAAATATCAACATTAAATTTAAAAGATAAAAAGTCATGCAAGCATTTAATGGAACTAGGGGGTTAGGGGTGACCCCTAAAATTATATAATAGAATTTAGATGTTTAGAAAATTACAATTCAGCTTTATAAAAATTTCAATATTTTCATTTTAATTCTTATTAAAAGTTTCATGGAGGGACTACAATAAAAAGGGTTAAGGTGCAATTTTACACATGAAGTTTACTCCCAGGAGCGCCCAGCACCACGAAGTTTTTTTAGGAGCAAAAGTACACACGACGTTACGTTTTGGGAGCAAAAATATCATGGGCCGTTAGTTGACCGTTAGTTGACCTTTAGTTGACCGTTAGTTTTTTAACGGCCCGTGGTATTTTTGCTCCCAAAACGTAACGTCGTGTGTACTTTTGCTCCTAAAAAAAGTTCGTAGTGCTGGGCGCTCCCGGGGGCAAACTTCATGTGTAAAATTGTACCTTAACCCCAATAAAAATCTTAAACTTTTAATAGGGTTTAAATGTAATTATATGAACATCTAAGATATATTCTATAATTTTCGTCTCCTAATTACAATTCATGCTCTTAAATATCTTTGTAGCTAATGTGGGAACTGGGAATAGTCCCCACACTCCCAATATATTCGAACTTGGAATTTTGATTTCCATATATTCATATCTCTTTATTTTTGAGAAAATTTCAAATAAATACCATTTGAATTTGTAAAACCCCTAGAAGTCTGTCGAATTTATAAAAAGACTGAGAGGTACCAATGACCTATGAGGGATATACAAATTCGCGTGAAATTACCTTTTACCCTTAGTTTTAAAAAAATCAAAAAAATAAAAAAAAAACCCTCGCCGGCCGCCGGTCACCGGAGGCCCCCCCCCAAAAAAAAACCCCACCCCCCAAAAAACAAAAAAACCCCATCGGTGGCCGCCGGCCGGCCAGCACCCAGCCGCCAGCGGCCCTCCGGTGGCCAACGGCCGGCGAGGGTTTTTTTTTTTAAAAAAAAAAAACTAAGGGCAAAAGGGTAATTTCACGCGAATTTGCATATCCCTTATAGCTCCTTGGTACCTCTCAGTCTTTTTACAAATTCGATAGACTTCGGAGGGTTTTACAAATTCAAATGGTATTTATTTAGAATTTTCCCTTCATTTTTTCTCACCTTTGGTCATACTCATACATCATCACCCTTTCATTTTTTTTTTTTTAACAATATTTTGAAGGTTGAACCGAATGTTAAATATAAAAAAGTCAGTAGATCTCGACTTTTATGATTCAACCGGTGGTTGAAGCGACAACATAATAATTAAAAGAAGGCAAAAACATAATAATTAAATAATTTTTTTCCAAAAATAATTATATACATATAATACACACACATATATTTAGAAATAAATTCATAATAAGTCTAGTTGTCATCATAAAAACATCATAATATATAAATTGTTTAATGAAATAACACTATATGATATGACTACGAATATATAGTATGAAAATATATTGAATTTTTTTAGAAGGCGAATTTTTTAATTTTCACAACTTTTTTTTATACATATTTTTAACATTTTTCTGTAGTCCCAAAACCCATTTCTAAACGTTGTTTCAGTTAACAGTCCAATTCCGTGATTCAGTTCAATGGCAGCCCTAGTCTTGTCAAACCTGACTCTACCTGTCTACCATAAAGACGTTTTTCCAAGGTTCTAAAACCGGACCGGTCGGGGTACTGGGTTAAGGGTTAGTGGGTCAGACCGGGGTCAACCCGGGCTAGACCGGTGAGGTATAAAAAATTAGAAAATAATTAATTTCTTATCACACCAACCTAAATTTGACATACTATATATCATTTCAATATTTTAGATCAGTAGCAAAATAACCATATACTTCAATACTTGTGACATATTCAGATATTCCTAACAATTTTCTTTACAACCTACATTTGAGACAATATATTCATGATAGTAAAATATCAAAAACAAGTATATGATGATAAAATATTCTCAAGCAGGATCCTTTTTAACACCAGAATGTGTGGGAGGATTGCTAGACTCGAGATTGGGAATGGTAGTATTCTAGGCACCTTCATTATTAAAACATTCAACAATAATAAACTCGAAGCTCGCACAATGGAACGAAGCTTTAAATCGAGATGAACAAAGCTCTTTCACGGTTTCACCTCAAGAAATAAACAAGATCTGTGAGGCAAAATTTCAAAAAAAAAAAAACCTAAAAAAATAAAATAAAATTGTCTGACCGGGTCACCCTGGTAACCCGTCCGGGTCACACCGGGTTTCACCGGGTCAGACCGGGTTGGACCGGGTTAGACCGGTTTAACCCTAAACCGGACCGGTTTCACGGCCGGTTCCCAGTCTAAACCGGCCGATCCGGTCCGGTTTCACAAACCATACGTTTTTCTAATCCAAACCGAAACATCATTCAGTTCAATTCTTTAATCATTGTTTTTAAGTACCACTCTGATCTTATAAAATAAGTCTAATTTGATCAAATCTCACATACCAAGAAAAGTTAGGTATCTCAATGATTATAGAGCAAATTTCCAACTTTACCCTCATTTATGAATGAATACCTTTTAAAATTTATTGTCAAATCTCTCTCATCTTTTTCTCTTCCCAACATAACTAGCCAATCTCTCATCATCAAGAAAAGGCTGTATTGGAAGCAAGAAACCACACAGACCCTAATTTTTTTATAAATTAAAGTATGGTCATTTTATTTTGTTGTAATAATCCAAATTCGATTAATCCTTCTTACAAAGATAGGTCACTTATTACATCAACCATCAGTCTGTCAATAATGGATTAATTGACTACTTTAAGAAAGCATAAATTATGGTCCCCTTTATTTAATGTCAGAAATAATCAAAGGAACATACTTTTAAGAGAAAATATACTTTCTGAAAAGGCAATGAAAGATTATGATTCCGCAGCCTCCTTATCATAATAACTTTATCAGCTTTATGGCAAACTAAAGTGAGTACAATAAAGCTTCTTTTGAGGGGAGCCCGAATTCTTTTAATTTCAAAGGGAAAAATTTGTTTGTTTTACTAAATTTTGATTGTATAATTTATTTGAATTATATGATGTCACATGATACATTACATACAAAATACTCAAAATAGTACAACACTCAAACATCATTATCATCATGAGCCAAATATAGCATTTGTAATTCTCATGAAAATTATAAAAGATACTCCCTCCGGTTCTAATTATAAGACAACATTTTAGAGTTGGTTTTAGTCCTAATTATAGGACAACATTCTAATTTTTGTCAATTTCTTCCAAAAATACCCCTATTTTATTCTCTCAAGTGTGTTTGATTTTTTATGATTATATTTATATGTATGTATATATGTATGTCTATATACAAATATACATACATATATACACAGACACATATACATAGACACACACACACTACACACACACATATCTGTGAGTGTGTGTGCCTGTCAATATATATGTGTGTAAATATATATGTGTGTGTGTGTGTGTGTGTGTTTATATGTGTGTGTCTATATATATATATTTGTGTGTGTATTCATATATATGTGTGTAGATATATGTATGTATGTGTGTGTACATATATAAACACACACGTGTATATATATATATATTTGTGTGTGTGTATTCACATATATGTGTGTAGATATATGTATGTGTGTGTGTGTGTTTAGATACACACACATATACACACACACATATATGTGTATATAATAAGACCATTATTTCAATTAAAAACCGTGTGGAAATGAAAATTCTAAATCAGAGAGGTATGTGGTAGGGGTTGTTAATTCACTTTTACTTATGTCATTTTAAATTTATATAAGGGCATTTTAGGAAAATGAGTAAAATTAACTAATTTAACTTCTCTCCTTAATCTCTCCAAAATCAGTTAAATATGTCCTATAATTAGAACCGGAGGGAGTATTAATTAGAAACTCATTATTATTGTTGTTGTTATACTTTAATTATAAACATTATCATCATTATCACTATCAATGCACTTTTCTATTGAATTGTATTAAAAGCCCATAAATCTCTCCCTTCTATTATTGAAACAAAAATTTAATTATATAAAATTTAATTAACTTTTATTGAATTTAATTACAATGTTCTGATAAAAATTAATTAATTACAATGGCACACATTTTATTTAAAAAAAAAACATAAAATTACGTTGAAAATAAAAGGTATGATTATATAATTTTCGCAAACTTAAAGCCCAATCTATATAATTTAGGGAGAATTAAAGCATCATGTAATAACAAGTTCCATTGCAAAAAATGATAACAGGTTCATGATGCTCACTTGTTATTAGGACTTTTTGTTAATTATATTATTTCCTTAGGATTTCATAATTAGATGAAATTTTTATAGGTTTTAAAGATAAAAAAATATCCATATAATTTCTCAAATAAAATAATATGTGTACTGTACATGTTATATAAATATAAAAATAAATTGATTGCATAATTTTGAAGGATAAAAGTATTAATGGGGAAGACAAAGAACAAATACTTTTTTTTGGCGAAGAAGTTATACCTATACCAAATATAAAGAACACAGTTAGGAAAATTTAAACCCCATTTACATTGACAAACCAAAGCAAACAAAAAAGGAATAGTTTCTTCGTCAAGAAACCCTTATAGGCTTATATGTTTGTGTCTGTATATATATATATACACATACGCAAATATCGTGATACACAAAGCAACATATATTCAAAACACTGTTTCTGTTTGATAATAATAAGAGAATAAAAGCACAGGCATATATATATATACATGAAGACAAGAACATCATCAACTTCTGTTGGTCCTGTGTATGACGACTTCGAGCCCAGCACTGAATTCTCTGAGAATAATGAAGCTCACTTTCTGCGGATCCTTCTTCCAGGTACGTGTACGTGTGGGAGAGTTCATTGGTTCGATATTGATACGTTTTAAGAGGATATGTACAAAAATTATAAGGGGTTTTTATTTAATTTGCTTATTGGTAGCCATGAGCAAGACATTTCAGGCTTATGAGATTCAAATTTTGTATGATCAAGATTCAAAGTTTTTAATTTATAATTTTTAATAAAGCGATGATTATAAGATTGTATTTAATTTAGATTTTTTTATTAATTAAAATAAAATAAACATTTTCTTGCTTTGTAATGAATGTTGCTGGGTAAGAATAACTCTTCTCTATATCGGAATATCTAACACAAAACCTGTTACTTTTGTTATTACCATGTGTTATATAGTAATTGATGGGAGGTTTTGGTGGTTGCAGGCTTTACAAGAGAAAAAATGAAGATTTCATTTATAAACTTTACCCGAACATTGAATATTTCTGGAGAGAGACAAATTGATAGTGAAAATGACAAATGGGTCCGTTTCAATCAATCATATCCTATTCCACTGAACTGTGAGGAAGAGAAGCTTCAGGCCAACTTTGCTGATGGAGTTCTCACCATTACAATGCCAAAGAAGAATACTTCTCAACATTCTCCTAAAACTGAAGCCCAACAGAAGCCCATGCCCGATAGAAAAGCCCGAGAGGACATCTCTCAGAAAGCCCGAGAAATGCCCCCACCTCCTACATTGGAGGAACCGAAGCCTGAGAAGGCCCAACAGAGAATGGAAGGCCCAAAGCCTGGAAAGGCTCATGATGAGCACATTCCTCAAGAACAAAAGCCTGAGGAAGCTCAGGAGGAGGAAATTCCTTTTAAATTCAGGATTCCTAGAGGGAAAGAAGATTTAGTCCAAAAAATAGGAGATAATGGAAGAGGATTAAAAGCTCTTGGGCCTCAAGAGCCCACCAAGGGGCCCAGGCCTACCAAAACAAAAGATGAAGAAACTGAGCCCAAACCCACAATAATAGAGCCTCAAAGAAAGCCCATTGATGAAACAGAGCAAAGGCCCATGTTAAAGGTTGCTTCTAAAAAGCCCAAAGATGAAAAGCCTGACCAGGGAGCTGAGGAAATTGAGAGGGAAAGGGAAAACAAGAAGGGAGAATTAGAAGGAAAGTTGGCGGGAAAGGCTCAGAAAATGTTCCAAGAAAAGGAAATTAGGACAAGAAAAAGTACTGCAGGAAAAGAAACTCTAATCACAAAAGAGGATATAGTGAGCACAATAGGGAAAGGAATGAGACAAGTGTCAGCTTCAACTTCAGAGGTGGTGACAAAAATTTCAGAAGGAAAATGGAAGGAAGAAGAGAATCCAATGCTTGTAAATATGGGTGCTGCGATTTTAGTGATTGCAGCTTTGGGAGTGTATGTATCCTATAAGCTTACCTTTTCTGGTGGTACCTGAAACTGCAATGTTACGTTCTCTTCTTTAAATCTTTAATAATCATTCTCACAATCTTCAAAAGTAGTACAGTTTCATGATGTGTAATTTCAAATCTCTATATTCATGCAGTCGTTCATATAAGACATATTTAGAGAGTTTATCTTAATATTAAATATAAGACAAAATCTTCATATTTGTCAATATTTTCTTAATTTACTCCTATTGATGTTCCCTCAACGATAATCATGGAGGGAATGGGATAAGAGAATTAATGAATGTAATTATGGTGTTTTAGAAAATACATATAATATTAACTAATTTAACCAAATTTATTAATATAATCAAATTAAATAAATATGTGACTATAGGAGAATATGATTAACACAAACAAAGTTGCGATCATATATGATTTCAATTTCATACCACGAGTTATGTGCATGAATTTGAGTTGTTTTAGACCTTCGAATTGAGGTTTTTTTTTTTAGTAATAAAAAGTTTAGGTGAGTTGGGTCCTAAGAACTTAGGAGGGCTTGACATCCATTTAAAGATTGCCCACCAACAAAGTCATTACATTTTATATTGATGGGATTTATACCTATAATTTTATGGTTATAAGCCAACCCTTTTATTAATTGGACTAGCCTTTTTCTTTGCTAGGCACATGTATCTTTTTTCTTTTTTTTGGCATGAAGGCACGTATATCTTTTTATTGGAGGCAATTATGTTCGAGGCACTGTCGGACACCTCTCTCAACAAAGATTTGAACTTAGGTTCACCATGTTGTGAGGGACACCAACACTTGTTGATTGGATTGTGGTTTTGTTTTCTTTCTTTGTTTTTTTTTTAAATTTTTTGCTGGGCTTTGGATCTATGTGTTTGTCTTTAATGGGTTGAACTATTTGATTAAAAAATAAAAAAGCTTTCTCATTAAAGAAGAAAAAAATTAAATCAATATTTAATTATTTGATTGTTAATTAAAGGGAAAAAAAATACTTTGCAAGAGAGAGAGATCACAACTTCGTAAATAGGGGTCACTCTAATCCTAAAAATAGGTGTTGCCTCTCTCAGTTATTGCTCGCCCTAGCCAGTAAATTATCTGGCTATCTCTGCAAATTAGTTATCTTATAAGATTGCCTCTTCTACTAGAACCTAAGATTGTAATGTTCTCTTCTTTAAATATTTCATCATCCTCACAAAATGTTCGTTCAATTCTTTCATTCAAGAGAGGTGTGAGTGAATTGAGTGATACTAAAATTTTAAACTTAAAACAAAATTTAATGAAGAAATTAAAGATAGAGAGATATCACTGAAGGGATAGACACACGAGATTTATATTGGTTCGGTCTAACTACTTAACCTATGTCTAGTCTTTAGAAATCCTTCTGAGTGTTCATTTTACTTCCAAAATTCACCGGCCTCTTGGTGCCTCAGTATAAGCAAGTTCCTTCTTGAAGAACACTCACTCCTCTTACAATTTGTAATCAATGCCTACACTCAAGGTTCCATAATCTTGAGTAAGTCAATAGTAATAAATGATTCAATAGAATCTGAGTAGATGAATAAACACTGAAGTACGTAAAATTACACAAGAGCACATCATGAGACTTAACAATTATTGACACAGTGAATACTTGCAAACAGTTGGTGCCTTCAATGACCATCGCTTTTTTGAATATAGCTATTGAGAGTATGAGGTCACTTCTTTTATTCTTTGAAATAGCTGTTGGAAGACAGATAAATTTGGTTGGTTGAGGAATGGAGCATTTAATGTGTCTAATACAAAAGTGCTTTTTCCTAATATTTGTGTTGATCAATGATTAAGCACTTGAAATATTCCAAATAAGGGTTTATTAAAGTAAGGAATCAATTACAAATGAAAGGAATATGTTTAGGAATGATTTGAATGACTATCGAAATTTTTGAGACATTGTTCTATCTAAGTGACATCATCACTCAAGTGCTTACTTGAATAAATTTTCAAGATCATTAAATATTTTTTTCAGTATCCGCCAGTATCCTCAGTCAGTATCGTGAAGTATTTTTTTCAGTACCAGTCAGTACCCTGAAATATTTTTTCAACATCCTAAAATAATTTTTCAAGATCATGATGTATTTTTTCAGTACCGGTCAGTATCCTGAAGTATCTTTTTAGTAACTACAGTATCCTGAAATATTTGTTAAAAAAGAAAAAAAAAGGATCAGTGTTGTTTTTTGCGCAGTGGACCGGAAGTGAACGCTAGCGGCAGTGGACTGGATCCAATTCCCTTTAATCAATGGAGCGATTGTTGTTCCCAATGTAGGAAGTAACATTTTAGAAGGAAAAAAAAGCAATTGTTGATTTAAGCCACTTAAAAATTATTTCAGATCTAAAATGATTTTTGACCCGCGGGTTGGCCCTAACCCTTAGGGTTATATAATTTTTTGGCCCGTGCGGGCTATTTAACATATGGGCTTTTTGACCCTATAGGCAGGCTAGGGCGTAACAGGCCGGGGTGGCCCGTTTTGACAGCTCTAGTTAGAGGTTCAAATCCAAAATTTTGTGTATGTTGTAACCTAGTTGAGACGTGTATACTATTTACCCTCAATACCCAAAAGAGATTAAATACTGCTATCAATGAGTATACTTCTTTTTTTTGTTTCTTTTTTTGCTACATGAGAATAACTTAAATTAAATAACATAAATTACATAGGGGAAACTAATCCCAACTCCTCTTGCATGACCAGAGCACCAAGATACTCGGGGAAAACATTTAAAAATGTAGATGACGAGATTCCCTTTTTTGTGAGTGCATCCGCCACCATGTTCCCTTCTCTCGGTGTGTGTATGTGTATATATATATATATTTTATATTAAAATTTTAGGAGAGAGGTTGGACTTACCCACAGTTTAAGGGCAGGGCACTTGGAGCCCCTCCATAAGAAATTCAGGATTAAAAGTACACATGCCTCTACCTTAGTCTGAGCTACTATTGCTTCGCAGACCCTAGGATGTCTCTTCCAGCACCTTGACCAATTTCAGGATCGAACTCCTCTTTTTTAGTGAGAGTGTCTGATCCCTTTACCAGTTGAATCCAAGGATAAGGATCATCCTTCTCTCGGTACATGATGAATCCTTATATCCCCTGCCTCCCTTTCATTGCACAGATAGACCAGAAAATAAGGTCACCTCTTGTGTTGAACTTCTCGTCATTCAGCATATCAATGAGCGCCTTAGCATCTGATTCAACAATGACCCTCCAGAAGCCCAAGTCTCATGCTAAATAAAGGCCCTCTAGAAGAGCCCATTCCTCAGCCTCATGGGCCGGACAAACTCCAATGCAGTGAGTAAACCCAGCTAACCATTGCCCCATGTAGTTCCTGGCTTTGTTTGAGAGTTCCATTTTGGAGGGAAAGGAAAGGGAATGGAGGGTTTTGATAGTCCCTTCCATTGTTTGCAAGTTTTAAGAATAGGAGGGGAGGGAATCATGGATTTTTTTAACTCCCAAACAAGGGAAGGAAATATCCTCTATTTCCCTTCCATCCCATCCCCTCCCCTCCATTCTCCTTACATTCCTTTCCTTCCCCTTCCTTCTAAACTCCCAAACAAAGCCTAACTCCTCCACAAACCGCCTTTCCTGTAGCTTGAGAACAACACCATCAGTATTTAACTTGACCCAGTTAAGATCTGGTGGACACCATTTCTAATTCAGGCTGGAAATTTCTGGAGGTGGATACCATCATCCTGCAATTGAACAAAACGTTTCCATGAAAAAAAAATAACATCGGACCCCTTGTGCCATAACCATAAGAATAACATCAATTTTGGGTATATTGGACCCCATACGCCTCGCTATCACTACCACCCAAGCCCATGTGATGGCAAAGTGGTGAACTTCGGGTGCCATTTTGTTGGTTGAGCCTAGTACTAAGGAAAGAGAAAGCTAACACATTTTCCTCTAACTAAGAATCCTCTCTTTTCATAATATTGTTGAGAGAGAGAGAGAAAGAGAGAGAGAGAGAGTCAAAAATGAAAGTTGGTCCAATTAATAAGAATTTGGCCCATAAGTTAAAATGTCATAGATTTAAATTTTATCGCCGATGTAGGGATCTCATTAGCAAATACTCTTTTTGCTATTTATTATAAGGCATCAACTAGCAAGTTTATTTAGGTTTTTTTTTTATAAGGCACTTGCTTGTTCCTAAGGATCATTAATTATCTTTTTCCATGCATGCCCATAATTAATAAGGGTAGTAGGTAAGAGTAATAATTAATATGATATTAGGGCAATTAGTAGGGGTAATATTGGAAATTACTTAAATTTTAGGACAACTTTATTGACTTTAACTGTTTTTCTTGGTTTGTAAGAATAGTTAGTTGGTGCTTTATAATAAGTGTTGGGATCCGTATACGCAGCGGAATTAAAAACTTTTACGAATCCCATCAGAGTATCCATCAACGATGTTTAAATCAAGGTTAAAAGAATCCGAATCGTACCTATGTGAGGGGTACAACGTTTCGTTCAACTCGGCCTGGTGCGCATCTCAAACGTCGTGCGTCTCGACCGTCATACGTCTCGAATGTGGCGCCATCTCGTTCGATCAAACAGGAGCTGACTTTGAGAGCACTATGCCGAACTATTTGGATTGGTAGGCTACCTTCTCGATCAGCAGAAGTCGACTCTTCGAATTGCCTTCCTCTACCGGTATCCACACGAATAACCTCGAATACAGACGGCAGCGTGCTAGCGCCTTCAGTATTCTTTTATGTATACGTGGGTCCCACCATTTCATGTGTGGGTAGGAATCTTCTTCTTCTCATACAACATGAGAAGTCTAAACCCCATACACACACACACACACACACACACACACACATCCTAGATTAAATACATTATTCATTAAATCTTAGACATATCTAAGATTCAATGAATCTGGACACTTTTGCTCGTGTTGGGCTATTCTTGTGTGCGACCCTACAGGCCCACATGAGATTGGCAGCGGGCCAATACTGTACCAGCCCACAAGTCGCAAGCGGCCTCTAGCAAGACATTGCGACTACCCAATTCATATGGGGATCGATAATGCGATACAACCTATCGTACAACCATGTTACGTCCCTTTTGTCACGCGATAATTTGGTCAAGGATGAGGCATGGATTATGTCAACTTCCTGTTCTTGACCATTACTTTCTCGATTCTTGAGTCATGCGATCAAGGATGAGGCATGGATTATGTCACCCAATTCATAGAATCCATGATGATCTTAGGTCAACGGGCATTGTGACGCGGTTATACATGAGAAAAACTTATGATTTAATCCATGCAACTTTCTCATAGTAGGTCAGTCCAGCACTTTGTACTCTTACAAGTGCCTGTGACTTTGACTTGTATCTCCATACTCATCAAATTCATACTAGTCTTATTTCATCTTCGCTCCCGCGCAGATAACCGATCAGGGAGATTTAGGATAATCTATAAGATATATCCAAGGATCAGTTATCACTATAAACATGCAAATGAAATGATAACAAAAGGAGAACACTTTAAATAATATAAACGTCTAAAGTACAATGACTTGCCCCTAGGGCATAATTTCCAACAATAAGGACTAGAGGGAGTAATATATAAGTAATTCTGTAAGTGTTTTAAAATCTAGAGACGTGCCTAACCCTAATTAATTGACTTCATAATCCAACTCACTTAAACTTTCTTATTATAAAAAATCAAATAGAGGAAACATAAGATGAGTTTCTATAAGATTTATTTATACATGGAGTAAACCCATTTTACCCATTTATGTTGGAACAAATGGTACGGTTCTTGACTCACATGCATATAAAGTAACTAGGAGTTCAATTCCCAGATTTTGTAATAGGGTTAAAGAGCAATTTTACCAATAAACTATTGGCTCAGGAGCGCCTAACACAATAAAATTTTAACTGGACCTTAAATACAAACTTACTTTTTAAAATGTTAAATGGACACAAAAACATTAAGGTGTAGGCAACATTCGTTAGTTGATTTAAATTGAGGGAAATAAATTGATTTCAAATCCACATGTGGCAGGTGGGACGTGAGTCAACCTAAACACGTGGGTAGCAAATTAACTCTGGATATTGAAAGAAGCAATTGAAATATAGAGTTCATTCTGAAAGAAACAAATGAGAGTTGAAAGTCTCAGCGAAACCCGTCGGACTTGGTTTGAGAGAAAGTGGTGAGATCGCCGCTATTGGTCACGAAAGTTTGAGAGATTGTTGGACCTGGAATCCCGTCGACGATGGTGATTGTGGTTGAGGAAGCTCGGACGACAATGGCACATGGAATGAGATAATCGACAATTGGCTAAGGTTTTCAGTATTTTGAACTGGACAGGTAACCTTCGATTTCTCTCAAGGGATCAGATAGTTTGACGGAAATTTCTCTAAGTTTTCTCTGCAAAGTTGAGGTCAATGATATCATTTCGTTTAGGGTTTCGTTTATCCCCCCTTTTAATGATGATTTTCTTTGATTTTTTGTTCTTACTTTGGGTTGTAAACGGGAATTGAAAGTGTGCTGAATTTCGACATCAGAGAATTCCTGTTTTCTATGTTGTTAAACCTACCAAAATCAGAGTACCTAGTACCAATATGTTTTCATTTCTTCTGATAGCGAGAAAATCTTTTCAGCGGATATCTTAGTGGAACCATTTGGTGATGGTATTTTACATCAAACAATATAGGAACAACATTTTCTGTAATTATTGTTGCATTATAAGTTTTTACTTTTTCTGTGGGTTCAAATCTGCCCATATTTATTGTGTCCGTGCTGGTCATCATTTGTGTCTCATGTCATGATTTATTGAACTTGTCCTTGTTAATTGCTTTAAAAAACTTTATAGGCGGTTTCTCTCTCCCGGTGGCTGACAATTAATTGCATGCTTGAGTTCCTATAGGTGTAATGGCGAGGAAAGGGAAAGATAATGAGGGAGATATTAGTTCTGGTGAATTTGAAAATATTCATAGAGCTGATGATTATGTAGAATTTTTAGGTGAGGTAGATGATGAATTTGGAAATATTCCAGGAACTGATGATTATGTAGAAGAATTAGGTGAGGTAGATGACATAAGTCAGGTGACATAGGTGGGATAGAAGACATTCAGTTGAACCATCATGATGGAGAGACAGGGGATTTTATGTTCAACCTGAATGTTGGAGAGACAGGGGAAGCTGATTGTGATAACGTTGGTAGGGATGATGAAGATGACTTTGATAGTGATTATGATAGCTATATGGAACATTCATAGTCAGGGTCAGAATGTTGTGATAGTGAAGAGAGTTTAGTTGATGATTATGAAATACACGAAGACCTTAAGGATAGATCTAGTGATGAGGATGAGGGAAATTTTAGTGCAGCTCTACAAGAGAGGGTTAGTCGAAGGGAGTCAGATGGCTCTGAAAAAAGGGCCTCATTGACATTGGGTATGACATTCTTGGATAGAGGTGAGTTGAGGAAGGCCATTGATAACTATGCTATTGAGAAGGGGGTGAATGTGAAAATAGTTAGAAGTGAGAAAAAGATGGTCTTTGCCACTTGTGAAGAGGGCTGCCCATTTAGGTTGTATGCAGGTAGAGATAGCATAGGTCCTGGGTACATGGTGAAAACGCTGAATCATGAGCACATGTGTGCTAGGGTTTATAAGAATCAAAGGGCAAGGCGAGATGGCTAGCTGAATACTTCAAGGATAAAGTCCAAGATAATCCTTAATACAGTGTAACTGAGATGAAGGAGGAGGTTGAGCGTGATTTGAAACTGTTTGTCAGCAGATATAAGTGTAAGAGGGATAAAAGGATGATAATGGAGGTCATGGATGGGGGTTTTGCATTTTGTGTAGATTTTTGGAAACTTCAAACTTCTGTTAGGAATTGATATGAATGAACTGTCTGATTTAAATAGTCCATTTCATTGCCTTGTCTTTCCTATCCGTTTTTTCGTGGTGCATAACTTGCAGATGTTGGCTAGTTGATGGAATGTATTCTTATTTCTGTTGCATAATTATTTCTTCATTGGTAGGGATGATAAGGAGGAAGGGGATATCATAGATTTTGTTGCATTATGAATGGGAAGAAACTGGGAAGGGGATATCAGAAATTACATTTTCTGTTGCATTATTATTTCTTCATTGCTGTCTGTTGTTGCCAAAATTTTGACCAAATATTGTTGCATTGTTATTTCTTCATTGTTTCTATGACAAAAGAGATAGAAACTTTTATCTCAACAACTTACCTTCTTTAATGGGAAGTCAAAGGCTAAAGGTGCCATCAAGATGCAAGACTTGTAAAACCCTGCATGCAAATGGTGTTTGAAAGGCACTCGCTTGAGTAAATCAAAGTGCTAAAGTAAGAAACAATGTGATATCAGAGCAAAAAATATAATTTGAAATAACCCCGATGTTAATCTGTTGTTTACTTTTTCCAGCATACTAGACCTAGGACAGAAACATGGGTTTTCAGATGCGGCATCAAGGAAAAGGCGCGCAAGGCAAAAGTCTTTGGCATCTTAGTGAAGGCACTGCCCTAATATTAGTGAAGGCACTGCCAAAATGTGCAACAATAATGACCAACATTAAGTGTAACCTTATGTGACCAACTTTTTTATGGTCAAGCTGATATTAGTTTTGATACAATTAGAGTTAATTGCTGCACAATTCTTGACTCTATATAACATTTTGCAGCAAAGTGTAAACTCCATGGTTTCTTTGGCAATTGTTTACAACAATATAAATGACTAACATTTCTGTTATGAAATACAACAATATAATGTGCACTAGAGGGATACATAAAATTAACTAATAAACTAGAAGGCTACAAAATAAGGTTGAACCTAGAGAAACAAAAATCCCCTCAGTTGATAATATTGCATCAACAAAAACTCTTCTATTCCTAACCTCCCACAGCTTTCAATAGGAGATACAAATACCAATCTTCCAAGCAAAGTCCAAGGAAGGAGACTGGATGATAAGGATCAGCCAGCTTCTAATGTCCAAGCTAAACAAATCAAACCCACATATTTGAAGGCAGAATCTTCCTCCAAATCGAGGGGGCTATAGTACAACCTTTACAGATGTGATCAAGTACATATAATATCTATTGCATACTACACCTACATAAGTATCTAATTTAAACCACAAAGAAATTACATATACCAATTACATCTTCAGATACAATACACATAACCAAACACATGTAACAAATAACAATGTCATTGCTACTTTAAACTTGTTTTTCCCCTTCCTAAGTTCCCCATCATATAACTCATTTCTACGTTTAAGCTTCCTCAATTCACCATGTATTGCATCAATCTCTTCACTAAGTCTCTGCCCATGCTTTGCTCTTCGGAGATTGCAATTTTCATCATATAATTTGTTAATATTGTCTAAAAGCTCCTTAATCACGGTATTTACCCTCTCTCCGAACTCGTTATCATGCTAAGAAAATAATCCAAATGCCCCATCCTGTGTTCACAAATTCGGTCAGATGAAAAATGTCACCAACCACCCACCTAGACCCTTTTAACTTTGATTAAGGTTGCTTACCTGGTTGTACAATCGGCAGTCGTAGAACCTCCGACCTGGGTTGCCGTCAGTCCATGTCGTCCATCTCAACGCCACCATTTTGTGATGACAATACCTCCTCGGAGGTTCATAGTCCTCCTCGTGACTCGATTGTCAAAGTAGCACCACCCTCCACCTGCATCTTCCAGTCAACGATGATGCAAATGACATCATTCAAGACCGCCTTTCCCGTCGACGATGATGGGTTTCGTAGTGATTGTCTCTCAATTTCTACTCGCACGCTTTTTTCCCCAAATAGAATGAGCCCTTATTTCAATTTCAAGCCTCCTCCTCTAGATGTTAATTTCCTTCCACGTTTTGGCTGACTCACGTCTCACCAAGCCACATGTTGTATTTGATGTTAATTTATTTCCCTCAATTTAATTCCAACAGACGGACGTTGCCCACACCCTAGCGTGTTTGTGCCCATTTAACATTTTAGAAAGTTAGTTTGTATTTAAGGTCCAGTTAAAAGTTTATTGTGTTGGACGCTCCTGAGCCAATAGTTTATTGGTAAAATTGCTCCTTAACCCTTTGTAATATAATTGAGAAATGTTTATCTTTTGACCTTCATACCCTAAGAGAGATTTTTTTTTTTTTTGATAAATCTTTGCTATTGGTGAAACAATACTCCTAGACTTGTTTTGTTTAGAAAAACAAGGCTACTTTGTGAAGAAAACATGAAGGCAAAACAAAATGTAATAGGAGGGGACCTAGGTACTCCCTCTGGTCCTAGTTATAGGAATATTTTTGTAGTGTAAATTGCACTACAAAAGTATTCCTATAATTAGGACTGGAGGTAGTAATTTTTTTTCTAGCTTTTGTTGATGAATGGAACTTACTCAATTTGATGGGATAAAATTGTATTCATTTTCTTATCATATAGACACTAATAGCTTATTATATGTTAGATTTAATTCTTTATTTTAAAAATTGATTTTTTGAATATAAATTATTTTTATTATCTGATTACCCCCCCCCCCACCCAAAAAAATCGTTTCTTTTGTTCCTCATTTTTCCTTTGAACCAAACATGAAACACCTATACAATAGGATTTTTTTTTTTTTTTTTTTACAAATTTTAGTGGTTATTCATGCTCTTTAAAATATTGATAATTTTCATCACAAGTTGTTGGTTAAGGTGGTAAGGGGCCTTACCCTCCATAAAGAGGAGAAGACAAGTTTAAATATCAGAAAGCGCACTTATTGGAAAATGTAAGAACCCTTTATCCTCTAAGTCTCGAGGGAGAAACCCTTGATCTAATATAAAAAAATATTGGTAATTTTTTAGACACTCTTATCCTTAAAATGATTAATATTCCAACCCTTGAACTTGAATATATGTATCATGGAAGTTATCCCTTATAGATGACTTTAGGAAATTGATATTTGATCACATAACAATACCCAAGAAGCTAGAATGGAATAGTCCCACTTATAAGAAAAAGTCTCATGTTCATAATATATAATACTAACACTAATGTTCATATGGCTATAAATATCAAATTCCACATTAACCAATTTCATTCACTCCAAAGTATTCTCCATTGTTTGATAAGAACGAAGAGAAATACAATATGTTTAATTTTAATGTACAAAGATCCTTTTTTCGTCCTACTTATGAAGATTTCCAGCCCCCCACAGAAACAAAGGATTTTTTTTTTTTAATAGTTATAGGCCATCCTTCATCTCTAAAATATAAAATAAAATAGATTTTATTACAAATAATAATGATGATAAAGATATTATTAATATCCTTTTCACTTTTTAACAACATATTTTCCCCTTATTTATCTAATCTGAGATTTACCTTTTTCTCTTCCCCAGAGTCATGTATATCAAATATGGCAGAAATTTTCTTTTCCATTTTTGTTCTTTCGGTAAAAGAGGTATAAGTATGTAGTATATACTTTTGTGCGTGCATGCGAGTGTATGTGTAAGTATGGAAAGCGCGTGCGTATGTGTAAGTATGAAAAACAACAAAATCGGAGAACACAAAAAGGATCAGAGAAGGCCCTTGATAATCTGATACTTGACAAATTTCCACGATTGAAATCTGATGTTCCATAACAGTGAGTAAAAGAATTCTACAATATGACTCATTTTGAGATACAATCCTATAAGTCAGTTGCGGACCCAGGAAATTACGGAAGGGGCATAATTGGTGGGGATTCGAGGCGTCCCTAATATTTTTTAAAGAAATTTTTAAATGATTAAAAACAAAAGAATATAAACAAGAAAAATATATATCAAAAAATATTTATGAAATCAAGTGAATATTGATGATATAATAAAAGAGGAAATTATTTTACAAACTTTTCATTTAGAAAAGCTAAGGCTAAATACGGTTAGAAATGCGGTATATAAATTACAATGAAGGGTGGACACTCAATAAGTTCAATACATATATTTTAATAAAAAATATATATTATATTATAATAAAAATAATGACAATGTCATTCTTCTAGGCCTTATGTTTTGGAATTCTATCATAATTGCCTTATTATCAATGCTATCAAATACATATTTTTCTATATAAGGTATTAAACAATCATTCAATCATTCATCCCCATCCGATTACGAAGTGCAATCTTGATATATTACGGGTGGACATTTAATTTAATGGTGGACAATCATTCAAACATGTATTAATTCAAGGAAAGTAGATAAATAATGCTAATGCTCATGAAAATTTGAAACCATTATATTCAATCCTATAAGTCCACTACCTACCTGCACATACCAGTTATTTTACAATCTTCCACTATTTGAACAATTCAGTCTACAGGTCCTCCTTCTGTAAGAATTTCGGTTCTCCCATAAACTAACCATCATTGCCAGAGGAAGGATTCTAAATCGCTTTTTTTTTTTTTGGAATACCGTACCAATCACAACTAACAAACAGTGAGGAAGGTTAGACCATGGTCAGTGTGTTCCTCCTAGGCTTATCATCATTCCCCAATCTCCATGTCCAATAAGTGAGGAGGAGGAAGATCAAAAGGTGAAACAAAAAAAAGTGGCATTTTATACATCTAAGGAGAAAGTAGCCAAAATGTCAGCATCACTCAGTTACATTCTATCAGAGACTGCTTTACCCTTTATTTTTATTTTTATTTTATACAAGCGAGGGGGGGATCGAACTAAGGACCTAAGGGGGGAAATGAATCCCAATACCACTGCACTACTAGTAGTGCTACCGTACCCTTTATTCTTGTGAGGGTTGGTCCAGCTTTTCATTCTTCTTTTTTTGAGCCCAAGATTAGATCCCACACTTTTTTTCAGAAAATGGCCCACTGCTTTTGAAACATTCATCTAGGGGTGAGCAAATCAAAACCCAAAACCGAAAAAGAACCGACTAATTTGGTGTTCGGTTTTTGGTTCGGTTTTTTTTTGTTGTTCGGTTTTCGGTTTTGTAATTCGGTTATACGGTTCGTTTTTTTTAAAAAATCAGTTAAAACCGAAAACCGAATTTTTTTCTTTTTGTTAAAAAATCATAATTAATTCTTCAAAAATCGTTTTAGAGTGCTTCAAAATTCCTCATGACCCTTGACATGTCTATTTTCAAGGAAAAATATTCCTAGAAGCAAGAAAGTCACGGATCATTACCAGATTAATATTTTCTCAACGCTGCTCAATTTATAACTCCATAAATAAACATTCATCCCTCTTTTTCTTAATCCATCTGGTGGACTGGGCTCACAATAATTAATTCTAACACCTGTTCCAAAAATAATCTGGTTAGTGTTATTAGGCCCCCCCATCAGGTGGGCCCGCATCTTCTGAAAATCCCTTGTAGTTTATAGGATGATTGTATTTGTACCCTACTTCAACGTAAACTCCAAAGTACCTCTTCTTTGTCATTGAACCCTCCTCTTCCGAATCCACCTTTGATATACCTACAAACTCAAAGTACCTCTTCTTTGTAATTGGACCATTTTCTTCTGAATCCAACCTTGACATGTCTGCAAACCCAAAGTACCTCTTCTTTGTCATTGGACCCTCTCCTTCCAAATCCACCCTTGACATGTCTGCAAAAGTTATCGGGGGGATTTTTTTTTTTTCCAATTATAAGAAAAATACAAATTTATCAGGATATTTTGGTGTTTAAAATTCCTCGAACTCTAGAATAGAATCAAACTACAAAAGAGAGCAAAACTCTTGTTAAAAAAAAAAAACAGATAGCAAAACTCTCAGTCCTTAGGTTTTTTATTCACAAGAATTAGACTAAATTTTTGCTTTTGAAAAGTTAAATTTCCATCTCGGTCAAACCCATAATCAATAATACATGACTGCTAAACTATTTTTGGCCTTTCGCAGGCTTTGCAAGAGAAAATATAAAGGCTAAATTTGAGTCTTCAAACAGGAGAGTGAAGGTATTTGGTGAAAGACCCCTTGTAGGAAGTAACAGATGGAGACGTTTCAGTGTGTTTTATCCAGTCCCAGAAAGTTGTGAAACTACTAAAATTCAGCTCAAGTTTGAGGCAGGCATTGTGACCATCCTAATTCCAAAGAAGGTCATACAACCTACAGATCAACGACTTGTAAGACTTCCGACTGATCATGACTCAAGCTTCAACTAAGAAGAATGAAGAAGGAGAAACCAGTTCTTCTGAAGTAAACGCCAAAGGCAATGAGGTCATTGCACAGGGACCCAAATCAACCATCGATGATGGGAAGAAAGTGGAGGCTTCAGTTCCACCAGAAGCCACCACATGTGATTCTATTATGACTAGAAAGGATCAAAATATGTCTGATTCGAAAATGGATAAGAAAGTTCAAACTGAAAAAGTTGTAGGGTCAGTTGCAGAAAATGGACTAATGGAAAGTGTTGAAAAGAAAGAAACTAAGGATAGAGTTGAGGAAAAGAAGCTACAAGAGTGCATTCCTGCTACACCTAACACAAAAGTTGAAGAAGGAAAAGGGCAAAAAACTGAAAAGGGTCAAGAGAAGCCAAATGAAAATGTTGCAGGATCAGTTTCAGGAATTGGAGAAAAGCAAAGGCTTGAAAAGAAAAAAACTGAGGATCATATTGAGAAGGGATGAACATGCAATTGAAGAAAGGAGAGAGGTAAAAGCTCAAAAGGGACAAGAGGAAGCAAATGAAGTTGCAGGTTCAATTTTAGAAAATAATAAGGACACAGGGGTTCAAAAGAATAAAAGTGACGAGCTACTGGGTAAGAATTCTGATAAATCAGAAAAAGGAAACCAACTTGAAACTGCCCAGGAGATGATTCCTGCAAAATTCACAATTACTGAGGTAAAAGCTCCAAAGGACCAAGAATTAAAAAGCGAGAACCTTGCATGGCCAGTTTCAGAAAATGGCAACAATTTCAGGGCTGAGAAGAAAGAAACTAAGGAAGTTATTGGGAAGGCTTCTCAGATAGAAAACTCAGGTGATGATGCATTTTCACAAAAGGAAAGAAAATAATGTACAAAGAAGGAAAAAGAAAAGATTAATGAAGGAGGAAATGGTTTAAAGGAAGTAACTAGTTACTTGAAAGGGAAAGGCATGAAAGACGAGGCTGCTTCTAGTTCTCAAGATTTGAAGAAAAAGGAAGAGAAGTTCAAATGTTCAATGAAGAAGATAAACAGAAGATGATTGTTTACGTGGCAACTGCAGCACTTGCAGTTTCTGCGACAATAGGTCTGTTCAATGTCCTTCGCTCTTTTGCAAATTCATAGACTACGCATGTCTGTTTCCTTTCACACATCATCACTTGTATACATTTCATTTCAATGCTAATATTGCCAAATAAATACTGATGACTTGTCAAATGTATAACAGAACAAGGTAATACACAACTATATTTCTTTGATCTATCTTTTGTTTTGTTCATTTTTATAGGTCAAGGAGAAAATTACATCTAACCAATAAGTTTCATAAATTTAGATTAAAAGATTTTGCAAACTTAGGAGTTGAAGGCTGTCAACCTCCCTTCGAAGACACATAAAGCAGAAGGAAAACAAGAAAGTAATCTTGGCAGTATTACTTGAGGTTTCCACTTGAGAGATTGACAAATAAATCATCCAATTCAAGAATATCACATTTACTAAACACATTGAAGGCCATATGAAAGGCGTATCTTCTTTCTTTGTTTTTTATCCAATTCAAGAATTAGGGCTTCAACGTCCAAAATATAAAGAAACAAGAAAATAACAAAACAAGAAGCTGGAAAGATTGTTTCAACATGTCACAGCTACTCTGTTCACAAAATAGCAAAGAAGTGTTCTGCAATGGCAGCATCAGAATTCAGAACTTCTTCAAGGTAATTCACGGAAGGAAAAGGAAAAGGACATTCTAAGAACACCAACATGAAGCGCCTAACTCAAAAATCGATTATGAAGCAGAATCCAACGATCGAAATCATCAGTTCAATCCAAAATCAAAGTGTTTGCAGTATCATAAAACTCAAAATTTAATAGCACCAAACTCGCATTCTCGAAGAAAATCTCTCCAAAAATACTAACCTGAATTGCAAGCTTCAGATTTCCGTCGGTAACGATCAATGCAGCTTCCTTTTCGGCAACAATCTTTCCTTTGTTGTTAAGACGGCAGTTGCGCAACCTTCTCTGGAATTACTCTTTTGCAAATTTGGGTGAAATTACTCTTTTGCCCTTAGTTTTAAATAAATAAAAAAATAAAATAAAATACCCTCCAACCCTGCCGCCGGCCACCTAATTTGCCCTTGAGCATTAAAACGAGACTTGAAACTTGATGGCTTGAAATTAACAAATCATCGGGTATTTCAATTTCCTCAACACTGTCATGTGAGTCCCCTAATTTGCCATCACCAACATCTAATAACCATCTTGAGAACCACACAAACTTATCATGATCAGTCCCTAAAACAAAAGAATTCAGCCGCATATTCTTGGTCAATTAGAAAATGATACAGTAATAAATGTGTAATAAGTACACATTACAATTCTTATGATACATTGATCCCAAAAGAAAATGAAACAATAGTAAATGCATAATACACATTACAATTCTTATAATAATTACATTTTTTAAATGCCCTTCATTCATTATGACACTTAAAGTGCATGACTAAGAGTGCATATAGTCATTATGATACTTGACTGAGCTTTTAAGTGTCCATATTTTTTCTTTTTTATTCTCATGGAATATGTCTTGAAGGATTTATTAAAGCATGTGAAACCAATTATTTAAAATTGTTTTAGTATGAATAGGAATTAATAATAAGTAATCATAAATGCTTAATACATACACATTACAATTCTTATAGTAACAGACAACTATAATGTCATTGGAATTAATAATTTCTTTTTCTTCAATATGATACATAAAGTGAGTGACTAAAAGGGCATGTATGATTCATTACTTACTAACATTTAAGTATCTGTCTTCCGTGTCAAAATAATGTTTCTCCTAACTCACATCCATTATGCAAGTTTTCAAACCTTCATATTTAAGGTATATTATGGTAATCAATATTAAGAATGGAAACTTTATCTCAATTTGGGTAGACATGGAAATAAGGGCCATGTTTTTCATAAAGAGAAACATAAGTGCATTGAAATTGAATTAGAAAGTCATCACAATACATAAAACCACAAACATTAAAAATGTAGAACAATAATTAAAACCGCAAACATTAAGAATGTAAAAGATTAAAAACCACATTGGAACTAAGTCCTAAAAGAGTATGATTGAAAAAGCCACACAACAACCTAATACAGACTGAAGTACTTATTCTGCTTTATGACTTTCGAAACTCTTTCCTCAACAAAACCAACAGAAGGCACATGAAAGTTAGTTGTAAAGTCATCCTTAACAACATTCCTCTTGTTGGTTATCTTCTTCTCTCCATAACAAGAGCTGGGGTGACATGTTGAGAAATGTCATATATGGTGCTATCTTCAAGAAGTGTTATGAGTGGAGTAACATCTTCAGCCATAAGAAAAACATTGAATCATCCAAGTCTTTAAGTGAAGCACGATGCACCATGGTGGAACCTACAAAAATGAGAAATCACATTAAGAGAATATTAAGCATGCACTGTGAAATTTAGGTTGTCTACTGATGGTATAAGGCTCAGTTTCCATTTCCATGCATCATTGCCTGTCTGGCTACTGATGGTATAAAAACATCTACCTCATGTAGGCTGCTCCTATATTTGAAGTAGTCATGTGCTTCCCTTGAGATCACAATTGAGAGCAACCACTTTATAGAGATCAAAGCATAACCAATCGAACCTTATATGTAATGATATCACAGAGGATAATATCAGTTTACTCTTAAGAGATCCTAGGAGTGAAATTGCTTACATTGGCAAAAAAGAAAAAGAAAAGAAATTGCATGCGTCTAATCAATTTAACTAATGGCTTAATGACAAATGGAACATTTCCTGAACCTAGTACTGGAATAAAGCTGCAATTGTAAACTATATGAAGGCCATGCACCTTAGTTGATGAGAAAAACATCAAATAATATATAAATGTAAGAAGATTGAAGTTGTGATGTGATCAAACTTGATTGACCTTGATGCACTGAAGAACGTAGAATTAATCAGTTTCCATTTCAATGATAGTATGATCTGTTTGCATGGCTATGACTAATACAATAACAACTATATATTGTAGCTTGCATATATAATTTATTAAAAATAGTCATCTACTTGGTCAAACACCTACAAAATCACTTTTTTTTTTTGAAAATAACACCAAATCAGAAACAGAGCAGCTTAAATAACAAAAAAAAAGAGCAACCTTTCACGGTGCGCATTTATGAGTCTTGTCTTAGTATCAGTACAACATTAGTCATTAACAATTCCCCTACAAACAGAAAAAGTGAAGTCTTAATCATATTATGATAGTCTTAAATTGAAAGCATGAAAAACGACGCAGTACATATACAAAGTTCCGCAACACCATGACAACAATATTAGTCTGGCTAGAAATTGAACTGACTTAGTTATTATAGAACCAACTCCTTGAAATCATAATCCATTAGACCATATTAGCTTGTCCTTATCTGTCTGCCAATTTAAAATAATGGTATGGAAAGTAATGCTTTATGAACATAAATCGTTTGTAAATTAAAAAAAAAAAAGGAACATTAATAAACTTTGGGATCGGTTTTTCTGTGCAAAACCGACTTGAATAAGGGAACATGCCTTTCCCTTATTGAGCTATTTTATCAATCATTAAATCTTAGCTCTTGTATTTTTTTTAACTGCAAGAGACAACTAATTTTACCAGTAATAAATAATATTAACTCAGGTTTTCATACTGATTACTAAATACCAAAACCTTTTTAGTATATATAACTTTATTTACTGTTGAGTCTTATCCAAGATAAAGGTCGGGTTTGTCAAGGAACATGTGAAGCCTTTGTCATTTGTATTATCAGTCAAAGATGTTTCAATAAGAAAAGATTGGTAAAAAAAGAACATACGCCATAAGAGGAGAAGACCTTTTCATTGAGCATAAAACAATAAGATAAGTTGCATAAAAAAAAGAAGAAGAAGAAGAAAGAGTTGCTGCAAAGGTTAAGCAATGACCATATTTTGAAAATGTAGTGAAACACAGGCCTTAGATGACACAACCCTGGCAAGAGATCTAGTTCAAACTCACAACCACTCCATTGTAATTCCATTTCAAAGATGTAGTTTACAGAGTTTTGCAACAAAGAAAATGACTAATAACTCAGTCAGGGGACAAAATTAAAACTACATTAAACATTACAGAGCTAATTAAAACATCCTAAGCTAATTAAAACACCTATTTCATGGGACATTAATCATCAAGGTGGCTATGGACGGATTCACATGAAATGGTTTTGTCCACTTTTATAGCGATGATGCCCTCACATATACCTGGAGTTAGTTCGCGAAGCCACATGGGTTTCCTTTTGCTGGCCATGTCATCAACTGAGAGGATAGAAGATTTAGGTTGTGTTTGGTTTGAAAGGAGGGGAGGGAGGGGAGCTTCTCTCCTTAATATAAAAATTCAGATATGACCATAAATTTGCATCGTTTTCCACACAAACATTTCACATCATGATCATATCTGACTTTTCACACTAAGGAGGGAAGCTCCCTCCCCTCCCCTCCCTTCAAACCAAACACAACCTTAGGGTGTTCGTTAGAGAAGATAGTTGGGAAGTGAAATGGAAGTGGGCTTTAATTAGGTTTTGTTGCCTCTTATGGTCTCAATTGGCTTCCTATTGCTCACCATGTCGTCAATACAAGGGACACTTGAGTTAGAGTTTTGGTTTCTAAAGATATGTGGAAGTGACATGGAAGTAGGGTTTGATGTGCTTTTGGTTGTGTTTAATTTGAAGGAGGGGAGCTTCCCTCCTTTGTATGAAAATTCAAATATGACCATAAATTCACATCGTTTTCTACACAAACATTTCACATCATTGTTATATCTAACTTTTCAGACCAAGGAGGGAAGCTCCCCTCCCCTCCCTTCAAATCAAACAAAGCCTTTGTTGCCAACTAATATAACGTCTCGTGACTTGGCATAAACCCCAAGGGAATAGAAATTTGAATTCGACATGTGAAGTGGCTAACGCGCAGCCCAAAGCAAAATAAATTATTACCTTTTATTAGAAATCAGCAAGTGAATAGTAATATAAGAGAGGAGCTGATGTTAAGCCATTTAGGAGGCGGCTTGAAGAGATGAGATATTATATATATATTGATATTGATTGATTCATGGCAAATATATATACACATATGTAATTCATTTTATTTTTTTGCCCATTCATATAATTCAATTTAATGAAAATGTAATTCACTTTTATTAAGCTAATTAGATGAATTAAAGGTGATAACATTCTTGATTAAATTTTTAGAGTTTAACAATAAAATTTAAATTTTGTGTGTATGGTAATGGTAGAGAGTCTAATTGAATATAGATAGAATGACAATTTTTTTTTTTTTTTTTACAATAAGACAAATTTATTAAAGTAGATAATATGAAAATTATCATATTGACACCATGCCTGTAGAGGAGATAGTAGAGGAGATACTAGGAAGAGGACTGGATGCAGTGGATAGTTTGAGTTTCTTGAGCCTCATCTCATGTTCATACTCGAGGACACCAATATAGTCATTTCAATTAATTCATTAAAATAAAAATGTTAGTTAAATTAAGTTTTAAAAGAGAGGAAAGATACAAAAAGTTAAATCTAAGTATTAATTCTAAAGGCACAATTGACATATAAGTATTAATTACTCACCAAGAGACTTATAATTATAAATCAAAACATTTCTATAATTGATTTATTATATTGTGAAGCAAGTACACAACTGAAGGGATTCTTTACATGGTTATTGAAAATGTGGATCCCAAAAGCCCAATGTCAACAAAAAAACACAAATTGCAGCACACAATGACAACAATAAATCTTTCATTGCATTAAGTGAGATTGGAAAAATAAATCGCATGATGTCATTGTACTCTATCACGATCAACTCATTAGAAGGATTGTTAACTAAAAGATCTCATTCATAACTTTATTGAATGAGAAACCATTGTTACTGACTAAAACAAACTAAGAATAGAAAAACAAGAGTTGATACACATCCAGAATGATAAAGCTTCAAAGAAGGACAAAGAGTACTTTAAAAGCTCGTCAAAGCCCCGAAATTCCTGAAGAAAAGAACTCCATAATGAGAGAAGTCCTTAGAAGCAAGAAAGTTGGCATGAAGGCCAATAAACTAAACATTATTACTCACACTACTACAAAAGATAACATCTGTAGCACTTCTTTTTCCATTTTTGTAGTGTTTTCAAAACGTTACATAAGCTTGTCACAGTCTTAGACGAATCCCTCCCAAAACCGTGCTGGCCTTAGCTTGATCACTCCCTTGATCTTGGCTAAGTCAGCCGAACCCTCACAAGTAGGCAAAGAGCACAAAGACAAAGATAACTTTTAGAGAGAGAAGTAAACTCTTAGAGAGAGAAGCTATGGAATACAAAGAACTTGTATTTCTCTTGGATGGTTACAAATGAGGGTGGCACCTCCTATTTATAGGCATCCACCTCCTCAATGAACGGTTGAGATCAAAAGGATCCTACGGTGGAGAATAGCTCTCCAGAACCTTCCCTAGAAATATCTAGATCTTTATCTCTCTCATGAGAGTTCTAGAGATTTCTATACAATTTTATATTTATGTACAAATATCTACAACAATCTTGAACTATCTAGAAACCTCCTTAGAGTGTCTTTGCAAAAAATTATCTCACGTTCCTCAAGGTGCATGACACTCTCCCCCACCTATTCCGGTGACATCCTCGTTACTGACTTCTCTCTGTACCGATGTAGGTGGTTTTCGAATTGCCAAAGATCCTCTTGAGGTTCCCATGTGGCTTCACTCTCTGGAAATCCTTTCCATTTGATTAAGTATTGGGTACTTGGTGGTACCCCTCGTCGTCGTACCACTCGATCAGCTAGCACCTTTTCTACTTCTCGATCAAATGACTTTGTCATGGTCGGAGGCGCTCTCATCGAGATGGCTCAATCAAGATCACTCATGTCTTCATGAAATGGATGCTAACATGGAAGACAAGATGAATCTTCAAGTTTGGGAGTAAGTCTAACTTGCAAGAGACCTTTCCTACCTTCCCCACGATCTTGTATGGGCCTTCGTACTTGCGGATGAGGCCCTTGTGCACCGTTCGGAACACTTTAAATTGTTGAGGAAGAAGCTTCACCATAACCATGTCTCCCACTTGGTATTCAGAAGCACGCCTCTTCCTATCTGCAAACTTTTTCATCCGCTTGGCCGCCTTGACAAGAAAGGATCTCGTTACCTTGGCTTGTTCTTGTCAAGATTTGACCATGTGGTAGGCTCCTGGACTCTTGCCCTTGTAGGTGGTGGCAAGGGCATGAGGAGTGAGCGGTTTTCGTCCCATCACCCTTCAAAGGGACTTTTTCCTGTGGATTCACTCTTTTGTAAGTTATAAGAGAATTGAGCCACATCAAGAAGCTTGGCACAATCCTTTTGGTTGGCACTCACAAAGTGTCATAAGTAGCACTCCAACAGAGAATTCACCCTTTCTTTTTGTCCATCACTCTGTGGGTGAAAACTTGTGGAAAAGTGTAGCTAGGTGCTCAGGAGCTTGAACAATTCTGTCCATAGCTTTCCAGTGAAGCGGGGGTCTCTATCGCTGATGATTGTCTTGGGTAACCCCCAATACTTTACCACATTCTTGAAGAAGAGCCTGGCCGCTTCTTCGCTGCATAACTGTAGGGGCAGCTATAAATGTTGCATATTTTGAAAATCGGTCTACCACTACCATGATAGAGCCGCACCCTTCGGACTTTGGTAAAGCTGAAATGAAGTCCATGGAAACACTTTCCCATGGTTGCCCCGGTATAGGGAGAGGCTCCAACAACCCTGCAGGTGGTTGATTTACTATCTTGTCTTGTTGGCACACAAGACAAGTCTTCACATAAAGTTCCACCTCATCCCTCACTTCCACTAAAGCAAGTGTGCGTCTTTGTCCCGGATGACCAGCCCACTTGGAGTCATGACACTCCCTAATGAGCTCTCTTCGCAAATTCTCCCATTTCGGGACAAAGACTCGTCTCCCAATAGTATAGAGAAGGCCATCTTCTAACCAAAACCTTTTGGTTTTTCCTTCCTTGGCCATCTCCACAAGATTTCATGCAACAGGATCATGGTTCATACCTTCAATGATCTTTGTGATCAAGTCGCCGCCCTTGGCTTGACTCATTGACGCCAACTCTGCTTTTCGGCTTAATGCTTCCGCCACTACATTAGTCGTACCGGGTTTGTACTCCATCACATAGTCAAACTCGGCTAGAAAGTCTTGCCAACGGGCTTGCTTGGGTGACAACTTCTTTTGAGTTTGAAAATATCGGGTAGCCACGTTGTCAGTCTTGATCACGAACCTTGATCCCAACAGATAATGTCTCCAAGTGCGCAAGCAATGCACTACGGCTATCATCTCCTTCTCTTGGACTGTATAACGCCGCTCGGCATCATTGAGCTTGCGACTCTTGAATGCTATTGGATGCCTTTCTTGCATTAACACCCCTTCAATAGCAAATTCAGAAGCATCCGTGTGAACTTCGAAAGTTTTGGAGAAGTCCGGGAGGGCAAGTACAGGTTCCTCCATTACTGCCACCTTCAAGTCCTCAAAGGCATCTTGGCATTCCTTAGTCCATTCCCATGACTTGTTTTTCTTCAACAAGTCTGTCAAAAGAGCTGCCCTGGCAGAGTAGCTCTTGATGAACCGCCTGTAATAGTTCACCAACCCAAGGAAAGATCGCAACTCGGATACTCGAGTAGGTGGTTCCCATTCCTCAATAGCACAGATCTTCTCCTTATCCGTCATAAGGGTCCCCTGGCGAATTATGTGTCCAAGGAAGTGCACCTCCTCCTTGGCAAAAGAACATTTCTCCTTCTTGACATATAACTCATTCTTGCGCAGAGTCTGGAACATGGCCCGTAAGTGTTCTACATGGGTCTCCAGGGTGTCACTATAAATTACAATGTCATCCAAGTAGACCACCATGAACCGATCAAGGAAAGGATGAAAGATATCATTCATCAATGTACAGAATGTCGTCGGAGCGTTGGTGAGTCCAAAAGGCATCACCAACCACTCAAAGGACCCGTACCTTGTAACACAATCGGTCTTGGGTTCATCTCCTTCGGCGATGCGAATTTGATGGTACCCCGACCTCAAGTCTAGGTTGGAGAAGTACTTTGCCTTGCCAAGCCTGTCAAACAAATCTGCTATTAAAGGAATAGAATACTTGTTCTTAATAGTTACCTTATTAAGGGCCCGGTAGTCGATGCAAAGTCACAATGATCCATCGTGCTTGCGTTGGAACAAGACAGGTGCCCCATAAGGTGCCTTGGAAGGCCGTATGTGTCCAGCCTCAAGCAACCCTTTCAGTTGTTTCCTTAGTTCTTCCAGCTCAGGTGGTGCCATGTGATAAGGTGCCATGGCGGGTGGACGTGCTCCCGGTTCCAATTCGATCTTATGGTCCACCTCTCGTCTCGGTGGCAACCTCTTAGGAAGTTCTGGCGGCATGATGTCCTCGTTCTCTTTGAGGACGTTTTGGATGATAGGGGGAAGACTCTTACTTTCCTCTACATCAAGACTTACCTCCTTTAAAGCTGCAAGGTAGGTGACTTCCCCTCTCTTAACTCCCTTTTCTACCTGCATGGCTGACAAGTGAGCAATCTGATCATCGCTTGTTGCAGGTATTGTGCAAGCGAGCCCCTTTTCCAAGATGCACACCGAGTCATAACATGGCATGAGGAATGCTTTTGCTTTGCGCAAAAATTCCATCCCAAATACCACTTTGAAATCATCCATAGGGCCTACTGACAGATCCACAGTCCCCTTCCACGTGCCAAGGCGTAGCTCTACTCCAGTTGCTATGCCATTAAAGGGTTTAGCAAGAGCATTCACAGTCTTCAACCATCCTCCTCGTGGTTGAGTAACCGAGAGGCCAACCCGCTTAGCCTCTTCTGGAGTAATGATGTTGTGGGTTGCCCCGGTGTCCACCATTACCTTCACGGGCTTCCCATTCAGTTTCGCCTCTACATACATCAGTCCGTTGCTTCTTGGAGCAGGTTGCACAGGTTTAGCCTTGAGAGCATTCAGGAGTCTGAGAGACCCTATCTGTGAACTAGGCCCTTCCTCGTTGGGTACATCTTGCCCTTCAACAATGGCTGACAAGGTACTGAGCTTAGGACAATTACTCATGCGATGTGGCCCCTTGCACACGAAGCAACTTATTGTATAGTTCTTCTTCTTCTTCTTCTTCTTATTCTCCTCATATTGGTTCTTGTTGAAGGACTTTCCAGCTCCTCCCTTGGCGGTCCCCTTGCCTTTGTCTCCCCCACCTTTTCCTTGGTTAGGTTTGGAAGACTTAAGCTTGGAAGACTCACCTTTCTCTCCCCTTTGATACTCGGTAAGGCTCTCGGCGATGGCAATGACTTCATCCACATTTGTCACACCACGACGTTGAAGCTCGTGTTTGGCCCAAGTTAGGAGACCGTCTATGAAGTAGAACAATGATTCTTCACCGGTCAGGTTGGGGATTTGCAATATGAGGGTGGTGAAGTCCCTTACATAGTCAGTAATTGTGGTCTTGTGTTTAAGTTCCCTCAACTTCTTTCAAGCCTCATAGACCACATTCTCAGGATAGAATTGCTTCTTTAACTCTTTCTTAAAATCTTCCCATGTTGTAATAGTGCAAAGGCCTTTTTCCATGTCTGCATGCTTCCTACGCCACCATAACATAGCATTATCAGTAAGGAATAAGGAAGCAGTGTGTACCTTGTCCGTGTCGTTGGCCAAGTTCAAGCTCTTAGCATATCGCTCCATTTGCCATAAGAAGTTTTCAACCTCCTTGGCATCACAGACACCCTTGAATTCCTTCGGCTTAGGGAGATCCAACCTTACCTCCCTTGCTCCACTGGTCCCATCTACCAATAGAGTCTTGGATTGACTCTCTAAAAAAGTCTTAAGAGAGTTAAGCTGTTCCTGCATGGCAGTGATGGCATCCATCACCTTTGCCTCGAGTCTCCTCATGGACTCAACCCGTTCCTCCTCGACATTGAGGTGCGAATCAAGATCTGACCTCAAGTTGTCTAATTGGTCTAGGGTGTGTGTTTCAAGTGTCGCAAAGTCACTTTCCACCTTGTCTACCCTAGTAACCACCTCTTGCAATGCCTCCTCCAAAGCCTCCACCTTTACCGTCAAGGTGGCTACATTCGTGGCTTGGCGAGACTTGCTCGTACCTTGAACCTTCTTTGGTTGGTGAGGAGCTTGAGTCTCCTACCCCTCTCTTCTCCACCAATCACAATGTCCTCAGTTGTGCCCGATATCCTCGCCTACATAATGGCTCCCACGAACCACACTCAAAACTTCAAACTAAAGCTCTGATACCACGTTGTCACGGTCTTAGACGAATCCCTCCCAAAACCGTGTCGGCCTTAGCTTGATCACTCCCTTGATCTTGGCTAAGTCAGCCGAACCCTCACAAGTAGGCAAATAGCACAAAGACAAAGAGAACTTTTAGAGAGAGAAGTAAACTCTTAGAGAGAGAAGCTCTAGAATACAAAGAACTTGTATTGCTCTTGGATGGTTACAAATGAGGGTGGCACCTCCTATTTATAGGCATCCACCTCCTCAATGAACGGTTGAGATCAAAAGGATCCTACGGTGGAGAATAGCTCTCCAGAACCTTCCCTAGAAATATCTAGATCTTTATCTCTCTCATGAGAGTTCTAGAGATTTCTATACACGTACAATTCTATATTTATGTACAAATATCTACAACAATCTTGAACTATCTAGAAACCTCCTTAGAGTGTCTTTGCACAAAATTATCTCACGTTCCTCAAGGTGCATGACATACCGCTGCAAAAAGAGTGCTTGCTACGTAATGGATTTTTATTTTCTTAAAAAAAATGACTTGATGAAGCGCTTTCTCTAAGTGCTACATCAAGTCATTTTATTTTTTTTTTAATATTACTTACAAAAATTAGTTTTTAAAAAAAAAAAAAATCATATTTTAATTTCCTTTAGAACCACCATTTACAATCCAGAAATTTTACATATAAATTTCTCCATCCTCAGCAAAATTCCAAACACAAATACAAGTAAATAACTCCAAAATGATACAAGTAAATGCAGCACTTGTGGTTGAAATAAATATAATTCTAGCTCTAAAATAAACAACACAACTACTAATTAATACCATACTATTGTCACGTCTTTAACTAAGCCCAAAATATAGAACAATAAAGGCAATAAACCTACTTGTGTATACTTGTGTAGTCACTACTAAAAACTTGGGTATTTATAACGCCTAATACATAACAATTAAAACTAATAAACGTTATGTATGTCGAGATAGAGGTTGCGCAAGGATATATAATACTTAAACACAATGGTTAATTATGCACACCATCATGTATTGCACGGAGAAATTCGAGAAAACACAAAAATAATTGTTGTAGCTAATAACCATCAATTATTAAAAACAAAAATAATGGTTCTTAAGAAACAATCATCATGTAACACTTACAAACAATTCGTCTTCCAAACACTTATATCAATGAAGACAAAATATAACGGCTTTAAGAAACAACTGAAAGTGGAGCTGAATCACCAAGAGGGGGGTGAATTGGGGATTCTAAAACTTTTTCTAAGTGCTCTGTTTTTGAATAATGAAAATAGGGATAAACAGAGGATAAGGAAGACAATCAAGACACAAAGGATTTATACTGGTTCGGTCCAATCTCTTGACCTACGTCCAGTCCCCAGACTCTCTGGGATTTTCACTATCAAAATTGATTACACACTCTGTAACTCAAGAGTAATTCTCTCACTAGAACTTACTCCCCCTTACAAGTTGCAATCAATATCCCAATCTCCAAGTCCCCAGACTTGAGATTCTTACAATGAATGATTTACAATAAATGAACTCTCTCTAAGAGTGGATAAGAATAAACACTGAAGTACAATGTATCAAAAGATACTTCTCACAATGAAAACTCAAAGAGTAGTTGGAAACTTGAATGATTTTTCGTTTTCTACAGATTGGTTGTTGAGAAGAATTGAGTGCATCTCTATTTATACCAAGAGAACATTAAAAGATCGTTGAAATCTTCAATGTGACCGTTGCCAACATTAAGAGTGGATTAGTTGATGTTTTGGTCTTCTTCTCTCTCTACTCTTTGGTTAATCCAGCTGCACAGAAGTTTATGTTTGACTTCTTGACTTTTAATCCGTTGGAAGAGCAGCTACTAGATGTAGAAAGGAAACATTAATCCCTTTGCAACGTGTGGATAATGATTGTTCAAAAGGATGCAAGTTTTCAGGACTTTGCATTTAATGAGCTGGCATCACTTTATGCTTTATGCTAATGCTTCATTTAATTCTCTCTAAATCATCTGAAACTCACTAACAAACTGATTAAACATAGTTAGGAATAGTAATGAGTAATGATATGAGGTATTAGAATCAAACACAAAGATTCACAAATTCGTCCAACTTGAAATTCAAAACCAGCGACACAAACTTGAGTTTGTTCATCAAAACTAGAGTTTTCATTTTTCATTAAAATCCTAAACTCGAGTTTCCAAAACTTAACTCGAGTTTTCTCCTTCCAGAGAAGAATGTCGCGATTTGGTCTTTGAAGCAAGTTTTGAGAAGAGTTCACAACTCGAGTCATTAAGTGACAAACTCAAGTTTTGGACATTTGATGAGAAAACATGTTTAAGTCCAAAATCTCAAAATTGGAGTTTCCATTTCAAAACTGGAGTTTTCAAAAGGTTCAAATTTAGCAGAACTCTCTACTTGGCCTAAACTTGAGTTTGCAAACTGAAACTCGAGTTTCCATGATTCTTTGAAAAATGGAAACTTCTCTGCTTATTCAAAACTGGAGTTTTCAAAACTTTAGAAACTTTGAGTTCTTCTCTGTAAGACCTAAACTCGAGTTTCCAAATCCAAACTCGAGTTTCCTCATTTGAGAGAAAAACTTTGAAAAATCTTGTCAAATGAAAACTGGAGTTTTCAATCAAAACTGGAGTTTTCACAAGTTCAAAATTGAGCATTGTTCTCTGTATGCTGTAAACTCGAGTTTCCAACAAAACTTGGAAACTTAGAGAACTCTCTGTTTAGCCCAAACTCGAGTTTCCAAATGGAAACTGGAGTTTTGCTAATCTTGAAAAATTGATAGCTCTTTGTCTTGTCAAAACTCGAGTTTTTTAAAACCAAACTCGAGTTTGCTTTGCCTTTGAAAAACTTAGATGCTCTCTGTTTGATCAAAACTCGAGTTTCAATACCCAAACTCGAGTTTGCCTATCTTTGCAAAAACTTGAGTTATTCTCTGTCAAGTCCAAACTCGAGTTTCCAAACCAAAACTCGAGTTTGCCTTTGACAGTAAGTTTTTCAACTTAACAAAGACAAACTTCAATCTGAGTTTACAATTGTCAGTTATCATCAAAACCAATAGAGAACTAACAGCAACCGTCATCTAACTCTTTCATAACCCTTCGCAACATTCAGACCTTCAATATCATAACTAATCATAACTCTTAGTAATCTCGTTAGACCTCTATTTAAACTCAATTATTCCTTGTAATTCGTACTACTTTTCTTTATCAGCCTCCACCTTCTCTCCTTCATTATGTTAAGATCCCACGGAATTCCTCTGCTACTACCACCCCCTACTCCACCACCTCCTAGGCTCAAGGCTAGCTTGTTGGTGGCTACAAATGACTCAAGTACTAAAGATCCTAACCACACGACCCCCTTCGTTGTAGCCAGCGCCTCCGTTCTCTCTAGCAATCCATCTATCCATCCGAATGATGAGATGACACAAGAGAAAAGAGCATTAGGGAAGGATTTTGTTGTCATGAAGGAGGTCCAGAAAGCAAATTAAGAGAGAAGGGAGAAAACTTACTGTAGATGGAATAATAAAGTACAAATTGTGAACTTGTCAGATTTCAAAATTAGACCTTTCTTGTTCCATCTACAGTAAGTTTCTTTCTCTCTCTCTTAATTTGCTTTCTAGACCTCCTTCATGACAACAAGATCATTCCTCAGTGCTCTTTTCTCTTGTGTTATCTTGTCATTCGGGTCCATAGCAGTGGCAAACCCAGGAATTTTATTGACGGGGGCGAAATAAAAAATACTATATTATAACTAAAAATACTTGAAATATAATATATACCTAATATACAAAAAAAAATTGAAAGAAATCTATTACATAAATTAATATCACTTCACTTGACTATTCTTCTACGTGTTTTTATAGTGTTAAACTCATCTATAATTGAATTCGTGTTAAAAGTTAAAACAATTTCTTTTTCAATATATATAATCAAAAAATAATCTAAGAAATTGGTTTTCTATTCTATTTTGAAGCATATTCTTAATTATCTTCATAACAGAGAAAGATCTTTCAATAATTGTTGTAGAAATTGTAAGAGTGAGTATAAGTCTAATTACTCTATCAATAAGAGGGTAAATGATGGACTTTTCAGTTCTTGCTAGCCCTTGACATAATTCAGATGTAGTTGATAAATTAATCAAATCTGGATGTTTAGTAATATCAAACTCAAAATGTTGTAAGAAAAATTATGTAAGTTTGCAGTTTTGCATGGGAAATTGTATGGAAGAATGAATACTATTTAATATTTGTTCCAATCAAAGCCAAAGATGCCATCTTTGTACAAATCAAACAAAGTGGTCCTTAACTCCCTCCCTAGCTATTCCATATTTTTTTTTCAGTCTCTGAAATCTTTCAGCCAAATGAGAAATGGGTATTCAGTGGAGTGAGTACCTGATGGATAAGGATGGAGCACTAAACAACAATGCACATTTTTAGTGATGAGAATTAGAAAAAGCATAAGAAGATGGCCTATGATCAGAAGCAATTTCATCATCCTCCTCACCACGAGTTCTTGTGGGGATGCAGAACCCAAGAATTCTCATTCCATAAGATAGAAACCTGCTCCCATATCTCTCCTTTTTTTTTGGGTAAAATTTTAGGGGGGGTGAGGGCCAACCCTAGCCCCCCATGTAGGTCCGCCCATGGTCAATAGATGTGAAGGTGGAATATCACCTAGAGGGGGGTGAATAGGTGATTATAAAAATTTTTGTTCCAAACAATATTCACACCCAGAATGATTGAAAGGAAGAAACTGAGAAAAGAGATAATGAACACAGAGGTTTATACTGGTTCGGTCTAACTCAACGACCTACGTCCAGTCCCTAAGCACATGTAACACCCCCAATTTCTAACAATTATAATAACATAAAACTGCAATACTTTTCATAAATAATTACTGAAATTCCAAATAAACAACCTTGGGAAGTGTTACCGCCGCACTTGTATTGGGACAAGTGCAAGGCTAACTTATTACAATAACATAAATCCAAAACTTAAATAAAAATGTTTTATTCGGAGCATAAAAGAAATATAAAAACTAGCTAGAATTAATTGAACATTCTTCCTCACTTCTCCCCGCTAGCCCCAACCTTTGGAACTCGTTTCACCGAAAATCTGCTCCCGAAGGATCATCACACCATAACACAAACATCGCAAAGCCGGTAATCCTAATAAAACGTAATTCGATTACTCAAACATATTAATCAAATCAAATATATTAATCAAATCGATATATATATAATCACGTAGTAATTGAATCAAATATTATTCATATCAAATCAACTATTATTCATTTTATTAAATTCATTTTAGACCCAGAAACCCCGCAAGCCTCGTTTAGTTTAGTGGGAAGAGAACCATGGTAGACCTAGGAAACCCTACCAGTCTACCCTGTGACCCAGAAACCCCGCAAGCCACAATCAATCAAATTGGCCATAAAACATTTCGCCCCTACCAGCCACCACTTTAGGAAGAACGGATATAATCGATTCACATCAAATAACATATCGGAGGCATAGAGCCTAAAGGTTGTGTTCATCACTTTAGGAGGTACCATCCCAAAGCTATCCTCCCACGATTAATTCATTTCAATCACACACAATCAAGAAAATTCAATCTTGTCACAATTATCTTATTTAAGAAATTTCTTCAATGAATATATCAGTTGCTCAAGAGTATCATAACTTTCCAAACTATTTAAGAGTATAATAATTCAAATATTCGATATAAGTTCTAACTCCTATTAAAATATCTATCCAAGTAAAGTCCAAATCCAATTATCATTTCAATCATCATAAGTTACAAAGTATCAATATCATAATTTCCCAATTATTCAGTAATACTAATATAGCACACATATCGCACATAATCAATTTTCCATCATTTTATGGAAAGTAAAGTTTATGCTACAATCTGTTATCTAACACCATCAAAGTATTAAGATTATTTTGAAAATAATTAATACGATTATTTTCTAGGAATTAAAACCCAATAAAGTTCCCAATAATACTCATATATAATTATATAATTAATTCTATTATTTCGTAATGTCAAAACCCAATAAAGTTCTCAAATAATATAATTAATTTATAAACAATCCTATTATTTTCTAGGGTTAAAATAATTTAATATAAATACCCTAAGGTTTACGCATATAATATATGAAAATATCTTAAAATTCCCTAAGGATTAAGATTACATTTAACAAGTATAAAATCATCTTACAATCACCTAAGGATTAGGATTACATATACCAAATTTCATACAAAACAACCTTATCATATATTTAGGATCATAATTACCTTATCAAAATCGATATAGGATTAACCTAAACTATTTGGGAATTAGGATTACATATAATTTATATTACCTAAACTATATGGGAATTAGAATTACATATAATATGAATAGACCTAAACTATATGGAAATTAGGATTACTTATCAAGATTCCTATTACCCTAAGACTCATGGGAATATGGTTTCATATAGTATGATTTAACCTAATCTATATGGGAATTAGGATTACATGTAATATGAATAAACCTAAACTATATGGGTATTAGGATTACATATAATTTATATTACCTAAACTATATGGGAATTAGGATTACAAATAATATAATAAACCTAAACTATATGGGAATTAGGATTACCTGGTCTCCGTTTTGCTAACCTCTTAGAAGAATAATCTGACAGAGTAAGAATAGAGGGAGTAGTAGAAGAGAAGAAGAGTATTGAGCGTTAGCTTGGGTTAGGTAGGCCTCTAGGGTTTGTTTATGATGAAAGCCTTCTTTTGTTATCTGTTTATGGATGACACCTTTTCTCTCTAAACCTTTGGTAAATACCGAAGTCTAGAGAGCATGAGGCTGTTTCTCTATGTCACAAAGAGGTGGGAGTGGGTTTATATACTACTACATCCAAGACCTATCCCTAAATCACATGGGCTATAGAGAAATAAATGTGATCCATCATCATAAATTCAATCAATCAATCCAACAATCAAGATATGAATATGATTCATCATATTAAATTCAATCAATCCATCCAACAATTAAGACATAAATATGATTCATCATATTAAATTCAATCAATCAATCGAGATGTGAATTTAATGTGACCCGGTTGACAAGTAGTGGACTTGTTACCTAAAACCTTTTTTTTCCCTTAGTGCATAAGCTGAAAATTCATAAAAGAGAGTTATTACTATTTATAATAATCTGGGGTATTACAGCACACCTTAGGATTTCACTATCCTTTCAAATGAGCACAATTACAAACTCTGTATCAGGACAATCCTACTGCTCTCAGACTCACTCCCCCTTACAAGTTGTAATTCATACACCCACACTTAAGGTTCCACAACCTTAAGATTTGCACTAATGAAAATGATATTTGATTCCTCACTTAATGAGTAAGTATGATAATCACTGAAGCTCACAAATCTCAGAGTAATTGATGAAACAGTGAAAGTGGTTGAACAAATTGAATGCACAAAGTTTCGGTAGTTGGCGTTTTCAATGTTTCGTCTATTTATAGATATTGAAATAAATGACCATTGGTGAAGCCTGAAGAATTATCCGTTGTGACTTGTAAATATATCCTTTAGACGGTGAAACCTGGGACAATGTTCTTCGCGTTCAAATCATCCAGATGAATATTCCCGTTGGACTTTCTTCTTCATTCCTTTTGTTTTTGCAGTTGTGAGATAGCATTTAATGCTTAGAGTGGAATGTAGAAGTACCCTTTCATCGATCAGAGTATTGTTACAGAGATTATCAGATAATTTGGTAACTACATTTAATGCGCTTCTGACACATATTTGCTTTCTGTAAATCTGATATTTAATCCATGCTTAACTTAGCTGAAAGTCATTAGCAAACTGATTAAATGAAATTAGAAAGAGTAATAAGTAACAATAAGATGTATTAGAATTGATACATTGATTTTATGAATTACGCAGACAAAGATTTGAAACCAGAGGTACCTTGCTCGAGCATGATTCCATGCTTGCTCGGGCAAGCTACTTTCAAATAGGCAAAATGATGTTCTTTATCGCTGATGCTCGAGCAAGGCTTTTTGTCTGCTCGAGCATGAAGTTTTTCATGCTCGGGCAAGCTACTTCAAAAATATGTTTCTTCGTTGTTGCTCGAGCATGCCATTTTGCTTGCTCGAGCAAGCCTCAGGCAGAGGCGAGGTTGTGCCATTTCAGCGATGTTGCTCGAGCAGCCTATTTCTTCTGCTCGAGCATGGTGCTCAAGCATGGATATTTCATGCTTGGGCAAGCGTAATTCAGTTGGTGTAAATGAGGGATCGAGAGGTGTTGCTCGAGCATGCCTTTGTCCCTGCTCGAGCATCGTGCTCGAGCATGAAATTATCATGCTCAGGCAGACACCATTCAGAGGTAAAATAAAAGAGATGCTCGAGCAAGATTTTTCTTCTGCTCGAGCATGGTGCTCGAGCATGCCTTCTTTCATGCTCGAGCAAGATTTTTCTTCTGCTCGAGCATAGTGCTCGAGCATGCCTTCTTTCATGCTCGAGCAAGCCACTTGACTTGCATTCTTTTTGCTTCTGCCTCGATGCTGCTCGAGCAAGGCATTTCTCCTGCTCGAGCATGATTGCTCAATTCATTCACAAATGTTCTTTGGCGCGATGTTGCTCGGGCAGGCTATGAGTGCTGCTCGAGCAAGATTCACTCAACTTAGTTCCTAAGTCTTGAATCCCGATGTTGCTCGGGCATGATTAATGGGCTGCTCGAGCATACCATGAAAATTACATTTTTAACTCAATTTAATAACTTATAAATTGTGATAATCAAAACACCAAGAACTAAAAAGATGGATTGGTGGAAAGGGCAGAGGCGTCGGCTACGACAGAGGGGGCGAAGTAGTTAGGATCCTCATCAATACTTGAGATACATAACAGTTACTACCTTCGGTCCTAATTATAGGAACACGTTTGTAGTACAATTTACACTACAAAAGTGTTCCTATAATTAGGACCGGAGGGAGTATTAAGTAAAACCTGTCACTTATTAGAATTCCATGCAAATAAATAATGGGTGTAATTAGTAACCGTCATATTTTGTCTCACAAGAATAATAGTTGTTAAGCAAAAACCGCCATGAAACAACAAATGTCATGATGGTTCGAAACCTTTCCCCTTTCCCACACTGATGATAATTTATCATGACATTTGTTGTTTCATGGCGGTTTTTGCTTAACAACTATTATTCTTGTGAGACAAAATATGACGGTTACTAATTACACCCATTATTTATTTGCATGGAATTCTAATAAGTGACAGGTTTTACTATATAACCGTTATGCATTTGACTTTTTTTTTTTTTAAAAAAATGGTGGTTCATTATGCAACCACCATTTTACAAACAAAATAAAAAAAATAAAAAGGCAATGTTTATAAACAAACTAAAAATAAAAAGTTAAGAAAATGTTTTAAGAGTCTGATGCATCATTAGATTCTTCATTCTCCAATTATTTGTCCACCTTCTCGTTCAAAGAGTGAAAGAGATGGCAAGTTGTCTCAAGAACTAGTCTATGTGTCCTTGCTCTTGCAAGTAAACTTGGACTATATGATGGAGCACGTAGATTGCGTGAATGAGTCCTTTAAGTCTGTTGGTGGAGGGAGTTCATCTTTCGATTTATTCTTAGATAATGAAGCAGAAATTCTCTTGCGTTTGTCCATAATTTTGGCCAAGAAGAATAAAAGCTTGCAATTGGCTATGAGAAGTTGAATTGGAAATGGAGAAGTAGAGTTCAGTTTTTGGATGTTTATATAGAGAGCTTCATGGATTATCAAAATGTCACATCCTTTAGTTTTATAGATCATTATATTTTATAAATAGTGACAGTTGTTTTTTATAATAACTGTTATGAATTTGAAAATGATATTCTAATAAGTGATAGATTTTGTTTAATAACCATTATTTATTTGACTCTTTTTTTAAAAAACAAATAATTAATGCAGGCATGGTTGCATATATCAACCGACATATTACCATTTTTTTCAAATAGGTGAAATTAATTAGAGATTTATGAAAAGGTACTTTAAATAAGAGTAGTTGGTGAAAGGGGAGTTGGGAAAGATGTATCGTTTGAAAGTATTACCAGACAGTTATTTATTAAGAAACATAATATTTCTCATTCATGCTTTATGGTCAATCGTTTGGAAGAAGAATCGTTTGTAAATAATACATGATGGTTTTTATAAGTTTTTATATAAAAACTGTCATATTTGTCATTATATAAATTGATAGTTATTAAATACAACCTTTATTTTTGTGCTTTCGCAAATTTGTCCTCGTAATACATGATTGTTCGCATAATTAACTGTTAATTTTTAGCATTATATATTCTTGTGTGACCTCCGCCTCGACATATATAACGTTTATTCGTTATAACTGTTATTTATTAAATGTTATATATACCTGAATCTGTAATAGTGTAAATTGATATATGATGGTGTTTTTTATCTTTTTTATATATCTTCATTATCCTGAAATTTTTTGAGGTTTAAAGGATTGAATTCAATTGAGGAAAATTATTGTAATATTATGTCTTTGTCTGGATTAACTTAATTTAAGTGATTTTATATTGTACAAAATAAATATAATGAGAGTTTTATTTCATAATTTTTTCAAATTTTAAAAAGGGTTCAAGTTTAATTTTGGCCTGTAAGTTTTTGTAAGACCCGTTGGTGAGGGGTGTGATGAATGTGTTAGTGAAGAGCCTATTTGGCATAGCATCAAAACCCCAGTATTGTGGAATAAAAGTCCAATGGGAGCTAAAAGCTCATTTCATGGTTTTTGGGAAAGCTTCAAATTTAGATGGGCATCTATGGAAAAATGAACTTATGGGAGAAGCTAAAAATTCTAACTTCTAGCATTGGTAGCCTCGGCAGCGATCATCACCGTCAACTTCACCAAGCACAACCACCACCATCACTTTCTACCCTCTTCACCAAGCACCACCACCACTGAACGACTTCACCAAGCACCACCACCGCCATCACTTTCTACCACTCCCTCGTGACCCGAACACCCGATAACCGGCCGGCCTAACTCAGGACCCGGAGCACCTGGAAATCGCCAGTCACTCCTCGTGACCCGAGCACCCGATAACCGCCGGGCCAATGCTAATAATCAAATTGGCCATAAAATACTTCGCCCCAATGTGCACACCTCTTCCCAAAGTTGCTACTAGTGTCCTGGGAAACCCTGCTAAACACCACTTTAGGAAGAACGGATATAATCGGCTCACATCAAATACATATCTGAGGCATAAAGCCTAAAGGTTGTGTTCATCACTTTAGAGGTACCATCCCAAAGCTATCCTCCCACTATTAAATTATTTTAAAATACACACATCATAAACTCCCAAATTATTTCTATTATTTAATTATCTTTTATATACTTTCCTATTATTTAATTAAATATAGGATACAAGGATATCTTGATATAAAATCTATTCATATTCTATTTTATTGTGTAGGAGATATTATATGAAGAAATAAATAAAAAGGAATCAAATAATATAGTATAGCATCTACATTAATATAGTATATTATATTATATATCTATAATATATGGTAATTGATGAAAAGTAGGCGTGACCCAAGCAATTGTCATGGATGCTAATTATTGAAGAGAGAGCAACCATATATATGTATGAAACAATTAATGTGAATAATCTGTAATGTGTCAATAGTAGGTCCAATAATAGGTTATGTGGGCATTCAAATTAACAAGTTATTTTTCAGAGGACAACCGCAAGTTCGAAACTGATGAGGATGATACCACCAATTCGTCCCACAAACCCACATCCAAAAGCGCATATAATCAATAACTCACGCTAGTAAAAATCAAAACGTAATCATATCGCATGAAGAAGATAATTTTCTCGTAGAGGAAGGCAAACGCAAAATTAATGTTACCGAATGGAAATCACGAAAAGAACGAGAGACGACGCTTTGGGGATTTAAAAAGAATTACACTTTATAGCAATGGATTCCTATTGTTCTAGGGATTAGGACCTGCCTATCAAGATTCCTATTAACCTAAGACTCATGGGATTAAGATTACATAGAGGATGAATTAGCCTACGCTTTATATGGGAATTAGGATTACATGAACCTAAGACTTATGGGGATTAGGATTACATGAACCTAAAACTTATGGGGATTAAGATTACATGAACCTAAGACTTATGGGGATTAGATTACCTATCAAGATTCATATAAACTTAACCTAAGCTATATGGGAATTAGGATTACCTCGGTCTCCGTCTTTGCTAGCATTCTAGAAAACGATTTGAGGAGAGTACGGGAGGAGGATGCCGTAGTAGAGAAAAGAGTCGAGAGAAAAAGAGTCGAGTGTTTTCTAGGTTTAGCGCTAAACCTAAATTTATAATTAAAATCTAGGGTTTTAGCTATGGGCTGAGCTATTTAATTATTGCAATTTAATAAATTAATACTAAAAACATTATTAATTTCTAGATATTTTATATATTATTATTATCTTTGTTGGGATGTGCCTTTATCACTTAAACCCTAATCTGTTATGTGATCTAGTCTAATCGATCGATTATGTGATCTTAACTTTTATTTATTTTTTTTTTTAATTTCAAATTATTGTGCCTAGATTCTAGGAGAAACCTAGAAATCAATTTAGATTATTTCTCTCTATATATATGTACACATATTAATTCTTTCATCATCATCATCATCATCATCATCATCATCATCATCATCATCATCATCATCATCATCATCATCATCATCATCATCATATGCATCATCATCATCATCATCATCATCATCATCATCATCATCATCATCATCATCATCATCATCATCATCATCAATCATCATCATCATCATCATAAGTGATCATCATCATCATCATCATCATCAATTTAGATTATTTCTCTCATATATGTACACATATTAATTCTCATCACCACCACCACCACCACCACCACCACCACCACCACCACCACCACCACCACCACCACCACCACCACCACCACCACCACACCACCACCACCACCACCACCACCACACCACCACCACCACCACCACCACCCACCACCACCCACCACCACCACCACCACCACCACCACCACCACCACCACCACCACCACCACCACCACCACCACCACCACCACCACCACCACCACCACCACCACCACCCACCACCACCACCACCACCAACTTCACCAAGCACAACCACCACCATCACTTTCTACCCTCTTCACCAAGCACCACCACCACTGAACGACTTCACCAAGCACCACCACCGCCATCACTTTCTTCCCTCTTCACCAAGCACCACCACCACCGAATGACTTCACCAAGCACCACTACCACTGAACGACTTCACCAAGCACCACCACCACCATCACTTTCTTCCCTCTTCACCCTTCACCAAGCACTACCATTGAACGACTTCACCAAGCACCACCACCACCATCACTTTCTTCCCTCTTCACCAAGCACCACCACCGAACGACTTCACCAAGCACCATTGCCACCAAACAACTTCACCAGGCACCACCACTATCACTTTCTTCCCTCTTGACCATCAACCACCACCTCCATCGACCTCCTCGACCCTCACTCACCATCATCACCGAAACCTTTATCATTGAGGCCGTGAGACTCAAACAGAGTTTTGAAGGAAGAAAGACAGAGAAAAGAGGAGGAAATCAAAGAAGAAAGAGAGGAAGTCTTTGGGAATAAATTAAGGGATTTTTTTTTTTGAAGGAATAGAGGAAGTCTTTGGAAATAAAATGATGATGATGTACCCTCGTCCTTGGGTTCAACTGTTAAGGGAGTCGGACTTCCTCACCTCAAGGGAGGGGGTTCGATCCCTGCGTTGGTCAAGGCGTTGGGGAGGCATCCTAGGGGTCTGGGAAGCTGTGGAAACGCTGGTAGAGGTGGAGGCATGTGTACTTTCTGTCCAGTATGCCCTGCGGACTGGGCTCCAAGCGCCCTGCCCTTGGATTATGGGTGAGCCCGACCCCTTTCCTAAAACATTTTTAGCAAAAAAAAAAAAAATGATGATGATGTGGCAAAACATGTGTCATACACAAAACTGGGTCAAATAAATCATGTTCATGATAGAACCATAGACCAACTTTTTTTTAATAATAATTTAATTTTTTTATCTTCAATTACCACAATAAAAATTGTATCATTTTCAGTCATTTTATATCTCAATTGACTTTTCAAACGTTATTACAAACAAGAGCTTACCTATGAAAAATGTCACTCATATTCCAAACATAAATCACATCTACAATTTAACTTTTATTCTATATTACTTTTACAAAAATCAAATTGAAAATAAGTCACTTTTGTCACTACTATCTTAAACGGGAGTTCACATTAGGTGCTTCTTAGGTGTTTTTCCCTCTAATTAGAGGGATTAGACATTTTTTTTTTAAATTTTTTAAAATATTCTTTTTATTGAGATTAGATTATACGTTGCATCCTGAAATTTTGTTTACACCCTGTATTTCAGATTAATTAATTTACAGGATATTGGTGTTACAGGAAAAATATTTCTTAATGCAAGACTGAAAATTAATTAATTAAAGATATTGGATGCAAAAAAAATTCAGGATCTAACATATAATCTAATCTAAATAAATAGAATATATAAAAAAATAAAAAAAAATGCCTAATCCCTCTAATTAGAAGGAAAAGCATCTAAGAAGCACCTAAGAGAAAAGCACCCAATGTGAACCCCTTAAACGGACAGTTAGTGGTCCGTGGTCCCATTGTGAGGGGTTTTAAATTGTTAAAAATGAAAATAATAATAATATTAATAATAATGAAATGGTATATAAGTTTTTAACCCAGCAAAACACAGTCTCGGCTGCGTCTGGTGTAGCAGTAGGTCCATTTTTTGTCAACGACAATCATTCCGCACTTGGTTGAGCTTGCCGTCGGACGTCGTCCGCCGTCGTCAGCCTTGCGTCTGGCAAGCATTGAAGAAGGTTCGAACCCTAGGGCTTTCTCTTATCCCAAAATCCGGTGGGACTGATTTGTTCAAGATATTTGAATCTAGATTTGAATCTGATGCCCGCGTCGTTTCTTGCTTTGTTTTAAAATTTTCATTTTAACTTGGCGTTGAATCTGGTTGTGTAATCTGGTGAAAGTGTTCTTGAATGGTGTGTAATTGACTATCATACTTCTGCATTCTTCATTTTGATTGCTAGCGACTTATATGCTTTTGATTGTGTTGTTTTGCATTGTTGAATTTGTTGTATGTTGTCATTCAGTTTACTAATCTCCTTATATTATTACTAACTTAGAAAATTTTTAAGGTATTTGTGATGCATGATCTGGTAAATGACTTGACTCCATTTGTGTCTCACAATTTAGGAGCTTGGGTTTAAATCATTTCCTGCTGCTCATTGGTCTGTGAATTTAAAAGCTATTGACAGAAACATTTAATCGACAAAGTCAAAGAAAAAGGTAGAGTTCTTAGTTAAAGTATCTGGAAACAATTGATGAAGTTATTGACAGAAACAGTCAATTGATAAAGTTAAAGCTATTGATAATAACAATCAATTGATGAAGTTAAAGAAAAAGGCAACACTTTTCATCATCATTATTTGCAAGATCATAAATTTCAGGAGTGTCATCATTGTCATTCTTCAGCGGCTTGGGGGAGTTTCCTGAATCAATTGGCTTACTTAGGCATTTTAGTTGAAGTATCTGGAACAAAAATTAAAAGGATATGATATCAATTTGATGATTGCACTTTTGTGGAAATGCTGAAAAATGAAAATGTGGCTGGAATAGCTTAGATGACTATGCTTAACAAATGATATATTTTGACAAGTAGAACATTTTTACAAGCCTATTTGTATGATGACGGAGCAATTTCCTGCATATATTTGCGTTGTTATATATCTTCATTATTTGATGTTGAGAAATGAAATTAAGGGAATTTGCAAAATAGAAAAATAAGGGAGTTTTATGATATATTTAATAACAATGCCTCATATTTTATGATATATATATTGTCACAACCATATGTTGGGATTAGAGTGAAAAAATAAATTATGCAGTTTGGAAGGTGTAAATTTAATTTATCCAAATAATAATTAAAAAAAAAAAAAATCTAACATGTAGAGGTATAATGATGAATCAGTTATTACTTCCCCTCCCCTCATGAACCAAACAAGAGACAATTAAGAAACCCTCCCTCCCCTTTGTTGAACCAAACGCACCCCAAGAAATCCATCAAGAGGAGGCTGAAGAAGATCTGGTTGTTTCAATCTTCACCTCTTACAGTCTGAATATTCTGACATTCCATTCCTCTTTACCTTAAAATATCCAATCTCATCAAGATTTCTTCGATTACTTCAATCTTAGTATTTTTCTCTTATTTCTGATGGCAAAAAAATACATGTTTATGATGCTCCCATCATTTTCTTTTAGCCTCTTAGGTACATAGATCGTATATTGAGGACAGTGCTTGGAATGGCTTTGTTTGTTCCTGCTGATTGCTTCATTCCTGTCAATCAGCCTCGGCTTGGATTTCTGCCACATTATGGCCCCAATCAGTCATGTGATGGTAATACCAATCTCTTTCTGTACAAGGAAACTCAAAGACCAGGTCATCTTTGGTTTTCACATTGTACGCGAGGTAGTTTTTCTTTCTACTATCCATAGTGATAGATGATAACCGTAAAAGGATATGATTTGGGTGGAATAAGTTTGCTATAACTTGTGACATGGAAAAGAATTAAAATTTTGAGCATGCTTCACTTCTCCTTTCATGTTCATTTATTTTTCTTGTGTCTGAGCTGTATTAGTATCTTAATATATTCATGAATTTCCTTCATTAGCATCAGAAATTGCGCCTCTTGTTGCTGTTCAAAGAAAGGGCCGATCATCTCTATCACAGACTGCTGCTGTACGTCATTTGACCGGTTCAGTGACAAGAACCCAAGGACTTCGTTTTGCTGTGGTCAGTTTACCAAATATTATGGCTAAAAACTACTTGAGTTTTACTTGTCATTTAATCATAATATTTTGATGTTCCTGTTTTATGTAATCTATCGGGTAGATTGTCTCTAGTATGCATTCTGATATATTTTGCTCTCAAGTCAATATATGTGAAATTATTAAAGGGAACTGTGTTTTGGTATCTTTTTTAAGGCATTAATCTTGGCAACCTTTGCAATTTCAACCTCATATACATAAATTTCTACTATATATGATGTTTGTTGCTTATTTCATATTAAGTGTTGCAATAAAATCTTGAGGAAGTTAGCATATCTTCAAAAATCTGCATTCTGATTTCCATTGCAAACTGGATAGAAATTATAGAGATTTTCTTTTTGATTATTTTACTGTTCTGACCTATAGTCTTTCATCATTAAGGTTGTTGCACGGTTTAATGAAATTGTCACTAAGCAGCTCTTGGAGGGCGCCCTGAATACTTTCAAGAATTATTCAGTTCAAGATGAGGATATTGATGTATGTAAGGATTTCGAACAACATTAATTTGTAATTTGCAATATTTTTTTTGTAGTCTATTGATTTAATATTCATTTTGTTTTTGTCTAGTTACATAATTACACTGGGTCAACTTTTCTTACCATGTTTTCCCATTTTGCTCCCCCACCTTTTGTTGATCTTCCTTTGGATTAATGCTCATGTTTCATAAACTGGGGTTATATTCAGAATATGGCTTATTTCTTATTTGTAAATGATGCAATCTCTGTGTGTGTTTGTGTGTGTGTCTTTTTGCCCCTTTTAAATATCTACTTGATAATACCTACCTAACTTTATTTATTTTTGTTAGCTTCTTGTGTTAGTGAGAAGATTGTGCAACTGTCATTCTTTGTATCCAAACAAACAAATATGTTATCTCCAATTATTTTCATGGGCACCAAGAGTTAAATTATCTATGAAGCAAGGTAGACTTGCCATGTTCTGAATCCTGTAACTGTCAATCTGTCATTATTACGGAGATCGGCTTATATACATATATATGATTTAATGTTTCTCATGTGTGATTACATATTAATGGTCATTCTTTAGGTTAACTTGGTTTTTTGCATTCCTTATACTTTTGTATTATTTGAAAGAGATTATTGTATTTTTCCTTCTACTTCAGGTTGTGTGGGTTCCAGGTAGTTTTGAGATTGGTGTTGTTGCAGAAAGACTGGGTAAATCACACAAATATAATGCAATCTTATGCATAGGAGCTGTGGTATGGTGATAACAAGTCGAATCTTTTGAATGGACAAATTATTATTCTATATTCTTGACTGTATATGTTTTGATTAAATTATTGTTACTATTGCAACCATTGGTTGTTGCAAACAGATAAGAGGTGACACTACCCACTATGACGCAGTTGCTAATTCAGCAGCATCTGGTGTGCTTTCAGCTGGTCTAAATTCAGGTATCTTTTATTTATTTACTGTATAAATTCTTATAATATGTTCATACAGCTACAAAAATTCATGCTTAAGCCTATGGCTGCTGTTTGTGTCTCCCTTATAATAAATTGTGATATTAACCTTCAGTGTGCTAGTTAATTAAATTTTGATTTGAAGCAGGTTTTATTTTCATTCTTTGAATTTAGATGACAATCAATTTCTATGTTTAGATCAATTTCTCTGCTTTCTGATTGACATGAAACATGGATCAAACTTCTCAAAAATAGTTCTAAAAATAGAATACTGTTGAGTGATATCTATTCTCACTCTGAAATCTTTTTTTTTTTAAGCAAGTATTTATTCAAATGAGGTTAGTTTGTTTTAGATTCTAGATAGTAGATGCTTCTGAGACGGATAGCTGAGATCATTCCCTCGTTTCAGGGATCAGTGAGCTGGTTGTGTCTGTCTAATTTCTGATTGAAGATAAATAAAATGCTTAGGCCTTTTGTTGTTCAATTAACACCAAAAGTCTGATTATCACAAAAGCACACAAATACACATCAACGTGAGTATGGAGACATTCCTTTAAAGAGAAGAGTCATATGAGAAAAAGAAACCTTTGATAGAGAATGGAGACATATTTGATACACCTTTAAAATATTTTGGTTTTTCCGAGTCAAAGTAATATTAATAAATTGAAGTAATTGTACACAACATTTTTCTTGTTGCACAATTTTTGCACGGGCACGTTTGTGCATCTCTATACATTGAAAACATGCTGATGGAGACCCATTTTAGGATACAGCAGGAAGGATACCTAGAGCAAGGATTTGAAGAGAAACTAGCAATGACTCTGATTTGCCGCCAAACTAGAATACAATCCCATACATAGAAAAGAAAACCAGAAAATAAGATGTTCTCTAGCACAAATTGAGGCTTCTGCAAGACACATGATAGAGAAAATTCATTCTTGAACTTGGATTAAGTGACCAAATTCAAAAGACACGCATCTCGGGTTTAACAGTTTTCAGGATCTCTAGCAGTAAATGGACCATGACCTTCTCAATATGAAGTCCAATTTATTTATGAACGGTTTGAAATATTGTAAACTAGACAGGGATGACTTTGATTTGATAAATTATAAACATAATTTGGATAATTTAGTCCCTTCGAATGCTGATTGAAAGTCAGCCTTCACATGTTGGGTTACCCATAAAATTGATGTCTGAAAATTAAGTTTTCCCCCTGTGAATTACATAATTTCTAATGATTATGCATTATTGATAATGAATTTTTTTTAAAATAATAATAATATTGTAGAAAATGTTTGCTAAATTTACTGGATAAGCTCATAAAATGTCATGAAAAAAAAATTATAAGAACCATTTATCAGATACCTCTCCCACATTCTCCCTAAAATTTCCTTACCTTGTCCCAGTACATAGTCCTGTAAATCGTAAGAGTCACTTTGTCCTCCTGTGAACCCGTAAGAGCCTTCTAACTAGTTCCTTGATGCTAACAATCTCAACAACGGGAGCCCATTTTTATCTTCTTTTTATCATTTTTCACGGAATTTTCCTCTTCTATTCCCTTCTCTCCTCTGCTACCAACCTTATACTTCCTCACACACACCTTAACAATAGTATTCATTCTATCATTTTCAACTCTCTGTGATTTACCATGTCTTAATTCCTCAATTGCCATCAAGTTGAGAAATTGAAGCATTTCTGAGATGACTTTGCAGGAGTTCCTTGCATTTTTTGTGTCCTGACCTGTGAGAATATGGATCAAGTAAGTTTATACTCAACCATTTTATTTTGAGTTTTTAAAATTCTTCTTGTTGTTAATTAGGATTATGATTGTTATGATGTCTGATCGCTTTCTGCTAATTCCAGGCTCTAAATCGAGCTGGTGGTAAATCTGGAAATAAGGGTGCAGAGGCTGCATTGACAGCTGTAAGTTGATATAATATTACCCAACAATCATTTGTGAAGTTATATGAAGCCTCTTTGACTTAATTTGTTTATTAATTAAGTCAAAGAGGCTTCATATAACTTATGACATCTGTTCAAGTGTGCTTTGAGAAGGGATTGGTGAGGGGTGATACTCTGTTATGGTATTGGAATAAGAAAGAGAAAGAAAGAGGGAAGGGAAAAAGAAATAGAGAAGGGAGGATCTGAGAGAGTGAAACAGAGAAAGAGAAGAGCATAGAGGGATTTATCCATATTACATCACAATCTGATTGGATACAATTGAGGGAGCTATTTATATTATGATTACATAACATACTTTCCAAAATTTTCAACTTATCTAGTTTCATTAGACAAATATTATTCTTGAGTTGATTACAGTGTACTGTTTAGTTAATCTAATATTCTAATGTAAATCATATTTCAAAAGATTATTCTATTTTTGAGGGATGGAAGCAAGTTTGACTCACTAATCAGTCCTCATATCATCTCCTCGATTATGGTACAATCTGACTCAACTGAGAACAAAAAAGCTTTACTCTTAGCAGTAATTATTTAAGCAATTGAAAGTGGAGTTACTCTACCACCAAGCACTCAATTCAACTAACAAGGGGTTGTACCCTTAGTGGTCTCAAGTTCGAGTCCTGAGAATGCAACAATGTTAAAAACTCGGTGGCAGAGTTTTGCCACCCTTTGTAGTTTTGTCTGGTTTGATATGGATTAGTTTAGACTTTGATAAATTTTCCAATTGAAATGGGTTAGGAGATGCTCTAAGCAAAAAAGTTGAGTTACTCATGCCCTCTCTTTTATGATGGTATTTGGTAGCAAATGAGGTTACTTTTGTTGTGTCAAGTTCATTGTTGAATCTAGCCCATTCGTGTTGTCACGTCATTTCTAGTTACATTTAATGTTTTTTTTAGGGTTGTTTTGGATGATGGGTTTAATTTATGTGCTACAGATTGAGATGGCTACTTTGTTCGAGCATCATTTGAAGTAATGCTTGCATCATCCTGAAAACGAGTTGAAAGAATTTCTGTAGTTCAGGGATGGTGAATCAAATATCTGTAAGTTCATTGATCATTGTTGTAATAATAAAGGAAACTATTTGGGCACAACCATGGAATAGTGAGAAATGAGATAGGCTAGTTATTTTCATGGAAGAAGTGTTTGCCCATAAGAGCCCTCTAGAATATTTTCCGGAATAGTTTTTGTTCTTATTTTCAACCATCAAACTTTTTCTTTTGGTTATTTTGTGGCACATTCCCTTTTTTTGTTGCAAATTGATCAGACATATTTTTCCTATGCAATGGAAGGGCTGAGGAATGAGTCGTGTTATTTAGAATTTTATTTGTAAATAACAATGACTTATGGTACTATTTTTGGTTGGTAACATAAAATCTAGTTGAATAATTTGAGAAGATTGAGCAAGTTAAATAAATTATTTTAAAGTATTTATATTTATTATTTTTTTAAGTCAATTGAATCTTCTTATATTAAGAATTAGAAGTAACAAATTTTATTGAAATATCATCAGGATGCTCTACTGGGATATACTTTTCAATAGGCACCCTTGAAAAAGATAAAAGAAATTGCTTTCACCAATAAATTCTCGTAAATGACATCAACTTAGAAGCAAGGATACCCTTTCATTTTCGAATACAAATGGCAGCCCTGACCCAGATGGGTCAGAGTGGATATACTACCCGGTCTTTAATATACTCCCTCTGATCTTATAGGTCATATTTACTTAATTTTAAAGAGATTAAAAATAGTAGTTAAATTAGTTATTTATATTTGTTTTTCAAAATGCCCTTATTTAAAATTTAAAATGGCATCCAGTTACCCTGATTCTCTGTTCTTTGTCAGACATCTCCTAATTTACACACGACTTCTCCAAACTCTCACATAGTCCGGCTTTCTCGACTTTCATCAACAACTTTCAGTCTACTCTTGGAGGTTAGAAGTGTAATTTATTAGTAATGTCATTATTAAATATGGCAAAAATTTCTCAAAATTATTATATTAAAAAAAATTTAAAAAAAAAAAACAGCAGAATTGAGGTGTATGTGATATTAATAAGTTACAAGCATTACTCACTTTATAAAACATATAGGTTCATTATTAAATTATTATTGTGTTTAATTATTATTGAGAAAGTATTAATAGGGGCATTTTGAAAGAAATTGACAAAAATAAGAACTTTATCCTATAATTAGAATCAAAATCAACTTTTAAATGTTGTCCTAGAATTAGAATCGTAGGAAGTAATATATAACTACTTCATGTAGATCAAATAAATTAGTTAAATTAATTATTTGTTAAAAAATGTGTTAGTTTTCTAAAATACCCTCTCAAATCATTTATATTGAAAATGATAAATATGGGTACAGACTGGTACTTAAAAAATACTTCATGATACTGACTGAGGATACTGACTGGTACTGAAAATATATTTAATGATCTTGCAAAATTATTTTAGGATGTTGAAAAAATATTTCAGGGTACTGACTGGTACTTAAAAAATACTTCATGATACTGACTGAGGATACTGACTGATACTGAAAATATACTTACTGATATTGAAAAATTATTTTAGGATACTAAAAGGTACTTCATGATCTTGAAAAATTATTTTAGAATGTTAAAAATATTTAAAGTATCGACGATATGGAAAAAATACTTCAGGATGTTGAATGAGGATACTGGCCGGTACTGAAAAAATACTTAATGATCTTGAAAAATTATTTCAGATCTAAAATATTTTTTCAAGATCATTAAATATTTTTTTTAGTACTAGCCAGTATCCTCAGTCAGCATCTTGAAGTATTTTTTTCAGTACCATTCAGTACCCTGAAATATTTTTTCAACATCCTAAAATAATTTTTCAAGATCATGATGTATTCTTTCAGTACCGGGTAGTATCCTGAAGTTGATTATTCAAGTCTAAGTTGATTATTCTAAAATGATTTTTGGCCCGCGGGCTGGCCCTAACCCTGAGGGTTATATAATTTTTTGGCCCGTGTAGGCTTTTTAACATGCGGGCTTTTTGGCCCTAGCCCGCGCGGGCTAGAGCCTAACGGGTCGAAGTGACCCGTTTTGACAGCTCTACTCTTTAATCTCTCTACCCTTCTTCATAATAAGACTCAAAATTTCTCCATATAAGAGGAAACACTGACAAGGGCAGGGCGCCAATAAATTCAAAGTCTCGAGATTATTACACTCAAGAAGAGAATAGTCAATGATCATATAATTCGTGTCTGTATTTAATTGTCACATTAACAGGGACCAAACGTGCATATCACCAACAAACAAAAATGAAATCACAGTTAGATTCAAAATAAGAGGGTGCTGCTTATCAACCTTGCAGCTTGGTGGTGGAAGTGTTCTGCTTTGACTCTCAAAGCACAAGCTTGAATCAAGCAATGTCACACGCAACAACAACAAAAGGAGAGGGTTGACCAACATGAATTGTGTCCAACAAAAAGAGTCAATCTCTTACGCATGGTGAACCAAAGTTCGATTCGCCACCAAAAGAGGTGTCCATATTTAGTACCCAAAAGTGCTTTGAACATGATTGCTTTTAATAAGAAGACCAATGATCATGTCAAAAAGAAGGATGAGGTTGCTTTCTAACATACAAAAAATGGAAAGTGGTGAGCTCATTCTGAACTCTGTGGCAGTCTTTAAGTGCCATGTCACTGTTTGGTACGAGGGATTGGAGGGGAGGGAAAATTTTTAGGAACGGATTTAAAATAAAATAAAAAAATTAGAGAAGTGGAGTTGAAATTTTTATTTAATTTTTCTTACTCTTTTATTTTACTTCTTATCTTTATTAAAATTTTATAACCCTACTTCTTCAATTTTTTTTAAATCCAACTCTTACAAATTCCCCTCCCACTAGGGTAGGACCCCGGGGGGAATTATTTTAGGTACTAACTCCTCTTACTGTGAAAATTATGATCAAGTAACTATAATTAACAAAATAAAAGGCATATAAAGAAAGTTGGATATTGCATATCATGCCTAAAGCTATAGAAGGTAAAAGCCTGAGGAACTCAACCCCTAATTAGAGCTATTAGATGAAGTAATAATAAAGGGGCAACATAAAGTGGCCATTGAACAAAGCATCACAGTGAATACAAATTTAGCATGTGAGATTAAAGACATCCTCTAAAATCGAATTACGGAATATATTAAACAAAATTGCCAATAGATGACCTGGTAATATTCCCTCTTGAGAGAACATATCAAGATGATGTTACTTCTTTCTCCTCTTATTTCCTGGGGCAGAGCTCTTGTTGAACCCTTTAAAATCATTTGTGGTATCAGCTGAATTATGCTTTTTCAGTCCCTTTCTGCCTCCAAAACCAAATTTAGAATTCCTAAACTCCCGTTTCCCTTGTTTCTTTCCTTGTCCAAAAGATTGCTTTGCCTTGCCTCCAGTCCGGTCACCTGGAGAGACGCCAGGCCTTTTCTTGTTTGACCTCTCAAATACTTTTCCGTCCTCAAAGTTCAAATCCAGATCAACATCATTGCCGCTCCCAGCAAAACCGCTCTGTTGCCTTTGCTTCCTCCACTTTTTAACAGATTCTATATCTTGCTTTTTCTGCTTGGCTCTTTCTTTCAATTTCTGGGCCTGAATTTCTTTAGACAATCTTTTGGCCTCCCTGGCCTTTCTTCTCTCTTCAGCCTCTTCCATCTTCCTCTTCTCTGCTAAAAGCCGGCCCTTCACCTTCTCCATATGAGCATCTGCCTTCACCATTTCTGCATAATAGTCCGAAGGTCTAAGGAAGGGAACACCCATTGATTGGAACTTCTCAAAAGCCTGCCTAGTTCCCTCCAATGCCTGTGTGTAAAAAGAAAGCTCCCGTGCCAAGTCATCGTTCACATCTACCTCTTGCTCTTGATCAATATCAATGGAGAGTTTGTGTACCCATCCCACATTCTCTGGCCAGCCTATGTCTGCAAGTTTATCTAGGAGACCATCTCTATTAAATATCGCAGTTTTGGATGGTTCAGTAGATTTTACATCTTCTTCTCCCGATTCTGAGTCTGATTCAGATGCTGAAAATTCTTCATTCATATCTTTAACTTCATCACTAATCATTGTAGACAGTTCTTTCTTGAGCACTCCCATTAGACCTGAACAAAAGTTGAAGGAGAAAAATTAATATAAATCAAATAGTCTCTAATGTTCACAGTTTCTGTTCTCTTTTTCGGGTTAAATAATTCTTCATTGAAAAAATTCAAGTTACAAAGCTTCCTCAGCCAAAAAAACAAAGACAGCAGCTTTACATTCGCAACAAGCCTCCTCAGCCAATAGGCAGAGCTCAGCACCATGTAGGGAGAGACATAAAGCATACTAAATGATACCAAATTTTCAGAATGCACTGGACTGTCGGAAGCACACAGTTTTTACGAAAGATTATGTTCTATGAACTATGTACACTTACTGATTTTGTTCGATAACTTGTGCAAAACGTGTCTATTTTATCTTCCAATTACTGTTATGTATCTTTCTTATTCAAGATAACCCAATCGTCATTTCTAATACCTTGAGAATTTTCTAAGTAGATGACAATATAAATATATTAGTAAACAGAACGCCAATACACAACCAAAATAGCAAGAAACGGTGCTAGAAGTCAGAATGAAGGGGGTAGAAGTAATGAAGTATAATAGCTGATGAGACACTATTAAAGAAAAAACAAAGGACTAAATTTTGCTTTCCTTCAACTCGATCTTTATTCAAAACCGTCAAATCTTCAAAAAATTACCCGAACAGATTGAAAGCCAGATTAAAATGAACAATTAAAAAACAAAGTAAGAAACGGTGCTACGGCGTCAAACACAGGCTTGACAACAACTCAGTGAACATATGACGCGGGGAATACATTCAAAGCCAGATTGAACAAACCAATCTTACCGGATTTTGGGAGTAGACAAAGCTCTAGGGTTCGAAACTTCTTCAATACTTGCCTAAGAACAAGCACGCGCTGACAACGGTGGTCGGCGCCCGAGGCGAGCTCGACAAGTCTGAAGTGCTTGTTTGGACGAAGACTGGGAATCCCTAAGCCATGCGGGCGGGGTTATAATTTATAATTAATTTTAGGGAGAAATTTATTTTTTACCAAGAAAATAATAAAAAATTTATCTTCTTTTTTTACCTGATTAATTTATCCTAGGGCTCGTTTGGATGGGCTTTTTTAATAAATAAAAAAAACACTTTTTTAATGCTAAAAACAATTCTTTTTAATTAATTAATGTGTTTAGATGATATTTTTTTAGAAAAGTAAAAGTCACAAAAAAAAAGCCAAAATGCTGCTTTTTCTAAAAGCTCTAATTTGGAGCTTAAAAAAAAAGCACTTTCTTTAAAAGCCCATCCAAACGGGCCCTAAAAGCAGTACTCTTTTTTTTTAATGTTTTAAATTTAATATATTTTTTTATAGATTTGGGACACCTCAGTTAACACTTATGAAACTATTACACTCATTCCAATCTTGTCCTAAAATCACTTCTAGTTTCTCATATGGCTGAAAAATCTAATGAAACCCCAATCTGGTCTCAAGGCCTGTTCTCTGTTGTCGCTAAATAGTCCTCTACAGAGTTTACAAGACCAAGGCAAACAGGTTAACTTTGTTATCTAGTCTATTCGAAATAACCGTTGAACTTCATTGATGATGCCTAAGTCTCAATGATTATTGCCTTATGCATGAAGAAACAACTTTAGACATGTCTTGATTAATTGTACTAAACCCTTCCTTCAGTAAGGATTGCACACAAATATATGTTGTCTTCTATATTTTCTTACATTTTATACTTACATTTCATGATTATCATCGCATGTTTAATTGCAAGGAATTCAGAAGTCATGTGAAGCATCAACTGAGGATCCGTTTATAGACATCCTCCGAAATTGATAGAAAGGTCCACATAGAATTCTCATATTTGTTTACGCGGAGAATACTAAATGACCACAACCCATACTCACTAGAATTCAGAGCTCTCGCACTCGGCATACTTGACCACGCCCAAAGATTTACAGCATAATTTATCAATGGTTTCAAGTTTTGCACGGTTTCACGAGATCAAGGATTGCTAACCCAAAACTCGAATGTTTATGGCACTTTTGGGACAAGAAGTTATGCAAGTAGTAGTGACGGGAATATCCAGTTTGGTGATGTCCCGTATTATGAAAAGCTACTTGATTTGGTCAAAATAAATTACCAAAGTCGTTTCATCGTGACGTTGTTCAAGTGTTTATGGGCAAATACAACAACTTCCTGGGGACTCACAACTGACGACTTAGGCATCACATCAGTAATTTCTCTCAGCCTATTCACACTACTTAGTCTGAAGATGATGAGCCATATATTCTTGCCTCAGAGGCAAATCAGGTTTATTATGTCGCGGACGAGAGGCACAGGGATTGAAATATGATGGTTCACTTAAAGCCTCAGGACCTTTACGACATGGTCTATGGTGATAACGTCGCCTACGGGAGTGAGTCGTTCCAACCTGCCAGTTTCGAAAACTTCTTCCCATACGGCATGACAATTTACTTATAGTTCAGTGTGTTTTTTAAGATACACTTTATGAAATAATATTTCATTTAAGTTTAATTTATGTTCAAACATATTAAACTCAAAAGTAATATTTTCTCCACCCTATTTTTGTAGGGATGACGATGAAAATTGATATAAAAAATATGCTTACGAATAACAAATTTAATCTGTAATCCTCTATTTTTTCAGGAAAAAAAAACTATAATAGCATTTGTAGTGATTTTATAACTGCTACAAATTAAACCCAACCGCTACAAAAACAATCGCCTAAGTCGCTACTAACACAACTCGCTACCAAAAACGTCATATCAACCACTAAAGTGTTACGCAAATATCCATATAAATACCTCTGCCACACCTCATTTTATATGCTTCATCATCTCTTTCAACACACGTTTTCTCTCAGTTTCTCTCATTTGTCTACATTTTCTGAAGAAGTTAAGTGTTGTTCAAGCAAATTAAATATAATGATCATCTGTTTACAGATATTTCTTTTTTATTCTAACTTTATGATACTAATTTTTTTTAATTCGCAATTTTAGGGACCTTTTTCAACATTCCTTTTACTTTCACATACATTATTTTCATAATTAAATATTATTTAAATGAAATCATAATTAGTTCTTATTATATTTGCACATTCTTATTCTTACACACCTATATAATAACCTATATAATCAAATATCATATATTAATATCAATTATTTTTAACATTAATATAAATGATTTATATTTCAATTACTAGTTAATTAACAAAATAATCTAAAACCACTCTTTATATAAGTACATGATACATGATATCTACACCTTGTGTTCATCATATACTGTTGATTATTAGGATTTAGGTGACTTCATTTTTTGTCCGAAGAAAAAAGTGAAGTTGTTGTTGTTACTTTGTGAAGTTTGCCTAAATGATTTGGGTTTTGGTAGGAGTTAAATTATTTAACAAATGTCTGTGGCAACTGACAATGGGCTCAGGCGATTTGTTTTGTTTCAATCATTATCATCATATAACGAAAATTTATTGTCAGCATTGTTTGGTCTCTATTTGTACAAGTTTCTTATCCTTCAAATTTGTTGTTTGATCCAACTGGTGGTCTTTTAATTAATTGTTTCTGTATGTATTGGCGATTGAGGTTGTAAAACATCTGATTGCAAGTTGAATGTTTAGATTTTAATAGTTAAAGGTATACATTCCGATGAGTCATTGACATTGGGCTGAAGTTAGTGATTGATGGCTTTTGATGCCTCAGTGCTATTTGTATTTGTTGTGTGTTTTCAAATGTCAACTAGATTCATTCATTTATTTCAATTGAAGCTGATGTGTTTTCGTTATTTCTATCTATTGATCCTTTGGTAAATGATCCCATGGTTTTAAATTTTGTTTTGAGGTAGGCAAAACGCAACATTTAAATGTTAGTTTTTTTGGATTAAATAGTAGTATAAGAATTTATGTTTAGTGACAAATTCAATATGTTTATTTTTTGGCCCGGGCTAAAAAAAATATTCTGGTTCCGCCATTGCTCTTCTCCTCCCTCTTCTTCCTCCCCTCCATTTGGTGATGACGAGGAAGGATGGCGAGGTTTTTTAATTATATTGAATGATGGTTTTTTTTTTTTTTCATGCATGTAATGTGTTGCCTTTGAGAAGCTAAAAATTTGTTAATAAAAAACAGTTTATTTCTAATATTGATCTTGATCTTGATTGTCTCTCGTTTCTATGTTCAGTTGTTGATTTTTTGTCTTTGGCCTGACATGAAATAGATCTATATCAAGAGAACATAAAACCAGATTCAAAGACGCAAATAGTGGGTAGATAATTTAAAAAAGTCATAATCTGTGTTGTAAGATTGGGTAAAGAGCCTTAATCAAAATTTTATATATTTCCTATTGAATTGTTGGGTTTTGAGTCCTTCCTATATGGAGAAAGGTCCAAGTTTTATATATTTTCTATTTTAGTAAAAGAAAAAAAGAAAAAGGAAAAGAGTGAGAGAATGAAAAAAATGAAAGTTTCCTGATCATAGTTGCTAAATTTAAAGTCTACATGTATCTCATTTATTTAAATGGAGAGATGGCATATTAAGTTTTTGCCAAGGCTTGGAGAGGCTGGCGAGGCCAAAGTGAGGCTGGTTAACCAGAGAGGCCATTAGACCAAAGAAGTCTAATTATATACCCATTTGAGAGAAAAGAAGAGAGAAAGCGAAAAACACTGTTTCACAAGGCAATCTCAATAAATTGGTGTTTATGCACTCGTTAACTGTTGGATTGGGCTGGTATTTGGTTAGTGGGTTTGACGCATGTGGTTTGTCATTTTCAACAGAGGGATTGCCATTGGAGGCCTGGTGTGAGAGAAATTATGTTCATGATGAGGGATGTTTTTATGGTAATTTTAACATATTTATTCTTTATTGCAAGCTTATAGTTTTGGTTGTTTGGTTGGGTGATTGCACGTGTTTATACAACTGGTTGAAACTCTCTTATACCTTTGGTCGTAGTGAATCATGTTTTCATTGGTTTCGAGGATTTGTGGTTTTTACACTTATTAAGGGCATTAATAATTCTGGTCTCTTATTCCATTTAATTTTTGCCATACATTTGTTTATTTGTTTCCTCATAAATTCTTCATGTGATTGGAAGCTTTAACATCTGTGGCGCTTCTTAGCATGAATAGGGGAACAAGTCATATCTCAGTTTTACCAGACTAAACCAGAACAATATGTATCTTCTACCAACTTCATTTAAAAAATAAAAAAGAGTTCCAATTTAAATGGAGATAAGTTTGCATCTAAAAAATCTCTATAATGGAGGCATTGGCTATGAATAATCCAAAGGACAAAATCTTTAATAGAAATAAGTGAGTTCTTTTCATGTATTTTCCGTCAAGTTAAACTGCAAAGTTGCAAGTCTACGTTTTGCAGGGGCTCTAAACTGGTTTTGAAATTATTAAAATGGATGGCCATAATTTAGTGAGATCAACGATTCAGATGCGCTTCTGACTTTTGAGGGATATTGAGAAAGAGGGCCTATGAGGAAATCTGAATCAGTTTAAAAAATAGATTAGTAAATGTGTAATACCCTAAAAATTCACTTAGGGTAAATATCAAAAATTCGGAAATATACCTATTGAAAATAGGTGAATATGAGGTCTCAAACACCTTGTATTGAGTTTACCTTGTTGTTAGGGTAATTTCTCTTGAAATTAGATAATTTGCAATTAGATCCCTAAAACGTTTGAAAATTGTCAAATAGGTCCCTAAATACATTATGGGTTATAAATACCCTGTGAAAGCTATAAAAGAGGCAAGTAAATGTCTATTTGAAATAGGGAAGGATATTGTCCCTAATTTAGGTAATTTATTAAATTGCAAACTTGGAGAAATTGTATAAGAATGTCCAGAAAGTATTGAAATGACACAAATACCCCCGTAAATGCTAAGATAATGCAGGAGACATGAAAACAAAGATGTCAATATAAAAGTTATGAAGTAATGAGGCATGCTAATTAAGAAAATTATCAACTATTGATAAGAAAGTAATTAGGTAATTATTGGCTAATTACTTAAGTATAAACGAAGGAAATTCGGAGATAATTATGTAAAACCCTAAAATTAGTGGTAATGGCTAGGAAATTAGTATAAATATATTTCCTAATTAATTGGAAAATAGTGAGAAAAATAAATGAGATTAGGTATTTTTAAGCCTAAATACAAGTTGGACCAATAGGAAAATTATGTAAGAAATTATATAAAATAATTATTAAATAATTATTTTATATTAAATAAAATATAAAACGAAAATTAATTAAAAAAGGACCAGATATGTTTGACCGAAGTTATCCAAAAAATATGAAGATAGGAATGGATTTTGATAATATCATGATATTTTACAAAATTTTAATATTATATATTATAATTAATTAAAGTGAAAAATTGTGAATAGTAATTTAATAAATGGGAAACGGATCCTATTTAGAGAATCAGGAATAGGAATTCCAAAGTCAAGGTAAAATATTAATCAGTGAATTTCTATCTTCCGTTAAACTCTTCCGGAAGTTAATTTCGACACCGATAGGGCTTTTTCCTAATAAAACGAAATAGGGAAATTCTGAGGAAAAGCCAGATAGCCAAGTTAGAATTTAAGGTTATAATGCCATGTTGTGACATCTGGGGAAGAGTTGGAAGTTTTCCTGGAAACATTTGGAATCAGTGCATTCTTGTCCACAGTCGGTAGCTTCCGGAATTTCGTTCTGAAATCGGACACGTCTTTCGAGAAACTTCGGCTGAACACGGAATGCCCTGTATGGAATCAATATTTAGATTAGAATAGACATTTCTAGTAAGGAAGAGAAGATCTTCAAAGTTAGTCAACCAGAATTTTGAGATTTCTCCGAAATTACGCGAATCGGGTACCGATCGGGGAAATTGGACCGGAAGGCTTCTGGAAGGTGACACGTGGCCACCTCCCATTGGCCAAGCCCATGAATTTAGGGCATGCTAGGACCGGCCAAGTGTGAAAAGGGAAGGGGGAAACTTAGTTGCAAAGTTTTGATTCCAACGGTCCAGATCGATTCTCACAAAGTTGATCCGACGGACGAAATCCTACACCTTCACCTATAAATACCCCCTCCTCCTCTTCATTTTTCACACCATTCCTCTTGTGGAATTCGAAATATAGAGAGAGGTTTAGAGAGAGAAGCTCTGGGGAAAATTTGCAGCGAAGCTCTGGGTAAGTTTTTCGGTACTTAAGCTTTCGTAGTTCTTTCGGTAGTTGGAGTAGAAATGCTATATTAGTCTTTAATCTTCCAAGTATGATTATATATCATATGTTAGGGGTATTTTAGTCATTATTTCGAAAATATTGGTGGGGTCGAAGTTCTGGCAAAATTTTGGAAGATTAGAGTTAAAATAGCGAAGCTCTAGCGAAATTCCACCGATAGGGGCAACAGGGGCAAAATGGTAATTTTTACCTAAAATGCCTGTTATGATGTAAATTATTAATTAATATGATTTATATTTTCGAAAATGATATTGGAGTAGGAGTTATGTTGAAATTTTGGGAAAATTAAGGTCAAAGTAACGAAGTGCTGGCGAATTTCCGCCGATTAGGGGGTCAGGGGTAAAATGGTCATTTTGACTAAAAATGTTCGTCGTAATGATAGAACCTTAACAAGTACATTGTTATGTTGATAGGATATCCCTGATTACGTTTTGACCAACCGTCGTGCCGAAATACCGTATATCGTCAACGAAGGTACGTTCGCGTACTGTAACACTAACTCTGATGGATATAGTATGCTGTAATACCCTAAAAATCAATATCATAATTTGGTAAAGATAAACCTATAGAAAATAGGTGAATATGGGATATCAAATATTAGGTTAAAATTATTTTATTTTCTAAAGGAAAATCTCTTGGAAATTAGAGAATCTAAGGGCCAAAGTGCCAAATGACCAAAATGCCCCTAAGGGACATAAATGATTTAGGAAAATTGTGAAAAATCCTAAAAGTCAGTGAAATAATTATTTGAATAATGAGAGTATGTTATCTCTAATTAGGGTAATTTAATAAATTACAAACTTGGAGAAATTGAATAAAGATATTCAAAAAGTATTGTAATGATTATAATGCCCTCACAAATTCTAAAATACTGCAGAACACATGGAAACAGAAATGTCAGTGTTATAATTATGAGGTAATGAGACATTCTAATTAAGAAAATTATCAACTAATGATAATAAAGTGATTAAGTAATTTCTAGCTAATTACTTAAGTCTGAGCAAATGAAATTATGAAATAATTATGTAAAACTCAAAAATTTGTGGTAATTGGCTTAAAATTAGTAAAAATATATTTACTAATTAATTGGAGATTATTGTGAAAAATAGTTGAGTTTAGGTATTTTTAAGCCTAAATACAAGAATGGACCAATTAGGTAATTTTGTGAAATTTTTGAAAAATTAAATAAATAAATGATTTAAATAATTAATTAAATAAAAAATAAATATTTATTAATTATTATTTTGGTCAACCGAAAATTCAAAGAAGAATGAAGATAAGATCACATTTTTAATATCTTGATATTTTGCAAAGTTTTGAATATTATATAATATAAAGGGTAGAATATTGATCAGTGGAATTTTATCTTCCGTTAAACTCTTGCGGAAGTTAATTCTGAAGCCGTTTGTGCATTTTCCTAATAAGACGAAATAGGGAAAAATGCATATAAACATATTTTTGGATTTAAAGAAAATAAATTCTAACTCAACATCTATAAATGAGTTTGAATTTATATGAACATATTTGGAATCAGTGAATTTTTCTGAAGAAGTTGATGATTCCAGAAATACGTTTCGACATCGGACACGTTCGGACACGTTTCTCGAGAAAACTTCAACTGGACTGTTGGAGCCCTATATGGAATCAAAATTTAGGTTAACTTGGACATTTCTAGTAAGTGAGAACATGTCTTCAAAGTTGTAAATCCAGAATTTTGAAAGTTCTCCGAAATCATGCGAATCGGGTACCGATCGGGGAATTCTATTGGCCGGCCATAAAGCAACATAAGTCATTACTTTTGGACCACTCCATTTCAGCCACATCACCCTTGAATTTCGGCCAAACATGCTCCATGGACAAGGTTTATACACCATTTTGGTCTTATTTTCCATGGTTATAAATCAAAGGAAAATTACAACTTTGGGCACAAAGTGATTTGTGAAAATTACACAACTTGCCCACTTCTTGCCTATATAAAGGCATGCCTCTCTTCAAAAAATCTCACACCATTTCTCCTTGCCTTGGCCGAACCTAGAGGGAGAAAGTAGAGAGAGAAGCTCTGGGCAAAATTGTGCAGAAGTCTTCAACGGGTAAGTCTTTCGGGCTTTAATTTTTAAGTTCGAATTTTTAGTTCGGTAGTTGGTAGAATTGTTGGTTAGATTTAGGAAGTATGGAATGAGATTCCTACTATTGTTTTTAGGCCTCATTGCATTGAAAAATGCCTGACGAGGTAAAAAACTTGGTAGGGATCGAGTACCTGAAAAGTTGAAGCTTTTGTAGTTCTTCAAAAGTAGGGGTTGTAATGCTAGAATAGCCTTTAAATTTTCAAGTATGATTGGATATCATATGGGAGGGCTATTTTAGTCTTTATTTTCGAAAATCAAAATGGCGTCGAAGTTCTGGCAAAATTTTGGGAAGAAAATTAGTCAGAGTAACGAAGTGCTGGCGAAATTCCGCCAAATTAGGGGTATAGGGGCAAAATGGTAATTTTTACCTAAAATGCCAGTTATTGTGTCAAATCACTAATGAAAGTGATATTACTCTTATAGGACATCGAAAACTCAGATTTGCTGCCGTTACACTGTCCGACGAGCCGCTGTTGGACGTCTCGCCGTTTTCCGTAAACGTGTCATTTCGTCAAAAGTACCGAAGTACCATCAAACGAAGGTACGTTCGCGCGCATCGTAATACGACTCGATGCTTATAGTCTGCTTATATATGGTACGGATAGTTTCATAAGCCATGGGTGGAACTCTGTTCTGGGCCATGCACTGTAATCATAGAAATATCTGTTGAAACATAAAGTGTTATATAAGCATGAGGTTAACCGTTACCTGAGATCCGATGAACGTTGGATCTCAGCTCTTACTATAGCATCACATCAAGGTCCAGAGAGAGACCAAGGACGGAGGAAAAGAGTAAGCATAGCGGACAGCACACATGAAGATGAAGACCACGTGAAGACCGAGTAATGATCGGCCGAGAAGATTTAAAGTCGTAAACAGATAATGTATTAATCTTTATGAACAGGAGATTACGCCACTGTTATTGTTATAATCAGTTACTCAATGTTTTGTTCCGATGCTCTACTCTGATGTTTAAAAAAAAAATTTGGCTCTGAAATTGGAATGTTACACTTTTGGTATCAGAGCAGTTTTCCTGGCATGGATCTGACTATGTTATTACGGATAGTTTGGTGCCGAAGGCAAGGCTAGTCTACGTGGGTGTGCCATAAGTCGCCGCTAATCCGGTGAGGCCCCCATGGTAGACACTTACCTGGCTATTCTGTTCTCGATTAACGGAGTTAGGTTCAAAGCCTTTGAGCATATTTTGAAAATGAGTACTGATATAACTCTAGCGTTATGTTCTGGAGATGGACAGAAACGAGGTCCTTTGCATAAAATATTTAGGTTGAAGAAAGCATACCGTGCATATATCCGTAAGATAGGGTTAAGATTTAACCTAGAATCGGTGTATTCACCGCCTGGACTTATGCCGATATCAGATATCTCTGATACCACTGATACTACTAAAAACCCAGATATCTCGGATACCCCTGATATTGTAGATAACCCTGATGACCCTGATATCAGTATCTGATAACTCTGATATCAGTCTCCGATACCTCTGATAATCCTTATATCAGCATTTGATAGTCCCGATAACCCTGTTATCAATCTCGGATAGTTCCGATAGCCCTGATATCAGTCTCCGATAACTCTGATATCAGTCTCTGATAGCTCTGATATCAGTTTCTGGTAGCTCTGATAACCCTGATATCAGCCTTTGATAACCCTGATAACCCTGGTAATGTCGCCTACCGACGACAATTTTGACTACCCGGGAGATCATGGACTTTGAAAATCAGTTCCGACACGAATTCTGATAACTCACTCTGATAACTCTGATAGTCGTCAGTTTGTACTGGGCGATAGTTCTATCCTAGCACAAAAGCTTGTAGGAGGAGCTAAGCCACGCCGGACGAAACTCTAAGACCGACGAATAGAAATACATGCGGTATTCGACCAATGTTAAAGACTTCTATCGGAAGAACCATTACATAATTTCTTATCTTTCTGGAGATTGGACTAGATCCACTCCTCATCATTTTTCCTTGAAACCGGTTTTGGGTGGAAAGCACAAAAGAGCTCTTAGGAGAAGGACTAGCCAAAGTTTTCATCTGTTCATTCGTCATTTCAAGTGGCGGATAACCACAAGATATGCTATGAGTGCCAGAAGCCTGGACACATCAGCTGGAATTCTCCCTTGAAAACTGCAAAGAAAGGGCCGCAGAACCTAAGCCAGACTGGACAGAAGAAGCAGAAGCAGAATCTCCATCCATGCTGGAAATGCGGGAATTACCATCCCGGTGTTGCCTGTAATGTGAGGCCGATTTGCTCTAAATGCAGAGAACCAGGGCATATTGGCAAAGACTGTCCCCAGATAGTTACGGAATTCGAGCCACAGAACATAGACCAGATGTTAGCATCGCTCGGAGCAGAAGTTGGAAAATCCTCAGAGATGGTTCCGGATACTATCGTTTAGTTAAAACTATTTCAGTAGATATTATGAATCGATCCAAGTGCTAAACCGACCAATTCCTTTTGATGCTTGTACGGATCCTTTTGGGATGCATACATATATCTTCCTTACGATGTAATAGCAGCTACACCATTGGGTGTAAGCTTTTAGCTTGTAAAGCGTGTTTTGAACCCAGTTTTGGATATAATATAAATCCTCCTACGACTTCATAGCGTCGACGACATTCTCAATAAGTGTTAAACTAACGGTGATGAAGAACGGTGATAAAAAGAGTATATGATTCTCACAAGCAGAGATAGAACTGATGCGGAAACCGAATCTTTATTCAAGTAAATTTCGCGTAACGTGCCAATAAACAAGGCTCAGGAGTAAAAAATTAAATCATTTATGTTGAACAAAGACTGTGAGACAAGTTTTCATAAATTGAGTGAGAAGTTTATTACCGCACCAAGAAATTGGTTATCCCAAATCCAAATATTTTTAATGAACAGTGTGATAACTTACCACTCTCAAGTCTCTTAAAATCAAACCAATCCACACATAACATAGTGATAAGTATTATCATATTTCTTAAGTAACTATAAAACATATCACGATTGTATCACTAAGTATAAGGTATCTTATGTGGCCACGGTGTATGGGAACCATGGGAACATAATATATCGAAGTACGATATGATATCCATGAGTACGAGATATATGGTATTACCACGGTGTATGGGAACCATGGGGATACAAGTATATCAAAATACGACATGATGAATGTGTAGTACGCGGTATTATGGGTGCCACGGAAACACTTATGTACGCGGTGTTATGGGCGCCACGGAAACGCTGAAACACTAAAGTACGCGGTGTTATGGGCGCCACGGAAGCAATATATATAAAGTACGCGGTGTATTGACGCCACGGAAACACTATATATCAACCTAAAACATGATAAAAACTTTATAATCAAGCTGACACGAATTTTTCGATCACCGAGAGGAAAGACTCAAGTTTTCGACATTAGTATCAACTACCATAAGTTAAAAGGGGTATAGATCCAAAAACAAATACTCAATTTCCAGGATCGACAATCCACTCCATTATCTAAATCTTGTCAGAATTGCCTTACGCCGGAACACCATCAGTGGTGAACCAAAACTAGCAGCGATGAAGAAAATAGGTAGCCATCGGATAGAGAAAACTACCAAGAAGATACTCTCTACAGAAGAATGTACCGGTATTTCACATGACGATTCGAGGAAACAAAAGTCTGCGGGGATATGAAAACTTGATCTTGATAAAGGAAATTCCCGCGAAACTCGTAAATACGCCTGATGAAGCCGAACTTCTAAGTTTTCTTACAATCAAGATGGCACAGATTGACGCCTTGAATGGGCAGAAGTGTAAATCACTTATATTGCTCGATAAAATTATCGGAGCAGAAATTTTCGTAGTTGGGATATGATTGATCACGTCTCCTGATAGTTTGTACAAGTCACAAAAGATCATGAGAATCTTTTGGTGATTGAGATGATCGTATATTCCCAGATGTCGGTGACAAAAGAACACCTCAAAGACGAGCATGTAGTTCGCATCACATGAGATCATTCGAAGTATATGTTGACAACAAACAAGTCGCTATTAGATAGCCTTATCCCCGAACCTGTTTAGACTTCCATACGATGTGACAAAATCGTTGCAGTCGGATTTGAGAGAGAGTAGAGATCCGAAGTTAACAGTCCAAGTTAAGATAGTACGGAGTTTAGAGGATAGAGTACAAATTTCGAGGACGAAATTTTGTTTAAGGGGGGAAGAAATGTAATACCCTAAAAATCAATATCATAATTTGGTAAAGATAAACCTATAGAAAGTAGGTGAATATGGGATATCAAATATTAGGTTAAAATTATTTTATTTTCTAAAGGAAAATCTCTTGGAAATTAGAGAATCTAAGGGCCAAAGTGCCAATGACCAAAATGCCCCTAAGGGACATAAATGATTTAGGAAAATTGTGAAAAATCCTAAAAGTCAGTGAAATAATTATTTGAATAATGAGAGTATGTTATCTCTAATTAGGGTAATTTAATAAATTACAAACTTGGAGAAATTGAATAAAGATATTCAAAAAGTATTGTAATGATTATAATGCCCTCACAAATTCTAAAATACTACAGAACACATGGAAACAGAAATGTCAGTGTTATAATTATGAGGTAATGAGACATTCTAATTAAGAAAATTATCAACTAATGATAATAAAGTGATTAAGTAATTTCTAGCTAATTACTTAAGTCTGAGCAAAGGAATTATGAAATAATTATGTAAAACTCAAAAATTTGTGGTAATTGGCTTAAAATTAGTAAAAATATATTTACTAATTAATTGGAGATTATTGTGAAAAATAGTTGAGTTTAGGTATTTTTAAGCCTAAATACAAGAATGGACCAATTAGGTAATTTTGTGAAATTTTTGGAAAAAGTAAATAAATAAATGATTTAAATAATTAATTAAATAAAAAATAAATATTTATTAATTATTATTTTGGTCAGCCGAAAATTCAAAGAAGAATGAAGATAAGATCACATTTTTAATATCTTGATATTTTGCAAAGTTTTGAATATTATATAATATAATTAAAGGTGATGAATAGTAATTTAAAAATTAAGAAACGGATCCTATCTAGAGATCTAGGAATAGGATTTCCAAAGTCAGGGTAGAATATTGATCAGTGGAATTTTATCTTCCGTTAAACTCTTGCGGAAGTTAATTCTGAAGCCGTTTGTGCATTTTCCTAATAAGACGAAATAGGGAAAAATGCATATAAACATATTTTTGGATTTAAAGAAAATAAATTCTAACTCAACATCTATAAATGAGTTTGAATTTATATGAACATATTTGGAATCAGTGAATTTTTCTGAAGAAGTTGATGATTCCAGAAATACGTTTCGACATCGGACACGTTCGGACACGTTTCTCGAGAAAACTTCAACTGGACTGTTGGAGCCCTATATGGAATCAAAATTTAGGTTAACTTGGACATTTCTAGTAAGTGAGAACATGTCTTCAAAGTTGTAAATCCAGAATTTTGAAAGTTCTCCGAAATCATGCGAATCGGGTACCGATCGGGGAAATTCTATTAGATCGGGCCATAAAGCAACATAAGTCATTACTTTTGGACCACTCCATTTCAGCCACATCACCCTTGAATTTCGGCCAAACATGCTCCATGGACAAGGTTTATACACCATTTTGGTCTTATTTTCCATGGTTATAAATCAAAGGGAAAATTACAACTTTGGGCACAAAGTGATTTGTGAAAATTACACAACTTGCCCACTTCTTGCCTATATAAAGGCATGCCTCTCTTCAAAAAATCTCACACCATTTCTCCTTGCCTTGGCCGAACCTAGAGGGAGAAAGTAGAGAGAAGCTCTGGGCAAAATTGTGCAGAAGTCTTCAACACCTGAAAAGTTGAAGCTTTTGTAGTTCTTCAAAAGTAGGGGTTGTAATGCTAGAATAGCCTTTAAATTTTCAAGTATGATTGGATATCATATGGGAGGTCTATTTTAGTCTTTATTTTCGAAAATCAAAATGGCGTCGAAGTTCTGGCAAAATTTTGGGAAGAAAATTAGTCAGAGTAACGAAGTGCTGGCGAAATTCCGCCAAATTAGGGGTATAGGGGCAAAATGATAATTTTTACCTAAAATGCCATTTATTGTGTCAAATCACTAATGAAAGTGATATTACTCTTATAGGACATCGAAAACTCAGATTTGCTGCCGTTACACTGTCCGACGAGCCGCTGTTGGACGTCTCGCCGTTTTCCGTAAAACGTGTCATTTCCGTCAAAAGTACCGAAGTACCATCAAACGAAGGTACGTTCGCGGCATCTTGTAATACCGACTCGATGCTTATAGTCTGCTTATATATGGTACGGATAGTTTCATAAGCCATGGGTGGAACTCGTTCGGGCCATGCAGAATGACTAAGGTAATAAACTTAGATAATCACTTACAGCTTTACGGGTTATAGTAAATATAATGCCGTTAGAGTTTTCCTAGCGCTACGGACACGACAGTACATCGTGGCACACAATTAAAGTGCAGACAAATAACTTTGCTTGTAGGGTAGTTGTTATTAAATGATCATGTATCATTGCTGTAATCATAGAAATATCTGTTGAAACATAAAGTGTTATATAAGCATGAGGTTAACCGTTACCTGAGATCCGATGAACGTTGGATCTCAGCTCTTACTATAGCATCACATCAAGGTCCAGAGAGAGACCAAGGATGGAGGAAAAGAGTAAGCATAGCGGACAGCACACATGAAGATGAAGACCACGTGAAGACCGAGTAATGATCGGCCGAGAAGATTTAAAGTCGTAAACAGATAATGTATTAATCTTTATGAACAGGCGATTACGCCACTGTTATTGTTATAATCAGTTACTCAATGTTTTGTTCCGATGCTCTACTCTGATGTTTTAAAAAAAAATTGGCTTTGAAATTGGGATGTTACATATGCTGTATATGGTATGTATGTGATGTGAGTATGGTGTATATGTGGGGTGTTTTTGGGATGCATATTATGTTAGAAGATAACTGTATGCATGCTGGGAGCGATATATCTGTAAGGCTGGGAGCGATACATTTATAATGCTGGGAGCGATACATTTATAATGCTGGGAGCGATACATTTATAATCTTTGGGAGCGATACATCTGTAATGCTGGGAGCGATACATGTGCATTGGTTGGGTGTAGTTTATATGTTGTTGTTTGGTAACCCATATGTGTGTATGTATACATGAGGTTAACCGTTACCTGAGATCCGGTGCGGATCTCAGCTCTTAATATAGCGTCAAGGTCGGGAGGACCGAGGACCGAGGAGAGAGGAAAGCAGCAAGTTCAAGGATCTGGCTGAAGACTTTCCGTTGTTACCCTTTACTTTTGAAAACTCTCGGTCACTGTACCGTTTCTGTAATTAGCCTGTGGGCATTTTAAATATATATATCAGTTACACTCTCGTTCCGATGCTCTACTCTGATGAAAAAAAAAAATTATACTACTTTTGAAAAGTTGAGATGTTACAAAATGCAACATTTATTTACTAATAGAGTTAATGGTATATTAGTAAATAACATTTATTTGAATATCTTTTTATAATATTTTTAACGGGAGTTAAAAATATTTTTAATGAAGTTAACTATTTAAACTAAAAATGTATGAGTTCCATGTAATTAAAGCGGAATATGAGGGAGGTTTGAGTTTTTTACTTGACTAAAAAAATTCACCTTTTAAACTTAAAAGAGTAAACTAAAACTTTATATAAACTCAGACATCAAACCTATACTTTAGCTTACATTAGGTTAAAAAAAAAAAAAGAAGAGAGAAGTTATTGATATTTATTAAATTAAATTTCATTAAATCAAATTTATATTAACTTAAATAAAATCATAACTAAATTTAAATATAAAAGTGAAAAATATGACAAGACCACTTGTTACACATGAAGAGCATTACTTGTTACAAATTTAGAATACCAAGCCACACATACTTTAAAAGTTTAAAAATGTTACACCGATCATTATAAAATTAGAATATGACTCATCCTCTGATTTAATTATACCCTCAGAAATTCATCATTAACCATCTATTAATGAAAAATTAAACCAAAAGTTAAGTACTAAATGTAAATGGAAGAAAATCACTAAGAGGGGGTGAATTAGGGATTTAAAAATTCTTTTTGAAAGCTTTAGAATAATGGCTCATAGAACAGAGTATAACAGAGAGAAAGCTTGACACAGAAGATTTATACTGGTTCAGTCTCAACTCTTCAACTACGTCCAGTCCCTAGACACTCTGGGATTTTCACTATCACTAAAATCATATACACACTTTGTACTCGAAAGTTATCATCTCACTAGGATACACTCCCCCTTACAAGTTGTAAATTGATAACCCAATCCCAAAGTCCCACAACTTTGAGATTCTTACAATGATTGATAATCAAAGATGAACTCTCTAAAAGAGTAAATAAATAATCACTGAAGTTCAATGTATCAGAAGATACTTTACATAAGGGTAGAAAACAGTAAATGCAAGTAACACTTTGATCTTTTTTTTTTTTTTTCCTGAATTCTAGTTGTTGTTGAGAATTGAATGCTTCAGCTTATATATGATGGAAGCATTTAATGACCGTTGGAGACATTAATGGAGCTGTTAGGTTGGAACCAGATTCATTCTCACTCATACTTTGATTTAGTCCAGATGTCCAAATTTTCTTACTGACTTTCCTTAAAATAAATCCATTGGATGATCTGGCTTCTGGATAAGGAAAGAAAACATTTAAACCTTTGGAGTGTGCAGAGAATGATTTGCTAAAAGTGTGCTATGTTTTCTGGGCCAGCATTTAATGTTCTGACATCATCTTTTGCTTTAAGCTAAATATTCATTTTAACACTTGTATGTTCACTTAAAACTCACTAACAAATTGATTAAACATAGTTAGGAATAATAATGAGAGATGATATGAAATATATAGATCATACATGAAGATTTCGCAAATTCGAGCAAAATGATTTCAAAACAGAGACAACATGAACTCAAGTTTGTTCAAGCCAACTGGAGTTCCTGACTCGAGTTTACCCTTCTAGACTCAAGTCTTATGATCATCTTCTATGAAAATAAATTTGAAATTTAAATGAAGATGTCTCTGTAAGACTAAAATTGGAGTTTAAAATATTTTACTCAAGTGTATGACTCGAGTTTAGATTACGTAAACTCGAGTTTAGATCTTCTTTCGAAATGAGCATCGCGATAGCATTTGAAAACATTTTGAGATCATGGAAACTTGAGTCATTAAGTGACTAACTCGAGTTTAGGACCTTTTTAAATTGAGAATAAATTTAAGTTCACAAGCCCAAACTGGAGTTTAGAAGAAATAGGCTCGAGTCACTTCAAGTTCAAAATTTCTTGAAAGCTCTCGGTCTGGCAGAAACTCAAGTCTACCAAGACTGGCTCGAGTTTACTTCTCAAAGAAAAACTTTGAGAACTCTCGGCCAAGGATAAACTCGAGTTTACTAACAATTGACTCAAGTTTTCTTAAAACTAAAAACCTTTGAAAAACTCTTGCCAGGCTTGAACTCAAGTTTCCATTTAGAGCTCGAGTCAAGCTGAGTTCAAATAACTTGACTGACTTACTGTCAAGTGCAAACTCGAGTTTGACAGCTCTAAACTCAAGTTTGTCTTTGACAGTAAATCTCCTGGTTAAGTTTAAACAAGTTTCAAACATTTTTAACTTAACCAAAACAAACTTCATTTAAGTTTACAATTTTCAGTTATCATCAAAACATATAGAGAACTAACATTAGACATAATCAATTTTACTAAAATGAAATTCAGAAACAATTATCAATCTTAAAATCAGTAGCCATTGAAACCGTAGAGTACAAATATAATGAAATATGATCTATGTTTTTAAATAAATATATTATTTTCTGTAGGAAAAATCTTTCAAGATGAACTAGCTTTTTAACAATTTTTTTTTTCCCGCATACATACTAGGGTAGAGCAATGGACAGGTTGGGCAACCCGAGGGCCAAACCCATAGCCGGCCCATTGAACTTTAAACGGGTATGGGCTAGCCTATACCCGTACCTCAACCCATTTTAACCCGTATAAACGGGCTAACACATAAATGGGCGGGCTCACTGGATTTTTGGGTTACCCATTTACATTTGACATGTTTATTTTTTTGAAAAAAACATTCATAAGCATTAAACATCTATCCAAATTCATCATTCTAAGTTTTGAAATTTGAATATTCAAAGATCAATAATAACAATTTACACAAATTTAAACAAGTACTATCATAACATAAATTTATTCAGAATAGAGAGTCAAGGAACGTCTTTATCTTATGTAAGAATGTGTAATGAGATGAGTAATTAATAAAAAATATACTAAATGGGTGGGTACGGGCAGCCCATAGGTGTGCCCATAGCCCGCCCATTTAAGTCTTAAATGAGCGGGTTCTAACCCGCCCTGTTATGAGTCTTTTCGGGCGAGCTCAAAATGACCCAATTACATTGGGTTATGGGCGGACTTATGGGTTATGGGTTCCATGTTCAGCCCTAATACTTAGTGTGTGTGTGTATATGCAATACTTGAATCAGATAGATAATTCATATGGAAAGTACAATAGAGGTGATTTAGGTTCAAAACATGAAATCATGCTAACAACATGGCCTCTAGCAACATCTAAATTGAAATCACTATCAAGGAAATTTGGATGAGTCTCTCTAATTCCTTAACACTTAAAGTTGAGCCAAATTGTATTCCCCTATCTTTTTTATAAAAGCTTGAAATTTGAATTGTTTTACTGTTTTTTAAGCATCCAATGTAGTTTTACTATTTTTTCTTCTAATTAATTCTATTCTCTCACCACATCTTTTTTTTACTCTCTTATAAATAAGGGGGTATATTTAAAAAAATTAATTTATGACATACGGATTACTTTTGGCTAATTTTAACTATTTTCATTAAAAAATTGTCGGTTAAAATGGTAAAAGGCCTTATCCCATAAGAGAAGACAAGTTCAAATCCTTAATTGTTTTTTTAAAACGCATAATTCAATTATCAAACTCTTATAAAAAAATATCAGAGGGAGTACTAATTAAGGTTCAAATGTATCCAAGAGTTGTGTTGGAATTTAAGAGCTAAAATGATTAAATTACATTTATTTTTCCTAAATGCGTTTACCTTGTGAGGATATGTGAGAATACACACACACCACACATGGAAATTTAACCTAAGGAGCACTGGTCACCCGAAAGTGTTTCTGGACTCATTTTTGCCCCGGACGTTAACAAAACTAAGAGCAAATATGCCTTTGAAAGTTTTTTTTAGGAACAAATTTGTCACGAAAATTTTTTAGGCTCTTGGAAGTTTACAAAGAAAAGTAACAATTCAATGGTCAAGATTAACGGATAAGCAAGATTGTTATGTTTTTAAATTTTCAGGGCAAAAATGAGACCAAAAAAACTTTCGAATAACCAATGTTCCTTAAACTAGACTTCCATGACAAAAATAGTATTTTGTTTTTGGTAGAAAAAATTTTAGGAAAGGGGTTGGGCTCACCCACAATCCAAGGACAGGGCGCTTGGAGCCCAGTCCACAGGGCATACTGGACAGAGAGTACACATGCTTCCACCTCTACCAGCGTTTCCACTGCTTCCTAGACTCCTAGGATGCCTCCCCCAGCGCATTGACCAACGCAAGGATCGAACCCCCTCCGTTGAGGTGAGGGAATCCGACCCCTTGCCAGTTGAACTCAAGGATGAGGGGTGACAAAAATAGTATTTAATCCTACATATATATACATTGATAAGGGTGAGGAAATTTTTCTCTAACCTTGACAAAGCCCATACATTACAAATATGACATGATTAAAATTAACTAGTGGGTTGAAAGATTTCCAAACGTTAGAATGCGTAAAAATTGAGCCAAGGCCAAAAGCAAAACATTATTCTAGGGGTTGACCATCACCATTTCTATTAACACTTGACACTTGGCTCCATTGACTGCATTAGCCAAATCATTCACATCATGGAATCAAGTCCCATTTTAGTATGTAGGTCAACTTTACAAATTCTAACACCATGAAAAAGATTACTAAAAAGATTCCACTCTTCTGAACTAAAATAAAGAGCTGAAAACATTTAGTAGATCAAATGAATCTACAAAGGGTCATGGAGGTAGCAGCTTCATTTCAACCAAACTATGCCCAACTGCCTTGGCAATCTTTTTATGCTTCATCACTTTTCTAATCAAATTTACATCTTCCCATCTACCAGCCATGGCATAAATATTAGATAAAAGAATATGAAGTCCACTTTTACCTGGTTCAAGCTCTGTTAGGCGTGCTTTCACTTGATTAGCAACACCGATGTTTCCATGTATGTGGCAGCCATTCAGAAGGGAGCCCCATATGGCAAGATTTGGCTTTATTGACATTGTCTCAATTAACCTTTGTACCTCTCTAAAATGACCCGCTCGACTCAAAAGATCAACCATACAACCATAATGCTCTTTTTCAGGCACTATGCCATAAACCTTGGTCATCGAATCAAAATGTATTTGAGCCTCTTCAACCAATCCCACATGGCTACATGCAAATAAAACTCCAATATAAGTGATATGGTCAGGGACTAATGTACTATCCTCCTGCATTCTTTGGAAGATGCTTAATGCTTCATTCCCATAACCATGCAGTGCTAAGCCATTGATCATGCTAGTCCACACCACCAAATCTTTATTTTGCAACCTATTAAAAATATTTTGTGCACTCGATAATTCTCCACTCTTGGCATACATGTTTAGAAGAGTAGTAGCAATGGCAATGTCTGTTTCCATGTTGTATTTCAATAAATATGCATGAACAGTTTGTCCCAATTCTAGTGCACATAGATGGGCACAAACACTAAGGACACTAAGAAAGGTAGCCTTATCAGGACAAAAGCCAGCATTCCATAAATCAAAGAAGAGTTTTAATGCCTCCCCATGCCTCTCATACTGATTGTAGGCACTGATCATAGTGTTCCAAGCAACAATATTTTTGTGAGGCATTTTATTGAACAAATCTCTTGCAATCCTCAAGCTACCACACTTGGCATACATTTCGAGGATGGCAGTTGCAAGAATTATATTGCTATTAGACATTGACATAAAGGGATCACAGCCAGCTTTACAGATCCAATTGTGGGCATGTCGCCCAGTGTCTATGTCTCTAGAACGAGCACAAGCAATCAAAACATTCACCATGGTGATTTCATTAGGCTCTACTCCCCAATGATCCATATCTTTAAACACATCTATAGCTGTACAAGCCATATTATTATTGACGTAACCAGCAATCAAACAAGTCCAAGCAACAACATTTGACTTGGGAATAATATCAAACACTTTCAACCCAGATTTCATATCTGCACATGACATGTACATATGGAGTAAACAGGTTGCTGCGTAGGCATCTTCTTCGAACCCAGATTTCACCATGCAGTTATGAATGCATTTTCCAAGATCTTGATCAGCAATTGCTGAAGTTGCTTTGAGTACAAAGGGGAAGGTAAAATGATTAGGTGGATATCCATTTTGTATCATCTGTCTATACATAAGTATAGACTCTCTTGGATTGGAACTATTAGCATAACCTCTTATCATTGTGTTCCAAATGTAAACACTAGGAACATCAATATGGTGAAACAATAAGCCAGCATAATTTATGTCCCCAGATTTAGAATCTATGCAGAAGTCAATAAGCTTGCTCAAGGGGATAATACTTTTCATAATTGATGTTGTGACCATCATCCCATGCAACTGTTTCAACTCACTCATATTTTTGCATTTTGCTAACAGAGAAAGAACAGTGTTTTGGGGAATCTTCATCAAGTTTTTAACTGGTCAATATCCTACATCTGAGCCCCAATATTTAGGGCTGCTTCTGGACAACAATTAAAAAGACAAGAAAATAGTATACCTTTGCCGTCCCCTCCAAAATAAACCAAAACTACCACCGTGGAAACTTAATTATAACAGCTCAATTTCCAGCATCTTACCCGCTCACTCATGCAATCCATATCAAGCTTACAAATAGCCTCCATCATCACTCTAAAGCAGCAATAACATACAAAAAGAATTTCACTTTTACCCCCACCACCAAAACTGCCACTAAGTAGAAAGCCATTAAATACTAAAACTTTCATCCTATCCTCAATGATGTGGAAATCTAAAGTCATTGTTTTTAATTTTCTGATTGATAAACCAAGTTATGAGTTATCCACAATGCTCTAAACAAGGTTATGAGTTATCCACAATGCTCAGCATACAATCACCCAGAAAAAGACTCATAATTGCAGTAAACTCTTAGGTCACTCAAATAAATCCTTAGAACAAGAAAGTTATTCATCTCCTTTCAGGATAATGACATAATTTCACATACAGTAATAGAATCTGCATGTAACGGCAGATGACTTCTTCAATTGCTAACACAGACAGATTATTCTTCTAATATAATTTTCAATTTTGAATCACCTGCAGGCACCCAAGATTTCAGTTATTTCCTACACTACAAGAATTAAATAATTAGGGATCACACAATAATCAGAAATAAAAATAAGAACTAGAAATCATGGAAAATTTGAAGTACATAAAATATTATATGTATCAAATCATTTTATACTTGATGCACTAGTACAGAGAAGTTATAGGACATATCTTTACAGATTTTCTTACAGAAAAGTTAGTCATCTCAAAAGCTCATCACAAACACAGAATTCTTAGATTGAAAGTTAATGATATAATTAGAAACAATCCAATCAAACAATTTCAACTGAAGAATATACTTCGGACATTTTTGCTTCCATGAGGTTTACCATGACAAAACTCAAAATGTAAAAAGGGAATTTATACAACAATAAACACTTCACAATTGCATTGACGTTAGCATAAATTCACAAGTCAGGAACAAATACTAATTAAGCAGCTAAATTCAGAGCAAACAAAATAACGAATATTTCACAATAATCCAATTAGAAAATAGATGATCCATAGTTTCAAGGAATACAGTTGCTACCCAGATAGGACCTGCTTCCTACTCCATAAGCATGCTAACCAACAGTGCCATATGTGAAAAAGAATTTAAGCTAACCTGAAAGAGCATTGAAGACCACAGACTTGAAGAAAAATTAGGACATACAATAAAAATGAGATAGGTAAGATCAAGTGAGAGGTATGAAAAGCCTAGGGACCAGGTAGGATTGTTCATGGGTAGGGTTGGGCACTAGCAACCTGTTGTCCAACCCTAGGGTCTATTTGCTATGAGGGATTTGGAGGGAAGAGGAGGGGATTGAAACTTTTTTTGAGTTGAATTTAAAAACACGAGGAGAAGTGGGGTTACAAAATTTAAATAAAGAGCATATTTTTGATAAAATAGTAACAAAAACTAATTAAAAACTTTTAACCCTACTTCTCTAATTTTCTTAAATCCAACTCAAAATTGTTTCCCCTCCTATCACTATCCCTCCCCTCCCCTCCCCTCATACCAAACAAGCCCCTTCAGGTAGAAAAACCAGCCCGACCATACCGAAAATAAGCCTGTGGATGTAAGGGCTGCACGGGTAGGGTCAAGCACACTTGGGCTGGACCAAACCACAAGTTTGCTACAGTTTTTTTCCTTTTACTCCCAAAACACGTTGGGCAAGCTATATTTGTGCCTAACTATAAATCAATTTGGGCCATTAAGGCTAGAAGAAGAAAAAATAACAAATCAAAATGGGCTAGATGTAATTGTATTTTGCTAATGATGAAGAAAGTAATAAAGTAAACTAAATAAGCAGTAAATAAATAACCAAATAAGAAAAAAAAATGAAGTTATTTTACAAATGACATTAGTTGCAATTACCAACAACAATGAATGACAAGAAAAAAAGAAGAAAATAAACCAGAAAACTGGAACTATTGAACAAATAACAAAAACATTAAATATGAAATCAAACCTGAACAGAATATAATCAAGTTAACTAACAAATAGTCAAACCAGCCTATTGAAGGATTAATATATTCAAAACTGAACTAGAGCAAAACATCCTCAATAAATATTTTCCAAAGCAAATGCTTAATAGTATGTCATGACATAAAGACCAAAATGCTGAAATTTGAAACAATAAAGGGATATTTCTCTTTGAGTACAAATATTGTTCTAAATTTGAAACAATAACGCTCTAAATTGGTAACAACTGGATGAAGTGTTATAGCTCTAAAGGTAGGAGTATTCTGGATTTGGCTCCATGAACTATGCACACTTGTAGTTTTGTTTGATCACTTGAGCAAAATATGAGTCTATCTTATCTTCCAATTACTGTTATATATCTTTCTTATTCTAGATAACCCAAACGTCATTTCTATAATCTTTCCTCACTAGACTAAAGAACATAGCCGGACCCATATTAAACTCAGCGTTCTAAATTGTTAAACACAACTAGAGCCAAGTCATTTACCAGATCATGCATCACGACAAATGCCTTGAGAATTTTCTAAATATATATAATACAATGAGATTAGTAAACATAACGTCAACACACAACCAACATAGTAAGAAACGGTGCTAGGAATCAGAATGAAGAGGGCAGAGGTATAAAAGCTGATTTGCCACTATTGAAGAAAAAACGACTACTAATTTTTAAAGCGTCAATTTTTCAAAGGATTACCGGACCAGATTAAAATGAAAAATTAAAAACAGTGTGATTCAAAGCCAAATTAAAATGAAAAATTTAAAACAGAGTATGAAAGGGTCCTACGGCGTCCAACACAGGGCTGACAACAACTAAGTAAACATATGACACGGGGAATACATTCATAGCCATATGGAATAAATCAATCTTACCGGATTTTGGGAGTAGACAAAGCTCTAGGGTTCGAACCTTCTTCAATACTTGCCTGAGAACAAGCACGGGCTGACAACAGCGGGCGGCGTCCGACGGCGAGCTCGACAAGAATAAATTGTGCTCGTTTGGTCGAAGACAAAGGAATCCCTACTTCATGCGGGCGGGGTTTTAATTTATAATTAAGTTTAGGGAGAATTAGCGACCCCAAATAATAAAATTTATTTTATTAATTTATCTTCTTTTCTTACCTGATTAATTCATCCTCTAAAATGTATTACTCTTATTTTTAATATTTTATTTTATTTTTTATAATTTTTATATAAGTAATGATACACGATATCTACCTTGTGTTTAAAATGTGTAAACTTCTTTTCAAATGGTCTTTGCTAATTGTATTAATTTAAAGAAATATTTCATCTAGTTCTAATGCAAATTACTATTAAAAAGGTAGTATTTTAAAAAGTCTAACCCATCTATTTTTACAAATAACTCATTCAATTAGTTTATATATATGTGTGTGCGCGCGCACGCGGGGTATAAAATATATATTTAGTCTTTTGAATTTGCATTAAGTTTTATTTTACTCCTTTAACTTCATATAGTGTATTTCCGATCATTTCTTGTTAACGCGGTTAATAATTGTTAATCGAAAATGTTGACTAAACAATTACAAATTTGCAAAATATGTATTACTTATATATAAATTTTATTTTTAGGTTAAGGTGCATCCATTGTCTTGATGTATGTTTTTCAAATAGATCCAAGGTTCTAAAGTCATTACAAGGGGGAAAAAAGGCTTTGAAAACTACAACATCTAGACCTTTTATTGGCAAATGCAGTTTAAAAACTGATTGATGACATTTTTGAAAATAAATATACAATTTAAGACTGGTCGCTTTTATAATATAATCGGGTTTCAATAAGCATTAAATATTATGAAAGTTTCAAAATTTAAATTCTTCTCAGACTAGTCACTAATACAACCAGTTTAAACATCCTTTTAGAAAATGTCGTTTCTTTATAATCGGTCTTACATATGTCAGAGTTTCTATTGTTTCAACTTTCAAAGTAAACTTCCCAACACACCTCTTCAAAATCTAAAGCCAATTGAGGTGTTACAGTTAGTATAAGAGCCTAAGCTCGAGTCGTTGTGCAAGCGAGAACGTTAGCGCGCTTGAAGTTTATAGTTGGTATTAGAGCAATGGCTCGAGTTGTTGGGCTAGAGAAGACGTTGGCACACTTGAGCTGTTACAGTTGGTATCAGAGTCAGGGCTCGAGTCATTGTGTCAGCCAGAACGTTGGCACGCTTGAGTTGTTACAGTTGGTATCAGAGCCTAAGCTCGAGTTGTTGTGCCAGAGAGGACGTTGGCGCGCTCGAGTTATTACATTTGATTTTTAAGAAACTTATTAAAATTCAAAGCAACCAAGCTTCTTTTCGTCCCCAAGGCACTTGTTACATTCCCAAGGACCAATAAACCCTTGTTGATATGAATACCTAAACCAAAAAAGAAACTTAGAGAAAAATTAACAATTGAAAGCAAAAAGCTTTCATGCACATATAAGCCAACCGACTAAAAGGGTTATATTTACAATGTATTAGTTTTAATTCTATTCATGCTCCTAAGATCATATCCTTAATTAAACGACAAGAATTACCATCTTTAAATGCATGTCATCTACACCCCAGTTCTTTTAGCACGTTCAAAACCAACAAGGTCTACCAAATGGAGTTTTGCATATAAGATATCACTATCATTCTTTTGCTCCATTGTTATTGTGAATGAGCTTTTATTCCCCCGTGCGTTGCACGGGATGATATTATTTTTCGGGTTAAATAAAAATATTATACTTCATAAGTGATGCACTTTCTTATTTTTAAGGAACATTAAAATATTTCCCTTCTTGCCAAGGCTCAACTAAAGACCAAAAATACATTTCTTTTTCCTTTTTCAAAATAATAATATTAATGGATGAAATATTACATGTTTTTTCCTTTTTCATTACAGAATTCAATTTCCCTTCTTTCCTTTTATTTGCTCGGACATTTCCCTTCTTGCCAAGGCTCGACTAAAGACCCAAAATACATTTATTTTTCCTTTTTCAAAGTATAATATTAATGGATGAAATATTACATGCTTTTTCCTTTTTCATTACAGAATTCAATTTCCTTCTTTCCTTATTTTTCTCCGAAATCTCCCTTCTTGACAAGACTCAAATAAAGACCCAAAATACATTTCTTTTTCCTTTTTCAAATTATACTATTAATGGATGAAATATTACATGTTTTTTCCTTTTTCATTACAAAATTCAATTTCCCTTCTTTCCTTTTATTTGCTCGGACATTTCCCTTCTTGCCAAGGCTCAACTAAAGACCCAAAATACATTTCTTTTTCCTTTTTCAAAGTATAATATTAATGGATGAAATATTACATGCTTTTTCCTTTTTCATTACGAATTCAATTTCCTTCTTTCCTTATTTTTTCTCGAAATCTCCCTTCTTGACAAGACTCAAATAAAGACCCAAAATACATTTCTTTTTCCTTTTTCAAATTATACTATTAATGGATGAAATATTACATGTTTTTTCCTTTTTCATTACAAAATTCAATTTCCCTTCTTTCCTTTTATTTGCTCGGACATTTCCCTTCTTGCCAAGGCTCAACTAAAGACCCAAAATACATTTCTTTTTCCTTTTTCAAAGTATACTATTAATGGATGAAATATTACATGTTTTTTCCTTTTTCATTACAGAATTCAATTTCCCTTCTTTCCTTTTATTTGCTCGGATATTTCCCTTCTTGCCAAGGCTCAACTCAAGACCCAAAATACATTTCTTTTTCCTTTTTAAAAGTATAATATTAATGGATGAAATATTACATGCTTTTTCCTTTTTCATTACAGAATTCAATTTCCTTCTTTCCTTTTATTTGCTCGGACATTTCCCTTCTTGCCAAGGCTCAACTAAAGACCCAAAATACATTTCTTTTTCCTTTTTCAAAGTATAATATTAATGGATGAAATATTACATGATTTTTCCTTTTTCATTACAGAATTTCATTTCCCTTATTTCCTTTTATTTGCTCAGACATCTCCCTTCTTGCCAAGGCTCAACTCAAGACCCAAAATACATTGCTTTTTCCTTTTTCAAAGTATAATATTAATGGCTGAAATATTACATGCTTTTTCCTTTTTTCATTATATTGATTCAATTTCTTTTCTTTCCTTCTTTTTGCACGGATATTTCCTTTCTTGCCAAGGCTCAACTCAAGACCCAAAATACATTGTTTTTTCCTTTTTCAAAGTATAATATTAATGGAATCAATATTACATGCTTTTTCCTTTTTTCATTATATTGATTCCATTTCTTTTCTTTCCTTTTTTTTGCACGGATATTTCCCTTCCTGCCAAGGCTCAACTCAAGACCCAAAATACATTGTTTTTTCCTTTTTCAAAGTATAATATTAATGGAATCAATATTACATGTTTTTTACTTTTTCATTACAGAATTGAATGTCCCTTATTTCCTTTTTTTGCTCGGACATTTCCCTTCGTGCCAAGGCTCAACTCAAGACCCAAAATACATTGCTTTTTCCTTTTTTCAAAGTATAATATTAATGGCTGAAATATTACATGCTTTTTCCTTTTTTCATTATATTGATTCCATTTATTTTCTTTCCTTTTTTTTGCACGGATATTTCCCTTCTTGCCAAGGCTCAACTCAAGACCCAAAATACATTGTTTTTTCCTTTTTCAAATTACAATATTAATGTATAAAATATTACATGCTTTTTCCGTTTTCATTACAGAATTGAATTTCCCTTCTTTCCTTTTTTTGCTCGGACATTTCCCTTCGTGCCAAGGCTCAACTCAAGTCCCAAAATACATTGCTATTTCATTTTTCAAAGTATAATATTAATGGATGAAATATTACATGCTTTTTCCTTTTTCATTACAGAATTCAATTTCCCTTCTTTCCTTTTTTTTTGCTCGGACATTTCCCTTCTTGCCAAGGCTCAACTCAAGACCCAAAATACATTGTTTTTTCCTTTTTCAAAGTATAATATTAATGGATGAAATATTACATGCTTTTTCCTTTTTCATTACAGAATTCTATTTCCCTTATTTCTTTTTTTTTTTTTTGCTCGGACATTTCCCTTCTTGCCAAGGCTCATATTAGAAGCACAAACTTTGCACAAAAAAGTCTGAAACTAAACAGATGGTTGGACCATAAACATCAATATCAATATTTGTCAAGAAAAGCAAACATGACCAACCTAATTTTATTTGTAAACAAATCTTAGAATATCAATACGTGTCACCTTAATCATTTTTAAAATAGATTAAAAAATATTGTCATGCCTCATCGTAGGAGGAAAAGGAAGTTAAAAAATAGAGGTTCTTACATGAATGTTGGTGTTTGACAATAGCATCCCTTCTTTCTCAGTGTTTCCTTACCATTACCAATGATTGCTCTGGATTTCTGTTCAAGCGATTCACAAAAGAAATCGTTAGCAAAAAAAGAAACAAATCCCAATAAAAATAATTGGCAGAAGAGCAAGAAGAAAGGGTAGATTAGGTTTTATAATGCAAAAATCATTAAAAACAAAGTATATCTGTGAAGATGAAGAGTAAAGAATGGGAGAGATGAAAGACGAAGGGAAGAATGGCGGAAGAGTACAAACCTTCTTAGCATCGATCGAGAGAGGAGATCCCTTACCCTTCAGAGCAGATGATTGAGAGAGAGAGAGAGTCGGAGAAGAAGAAATTCTCATCTCACACATCCTCGGAGTCATGTGCCTAAAAATTTCCCGGAAGAGTAACACAAAAAAGGTTGAAACCCTTTCGCTACAGAGATGAGAAGCTATGAGCGTCTGAGGAAGATGAGAAAAGAGGAAAAAGGAAAAAGGTAAATACAGACATAGCACAAATGACCTGAGAGAAATTAGAGAAGTAATTAGATTAAGAGCTTACTAAACTACCAAAGATTTCAATATATACAAGGGGGTACGGGGTCCTAGCATTTGTAGCTGATAATTGAGATTACAACCAAACAACTTAATTACAACCAAACAACTTAAAATGCTCCAAAGACGAATATCAAAGGAGAAATTGACAAGTTATGTATTGAAATTGAAATATACCTCCTCATCAATCAAGATCATTGAAACACAAAACAATTCCGCTGGTGCAAACTTTTGATAAACATTCCAAAATATTTACATTTGTATTAAACAAAAAGTAAAGCAAAGCCCTAGGGTTTGAGCCTTCTTGATGCTTGCAAAAGATGATGTTGTCAAGATACTGTGGTTAAGTCCTTTTATGGACGATGAGATGTGAAAAAATGACGGGAATGAATTTAAATTCACAACACTGAAAAAGGAAAAATGATTTAAAATTGAAAACAATTTCAGCTTCTTTCAGCTTGGAGATCCCGAACGAAAAGGAAAGCATATTCAAAACATTGAAGGAAAAGTTACCTCTATGGTTGTTGGAATTGTGTAATGCAAAAGTCAAACGCATTTAATATTTCATACATTAATAGTATAATTTGAAAAAGGAAAAATAATTGCCTTTTGGGTCTTGAGTTGAGTCTTGTCAAGAAGGGAAATGAAATCAATATAATGAAATATGAAAAATCATGTCATATCTTATCCATCAATGTCATACTGTGAAAAAGAAAAGAGGGGAAAAGATAAATTGAATTCTGTAATGAAAAAGGAAAAAAGCATTGATTATTGTATACATTAATATTGTAATTTGAAAAATGAAATAGCAATGTATTTTGGGAAAATATTTGAGTCTTGTTAAGAAGGGAAATTTCAGAGAAAAAGAAGGAAGAAGGAAATGGAATCAATATAATGAAATATGAAAAATCATGTCATGAAAAAGGAAAAAGCATTTAATATTTTATACATTAATATTGTAATTTGAAAAAGGAAATAGCATCTTTTGGGTCTTGATTTGAGTCTTGTCAAGAAGGGAAATGTAATCAATATAATGAAATATGAAAAATCATGTCATATCTTATCCATCAATGTCATACTGTGAAAAAGGAAAGAGGGGAAAAGATAAATTGAATTCTGTAATGAAAAAGGAAAAAAGCATTGATTATTGTATACATTAATATTGTAATTTGAAAAATGAAATAGCAATGTATTTTGGGAAAATATTTGAGTCTTGTTAAGAAGGGAAATTTCAGAGAAAAAAGAAGGGAAGAAGGGAAATGGAATCAATATAATGAAATATGAAAAATCATGTCATGAAAAAGGAAAAAGCATTTAATATTTTATACATTAATATTGTAATTTGAAAAAGGAAATAGCATCTTTTGGGTCTTGATTTGAGTCTTGTCAAGAAGGGAAATGTAATCAATATAATGAAATATGAAAAATCATGTCATATCTCATCCATCAATGTCATACGGTGAAAAAGTAAAGAGGGGAAAAGATAAATTGAATTCTGTAATGAAAAAGGAAAAAGTATTTAATATTTATACATTATTATTGTAATTTGAAAAAGGAAAAAGCATGTGAAAAAGGAAAAAGCATTTAATATTTTATACATTAATATTGTAATTTGAAAAAGGAAAAAGCATGTGAAAAAGGAAAAAGTATTTAATATTTTATACATTAATATTGTAATTTGAAAAAGGAAAAAGCATGTCCCGTGAATATCGTGAATCAGCCGCGTGAAGCCCGAGACACTATTCATCGGCTTATGAGACACTATTCATCGGCTCGGCTTATGAGACACTATTCATCGGCTTATGAATAGTGTTTTTGTGAGGAGAGCCAATGATAAGCCGTTTTGAAGCCGGCTTGAGGGATGTGTTTTTATATATATATTGATATTGATATAGCACCCGAACAACTAGAAATAGAATATAATTTGCACTAGTTTCCTATAACAAACCATGAAAGATAAATCACAAAAGGAAGGAATGAAGCAAAATTTTACATAGAATTTCACCTTGATTGACTGTTCATATTGGTACTCCCGATGAAACGGGACAATTAACTGCGGGAGAGATGGGAAGCCATTTCTTCCTTTTCTTAACTTCAGCCTCAATCACACTAGCAACTTGCACGCATTGGGTTGAATCAGCATTCTTCCAGATTTTTTATGCCCCTCCTATATGAAATGTGTAAGAGTTGCAAAGGGGTTTATTTTAATACTAAATGTAAAATTTTAATCAACATTTTCAAATTTATAATTTTTTCAAACTTTTCCATTGATTTCATATAATAAAGTATTTTTTTCCTATCAAAAGATTATTTTGCAATGAAAATGATCAAAAAAAATATTTTAGGAAAACCAACCCATATTTTTTTTACATATAACTAAATTAATATTTTTAATCTCAACAAATTACTCTCTCTTATTCCTAACATAAGGTCTAGTTGGGCAGTTAAATTTGGCCATTTGTTATTTTTGGAAAATGTGTGCCATGAAATATATATGATATTTAATCGTGTGCATTGAAACCACCCCTTAATAACAATAAGAAATCAGTAAAGATATTTTAAAGAACAAATGTAGATTTGGGTGATAAAGTGAATTAAGATCTTATATTTAAGACCCAAATAAACCCACTTTTAATTTTCATATTTAAGACTAAAGGTGTAATTAATTTATTTCTTCATAATCAACCCAAATTACTTAATTAAAGGAAGTAGTCATTTAACCCCATATTTAAAAGCCGAATAGGGATTTTTGTTGGAGATTCAAGATTGTTCCAACCTTGTTTTTGTCAACAATATTTGTGGGAGATTACTGGACTGCGATGACAGAGACAGAAATTTGTGATGCATTTTTGTGTTGATTTTCTTCCACTTGCATGGTAGAGACCTCTTTCTATTATTTTCTTTGCCATACTACCTATCTTGACCTCCAGCTAAAAAAAGAATTCAAAGATTACTATAATGTTTGGTACTTATAGTTTACTCTTTTTTAGTTTTTGGTCTTTATAGTTTCAAACTTATATTTCAAGGGATAAAATAGTCCATATTTTTATTGAAAATAGGGACCAACATTTTAGAAGGAAAGACCAAAACTTGTGGCTTGAATTTATAGGGACAAAAACTAAAAAAAGGCAAATTATAAGGACAAAACATTGTAAAATTCAATCTACATAAATATGATCTTAATATTTAGTGTCGTGTATGAGGCATAAGCTACCTTCGGCTTTTAAGACACTATTTGATGCACTGCATAAAATAACCCACATCCTCATTTAAAATAAAAATTAAATACACTTGAAATACCAGAAATTAACAATTTATATGGGTTGAAGTCTCATAGAATGATTATGCAAATATAAGAGATGCACGCAGCATGCTAAAAATTATGATTACATGGGATATAAAAATCCTGCAAAGCCCCAGCAAATCACATATCTTCAACAAACACACATGTTTATTTATACAGAATGGAAAAACATTGCATATTCATCAAAATCAATTTGTTGTATATATTAAATAAATAAATAAAACCACCTGCGTACACACTCCCCTCAAGTTGTATCATAGATAATTAATCATGCTCAACTAGCTTATATATTCATCAACTTAGAGCTCATATGGTGAGGAGAGTCTTTATGCACATGAGGATAAAACAGTATTGAAACTTAAATAGCTTTTAAAAAAGGAGAAAATAGGATGGCCCACATTACAAATCAATCTCTGTACCTGGCAAATGATCCGTTTTCACAATGAATTTTTTTTGGAAAAGCACCAAAGTAGCAACTTTTAACAAAAATTATACCTAAACGGAGCATTTTCAAAAAAAATTTCCAGACTAATGCAGTCAAAGGCGTCAGTTGACTGACACCTCTGACGGCGTCAGAAATCGACGCCTTTGTGAGGTGGCGTCGCCGAGGATGCCAACTCGGCATAAGGCGTCGGTCAAGCGACGCCTAAAGAGGCGTCGATTGACCGACGCCTTCAGAGGCGTCCTCCGACTGACGCCTCTGACAGCGTCAGACACAGGACGCCTTGGCCCCACCCCCACCCCAATCAATTCCCCGATGGCCCCACCCCTGCACACTCCCCCCCAATCAATCCCCACCGTGAGACCCCCAATTCCCCACCCGTGAGCCCCCTCCTCTATTTAGATGATTTAGGTCCTTCCCTCTCTCACACCATTCACTCACTCTCCCTCATTCACTCCTTGCTTCATCTTTCTGCAAAACTCCCTTCGTCCTCTATCTCCCCTCATTTTGTTTCTTAATTTTTTGCAAAGCAAAAAATGAATCAAATTCGGTCAATTGTATATTATAATGGTTCTAAAAATATTGTTGCAAGCGGATTGAGCTTTGGTGGTGAAAGAAAAGCAATGTATATTATGCGAGGCATGTCATTGAAGATTTAATTCAAAAAATCCGTCAAAAGTTAAAGCCGCAACAAAATCGTAATATCTTCGATGACGGGTAGAGTTAGTGTGGAAACCGCAAATATGCGGGTTTTGAGATATCTGATGATGAGGATGTGGATGTTTTTATGTAAACATTCGAGGAAAATCCTACGTCCCAATTTCTTTGAGTTGTATGTGGATATTGAGACGTTAGAGGAGGTCGTAGCAATACCGACTCAATCAACCGTTGTGCATGGAGAAGAAATTGACTATATGGAAGATGAAGAACCTGACAATGAGGAAGAGGATGAAGACACTTTATTGGCTAATGACCATGATCATAATGATGATAGTGATACAGATGACGAATATCATGATAATCCCATGCCACAATCCACCGGTATGTTATCATTAGGTTAGTTACGGAGTTGTTTTATTATTTAAATTATTTTGTTAATTACCTTGTTTTCACATAAATTGTATTATGTGTGAATATACAGATGTTACACCGTTTTGGAATGCCATTCCCCATTATGAGGTTGTTGATGAAGATTACCCGCATGAGGATATACTGGCTATGGAAGGCTTGAGCCAGGGTCCGTGGGCAAAAGGAGATGGATTATATCCGAAATAAGAGTTAGGGTCCAAGAATGATGTGCAAGCCGCAATAAAACATTATTGCATGAAGGAACATCATGAAGCTCAAGTGGTTGAGAGTACTACAACCAAGTTCTCAATGAAATGTCAGAATCACGAACAAGGTTGCGATTGGAGAGTAAGAGCAATTAAACCGAAGAATAGCTACGGTTGGGTGGTAACTAAATGGGTTGGAAACCATAGTTGTGTGAGCACAATTCTCTCACAAGATCACAAACAACTTGATTCTAAAATTATTTCCGAGGCCATAATAGGTACGACGCACAATACCATTTGATATTTTGTGAATTTATTTGTGTATTAGTGAACATAAGTAAGATTCCTATTGTACACTTTTTGCGAGACATGGTCAAGGAATCACCTTCTGTACTGTGATCATGATACAAGAAAGGGTGACTGCAGTGTTTGGTTATCATGTTTCGTACAGGAAGGCATGGAAGGCAAAACAAAAAACAATAGCTAGGATTTACGGTGATTGGGAAGAGTCATATGCCTTCCTGCCAAGATGGTTTGAGTACATGTTGCAATTTGCCCCGGGATCTGTTTATAATATTCAAGATGGACCGTATATTGTTAATCGGCGGGTTATTAATGGGATTCGGGTGTTTCAACGTACATTTTGGACCTTCAGTCAATGTGTTGAGGCGTTCAAATGGTGCAAACCAGTCATACAGGTGGACGGTACACATTTATACGGTAAGTATAAGGGGACATTATTGATTGCCACCGCCCAAGTTGGAAATAATGAGATCCTGCCGATTGCGTTTGCAATTGTTGAAGGCGAAACTAAGGAAGCATGGGAGTATTTTTTGTCTTCCATACGACTATATGTGACAAATAGGGTTGGTCTATGTCTTATTTCTGATCGTCACAAAAGCATAATATCAGTTGTCCGCAATGAGGCCGTTGGTTGGCAGCCCCCTAATGCGTACCATGTGTTTTGCATTCGTCATATTGCGAGCAATTTTAATACCCACTTCAAGGACCGGGGTTGAAGAAAACTTTAACGAAATTAGGTAATATACTTGAACCGATGTACCGGTTTTCGTTCATTTATTGATTTACTATAACCGTATAATGTTGTGTCTTTCTGTCTTTTTCCAGGTATGTTCCAAGCAAAATACATTTTGATGCTTTGTATGCCGAGTTCTGCGATTCTGATCGTGAAGTGACTGCATGGATTGAAAGAATTCCAAAAGAGAAATGGTGTCGGAGTTATGATGAGATGGACGAAGATACGGTCATATGACAACCAATTTGTCCGAATCAATCAATAAGGTTTTCAGGGGAGCGAGGAACATGCCCATAACTGCGTTGGTCAAATGCACGTATAGTCGACTTGTTCGTTACTGGTTCAATAGAGGGACCAATGCACAAAAAGATGCAATGAACGGAATGCATTTTTCGAGTGTCATTGGAGAAGCCATGAGAAAGAACGGAGAGCGAGCCTCATCGATGCTTGTTCGGGAGTTCAATGTCGCGCGTACCACATTTGAAGTTGATGACCAGGGCGATACATACTCGGTGAACTTGGGCGAGAGGAAATGCCAGTGTGGCCAGTTTCAGGCCTTCAAATTCCTATGCTGTCATGTAATTGCTGCATGTTCGGCGGCCTGCGATTATCCCTGATAGATCGAAATTGCGTGCTAAGGGGCGCCCTAAAGCTACACGCATTCGCAATGAAATGGATGAGGAGGAGGTCCAACCTAGCTCCAGTCGAACTAGATGTGGTATATGTAAACAGTTCGGACATAATAAGCGTTCTTGTCCTACGAAGCACATAGCTAATTTGTTCAATATTGTTACCCTATTTGCTACCTTATGTGTGTTCGAATGATATGTAGTAATTTCAATGAAAAATTAACCTTCAAGATGTGCATAATTTTAAGTGATAGCTTTTATAGTTATGTGCTTATTTATAGATTAGGTTATATGACATAATTAAGAAATTCGAATTTGGGTAAAAGTTGATTGTTCCATAGAAAACTAAACAAATACATTCAACTACAGTAATTCATGCAAATATGACCAAATATAACATCATCCATGCAAATATGACATAAATACAGTAATCCATGCAAATATGTCCGAATGCAGTAATCCATGCAAATATAACATAATACATAAGGCGGAACACAATTATGGTGGAGTATATGGAGGCCACGGTCTCGAACGCGCATCACGCTCAGGGTTCCGACGGATGCCATCTGGACCACGCTGTCCACCAGGATTGTACCTAATAATGTAATCCTCAGCAGCTGCTCGCATAAAGTCATCAGCAGAGGCATTTGTGTCATCCAGGTGCTTGGTGTCCTGGCTGGTACGGACTACTACTAGAACCTCCTCAAACCGTGTAGAGGAATGGGATGCAGAAACCGTGTAGAGCCGATAAGAACGAAGCCGGGAAACCATATGGATGCCGGTAGGCCGTAAAAGGCCGTTCAGGCTGAGAACCCTGTGATTGCCACTCATATGTGTAAGGGACTTGTGTCTGCGGACCGTACATCGTCCCTGGCGGTGGGTAACAAGGCCTTGGTACATGTATCTCTCGGACGCTTTGTTGAGGAATCTCTGGAGGCACCTCGGTTGCATCTCCTCTAGGTACCACGAAACCTCAGTATAGGTCATATCGGGCCACATGGGTGGCCTATAGACACCTCCGCCACGTGGACCAGGCCGGGGTATCTCATATGACTCCAACTCGTGCCGCAGCCGTCGATGACCCAGTCCCCGTCCCTCCCTCGCACCGGGCGGGACCTCTAAAGCTGGATCTGGTACACCGACTAAGAGTCCAGTTGGTGCGCCAGGACCAGGCTCCGCAACTCGGCCAAACTCTCTAAGAGCTCCAAGTAGCTGGTCAAAAATGGTTTGAACATGCGTGCTGTTCAATTGGGAACGAAATTGTGGAGAATGCATCCACCAAATCCACTCTACACCATTTACCTGCATTTTTCCAGTAGAATTAAAAACAACAATGAAACTAAGTTATTGGCCTTATCTAAAAAATACTCGGAGTTTGGGGAAATCGGCCCTCTGATGGATATGTAGTCTCAATGAAGTCATGTCTTGTGTTCCACCACCGAATAAATGGATGCAGCTTGACTCGCCAATCATCAGTCATCTTACCACGTAAGGTAAGATCATGTGCACCCTTAAGCTGTGCAGCCGGGCGAGGGATGTGTTGCTGCATGCCAAATTGCCGCATGCACCGATCGGGCTGGTGCATCTCGACAATGTGGAAAGCAAGTACGGGTGCCACCGACCTCCACATGTCCTGTCTGTGAGCATCTGCACCCATAAAATCATATCCGGCGTCTCTATATGGCTCCCAGATCACCTGTACATACAACCAAATGCGAATTAGTTTACTCTTTTAGGGTTTCCTACTCTCAAATTTATTATACATACATCGTCTCGACCCATCTGGTCAAGCTCTATCCGATATGTCTTTAGATCACGTCGCAATAACCGCACATTATTGAACCTGCGATATGTAAATCAATAACATTAGTGAAACGACTTGCAAATATTAATTACATCATACAGCTTCCAAACCTGCGTCTGTAATGATCATCTGCGTCACTGGGCGGTGGAATGGGATGTGATATGGCCGGAATTCGGGACCATGCCCATATCTGCAATAACAACAAACAACCCCCAATGTTTGTTTGTGAAGCTGACGTGGCCCTCAAACCAGCTCAACCTTATGTTTCCGCCGGTCAAATGAGTTGGGAGTGGAGTTCGACCCATGTATTGCCGCATAATCTTTGCCCAGTTGTTATGTGTCCGACCGGAAACTATTTGACCCTCAGTGGACAAACCTAAAATGCCCTCTACATCCTGTAGAGTAATAGTCATCTCACCAACCGGCATATGGAAGGTGTGAGTCTCCGGCCTTCACCTCTCAACCAAAGCAGAAATAAGGTATTTATCAATCTACACCAACATAAACGTACAGAACAAATATGTAAGGGTCTTATAATATCGATAATGTACAAACAACTAAATGCTTATAATTAATTAATGAAGAATTTTAAAACATACCGGGAGTCTCTTCATGCGAGACACGTGCCAGAAACCTGCACGCATAAGGTGCTACTGCAAATCTACAGGGATGAGATTTGGGTCCTCGACATCTCCCAAAGGCCCGTGTGAGGCTCGCCTAACCCTCAAACAATTACAGTCTCCACTTGTGATCGGTGTGACCGTTGCACTTCCTCATTAAGAACTCCCCACTCTTTTGGGCCGGCTCGATATTGTGAACGTGTTGGTCATCCATTTGACTAATAAAAATTTACAATAACACAACACATTATTAAGTCACTAATTATGATTTTCTATTTAAACTTATCTAACCGATCTTAGGGTACTATAAACAATAATATACCACATATATTTCAAAAATATTTTTATTAATTCACTAATTATTCTTCTCACAAATTTCTTACATCAAATTTAGCAAAGCATAGTATTTTACATTTTATATATGAAATGATTAGTTCACAAAATTTAAATTATTAGTCATCTATCTTAAGGTTTATCATTAACATACAAAATCACTAATTAATTAATTTACAAATTAGTCTTGTATCCTAAGGTTACTAATCAAATGCAAATATTTTAATTTCCTAAAAATTATTAATTATAATTATTATTTGGTCATTTTATTATTGATCATTATTAACCATCTATCCTACCCTTAAACATTTATTAAGCATCTATAATAAATAAATTTACATAATTAAATTTACATCAAATTGTTAGACAATAAACAAAACAAAAAAAAAATATTACTTTTCCTAAAAATTATTAATTATAATTATTATTTGGTCATTTTATTATTGATCATTATTAACCATCTATCCTACCCTTAAACATTTATTAAGCATCTATAATAAATAAATGTACATAATTAAATTTACATCAAATTGTTAGACAATAAGCAAAACAAAACAAAAATATTACTTTTCCTAAAAATTATTAATTATAATTATTGTTTGGTCATTTTATTATTGATCATTATTAACCATCTATCCTACCCTTAAACATTTATTAAGCATCTATAATAAATAAATGTACATAATTAAATTTACATCAAATTGTTAGACAAAAAAAAACAAAAAAAAATATTACTTGTGAAAAATTATTAATTATAATTATTATTTGGTCATTTTATTATTGATCATTATTAACCATCTATCCTACCCTTAAACATTTATTAAGCATCTATAATAAATAAATGTACATAATTAAATTTACATCAAATTGTTAGACAATAAACAAAAAAAAAAATTACTTTTCCTAAAAATTATTAATTATAATTATTATTTGGTCATTTTATTATTGATCATTATTAACCATCTATCCTACCCTTAAACATTTATTAAGCATCTATAATAAATAAATGTACATAATTAAATTTACATCAAATTGTTAGACAATAAGCAAAACAAAAAAAAAATATTACTTTTCCTAAAAATTATTAATTATAATTATTATTTGGTCATTTTATTATTGATCATTATTAACCATCTATCCTACCCTTAAACATTTATTAAGCATCTATAATAAATAAATGTACATAATTAAATTTACATCAAATTGTTAGACAATAAACAAAACAAAAAAAATATTACTTGTGCAAAATTATTAATTATAATTATTATTTGGTCATTTTATTATTGATCATTCACTAGTGCAAAAAAGGCTTTTAAGACCGGACGAAACAGGTACATTAGGACCGGACCCGCGACCAGTCTTATTCCAGGCGGTATTAAAAGTCGACCTTTAAGACCGGACTTTTACACGGTCTTAAAGAGTTTCTTTAAGACCGGACATTTTAAACATCCGGTCTTAAAAGTGTTTCAAAATAATAATTAAAAAAAAAACTCAAATGAAACAATCGGTCCCAAATCACCAGATCTGGCAACATTTTGAATGTCCCTCCGTCATCAACGACGGAGAACCAAGAGAAGATTGGAAGCAACAACAACAAGAAGAAAAACAAAAAATATGATTACAAAGTCCAGAAATAAACAAAAATAACAAGAAACATAAATCATTCACCATGAAAATCGAATTTGAAGTCCAGATCTACAAAACAATCACAAGCTTAAAGCAATCAAATCTAAGCAGGATCCTCTTGTCAGTGCTAGCAAAGCTTCAAGCAACCAAAATCGAAATCCAGATCTGAGCAGGAGCGGTCAATGTAGGAAATAAACAAACTTAAGCAAGAAGATATCTGGGTTTGATTTCAAACCGGATCTATACGAAGGCGGCGTGGAAGGACCCATAGATCGAAGAGGAAGGAACCGCCGTCGTCCAGAATCCTCAAAGTAGTACGCTTTCGTTGTTGCTGAGGATTGGAGTCGACGCCATCGCAAAACCCTCGAAGCATCTCACTGTCAACGTTGCCAAGGATTTGATTGTGCGACTCTTATGATGACTTACGAAGATTGCGAGTAGGTTAGAGGAAGAGGATGACATTCTTGCTGAGGATTTGCCCGTGAGGCTCTTGGGACACTCGTTGAATCTATAACTAAGAAAATGTTATATCACCAAGAAGACAAAGCAAACTCACGGACTTAACAGGTTTAGCGAATGTAGTTTTTTGTTAACACTTTTAAGACCGGTTTTTTGAAACAACCGGTCTTAAAAGTATATTTTTAGGACCGGTTGTTTTAAACAACCGGTCTTAAAAGTGTTAAAAAAAAAATGACCGGTGGCAATTTCGTAAATATATAGAGTACTTTTAAGACCGTCTGTTTGAAACAACCGGTCTTAAAAGTGTTCTATATAATTTTTTTTTTTTTTAAGACCGTCTTTTGAAACAGACTTGGTCTTAAAAGTGTTCTATATAATTTTTTTTTTTAACACTTTTAAGACCGTCTGTTTCAAACCGCCGGTCTTAAAGTATTTTTAAGACCGTCTATTTGAAACAAATTGGTCTTAAAAGTGTTCTATATAAATTTTTTATTTTTTTTTACACTTTTAAGACCATCTGTTTGAAACAGCCGGTCTTAAAAGTGTTCTATATAATTTTTTTTTTTTACACTTTTAAGACCCTCTGTTTCAAACAGACGGTCTTAAAAGTACTTTTAAGACCGTCTATTTGAAACAAATTTGGTCTTAAAAGTGTTCTATTTATTTAATTAGTTAGCGTATACGATTATATTGTGCAATTATCTTAATTAAGTTGTTAGAGAGATTTTACGAATTAAGTTAGCAGATCAAGGTTTTTGAATTTCGTAATTAAATTTCGATGGTAATCATCTTAATTAAGTTGTTAGAGAGATTTTAGGAATTAAGTTAGCAGATCATGATTTTTTGAATTTCGTAATTAAATTCTTGATTGTAATCATCTTAATTAAGATGTTAGAGAGATTTTAGGAATTAAGTTAGCAGATCATGGTTTTATGAATTTCGTAATATATTCCCGATTGTAATCCCTAAATTATAGGAACCGCCTAGGTTTATTTACTTATTAGCATCTCGTATATAATTCCAATTAAGCGAAGGAATAAATCATCGCATTCTCTGACTTGATCGGCGTCTTCTCACAATATTTACGAAATTGCCACCGGTCATACTTTTAAGACGGATATTTTTAGCCCTGCCTTAAAAGTGTTCTATATATTTACAAAATTGCCACCGGTCATACTTTTAAGACCGGATCTTTTATAGTCCGGTCTTAAAAGTGTTCTATATATTTACGAAAGTGCCACCGGTCATATTTTTAAGACCGGATCTTTTATAATCCGGTCCAAAAAGTTCTTTATATTTACGAAACTGTCACCGGTCATACTTTTAAGACCTGATTCTCTATAATCCGGTCTAAATGAGACGGTCTTAAAGCCCTTTTTTGCACTAGTGATTATTAACCATCTATCCTACCCTTAAACATTTATTAAGCATCTATAATAAATAAATGTACATAATTAAATTTACATCAAATTGTTAGACAATAAACAAAACAAAAAAAAATTAAATATTACTTGTGCAAATGTGAAGTCAAGAGTGTGAGAGAATTTGAGCCTACTTCTTCTTCCTTCCAGTGGTTCTCAAAGTTTCCTAGCCTCTCTTAACATTTTCTTAGCTTCAGTAAAGGAGTAAAAAAAAAAAGAGAGAACGGAGAATGGAAGAAGTTTTTAGAATGAAGAAAATGTGAGGAGTGAAGAGGTAAGGAAAATGAAGACAGAGAAGGAAGAGTAAATGTAAGTGAATTAGATGAGGAAACGGAGAGAAAAATGAAGAGGAAGAGGTGAATTAGATGAGTGAATTTGAAGAGGGGGCGTGTGTGTTGTATGTGTGTGGTGGGGGGTGTGTGTGGAGAGAGTTGGTGTGTGGGGGGGGGTATTTATTTTTTACTGGGGGGACGTGTCTGTTGGGATTTGGGGGGGAGGCGGTTGGGGCTGGGGAAGTTGTGTGGGGTGTGAGGGGGTGGGGCCGGTTGGTGGGGAAATTGGTCGTGAATCCCGACGCAATGTCGATTCTCGACCGGATCCCGACGCGTCGAGAATCCTCGACAGCGTCAGTGTCGACGCCAAAGAGGCGTCGACCAACCGACGCCTCTTCATAAGAGGCGCGCTGACCGACGCGCCGTCGAGGCGTCGTTTTCGACGTTGCCGAGGCGCTACCAACTGACGCCTTTGACTGCATTAGTCTGGAAATTTTTTTCGAAAATGCTCCCGTTTAGGTATAATTTTTGTTAAAAGTTTCCTAATTTTTTTCTATCTCAATTTGCAACGGTCTAGCGACATAATTGCCACCGATTCTACAATAGTAGTTTCGTGGTGGCTTTTCAGCCTATTTTCCGTGGCAATTTTTGGGTGGTTTCAAATTTCATTGCAAATTACGATGGATTTTTTCCCTTGGAAATTTCGTTCCCAGCCGTGCGGTATTTTCTAGTAGTATATTTTGAATCTCATCATGCTCACCTGCAGACATGGTTATAGACCCTTTTTTCCATATTAATATTAAGGTGTTCTCTCCTCTAGGCCACAGGTGGATACGTATGTCTAGGACAAAAACTCAGCAGGAATCACAAGGTCTGTAGCTTTGAAACGCACATCTTCCATAATGCCACTAGGATACCTAGTGGTAGTATAGTGCAACTCTACACGTAAAATTCTAATGTCTCACTCTCCAATTGTCTACTTTAAGTTGGTGCCTCATTACCTCCTCATATGGTTTAAAATGCGTTGAGAAAACAACAGAGTAGGATGCGTCAGCAACTAACATGATTGCTGAGACAAATGAGAATCAAAGTTTTTGAGCAAAAAGCCTCGGCAACTAACATGGTTTCCAAAACAAACAAAGAATCTAAAGGAAGTTAGAGTTTCTATGCAAAAAACCTCAGCAACTAACATGGTCGCCTAGGCAACTAAGGAAAATCAAAGCTCCAGTGGCATATGCCTTGGTGACTAATTAACATGGTTGCCAAGGTGACTAGGCAAAACAATAGTTACTGTGTCAGTTGCCTCGGCGACTAACATGGACGCTGATGCAAATGCGGAAAAAGTACAGCTATGTGTTTCACTTGCTGAAGCTGATTTTGTGGGTTTTTATTGAAGGGATGGGCTTAAATGAACCATTCTGGACTTCTTGAGTGAGTTTTGCGCAAGGTGAGAGCTTGAAGAGAAGACTTGAAGATGTTGGGAGCTTGGTTGGTCTTGAAGAGATTTTGGGCCTCCATTCTTGGTTTTTCATCACTTTACTTGTCTTTTTTGTTTAGTTCATGATGTATTCAGTTGTTTGGTTCAGATTTTCTTTACCTTTGGACATAAATAGATAAATATTTTCATTCTAGGTTACTTTGAACCTCTATATGGATTGAGGCTATGTTATTCACTCTTTTCCTAAATCTTTTCATTCTAGGGTTACTTTGAACCTCTATTTGGATTGAGACTATGTTATTCTCTCTTTTCTAGCATTCAATGAATTATTTTATGTTGATTTTATTCTATACTTCTTGTTTCTTAATGTTTGGCCACCACTTGGATTACTTGTTGAAGGAGATGATATTTGAGAGAGATCTTCTTATTTAAAGAACTTGGGTTATATATATATTGATGCAGCGTTTGCTTGGGTGTCAAGTTACTGATCTCAAAGAACCAGACCCTTAATAAATAGCAGAATGGGATTGTAACTTCACCTAGTTAAACCAAACCTTAAAGAAGCAGAGATGAGTGTGGAGGAGAGAAAAACAAAGAGGCCTTATATAGAAAACAAGTAGAAAATACATCCTTCTCGATCTTTTACCTTCCCGGTGATCGTCAAATCGCTAACGAAAATCAACCGCAATTTCAATTTTGAAACGCGTAAGAAGCATGAGCAAAAACGTGAGGAATGGGAATATCCTCAAAGTCAAAAGTTTCGGAAGAGAGAAGGGGTATAAAATGAGGCAAACAACTACAGATTTGGGTTTAAAATACAGAAAACAAAGAATAATGCCAACAAGTTCATCTTCTTCCTTGCCGATTTCTCTTCTCTTCTCTTCCTCTTTATCGTGATTCCAAACAAGTACTTTTGATTGCTCCTTCCTTCTTTGCCTTTGAAATTCTCTAGTCTTCTTCATTGTTTCCCCTTTCTTTCTTGATTTTCTTAAGACCGATTGAACCACACAAATTGCCAATTTCATTAGTTTAGACGGGTTTAATAGCGGCTAACTAGTTCATTCTTATTTCCTAATTAAACCACTGATTCCAGTATAATTCAATATTAGTTGCAGCTAGTTTGCTGCTTCCCAGTTCAGCGGCTCCGGTCAAATTTTGCGTAATGTTATAATTATTTATTTAAATTACCTTTATAAAAATTAATCAAGGATTCTTGTTATTTTAATATGATATATAGATACTTAATATAAAATCCCATTTGTAACATCCCGTTTTCACAAGCAGTATAATTTATTTTTTTTCATCAAACATCATTTCAAATCATCAGAGTAGAGCACCGGAGCGATTGAGTAACTGATATATATATTAAAATACCCACGGTAGCATGTCTTGCTGTTTAAACAGTGGTACAAGAGTGTTTCAAAAGTAATGTACATTAGAAGTGTCTCCCTAGCGATCCCTACGCCGTGGCAACCAAAGACGGTCTGCAGCCGAGTCCCTATGCATGCTGCTTACTCTTCTCCTCGATCCTCGGTCCACCCGACCCTGAAGCTATATTAAGGGCTGAGGTTCATGCATCGAACCTCAGGTAACGGTTAACCTCATGTTTATATACACTATATATGTACGACAGACATTCATAGAACTTTGGCAACACTTACTACGGTCAGACATAGGGTATACATATCAGATATGTATGGCAATAACAATACAGCCGAAGTAAGGTTAAGGCCGGCACAATGAGAAATGTGCATAATCAGACATGCACGGCAATAACAATACAGTCGGAGTAAAGTTAAGGCACAACGAACAATAATACAGTCGGATGACAGACACTCATACAGTCGGATGACAGACAATAGTACAATGAGTACGCACAATAGTACAGTCGGAGTACAGACAATAGTACAGTCGGATGACAGACAATATACACATATGCATACAATAAACATCAGAGTTAGTGTTACAGTACGCGAACGTACCTTCGTTGACGGTAAACGGTACTTCTGTCGGAATACGGTACGACAGTTGATCAGAATGTAATCAAGGATATCCTATAAGGATAATATCGCATCTATTAGAAATCAGTCATTACGACGGACATTTTAGTCATAAATGACCATTTTACCCCTGACCCCCTAATCGGCGGAATTTCGCCAGCACTTCGTTACTTTGACTCTAATCTTCCAAAATTTTGACATAACTCTTACTCCAACATATTTTCCAAAATAAATATCATATTTAATCCTAAAACATGATTTCTAAAACATACTGGAAGATTAAAGATCAAAACAACTTCTACCCTAGAACTTCAAGAACTACCGAACTAAAGACTAGAACCGAAGAACTTACCCGTTGAAGAACTTCACTACAACTTTCTCCAGAGCTCCTCTCTCTAACTTCTCTCTAACTTTCGAATTATGCAAGAGCATTTGGTGTGAAGAATTCAAAGGGAAATGGTGCCTATTTATAGAAGAAAAATGGGCCAACTTAGGTAATTTTCTCCAAACTTCACTTTCAATTCTAACCATGGAAATTAGGGTTTGGGAGGTGGCTAATTCTCCTCCAAGCAGCCCTTGGCCGACCTCCATGGTCCCCAAAATTCAAATAAAAGTTGTCATGCATGATGTCACAACCTTGCTCTAGAAGGTTGCTACCGATAAAGTCCCGGTTCGGTGTTCGAATCGCGTAATCTTGTAAAATCTCAGAAATCCGGCTACATAGCCTTGAAGATCCATTCTTCCTCTTTCAAAATATTTGGGTTAGCCAAATTTTTGATCCCATTCAGGGTGTCATCGGTTCCGTTGAAGATTTTCGGATAAACACTTCGGTTACGGAAATCGCTTCGGGTAGCGTCAACTTCTGGACAAAAATTCACTGATTCATAATATGTCCAGATGTTTACCAAATCATTCTTGGATTTCAAGTTATGGCTTGGTTTCTATAGGTTTTCATTTATCTGATTTGCTTTTTGAACATCAGATAGATTCACAGTTAGTCTAGTATAACCCTTTTCTACATTTAAACAACTTCGGAGACAGCCTACTCCGAGCTAAAAATCCACTTGTTCATAATATACTCTGACTTTAGAAACCTTGTTCATGGTTTTCTAGATAGGATTTAATTTCTATCGGTGGTCATTTATCCCATTTGCTTTTCACAATTATAACACTATTATATTACAAAGTGTCATTATCAAAAATCTCTAAAATCCTATCCTCTTATCCATTCCAAATTTTTGGTCAATATCTGGTTTTTTTTTTCATTTTTTAATTATTTAATTAATTAATATTTATAAAATATTTATAATTATTTTATATAATATTTTTACAAAATTTTCCTATTGGTCCATACATGTTTTAAGGCTTAAAATTACTTAATCTTTCATATTTTTCTTCATATTTTCCAATTAATTAGAAAATATATTTTATGCTAATTTTAGCCATAAACCACTAATTATAGGGTTTTACATAATTATCTTTGGATTTTCCTTTGTTTAAGCTTAACCAATTAGCCCATAATTATTTAATTATTTACTCACTAATTGTTGATAATTTTATTAATTAGAACTAATCATTATCTCACAAAATTTTTACTGACATTGGTATTTTACGCTTCATGTAAAATATTAAAAATCATGGGGTCAATTATGGCCCCACAATACTTTTTGATTTTTCACCTTCAATTTTTCCATGGTAATAATTTAATAAATTAGCTAAATTAGGGACAATATTCTTCCCTATTTCAAATAATTATTTATTTGCCTCTTTATAATATTTTCAGGGTATTTTATAACCCATAAATATTTTAGGGACCTATTTGCAAACTTTCAAACGTTTTAGGGACCTAACTGCACATTATCTAATTTCAAGAAAAATTACCCTAATAACAAGATAAATTCAATACAAGGTGTTTGAGACCTCATATTCACCTATTTCTAATAGGTATTATTTATTAAAATATAATATTCCAGATAAATAATTATCCGGGTATTACACCATTCATATTGTAATTTACACTATGAACAACATTAAGGAACAAAGCTAGTAATAAATTCAATTAAATTTGATGGTAAACGTCAATATATAAAATTATAATTTTATCGTTAATATGTTACCCTCCTCTATATATATAAGAGTAAAATATTTTGGGTGGCCTAATCCTATGTATAAAATACACTTAAATGATGTTTGAAATTTTAACTTACCATTTAAAAAAAAAAAAAACCCCATCTTAATTACATGTTATATGGCTACGTTGATTTTTATTTTTAGAAAATAAAAATAACTTATTTTACTCATTTATTTTATTTAACAAACTTTAGCTAACTTTTTTTACCTAACTAACTTGGTTATTTGTATCTTATGGACAGACAACAATCATATTTTTAAAAAAAAAAATAGACACGCAGGAATAACGAAAATTTAAATATTTATTTATCAAAAAAAAATTTAGTCTAAGGTCTCAAAGAAGGAATTTAATCATCTACCAAAGTCCAATAACAACTGAAAAACATACAAATATAAGTTTTAGTACAAGAAATAACAATACTATCTTCAGTCCTAATTATAAGAGCTAATTGACTTTTTTTAGACAGGTTAATGAAGCTAAATAAGTTACTTAATCATTTCATATGTTGTGTATCCTTAGATTATATATTAGTTTATTAGTCAAATTAATTAATTTGAAGAAAAAAAATAAAAATAAAAATAGTCTAAAGTAATTTAATTAGCTTCCTTAATCTCTCTAAAAAAGTCAACTAGCTCTTATAATTAGGACCGGAGGGAGTATATTATACTGATTACTTGTCATTAGAATTTTTGGTAATGAAATCTCTTTTTGGGACCTCGCATTTATTCTCCCTTTAAGTCTATCAACTTACCACCCTAGCTCTAACTATCCCGCCTTCAATAATCATCTCAAATTCACCCCTTGGAAATTTACACATAATTTCAAAAGCTTCACAAGTATTTTGGACATGTGCTTGCTTGGCGTATCCGCAAAAATGTAAATGTTATTTAATACCCCACAAAATTACTTAGAATAAGTTGTTCCAAATTAGCTCATAATACTAGTTAATCAACACTGTGTCTGCTGATGAACCTTATTGGGACATTTCGACTTTTAAAGCACTCAATCATACACAAATTTCAGAAGCGTTAATTAGAGACTATCCATGTGTTCGTAAAGCAAGATTATGGCGAGATTGTACATGTAATATCCTGGTTTATGCTTTACCAGAGACCCTGTATATTTAGAAAATATTCAATAAAATGCCAAGATTTAATATCTATTGAGATATTATTATTTATTGAATATTTATGGTATTGGATAAACGAGCCTATACTTCCCCGTGCGTTGTACGGGATGAAAGTATTTCACAAGTTACTTAAACATATTTTGCTATCTAAGTGAAGCAACTTTATTGTGTTTAAGGAACATGAAAACATCACTACCAATGAAAGATTACATATTAAAAATGAAACATCAACAATGGTAAACAACAATATCGTCTGATTGATTCATAGTTTATATTAAAAATGAAATCTCAACAATGTTAAACTACAATGTCTTCTAATCAATTAACATTCCTTGTTGTGTTCTTGTTGCCACAATTGAGACCATCCATTCTTTTAAGAAGATGAGTCAAATGTAGTGCCTTTTGCTTAGTTTGCACATTATATATGACTTTTCATTTGGTGGAAGACAGATTATTGATATAAACAAAGGTCACGTTAAAAATATGACTTTTCATTTCTATGTGAAACCATTTTCGTACAAGAAATTGTCTTATTCATTGTTCAAATCTACCAACTTCTTTTGGACTACACCACATGGAAGCATAGAAATCACCTTGGTCTTTAAATACATTATCAAAACATCATAAAATGAAGGACAGAGGAAGGCAAGTATTGGAGAGATTGCTCTTCAAATGCCAGCATTATCTTTTTCTTGCTTCTTATTCCATAACAAAAAAAAAAAAAAAAAATTATATTTCAGACCTTAGAAGCCATACAATTCATATATTGTTCCAGCACACTATTTAAATTCCATAAGAAATTGAATTTTCTCATATATCTTTACTATATTCTCTTCTTGACATGAAGACTTCTATTACTTTTGAACAACATGATCAAATAATCACATATCACAAAAGTCTTTGCTATCTCATCACCAGACTTGCATTTGAGAAAGATTAGTTGGGCAACAAAATGAGACCTTTAGCAGTTTAGCTGCATCAATATGGCAACATCTCTAAACAGCTCCAATGGCATCCCTTTATTTCTAAAAATCATGTTTACCCTCCTTTCCTTCTTCAACTCCAATCATGCCACCTCCTTTCACAATTTCTTCAATGATTCAGTGAATAAAAACAAAACAACCATGAAAAGTAATGATTCACCATGTCCACAATAATAAATATTATCCATAAAAGGTCTTACCAAAAACATTATCAATGAATAAAAAGAAAACAACCACATTAATGATAGATATCAGATTTATAAAAAAAGGACTATAAAATATTATCAATGAATAAAAACAAAACAACCACATGAAAAGAAAAGTAATGATTCACCATAAGCAATAAAATTATAAGGCACGGTCAACGACAGCTGAGACAAATGGTTAATTACCATGTCCACAACTAACATTTCCCTGTATGCAGCTACTTGACCAAAACAAAAGCAAGATATTGTGCTTGAGATACTTGTGTACAGATTACAGAACATACTTAAAGCATAGTGTATGAAGGTTCAACTAAGATTTAATTGTATAACATCAGCTGTTCCATCCACTGAACTTCAGTAGGGGTTTCAATCTCCAGGCTAGTGCTCAGGCCCGTGAAGAAATTTTGGGAATGAAAGAGCAGAGGTTGCTTTGGCCCGTGACTTTGGCAGAGGTTCCTTTGGCCAGAGGTTAATGTCAGAGGTGAAAGCAGTGAATCACCTTTTCCCTAGTGCTCCAAGGGCATCCAATGTTTCTTCTTTTTAAAGATGGGGGATGAGAGCATCGTATACAGAAAAAATCATAGCGGTCCCATCCTTGGGAACAGTGTTTATTTGATCAGATTGGTTAGGAAATAAAAGCAAAGGTAATGAGAATGAGAGCATCACATACAGAAAAAATGTAATGAGGAAAAACTTCCTATGCTCACAATAATATGTTTCTTGCTCTAATAAAAAAGTGAACAAAATAGAATTTTATGTATATCAGTACAAGAAAAGCTACCAAATAAAAGCATCAATGAATCATTATTGATTGCACTAAAGCAGCATAAACCTCAAGAAGTGGTTCAACTTCCTTAACTTCAATGTTGTCCATAACAAACTGGAGCAATTCCTGCTTAAGAGATACAATATACTCATTTTTTATGATTCAGAAGAGAAGACACAATAACAACATAAAAAACTCCCCAAAAAAGTTTAATAACATTACTGAAAAACCAGATGGCAAACCAGGCACTGGGTTTATCTGCACACCAACCATGAAGCCTTGACCCTAAGGAATAATGGAATGGAAAATAGAAAAAGAAAAATGTAAGCATCTAAAGGATTTATCATATGTTACAACACTATAGTTCCTTGCAAAACAGAAGAAGCTGCTTTTATTACCTCAACTTTATACATAGAAGATGAGATTGCAATCACATTAGAGGACAAATGAAATTAATGCAATGAATTGAAGTCAAAAGCTTCTAGGAGATTACTGACCTATGCATGAAGGACCTTTGTGCTTCATCTTCCATTTTTGCTATTTTATCCAGCAAAAATTTGGCAGTACCTTTGCCATCAACATTATCCTTTCAAAAAGAAAATTCTCATGATTAAATATAAAAAGGTGAAATAAATAAAGAAGACTGATGATCAAGGATTAGCTGTGCATAAGCTGTATTTGCTTCTTTCCACTACCAAATGCAATATAGAAGTTTGACCCGTTATTCTTTATCCATTTTCCACAGGACAGAAGGACACAAGGCATTCCTTTAAAAGTATTGTCTTCGACCTCTATATCTAATGATTGGACCTGAAATTTTATTGATTAATACCGATCTGAATGACCTCAAATAATGAAAAATATAACTTCAGAAATATTTTGTATGATACCTCCTGAAAAGGGTCGGATGTAGAACTACTTTTAAATTGTGTTTCAGCAGCCCCATTCACGCCAACTGAACCAGGGGGCAGACCACTTTGATTTGGCACCTGCCCATTATTGAACAGTAACTAAGATGCCAGAGAAATTTGGAAATATCAGACAACCAGTGACATGAATTTTAACATTCAAAGTATGCCATCTTCAGTATTAATTATAAACAAACATAAATATTCACAGAACCCACCTCAAGTTTAGGGCTTGATAGAGGGAATGGTTTGGGAGAATTATTAAATAGGTGGAAACACATATATTAGAATAGCACAAGTATATAGTAGAATATCATAGGTATAAAGCTTTGATATCTACACAAATGTCTTGTGTGTTTAAGTAACAGTACATAAAGACTGTCAGCATGATACACTGACAAAAACAAAATCAACATTCAAATAAACAGAGGAAACGTAAACATGGGCAAGATATGCAGTGTTTTTATGAAACTTCAGGTATGTTGCTTAAAAAGAATAGCTAAAAAAGCTACATGAGAAATTTATGACGAATTTTTTAGTAAAAAAGCCACCACCATGAAATCAAAACCTACCGTCTTCTTCCCGGTGCTCTTAATACTAGAACCGCTTCTTTTATTCGGAACCATCTCTGCATGGTGGTGAGTGAGTGTTTATGGGCAGTAAATGGACAAAATGATGCTCACATATCCAGGAAAATAGAAATAGGTCAATGATCCAGAGAAACTGAAGCACTCCTCGACTTCATTAAAGCAAAACCCTCCAAAATTTCCTTCACATGATATGATATCATGAATATTTTTCCTTCACTTAACAGATAAGGCAAGTTTTGAACATTAACCATAAAGTCAAACTCAAAGCATATGATATGGAAAAAGTTGCTGATTTTGTTATTTACAGGCATTAAAGTTAGAGAAAGGACAACGGAGAAAACCAGCATATCTCCAAACTTTACTTAAAAGTAGGTACAATGTAACAAATACTACAGTTCACAGAAACGGTGCAAAAATATATTCCATGACCAACACTAGTCCAGAAAAACAAAGCAAGCATATTTCTATAGAATGTATCATCAAATCTAGGCCTAAGAAGACACTTACCACAACATTGCATAACAGAACTACATCTCCACATGCAACAACATGAGGAAGTATATCTGATGTTTCAGCAAAAACATTCACTGATATTCCTGGTTTCCCATAAGATTCATCAATTATTCTTAGTGCACGACAGTAATCTGCAGAAATTATTCAAGTAAGCCAACCAGCAAGAGAAGAAATAACCTAGAACTTCCAGTACATATAAAAGAGTTAATGAGGTTGTAAACAACAAAAGAGTTAATGAGGAAAAATTTCCAAGGCATAATTTCATATTCTGGGTGCTCCATAGTCATATTTTGAATGATCCATAGTCAAGTCAAAAAGCACTATCTGCACATGGAGCTCTCATTGGACAAACATAAGAAAAAGAGGAAGAAGAAGAGGAAAAATGCATACCCATGGGGAAAACAATTGTAACAGAAAACTATAATCCGAAATCAATCATCAATCAATAACAAACATAAGAAGAGAAATATTTGCTTTTGACCGGTAAGATTACCGAAGGAACAGAAGGAAATACATGTCCAAGATTACCGAAGGAACAGAAACTTTGTACCCTCATTCTTGTCTTTCGATTTCAGTTTCCTCTCCAGCTCTTCAACCCAAGACCCATGAAGATAGCACTCAACAACATCCTTAACCCTGAAGGAAAGAGCAAATCAGTCCACGTCCCCAGATACAACTTCTTTGTCTACCCGTACACTCATTGCAGGGATTCGAATGTTCTCCCTTGTGAAGAATTGGTCTACCCTAAGGCTCCTGCTGCTGCACTTTGTAGCTTTGTATCCTCAAATTCATACATTATCCCTACAAAAAGCCCATAAATATTAAAATGATGTACTAAAGAGCAAGTAGCAGATTTTAAAACAGAAAATGAATCATCCCCACATCGAGCATCAGGATGAGAACCCAAAAAATCAAACTTGGTAACATGGGGAAATTTTGCAATACCGCAATTAAAAACACGGGACACTCTAGGCATATATGAAAATTAAAAAAGCAGTCATATAGAATAGAAGGCTGAACACGGGACACTCCAGGCATATATTGAGAGGAAAGAGCTAACTTTGGGAGAAAGTATAGAGCTAACTCACAGCAACATACAACCTCTATATATCGGCAGCCAATCACGCGGACGCAAGCGATAAGAGGAATGGATCTCAAGTTTAAAGTTCAAGAGTAAAAAAATCTGGAGAAGAGAGCCGTTATTTTTTGTTCATTACCATATTTTGATTTTCTTCAACATAGAAAGAACAAAGAAAGCAACATTATGGGTTTTGAATCTGCAACATGTAAACCCAGAGGAACGATTAAAACCGATTCTAAGGTTATTCTTCAGAAATGCACCCATCAAACCCATGGAGAAGCTACAAAAGAAAGGACCAGAAAATTCACCGATGGCGACGGCAGATGTCATTAAGCTTGAGTTCGGAGCAGATGACTGTGAGAGAGTCAGAGAAGAAGAAATGAGGTGGCTATGAGGGAAACTGAGGAAAAAAATGAAAAAGAGAAAGAGAAGGAAAAAAAATAGAGGGAGCATAAGAGAGAGGAGTGAGAAGAAGGGATTCAAATTTTGAATCCAGATGTGACATGAGAGAAGGAAAGGGCCTTGAAAAATTAAAAGAAAGGGAAAAAGGGTCCTGAGAATAAGAGAGAGGAGAGAGACGAAGGTACTTATTTCAAATTTGACTTGAGTAGAAAATCTTTCAAACCCGTGATTCTTGGCCCTCGCACATACAAATACAGTGCAGGCAGATTTTAGAAGACACGTGGCTTCGGAAGAAGAATGGCTTACACGCAGCACGAGATGCGATTATTATATGATGGGAAATGAGTATCGGCTTAGGAATAGTGATATGTGTCTGAAGCTGTGCATAAGCCGTGGGAGAGATGGCTTGGAGGATGAGATTTTATATATATAGTGATTCAGGAAACAATAACGCGTGAAACGAGACAACAAAACCGACAACAAAAAACAACAAAACCCAAACCCGCATATCGAGACAACAACAACAAAACCTAAACACGCAAATTGAGACAACAAAACAGAACCCAAGCACGCCAACCGAAACAACAACAATAGAACCCAAACATGAAAACTGAGGCAACACAACAGAACCCAAGCACGCAAACTGAGACAACAACAACAGAACCCAAAACACGCAAATCAAGACAACAGCAACACAACCCCAAGCACGCAAAACCAAGACAACAACAAAAACTCAAAAACGAAAATCGAGACAACAACAAAATCCAAAACACACAAACCGAGACAACAACAACAGAACCCAGACATGCCAACTAAGACAATAACAACAGAATCCAAACACGCAACCAAAGACAACAGCAACAGAACCCAAAACACGCAAAATGAGACAATAACAACAACAATACCCCCAAGCACACAAAACCAAGACAACAACAACAGAACCCAAAACACACAAACCGAGGCAACAACAACATAACCCAAGTACACAACCCGAGACAACAACAAAGCCCAAAAAACATGCAAACCTAGGCAACAACATCAAAAAACCAAACACCCAAGTCGAGGCAACCACAATAAAACCCAACACGGAGACTGAGATCACGAATACAAAAAAACATATATGATACTTTCTCGAAAATCATGCCACATATTACTCCCTCACAAACCGTGACACATGGCGACATCTTGCAATACACACACATGCAAGACGCCACTTGGCGCCATATCACACCCACACCATGCAACAAAACACTTGGCAATCATGTAAGTAATTAACCACATGTCTTATTGCATGACCAACACATCACACACACACAACAACAATCTGATTTTTTTTCTCCCTCCTATGTCCCACGGCGTTAAACACACATATCTTCAAAACTGATTCACTCCATTTTCTCTCATTCATTGCGCACGGACACACCCTCCCCAACACTTATTCAATCTCTTCATGGCACACACACACTATTCACTCCCGTCCCTCTTTCTCTTAAACTTCAAGCATCACCTTCAGCCTCTCCATCCGTCTTCCTACTCTCCTCAAACACCAAGATCCTTCCATCTCCATGGTCAGCCATCCCCTCTCATTTATCTTGGAGTTTTGGCTAGAAGCAAGAAGAAGAAGGTAAGTTGTCAAAACTTTCTTGCATGTCGGTTTTGTGAGTTTAAAATCACATGCATGTGGCTATTCTGGGTTTTAGGCCGAAGGTTGATCAGGAAAGGAGAAGAAGAAAGTGACCACTAAGTCAAGAACTGTAATACCTTAATTTTCATAATTCATATAAACATTGTTGGTTGGATTTGAGACTACATATTTAGGACAATAAAATGAGACATAATTAACACATTAAATAATGGCTATTTTAAGTGTAAATGACCCATGGAAGAATTATAAAACACTTAATCAAATTAAGTGTCAATTAGCAAATAATGGACTAATTAGCTTGCAATTAATTAAGATGAATTGCATAATTCTTCTAATTAATTAGAGACAAATTAAAAGCATAAAAAGAGGGCTGATTATATTTAAAAAATAATTAGGCCAAAGGGAAAGAAATAATACTTGTCTAAATAAGCACAAATGACCATGATTAGCTAACCAACAAATCCTATGTTGACATATGTAATTAGTGGGCATTTAAAACACTTGATTAGAGAGTTAATTAGAGCTTATTAAATCTGCACCAAATTCATAAAAAAACGTCCAGCATAAAGGAAGGAAGAGAAGAGATGAAAAACTTTGTTAAATAGTGTTGAAAAGTCAACAAAAACAATTAACCAATGGGAAGCTTGGACAATGGAACATTTTGCTAAATGGAAAAGCATGTTTAATGGTTATTAAAAGAGTGCATGTCGACAGACACATGAGAGGGGGGACTGGGGAGTATGTCGACCAAGGATTATTGAAGGGATGGGATTAAATATGATAAAGTGAATTTAATCCAATGGTGGAAGAAGAAGGAAGGAGTTTTGGAGCACTTGGCAATTTGCCTATAAATAGACCACCCATCTCTTCATTATTCTTCACACCAACATCACAAAATCCGCTGATCCTAGAGAGAGGGAGGGCTGAAAGAAATTAGGAGAAGGAGAGAAGGAAATAGGAGAAATTTCCAAAAGCATCAAGGGTGAGTTCTTGAGCTAATTCTTAGCATAAGTGTAGTTTAATCTAGGAAATTATTAGGAAAATTCCTTTACTTGTTTTTAGTCCTCCTTGTATTGAAAAATTCATAATGAGGTAAAAACATGTTAGGAATGAGTTTTGAAATCAAAGGATCAAGATTGTGAAAATTGCAGAATTTTCGGTTGTAAAACATGTGCTGGCAGTGAACAGTAAATCTATTATTTTATGTATGAAATGATCTTCAAAAATCATGAAATTTTACATGAATAAATTAGACATGTATGGATTTCCAAATATATAAAATATGTATGGTTTTGAGTTCTGTACAAGGAGATAAAAATCCTTGAAGTTAGGCTACGTTTTCTGGGAAAAAATCTGGGCAGCGTTGAGAAACAATTAACCTGGGAATGATTCTTGATGTTCTAGGTTCTGGGAATATTTTTCCTTGAAAATATACATGTCAAGGGTCATGAGGAATTTTGAAGCACTCAAAAAAGGATTTTTTTTTTTAGAATTAATTATGATTTTTCAAAGTTACTGAAAAATCTGTCCAGAAATTCCAGCAATTCGTTTTTAATAAAATGTAAGGGTAAAAGTGGAATAATAAATCCACCAAGGGTATAAAGGTAAATTAAACCTTTAGGATATTATTCTAAATGATATGATATTAAGTGTAATATCATATAAGTTATGGAAAAGGAATTAATCCGACGATAACGTATAGGATATCCGGGATCAAGTCCGGAGTTGGATTCAAAGGACGGGCGTTTTGGTAATTACACGGTGAAAGGTACGTTCGCGTACTGGTAACTTTAATCGTCTATATCTTATATGCTTATATGTGATAGATAATTCATAGAGTGACAAAGACTCAGTCTTAGGTTACCGTTTATATACATTCAGCTGTATACAAGTTATAGTCTTGATAATGTTGTAGTATTGTTTACCTAGCGCTGAGGACACGAGGAGCTGTCGTGGCACTGGTTAGTGCAAACTGGATAACATTACATGTGTTGTGTGCTATGTACTATTGAGTTGTTAACATTACATCTGCTGTGTGCTTATGTATTGTTGTAACCTTACATCTGCTGTGTGCTATGTTTGGTTAATGCTGAAATGTAATGAATATCTGTCATATAATGTTATATCTGCTATAGAGGTTAACTGTTACCTGGGGTTCAATTTCGGTTGAATCTCAGCCTTGACTAAAAGTTCAGGGAAGGAACCTGGAACTGAGGAGACAAAAATAGATGGAGCCGTGAAGAGGTATGGATGGACGGAGCCGTGAAGAGGCCCCGAACGAGATAGAAGTCAGAAGAAGGACAAGAGGGTCTAGTTTCTGGCACGAATTCAATAGAGTGTATCAAACCATTTGGTGCTTAAACCAAGAAAGGGTTGGTCTTTGTGGTTCAGTCATAAGTCACCGTGAAAGACGGGGAGACTTCCACTAGACTTTACCCGTCCTGGCCAAATGGGTTTGATTAACTGTATTAGGTTCCAAGCCACAAGTCTAAGTTAAGGCTTGGTGTAAGAATGTATAGTTACTATTTGAGAATTGTAATTATACAAGTCCTGTTTTATTGTATCACATTAATATTCCTTCGGGATTTTTAATTTAACCAGCATATGTCAGGCATCATCATATGTCGGGGCATTTTATATCAGTTACTCATTGTCCAAATGTTGGTGCATGCTCTACGTTCCGCATTACTCTGATGTAGCACCTCAAACTCTATTGTTGTTTTTTTTTCTAAAACTATGTTTTCTTAAACAATAAGTGGTGTGGAATTTGGGGTGTTACAAGAACAAGAGCTAGTGGTAGGATCATCAACCTTCTCATAGAAATTTTGGAGTTTTGATTAAAAATCCATATTTTGGTCATGGATTTTCAAAAATCTGAGCTCACCAACGTGTTCACCACTGAAAATGGAGTGGGAATATGTTGATGGATGAATTTTTAAAGATACTTTGGAGTATAAGATCATAAGCTCTTCAAAGAAGTGAAATTTCTAGTTCTGAGTTTCTGGAGTCAGTCGGTGTTCATGCGTGGTTTGACTAAGCTAATGAACCCAGAAAATTATTAAATTTTTCAAAAAGATATTAGAGATGTGTAGCTTTAATTTGGTGGATATTTTATAATTTTCTGAGTTCTGAGTAAGGAGATACGATTTTTACAATATTAGCCTCATTTCGGGAAGATAAAACTGGACAGCGATCTTTTATGAGATTTTTTAATGAGTAAATAAACCCAGAAAATTCTGAAACTTTCCAGATTGATCGAGGATAAACTGTTGGAATTTCATTTAGTAATAAATATTCCGTTATTTCTATTTATGGCCCACATTAATTCCGGTTTTGTAACCGTCCATTAATACTGTAACGGCCCAATTAATACGCAATAAATGCGTATTGAATGCGTTTCCTTTTTTAGCTCTGTGATGGTAGAGGGGAAACGTACAGTGTAATTCTGTTTGGTCCCTTGAACCTGCTCTGACCTTGAGATAAGCACACCATCTGCAGATTCAGAGAGAATGATCAGAAGGGCTGAAACTCGGAGTTCGTCCCTGCTTGCTTCTGGAGACAAATCAATGGCGGGAGGTATTTGTGATCTCTATTTCATTTTTCCGCATTGATCTAAATGTTAATCTGTGTTTAACATGTTAGATCGCTTAGTTTTCTAACATTTGGTATCAGAGCAATATATTCCTCTGCCTTGATTTTTGTTTGATGAGATTGTATGCATATATTAAAATCTGGGTTTCATTCGAATATATGTATGTTTAATTTCATCAAGAAATCAGATATATGGATTTTCGCATGAACATATGGGTTTTCAGATATATGTATGTTTGTTTCTCATATGCTCATAATGTTTATTCACTGACGATTTTCGAGAGCCTTGTATCAAGTATCAACCGAGTGCAAAATTGGGTTAATATCTCTGCGAATTTTTTTAAATCTTTTTGATCAATGTATCGAAATCATTTTCTCCAGAGATTTTGTTTCGGATTTATGTTTTGATGCATGTCTTTCATTTTTCCATTGAAATTTGTATCGAATACATGCTGTTCATCATTTCGAATTTGTTTTCTCAATCTGGGTTTTCATGTTTTAATGCTTTTTTGATCTGGGTATCGTTTTGCTAATGAATCGGTGAAAACGAACAGAAAAACGCGTTTTCGTTTTGGTCTCAAAACCAAAATTTTTGGTCTTAGATTTTCATGGGATCTTTGTTAGATTGTTGGAAATCTGTGTTTGAATCGTTTTTCCGTGATTTCCGCCGTTAAAAACGTCGGATTTCGAGCCCCACCGTTGCCTGAAATCGCAGCCAGAAATCGCGGGTCGCGGCTGCAGTTACCGAGTTGTGTCCGGGTCGCGTTCGGGTCTCGGGTCGGGTAGGGTTTTGAAACCGGGTAAGGAAGAAGACGCGAAACGGTGTCGTTTTGGCCCTCCGTGAAACGCACCGTTTTACTTATGAAGCAGATGGGCCGGCGGGTTTTGTGCCGGTTTCGTGCGTTTGGGCCGAGCACGTCTCGGGTTTTTTTTTCATGTTTTGGGTTGGGCCGACATTGTTTTGGCCCAGACGCTTTTAAAAAATAAATAAAAAAATAAAAAAATTTCCCCAGCGAAAATGAAAATGCAGAAGCGTCCCGGTAGGATTCGAACAGGGTACCTGAAGGTGCGTGAGCGCCTTAACTCCTGGCGCGTTGCCATCTGCGCTACGCGTTCCGTTGTGACTTCTTATCAATAGTTATTTAATTTAAATGAATTTTTTATTTGATAAATTAAAATGTTGAAAGTGTCATAAACTGGATTCGAACCCGCCCTCCTTCGGTCCAGAGTCTTAAGAGCAACCTCTGGACCATCCGGCTAAGGTGACACTTGTGTCATTTTGATAGATTTTATATTTACATATAATTATTTTTGTATTTAAATATAATAATCTAAAATTTAATTAAAATTGGGATTTCATGTGATTGTTATATATGCATTATATATTCTGTTATTTGCATGAATTAATTATTATTTAATTATACATGCAATATTAAGTTGAATAATATGCAAAACATGAATATCCAGTTTTATTTTAGTATTGCTTATAGTTTATTGCAATATTAAATATTAATGTTGAGTGATCTATATATTTTAATTAATTAGAGAATAGCCACAGCATCTTTAATTGATCAAAATTATATATTGAATTGCATGATCACATAATGACATTAGTTGTAATTAATCATATGTAATATAATAAATCTTATCCCACAGGAATTTTTATTATATGTTTTTATATGATTAATTAGGGTGGAATATCCAATTAAATTCTTAATTTACTCACAGGAATTAAGAATAAAGAAATAATTTGGTAGTTCTATCATAGAGTTGTGAATCCAATTGAATTAGAACTTTAGCCCACATGCAAGTTGTATGTCAGTAGATTCACTATTTTCAGCATGATTTACATTGGTGAAACAAAAAAAAAGTTTATTAGTCTCAAATCTTAATTTTTTAAGCATGTATTTTTCTTAATTATGCAGTACAACAAACTGCGCTTTTCTCTGATATGAAAAATGATATTCCCGAACTGAGGGGTGATAATAACTATAAGGTGTGGAGAGAGAGAATTCTTCTCCAATTGGGGTGGATGGATATAGATTATACTATTAGGAAAGACGAACCACCCTCCATTACTGCAACCCATCCCAAAGACTTACTACAGTGAAAGGTGTGCGTGAGCACATCATGCAAATGAGGGACGTTGCAGCTCAACTAAAGCAACTTGAGGTTGACATGTCTGACTCCTTTCTCGTACACTACATTCTGAACACCCTTCCACAGCCATATGGACCTTTTAAGATATCCTACAACACATATAAGGATAAATGGTCAATTAATGAACTGTTGACCATGTGTGTTCAGGAGGAGGGAAGGCTGAAAATGGAAATGGGAGAGAGTTCATTTTTGACAACTGAGAAAAAGGGTCAGACTCAAGCCAAAAAGAAGGGGAAAGGAAAAACACCACCCCAAGGTGGAACCCAAGGTGGAATTAAGAAGGAATCCAAGTGTTTCTTCTGTAAAAGAAGGGACACATGAAGAAGGACTACTCTAAATTCCAAAGAATGGCTTGAGAAGAAAGGTATGTCGGTCTCACTTGTCTGTTATGAGTCTAATATGGTTGATGAAATTAATGGCACTTGGTGGGTTGACTCTGGTTCTACAATCCATATTTCGAATACCTTGCAGGGTATGCAAAACCTAAGGAAGCCATTGGGAAGTGAACAATTCATCTACTCTGGTGGAAGGATTCGTTCGCATGTGGAGGCTGTAGGGACTTGCGGTTTAGTTCTAAGTAGTGGCTATGTTTTAAATTTGGAAAAGACTTTTTATGTTCCAAGTTTCACTAGGAACTTGATTTTTGTTTCAAGACTTGTACGTTTGGATTATTCCTTTATGTTTTATGAGACATCTTTGGATCTGTTTTATAAATCAAATAAAGTTGGGAATGGTACATTATCTAACGGTCTTTTTCTTATTTACTTACAACATGATACTACTTATGATGCCATGCATGTTTCTGTTGGTTCGAAACGTAGTGTTATGAATGAGGATTCCTCTATGTTGTGGCACAGGAGATTGGGACATATCTCCATTCAGAGAATTGAGAGATTGGTGAAGGAAGGGGTACTTAGTACTCTGGACTTTACTGATTTTGAGACTTGTGTTAACTTCATAAAGGGAAAGCAGACTAACAAGTCAAAGAAAGGTGCTAAGAGGAGTACTGAATTGTTAGAAATCATACATACAGACATTTGTAGTCCTGAAATGGACGCGTATGGTCAGAAATACTTCATCTCCTTTATTGATGATTACTCACGATACATGTATCTCTACATGCTTCATAACAAGCACGAAGCATTGGATGCCTTTAAGGTATTCAAATCGAGGTAGAGAAACAATGTGGTAAACAAATTAAGATCGTGAGATCGGATAGAGGTGGTGAATATTATGGTAGATACACCGAAGATGGACAAGCACTGGTCCATTTGCGAAGTTTCTTCAAGAACATGGGATTGTTGCCCAATACACCTTGCCCGGTTCTCCGCACAGAATGGCGTAGCAGAAAGAAGAAACAGAACATTATTGGACATGGTGAGAAGTATGCTTAGTAGCTCTAAGCTACCTAAGTCCTTGTGGATTGATGCACTTAAGAAAACAGTGTACATATTAAACCGGGTTCCAACCAAGGCTGTCTCCAAGACGCCATTTGAGTCATTCAAGGGTTGGAAACCGAGTTTGCGACATGTACGCGTTTGGGGATGCCCGTCTGAAGTCAGAATTTATAACCCACAAGAAAAGAAGTTGGACCCAAGGACCATTAGCGGATATTTCGTTGGATATGCCGAAAGGTCTAAGGGATACAGGTTTTACTGTCCATCTCATACCACTAGGTTTGTGGAATCAAGGAATGCCAAATTTCTTGAGAATGACTTGATTAGTGGGAGCGATCGATTCAGAGACCTAGTTTCTGAAGAAGATCATTTAGATAGCCAACCTTCTACTTCAGGTCTTAGATTGGATGTCATACAACCAGTCATACAAGATCCACAACCGGCTGATGTTAGATCAAGTTGTTAATGAGGAACAACCTGAAAATGAGGAACAACCAGAAATTGTTGAACAACCAGTTGAACAACAAGTTCCTCAAGAAGATGTTGAAAAAACATTGAGAGGATCTACTAGACCAAGAAGATCAGCGATACCTAGTGAATATGTTGTGTATCTGCAAGAATCTGACTATAATGTAGGAGCTGAAAATGATCTCGAACGTTTTCACAAGCCATGAATGTAGAGATTCAGTATCATGGCATGATGCTATGAAGGATGAGATAAATTCTATGGCATCCAATAGAGTCTGGGATCTTGTTGAGTTGCCTGATGGGGCGAAGGCCATTGGATGTAAATGGGTATTCAAAACAAAAAGAGATTCATTAGGCAACCTTGACAGACATAAAGCAAGACTCGTAGCCAAATGATTCACTCAGAGAGAAGGAATCGATTACAAGGAGACATTTTCTCCTGTATCTAAGAAAGATTCTCTTCGCATCATTCTAGCATTAGTTGCACATTTTGATTTGGAGTTGCAACAAATGGATGTGAAAACGGCCTTTCTCAATGGAGAACTAGAGGAAAAGGTTTACATGAAACAACCAGAAGGATTTTCCTCTAGTGATGGTGAGCATTTGGTATGCAAGCTCAGAAAATCCATATATGGATTGAAACAAGCTTCCCGGCAATGGTATTTAAAATTTCATGACGTTATCTCTTCTTTTGGTTTTGTGGAGAACGTTATGGATGAATGTATATATCAGAAGGTCAGTGGGAACAAGATTTGTTTTCTGATTCTGTATGTGGATGATATTCTGCTTGCAACCAATGACAATGGCTTATTGCATGAAGTGAAACAATTCCTCTCTAAAAGCTTTGAAATGAAGGATATGGGAGTTGCATCTTATGTCATTGGCATTAAGATACAAAGAGACAGACGTAGAGGTGTTCTAGGTCTGTCTCAAGAGACCTATATCAACAAAGTTTTGGAAAGATTTCGGAGTAGGCATTGTGCACAAAGCGTAGCTCCCATTGTGAAAGGTGACAGGTTCAATTTGAACCAGTGCCCAAAGAATGATTTTGAGATGGAACAAATGAAAAATATCCCTTATGCTTCAGTTTTAGGAAGCCTTATGTATGCTCAGGTCTGCACCAGACCTGATATTGTATTTGTTGTTGGAATGTTAGGAAGATATCAGAATAATCCAGGTATGGACCACTGGAAAGCTGTGAAGAAGGTGTTGAGATACCTTCAAGGAACTAAGGATTACGTGCTTAAATAAAAACGGACAGACAATCTAGGAGTGCTTGGTTACTCAGATTCAGACTTTGCTGGCTGCATTGACTCAAGAAAATCCACTTCTGGATACATTTTTATGCTAGCCGGTGGAGCTGTGTCTTGGAGTAGCAAGAAGCAATCTTTGATTGCTACTTCTACGATGGAAGCTGAGTTCGTGTCATGTTTTGAGGCTACTTCACATGGTGTATGGATGAAGGGGTTCATCCGTGGGCTTAGAATCATGGATTCAATTTCTAGGCCAATGAAGATATATTGTGACAATTTCGTGCTTGTGTTTATGGCTAAGAACAACAAAAGTGGCAGTCGAAGCAAACACATCGACATTAAGTATCTAGCCATAAGAGAACGTGTTAAGCATCAAGTAGTGGTTGTTAAACACATTAGCACTGAGTTGATGATTGCAGATCCTTCAACTAAAGGCATGCCACCGATGAGGTTTATGGATCATGTGGAAAGAATGGGAATTAGTACCCTTCTTTGAATTTCATTTTGAATGATTTTCTTTCGTTGTAAGAACGTTGTTATTTTATGGAACCCCATTTGTGATGTTTTTCTCATTTCAGTTGTGCACACATTTATTTGTTTAAATTTGAGGAACATCATTGAGTTTGGACCTAGAATAAACGTAGGGTTTATTCATTAAGTTACTTGGGCTTGGGAAACATGATGCACTGTGATACATGGAAGATATTACTCGCTTTAAGAGGACCTATCGCTATGATCCATGCATTTTGTTTCACAGAGGTATATACTGAAATATGTGGACCAAGTGGGAGAATGTTGGAATTTCATTTAGTAATCAATATTCCGTTATTTCTATTTATGGCCCACATTAATTCCGGTTTGTAATCGTCCATTAATACTGTAACGGCTCAATTAATACACAATAAATGCGTATTGAATGCGTTTCCTTTTTTAGCTCTGTGATGGCCAGAGGGGAAACGTACGGTGTAATTCTATTTGGTCCCCTAAACCTGCTCTGACCTTGAGACAAGCACATCATCTGCAGATTCAGAGAGATGGATCAGAAGGGCTGAAACTCGGAATTCGTCCCTGCTTGCTTCTGGAGACAAATCAATGGCGGGAGGTATTTGTGATAGATTTCATTTTTCCGCATTGATCTAAATGTTAATCTGTGTTTAACATGTTAGATCGCTTAGTTTTCTAACATAAACATATCTTTAATTTGATATAAAATGGGTATTTTTCTGAGCTCTGAACATAAAGATGTCAATTTTTGAATTTAGGAGAAGCTCCTGGAAAGTTGAATCTAATCAATGGTCATGTGACCAATTTTAAAATATTAAAACGAAGTTCAAAAATTCTGAAATTTTTCATAGTGGCAGAGGAAGTCCAGATCTTTCAGAGATGACATATAATGGGTAATTTTAGGAGCTCTTTGCAATAAAATATCAATTTTTGAAATAAAGCAAATTTCTGGAAACTTGTACAGGGCAGAGCTGGAAAAATTAAAAACTGGTATTAATATGACGTGTTCTTACCTAGGGATTTATTTTTATATGAAAATAGACTTTTCAAGGAACACATGAAAGTTGGAAGCAGATTATTTTGATTTTTGAGCAATTAATTATGAATTATTCAAGTTACTGGATTTTCTGGCCAGTTAAGAGATTAATCCAAAAATGAATAAATCAAAGACCAGAAGCAATAAGCTTGTGCAAAAAGGGTTTTTAACTAATTTCATATATAAAGACGAACCTTTTAACTTCCCCGAATATTGTGAATAATAGTAAAGTACAATGGAACTTTTATAGGGACTTCTGGGAGCACATGCATTACGTTCGAAGCGTTTGGACGAATTTGAAGCTAATACATGGATAGGTGGTAACTTTAATCTTCTACGGTTTGTGTATATTATATATGTTTAATTATCATGATTGTGGGGTCGTTTCTTGTACACGGGGCTATTTACATACAGGGTTTCTGTTGGTTGGCCAATAGCATATGTCTTCATATCTGCTGAGGACTTGGAACTGGTAAGGGTACGCGTTATATTTTTCCAATGTTCTGAGGAACTCAGGACTAAATAAGTCCTGCGTTTATTTTTCCTCGGATGAGGAATTCGGGACCCACATGGTCATGCGTTTACTTTTCCTAGCACCATGGAATTCGGTACTCGTAGGGTCCTACATTTTATTTTCCTAACACTGTGGAATTTGGGACTTGTCCGGTCTTGCGTTATTTGGACTTGTAGAGTCCATTCGCAATTAACATAACATGTATGATATATTGTTAACTGTTGTTGTGCATTGATGCTGCATGTTAAATTGCTTTTCTTGAATTGTGGTTATTTAATTATCATATTTTGCATATTCATTTCATAGAGATTAACCTGTTACCCTGTGATTTAATTTTGAATCCTAGTCACTAATAAAGCTTTAAGTAGTGACCCAGGAAGAAAGGGGAAGACTATCTTGTAAGGCGGCCGGAGGAAGGTGGAACTCTCAAGGAGTTCTTTTTATTTGTATATAAATATTTTAATATATTTTGGATGATGTATTAGGATGGTTTTAAATTTTAAATTTTTGGGGATGATTGTAATTAAATATCCCAGTGGGGTTATATTTTATTCAAAGCCAAGTTTATATTATGTTTAAATTATCAGTAACTCATTCATCCAAACCAGATCTATACGCTCTTCTGTGTAGTAACTCTAATATAGAATATAGAACGGTAGTAATGAGGATGTGTTACAGCACAAACCTTCAAATCTAATTCAACGTGAAGTGAAATGGACTGAGTTTAAATTAAGGGAATATTAATGTGTCAGTCCTTATATAGTTTTACAAATTTTAAGTGAACTTTGTAATTGTTCCACTTATTCAATCCTTATTGTTTTGCTAGTTAACTGTGTCAGTGCTTATGTTGATGAAACATACATTGACTTGAATATTTAATGCAATAAACAATAAGGATGGAATAAAACGGAAAAAGAAAATTATAGGATCTTGATTTAAAATTTGGTAAAACTACAAGGACTAGCTAGTAGATTAACATTTTCAATTAAAGTAATCCACACTTAAGCAACGAAGATTTCAAACTCAGTTTTATGCTACCCAAAAAAAAAAAAAGGTTTTAAATACACAAATTTTAAAATTTCAAATCTAAAATTTAGGGTTAAGGTGCAGGTTTGCCAACCAACTATTACTTAAGGAGCATCTGGCACAAAAAACAATTGAGGGAACCAAAATTACCAATCAACAATTAAAAAGTGAAAAAAAAAACACCAAATAACTATTAAAAAAAACAACTATCACAATTAAGTTAAAATATGAGGCACTGGCGTAGGACGGTGGCGGAAACACTAGAGAAAAGAGCGGTTAAACCTTCTTGTTGTATAAAACAAACTTCAACAGAGATGGGACCCATGGGAGCAGGCGCTATGGCAGCGACGGGTGCTGCTTGTGGCATTGGAGGGATGGAATCAGGGTGCAAGGCGCGTGCCGGTCGAAAGCTGTGGACTGCTGGATGAGTTCAAGAGGTAAGTGGAACACCCAGCAACAATGGAAGCTTTGGAGACACCGACGTCGCCGACACTTTGACAGTCAAAGGAAGACAGAGACACCAAGACAGTGACGGGGTAATAGTTCGTTGGCGAATCTGCACCAAATTGTGTTTTTTTTTTTCACTTTTTAATTGTTGATTGGTAATTTTGGTCCCCTCAATTGTTTTTTGTGCCAGATACTCTTCGGGTAATAATTGGTTGGCAAATTTCCACCTTAACCGTAAAATTTAAATCCATCTAACCAAACACAATCTGAATTCTTTCCCTTTCGTACGCGCCTACTTTCCTGATGTCGTATCCAAAGTCACAGTACATAGAAATGGAACATGAATGATCGGTGAGGCATTTTGAATAACACATATTTTTAAAAAATGATAATAAGATTAAACTCTTGAAATTAATTTGAAATGGGGTGATTGAGAAATATATAGTTGATAGTTATGATTTATGAAAAACGGACCATCCCAAAATAATAACCTCAGAAGGAAAATATAACCATGACTCCCAAATTTCAAAGAGTGTTTGTTATTGGTTTGATTCCTATAAGAGCAAGCCAAACGAAGACATAAAACACATTTTTAGCACGTAAGTATTTTTTCTAATTCATTGATTCTTGATTTAAATGAATTGTTCTAATGTCTGAAAATTTTTATTTTAATGATAGTGCAATCAAGACGTCTAAAATGTTTTCCGGTAAAAAAGAGGGTTTAGCTAAAGAATCGAAGTGGTTGTATCCTAAAGTAAGTAGTTTTGATTCAAGTTATTTAATTGATATGCATGTCTTTATTCGTTTTAAGAATTTGCTTTTAATTTATAGTGCCATCGACAACCCGGGCACACTGAATGTGGATATTATGTTATACTTTACATGTTCAACATCATTCAGAGCGGACAAACTACAAATTTGGAACAAGTACGTAATCACTCCCTGATTCTCAAATGATAATATTGTTGATGTTGTACTTAATTGAGTTATCGATACCTTATTTTCCAATTCTGATTTTTGGTGCGAGGCAGCGTACTCGAAGGAAGACATTGATTTGGGTCGAGACGCTTTGGCTGGCTATCTTCTTTCACACGTAGATGTGTAAAGTTAATTTACTTTGAATATTTCTTAGTAGATGTATGTGTAGTTGGATACATCATTACATTTTGACACTTTGTGGTAGCTGTATATGTAATGTAGTGGATACATCATTATATTTTGACACTTTGTGGTAGTTGTATATGTAGTATGTAGTAGTTACGTACCATTGTTGATCATATATATGATGGGTAATTGTTGAAATGTAATTCATTGTTCTAGTTTATTTGGAATCGCACAAGGCCTGCAGGTTTTAATGGTTTACGAATGATCTGAACATTTTGGTTATGTATGTTGGCTATCTGGTTGATGGTTTTTATAGGGTATAATTGGTGGGATGTGCAAAATACGTGCTAGGTAATTTTTTTTAAAAAAAAAATACACTTTTGAAGTCCCAAAATACAATTTGGGACTTCAAAAAAGACACTTTTGAAGTCCCAAAATACAATCTAAGACTTCAAAAGTGTCATTTTTGAAGTCCCAAATTGTATTTTAGGACTTCAAAAGTGTCAGTTTTGAAGTCCCAAATTGTATTTTGGGACTTCAAAAGTGTCATTTTTGAAGTTCCAAATTGTATTTTGGGACTTCAAAAGTGTCAGTTAGCTGTACATTTATGCGTGACATTTGAAGTCCCAAAATATAATTTGGGACTTCAAAAGTTTCATTTTTGGAATCCCAAAACTAATTTGGGAATTCAAAAGTATAATTTTACTACTACCCTTCAATAGACATCCCATGAATAAGGGACGTTAAAAGGGCTTATTTTGGGACTTCGAATGGTCTTTTTGTAGTAGTGGTAGTTAAATCATTATGAAAAAAGAAAACTTTCCGATTGATCCTAAATCACCACCACCTAAGGAAATCAAGTAAGGAGAAGTGTGCACCATAAAGACTATCACATTTCTCATATTGGATGAGAACTTCTCATTCAAGCTCCTTAATTAAAAGATTCTAATAAAAGTTGTCTCTTTCCTCTTTATTTTTTTCCTAATTTTTATGATTCTTTGAACTTAATTGTTGTATGAGAAAGATAAGTATGGGGAAGTGACATAATCCAGTAGTAAAAAGGTAGATTTCTTTTGTTGTTCTCCCCTTTGTATTTTGTTCTTTTCTGATTCCTTGCCCTCAGGTTTTGCAATGCAAGATTTAAGTGTGAGGTAGGGATTAGGATTTAGGTCTCGTGTGCTTCATTGCAAAAATGTGTCATTTAAAAAAAAAAAAAAATTCAAAAAATTCAAGGTCCAAATTAAACAGCACGCTCGAATTTTTGTCACTTCTTGTTTTGGAAAATTGTCCAAATACTTGTGGGAATTGCTTATGCTCTTGGTTGAATTTTAGTGAATCGATTGTTTATTGCTTTTAAAGTTAGCATTTGGATTAGTTAAGTTAATGCATCTTGTTCAATTAACGTGTGTTTGCCACATATTCTAGTGTATCTCTAGAAATTGTTTAAATTATTTTTCAATATCACAATTGCATTTAGATTAAAAAAATATGATAAGGCCATTCATTTCATCACTCTCAAAATCACATTGAGTGAAATTTCCTATACTTATGAGATGAGTTAAACACTTAAATCCTTGAGTGCTCTCTACGTTGTACATTCCTTTGATTAATTGTGAATTAATCTAGTCCATTTGCATTACCTCATGCTAAGACTTATGTTAGCTTGATTAATGACGATTGATTAATTCATTGCTTCTCCAACCTTTAGCATTTGAAGTTTTCATTTGTGTTTAGTTTTTTAATTAATTAGTACCTAGCTCAGGAGTGCAAGAGTTTAAATGTGGGGGAATTGACAAATCCTCAATTGTGTTAATGTTTTCATATATTTATTTAGAATTTTTGTCAAAATTATTGATATTAAAATGTATTTTTTTGTGATTAATTGGGATTAAGATTAACTACATTGAATTAAAACTAAAAAGAAAAAATTGTCAAAAATTGTAATTATTCTTAATCATTGATTTTTATGAGAATATTAGATGTTGGATTAACTGTTTTTGATTGTAGGAGCTTGAAGAAATTAGACCAAATTTGAAAATTGAAGTTTGGGTTCAAATTGAAAAAATTACAGTTTAGTCGCACAACCATTTCAAAATTTGCAGTACAGTCCCTCCATGAACTCTTACATTTTGCAGTCAAGTCCCTGGTCAAAACTTGCGTTTTGGCCAAATGGAATTAGGTCGGAATGGAGACCTGAAGCTCAATGAAATCATGCAGAGACTTAGCACCAGGGGGGAGGGGGAGGAGGATCTTCATCTTCTTCACCCATTTTCCTCACCATCGATCTCAAACCCGCACCATCACATTCCTCCACCTTTGCTTTCGTTCTCCATCGCCAGTGACCTTTGTCCCTCCATTGTTGCCCGCGACCAGGGGCGGACCTGCACTAGTGCCAATGTGGGCAAGTGCACACAAAAAATATATATAATTTAAAAGAAATTAGTAACAATGTGTTTAGGTAGTACAAATGGTTAACACTCTGGTCTTCTTCATAACCAATGGGTCGCGGGTTCGAGTCTGTCAAGCCACTTTTCCCCTTTTTTTTCCCATTTCCCTACTCTATCTCGTCTCATCTCCAATCTTTTCCCCCATTTCCCCCTGGTCCCGTTCTCTGCCCCCCTCTCTCGCGATCGTTCCCCCATTTCCCCTGGTCTCGTTCTCTGCTCATCAATGGAAATGCTGAAGCCCCCGAGAAGAAAAGCGTCATGACTGTCGCTGAAAATGGAGACACCGAATACTCTAAGAGGAACAAAATCTAGGTTTCCAATACCAAGAAGCCGCTTTTCTTTTACGTCAATCTCGCCAAGGTATTCATTCATCTTTGTTTTAGTATCATTATTTCTCTTTCCCTTTAGGATTTATCTGATCTTGATATGTATACTGTATAAGAAATGCGGTCCCATCAGTGGCCTCAGAAACGAAGGCTTGAATTTCCTGCAGAAAATGAATCTTGTTCTAAAATCTGATTTTTGGCACATTATTTGTATGTTGTTCGAAATGATTTGTCTTTGGACTATTTGAATTGCATTTCTTGGCTTCTGATTGATGACAGGCCGTAAGTTTTAGAAAACCGGTAGAGAATTGAAAGAGAAACAACATTTTCAATGTGGTGAATACCGGACTATTTTGGTTCAACTTTAGGAAACATCTATTGCGTTCTTATGAACCTGTGGAGTACTGATGGTTAAACTTTGTAGATTCCCCCTTTTTTGGTCGATTCTTGGATCTGAAATGAATGCATTTTGATGTTTTATATATTTCCCCTCACTCTAAATCTTTATTTGTTTTTGTCTTTTTGCTAATGAGGGTCCAATGGGGCGGGGGATTCGCGATTTGCTTGTCGTAAATAAATGGCATACTTGAAAGGGATGATTGAATGAGGGTAGATAATTTCCTGGATGTGCGTATAATGACCAAAAGGTTCTTCTTTGATGCAGAGGTACATACAGCTGCACGATGAGGTCGAGCCATGCATTAGGGATGGGTACTTCTTTCTCAGAATCTTACATTTATTTTCCATTAGTCTGTCCTTTAATACTAGCCGCTTCATCTTTTAAAAGGTGATGTACAAATTGTATTTTGGTATCCCATACAAGGACTGATGAATATTTTAGTTTAAGGAAAACCCTCAACTCAGGAAACGGGTGATGAAAAATATGATTTGGGATGGTTACCTGCTTTTCCTCATGTTCTGGTTTCTTCAATGGCGAATTTTGCTTTTGGATATCACATTGGGTCAGTTTTTGTCCTCTTTTATTTATAGTCTCTCTTGTTAAGTTGTGGTGGAAGGAAATATTTCTAATTTTATACAGAGGTATATTTAAATGAGATCTCAATGACGCCATATTCAATTGAAGGACTGAGATGAAGTAGAAATTGAAAAACAATATATATATATATTTTGTAATGGTTGCTGGTTTTTTGATTGACTTCCATAGATGTACCATAACTGCATCGTGGGCCTACGATTTAGTAGTTAAGTGAATACTTATGAATCATTTTATCATAATATTGAGCATGCCCAACTCACAAGGAAATCCCTTTGGTTTTGAAGTGTTAGCGGACTATAATGCGTGTTGAAACATAATTCATGCTAGACTTTTAGTTTAGTAACAATGCTTTAATTTGGTTAAAATTTTTAGTTTTGATGTGAATCAGGGAACTCTTAATTCATGCTAAACTTGAAGTGTTACCTCTTACTATTTAACGTGAATAAAGAAATTTGAGTATTTTTGTCGCTGATATGTTGCTTCAAGCAACTTTATGTGATTACTTGATTAATGTTGACTGGCAAAAGCAAAACAAATTGAATCTATGTTCTATCATGTTGAACATAGATGCACGAGTTCGTTAGTTACTGAAAAATTGGTGGTAATTGTTTCTCCATGAATTTCACTGTGAAAGTAAGGGAACTCTTAGCACAACAACTTGGTTCTAACTTGTTGCACTTAACTTTGTCATGATTTCTGGTTGCACTAATTACACTGATTAAAGGAATTTAACTATGCAATCCTGCTACTATGTGTATGATCTGCTCTTAGTGATTTTTGGGAATTCAATTTCATAGAACCTAAAATTCCTGAATTGAATGTTACTCACGGTTCTTGAATTGATGTGTAAACCCTGCCTATGTTTGGTTTTGCTCCTAAGTTGAACAATCTACCTTCTTAGCCACATTGGCACTAGTATGATTAGCTTTTATTGATTAGATTTCTTTTAAATTTCATTGCTCTACATTAGCTTCATTGATTAGCTTTCTTTAATAAATTGCATTAATGCATTTAAAACTTTCCTTAAAAAAAAATTTCGGGGGCGCTACCCCCGTACCCCCGTATTCCACCACTAATTGTGCACCCACAAACCTAAAATCATGGGTCCGTCACTGCCGGCGACCATCTGAACACAGTAGAGAGAGATTCATTGCAGATCAAGAGGGGGTAAGGCCGCAACATTGGAGCAAAGTTGGAGTCGCTACTTGGAGAGAGAGCGTGGACCTGGAGCTCGATTTTGAACAGTGACAACTTCACCACCCATCGCCGATGTTGATTTCCGCCGTCATTGCCATCATAATTGCCGTCACCCATCACCCATAAAAAAACCACCAACATCGCTAGCCCTTCGATCTCAGACCACCACCTCTTCTTCCTACAACAACCACAGCAGCTTCTCTTTCCTTCCACCAACAAACTCCAGCTCTTTCCTTCATTCCTCCATCAAATCCAAAGTCTACATAAGTTTCCATGGTTGTTTGGTTTGTGAAGCTCTTGTGGGAAGCTCCAATGAATATGTGTAGATAAATCTATGTTCTCCAATAGCAATGAGTTGATTCTTGAGTTTGGAGCGCTTCATAGGAGAGTACCATCTAATTTCTATATTTAATCTTTTATATTAGTTAAATTCTAGGTTTGTAGTCTAATTAATACATTGGACTGAATTATTTGCATTGGGGATCCATGCATTTCTTGAGATTAGATGTATATTTGAATTTTAATGTTGTGTATTTGACATTTTCAACTTCATTAGTAGTAATTTCTTGTATGTTGACTTGGTTAAGGTTATACTTCGAGTTGCTATGAATATATAATTGTGGTTGTAAGGCAAGAGTTCAGAGTTCTTGGCTACTTATATCATTGCATTTTATTGATTCAAATTGCTAGTGTTTAAATTGGGCTTCAGTTAGACGGATTAATCTTTACCCAGTGTGAAGGAATTAATCCATCTAACTCAAACTAACTCAAAGGGTCTTTTGGGCATCTTTGTCAAACTAGCAACTCCCATTATCTTTTGAAGCAATGATTGATAAAATTCATTGTTCTATGAGGTTTTATCATACTTTTCTAAACCAAACATTTCATCCACTTTTATCCCAAAAATTCAAAAATATTTATTTCAAAACATTTTAGTTTAATTGCAACTTAGTTGATAGATATAAAAGCTCCAAACTCTTTTTAACTTGTTTCATGCCAATCATCACACTTAGTGTTTAGGTAGGTAATAAAAAGGCTTCTAATGAGATGATAGAAGAATGCGTCCTTTATTGCAATCCTTGGTTTAATTTTGAAGAAGTTGCCCATGCATAAGCCAACAACACAATTAGAAAACTTTATCCCTATGTTTGCATGGAGAGAAAATTTGGGAAGAGAAAAAATTGTAGGAGGGATTACCCTGGAAATAGTTAAAAATTTTGCCATTTTTGAAAATTTTTCTTCCTAGTATTCTCTCCCCTTTTTTCTCTCACTTTTCTCTCCATCCCACAATGATGAAATTATAAATGCAAAACAACAATATGTGTCCCATTGAACATGTGGGAAGAGAAAAATGATCAAAAAACTCGCAACCAAAAAACAAAACCCCAAATTATATTTCACACTATGATTATCGAACAGTAAATTATTGCAAAAAAAGAAGAGAAAATAATTAATGTCAAATGTCACACAACATACACAACCCACAAACAAGCTTTCAAAATATATACTTATATATGTAGGAGAAGTTCTGAATGTTTGGTAAGTAGCAGGATCATCGAAAGACTTCCATTAGTGAATCGTTATAGACTTTTGTATTGATAGCGCTTCTTCCTTTTGAGGAAATTCCGTCTTTGATCCATGCTTGCGATCATAATCTTCAGAAATTTTCACCAATCTGTTCAAAGCTTCATCACAGGTCAATTTTTTCTCAGGGAGGTTGTTGGGTCTTGCAGGGACGAGGTTGTGGCTATGAGCAGGAGTCTTGTAAAATCTACTACTCAAAAGATTCCAGTAAACTGGGAACTTTGTGATAGCAAAAATAGTGCAGGGGATTGAAAGGATTGAAATGAAAATATAAAGAGGATCATAAACATTACGTGTTGGTTGAATGAGCAAGAGGGAAATACTGGAACAGAAAGATATCCACATACACATAATGGACATGAACATGAAAGACATACCAAGGAAGAGCCTGGAAGGCAAGTTTGTGAAGAAGTCAATAACGTGATAACGAGCAGTGACTATGGAGAGTAAAAGGATGATGGCTAGAAGAGAGAAGAAAAGAGCCGCATATGACATGCCCACAAATAAATGGTATAATTTGTTGTCTAGGAAGACTGGGAAGCCGTTTTTGGTTGGATCCTCGGGGGCTTGGTGAAAACCGCCGGGCACGGTGGCGGCTGTGGCGAAGGCCACAGTCGCTATCAGGGTGGACACCAAAGAACATGCATCTGCAGTTTTAGTCAACCACTTGTTGTCCCTTTCGCAAATGTCCTTGTGAGTTTCTTTGAAGATCTCATCAGGGGTTTCCCACTTTTTGTTGTATGTGGCCAGGTGGCATTGAATCTCTCACATACTGCATCAGCGCCGCATTTGGTTAAAAAAAATTAGTTATTTCTGGTAAAATATAAAAAGTACATTGATAAAGAGCTATCAGTTATAAGAGTAAGGTTAATATGCAAATTTGTCCTAGAAGATTTGGCTTAGGAGCAATATTGTCCTCGAAGTTTTTTTTTCCTTCTTTTCCAAATTCAATATCATCTCAAAAGTTTCAAAATATAGTAATGTTGCCCTTACTGCATTAGAAATAATCTAACACAATTAAAAAATTGACATTAACCATTAATATTTGTAATGGTTTTGGGGCAACATATTGCTTCGTTTGACGACATTGAACCCAACGAAAAACTTCCGAGGCAATATTACTTCTGAGTGAAAACTTTCAGGACAAATTTAGAGTTAGTTATGGATATGTTAGGTCTTTTTAAAAAAACATGTTATATTATGAAACACGGTAGAGATTCTTATAATAAGAACACACATAAACCGGTTTACGTACCCTTAACCACTTGTGTTCCCATTGCATGGTAAGTACTTCCCCATGAAATTTCCAATCACGATGAACTCCATAGGATGCAGCCAAGTGCAATGCACTGTTTCCTTCATTATCCACTTTCTTAAATAGACATCCAGTGAGTGCCAGGATTTCTGGTTTGCATAAATAAGCGTATACATCGGTTTGCCTATTTTCTGCTGCTAATAGAACTATGTTTTTCCCTTCTTCATTCACAGGGCGAATATCAACAGTCAACTGGAATTCTTCCACAATCATCTTCACCATTTCGACCACACCATTCTTTGCCGCGATCAAAAGAGGCGGATCAATAGCAGTGGCGGAGCCACATTGGTGCATGTTTCTGCAAGTGCAAGTGCAAGTGCAGACACAAAAATCCTGGCTCCGACACTGATCAATAGGTAAGGTCTTTGAATCTTCTGTAACATTTTGTAAATTTAAGATATCTGATTATGGTCAAAATAATGCAACCATGTGGTCCAATCCAATCTACAACATTGAAGTTCAATATAACTTTTTTTAAACCAGTCTGTACGCACACCAAAAATATATATAAGGAAGGATTACCCATTGATACCGCGCAACAACAAAAATAAAATAAATAAAGGCATAGGAATACCGAAATTTTCATTTTTTTTAAGTCAAAATTACTATTTGCAAGTCATATTTAATATCTAATAAAAGTGGAACTTGTATATTTTCAAGTCAACTTTATAAAAATGTTAAATTCCTTGGGATCTTTGGGATTTAAATTTTTACTTGAGACCTATATAACTTATTTTTTCAACAGTCCTACAAATTGAAGTAAAACCCTAGCCACTTTAAGAACCACTCACTTAATACACACACACACACACACACACACACACACACACATATATATATATATATATATTACCTTGGATAGGTGAAGGCTTTAGAAAGGAATCGGAATAAAGCTCAAGAAGTTTTTCCATTATTTGACGAGACCATGCGTGGTTCTCCTTCTTCTTTCGTACCACATCAACTAATTCAAAAATTGATTGTCCATCTGGGAAATTAGATATAAAATGAGGATCATGATAATGATGATATATCAAAGTTTGACGAATTAACCAATATAAATTTTATCCCCACGTGTGCTTAATTGTTTGTGCTTGATGATTTTCAATAACTAAACTATACATGAACAAGATTGCAAGGAAAGTTACGTTTCGTACCTAGATCAAAGTGGCCCAGCACCCAAATTATAGACCTGACCATTTGTTTTGCTTTCTTTACTGTAAATGTGACAGTCATAGAGAATATATTATATGGTTGACACACACACACGTATATATACATACGTAGATATGTATGTATAAACAGTGTGTTTGACTGGAATAAAATTAGAAAGAATAAGCAATATTATGGTGAGAAAAATAAGTATCGATGCTTACCACAACAATGATGTGCTCATCATTATGATGAGAGCTGCACTATTTAAATGTAATTTCAATCGTATAGAGTTAAAGTTGTGAAAAAGACCAAAAAATACCACTTAAATTTTAAAATTTGATATCATTAATCTTGTTGACTACAAGAGTATATGTATTAAAAAGAGAAAATTCTAGAAAAATGCCTTCAAAATATAAAAAATCCCAAATCAATTTTGTTTTATACAAATACATTAGGTATTGACTACACTTATTTAACAAATTCATAGGGATTTTCAAATTTGCCTGGAATTCTCCCTTTTTAATAAAAGCAAAATTGAAGAAAATTAAATCTGGACAATCTGGTGACCGGAACCAGTTATATGGTGAGCACAATAAGCTAGACTTCAAGTTGAACTGTATTTGATTTTAACGGTGTATATACACAACGGAACATTCCGTGGGAAGATACCGTGTGATCTTTCCCACGAAACTTCCCACGGATTTTCCGTGGGAAATTTTCCCACAGACATTGCCATGGGAAGATTCCGTGTGCCTTTTCCCACGGTATTTTCCGTGGGAAATTTCACACGGAAACTTCTGTGGGCATTTTCGTGGGAAATTACCCACGGAATATTTCCGTCTCCAATTCCGTGGGAAATTTTCCCACGGAAAAATATTCCGTGGGTAATCTGATTTGTCACGGTTTTTTTGGGGACGGATTATATTCCGTGGGAATTTTGTCGCAAATTCCATTAGCCACGGAATTCCGTGGGAAAATTCCGTGGCAACGGAAATTACCCACGGAATTCCGTGGGAAATTTCCGTGGGTAATGCGGTGTTTTTTTGTAGTGTATATCTCAAAGTAGTGGTGAGTACTGTGCCCATTACTGGTATTAGTTTTGAAACCGATTCCTATATAATTAAAGGACTCATCATTAAAATATAATGATTTCATTATAATTAGTCATTAGTCTGTATGTATATGAGTATATCTATTAAACTGTGTGTGTGGCCTGCCTAGGTTCAAGTAAGCCTCAACTAAATAAAATTTTCTTTAAAGGATAAAAAAAAGATAAGAAAATAGGTGGGGAACGACCAAGCTAAACGTAATTACCAATTGTCCACTGATCGACCCATGATTTGCGTTCGCTTTCCATTAACTCTGCCTTTGTCGTGGCTTTCTTCTTCTTCTTATCGCCCCAAAGCAAAACTTCAGATTTCCAAACAAACAATCGACGCATGTTATTTTTATTTATATATGACACAGAATTTAGAAAAGAGAAAAGTAGAAACACACACACACCAATTAAGTACTAAAAAAAGACCACACACGCACACAAGAGTCCATAAACTGGTTGATACAGTAGTTCAAGGGTTAGTGATTCAAATCAGAATCAAATGAAAATAATGTTTCAAGAAAGAAGCATTAATCCAAAATCTTCATATCTTCACATGTGCTAGAATCTAGAACCTCGTGCTTAAGCAGCTAAAACCCCTTCCACTGGGATGACGGTTGTTGGTACAAAGTAGAAATATATACTCACTGCATGAATTTCCTTCATTGATGGATGCCAGTACTTATCATACAACAAGAACAAGAACAAGAAAGCCTTATCCAGTACTTACCATAATATGCAAAATATCCAAATGGTTGACCAAGGAAGGTGCCACTATAGAAAGCTGAAGGCTTTTCTGCCAGTAGATGGAGGGGAGACAAGCCCTTGTCATTCAGCCTCGTCGGATCCACGAGATCATCGTAAAGGTAAAATATTTCAATTGCCACGTCTGCGCAAAATCATACAGCAAATGCATCCAAATTGGTAAATTAAAACAACACGAACAGATCGAGAAGCTACATGAGTAAAATAAATAAAAAAAAATGTGGTATTAGCTTCAAATTTACCAAAACGCTCTTGTGTAATTGCACAATGGAGAATGGTATCCTTGTTGTTCCTTACACAGTGGTCTGAAGAATCTGCAGGGCTATCCCCATACAGACAATAATGAAGCCAAAGAAAAGCGTTTCTTTTGCCATAGAGAACCGCCGTGAAGAGGGGTGTCTCGCCCTTATGGTTGCGCCTGAGAATTAAGGAACAGTCAGTTTCACCAATCTTTTTACACATTTCAACATTCCCAATTGAAGCTGCTTTATGAAGAGGAGTATCCCGTTTCAAATTGGCGGCCCCAAGGACGTTTGCCCTCTCGCTACTCTCTTCATCTTCGCGAACTAAGTCCACCATAGCTGCCACGACAGGCTTCATCTCTTCTGGAGCATACATTGCCATGTGTAACACAGTGTCCTCTATCTTTGTAACCTTGGCCATGAAAAGCCACCTGTCTGCTTTCAACATGTCATATACTTTTGGCCACCGGCCTTCCATGATAGCACGATAAAGGTCGTTCTTCAATTTCTCCATATGGTCGCCTGCTGTGTTTAACTCTTATACAATGTGATTCCAATGCATGCATAAAATATTAAGTGTCGTGTGTGTGTATATATAATGTGCAAGGGAAGGGATTATATACAACTGAATGCTACAGGGTTTGCTCGGATATTAAGTTATTCCCATTCCATCAAGTGTAAAACGACAAGACTTCTTACACAATGAAATGTGATGTTGGAAGAAAAGAGAAAGTTGTAACATCATCGACAAGTTTGAACATAAACGAGTGTCCCGTTGAAACAAATTATAAAATATTTTCAAGTAATATTAAATGAAGTCTTAGTTGTCCAATTATTTGATTCCCAACACAGTACACAGTGTTTTGCTTTTGTACGGAGCATGTCATTATGTCGGACACAATGGTGATCTTTCATGGGGCCCGGGGGGGAAATGTTTAGTTTTTTTTTTTTTTTCTTTTTGAATGTTTTTTTAAAAAAGTGACTAAAGTACAAATCTTTGAAAACTTTGTAGAGAATGCTATAATTTCTGAAAACTATGGGTATTTTTCTGTAATTTTCCCTAGTCCCTTTTCCTTATTGATTGCAATTTCCAGAAATTCTGGAGACTTTTCTATAATTTGTCCCAGTCCTCAAAACATTAATTCTGATCCTCCAAAATCTTAAATTTTCTTCTTAAACACCTACAGTGTAAAATTAAGAATAAGAAGTATCAAAAGCCCAAGAAATTATTTGTATGAATAATTAACATATTATGATCATTTTATCTCTAATATCAAAAGTCCAAGAAATCATAACAAACCTTAGAATATTTTTTTAAAATTTAATATAATGTAAAATTTCATATATAATATTTTAAAAATGTTATATAACCATAAAAAAATTTAATTAGTTAATGAATATATATTTGGCCCCCCAAACATTTTCTCCAAGATCTACCACTGGTCGGACAGCTCAACCGCACGGGAGAAACTATATATAAACAAAACGAGCGAATAAAAAATATCCAACCAAATTATTTTACATTAGATTTCACAGGATAATAATTTTTAATTCAAGAAAAGGCTTAATATATATCTCTTAATTAGAAGGAAGGGTGAAAGAAAAAAGCCAAATGAACTATACATCAGCTTAAGATAGACGCCAATGAAACAGAATAGTAACTTGTGCTTTGCGTAAGTAATTGACGAATGATACCACATATATGGGATAGTAAAGAAGAGAGTGATCATTCACATGGGATAGTAAAGAAGAGAGTGATGGGCAAAGAAGAAAAAAGGCGAATCGAATAATTTATAGAGAGACTTGGAAGCAAAAATTAGAGAGAGCCTTTGCTTGATTTGGACTAATAGAATTCTCATACAGTTAATATTTCCTTTAGTAGAATAACAGATTTATTAATATTAAATATTTCTCTATATAAATTTTAAAATAAAGTCTATGAGATTTAATTTTCTTTAAGATTAAAATATTGTTTGTATATGGCTCAAAGTTTTGTGCAAGGGTACAACATTATTTTTTCTTAAATTTATTTAATCTACTTCATATGAACAAAAATATTCAAATAAAAACAACAATAAAAAACAAAAAATAGTGAGAAAATATACTCGCATTAAAATACTTCATCTCCCAATATATATTGCACCTAAAATTACGTCTCCTACCCTGACTGCCAAATGCAATGCCTGTTTCCTTCTTTATCCGTTTGTCAAAATAAATATTTTTGTTAATAATTATCCTTTAACACAGAAATTGGAATACTTCGGTTTGTACCTCTTTTCTAATTCTGCTAATAAAACTACGGTTTTTTTTTTTTTCTGTCTTCATTATCATCCTCAATAGTTGATAAAAATAATTCCAGAATTTTCTCCACTACTTCTTTGATACCATTTTTTTTTTCCATAATCAGTAATGTTGTTGATAAAGCTATTGGTGATTCACCGAAGAAGGCAAGTGTGTATCGAAAGGGAAAAAGGGAAAGTGAGTGAGAAGGAAAAGAAAGGTAAAGTGAAGCAGAGAGAATGAAAACTTATATTGAAACTGAGTAAAAATATATTCGGTCCCTTTAGCTCTGTACATGTGGTCCTTATATAGGACAAAATAATCAATACAAAGTAACTAAACTGGAACTAAATTACAAATTAAAAAAACAGGAAAGTTACTAAACTACCCTTTTTCATTGTCTTTACAATCTGTTAGCCCCCACAAGCTGGAGCAGGAACATCAATCATGCCCAGCTTGGATACTAGTGAATGAAATGGAGCAGAAGTCAGTGGTTTGGTAAAAGGATCTACTAGCTGATGCTGAGAATGAATGGGTAATAAACAAATAACACCATCCTGAACCTTGTTTCGAATAAGATGACAATCGAGCTCAATGTGTTTAGTTCGAGCATGAAATGTAGGATTAGAAGCTGGCTGAATAGCAAACTGATTATCACAATATAAACCAGCAGTACGTGCTCGAGAAAGACGTAAATCATCAAGCAAATATAACAACCACTGGATATCACATGTAGTCATAGCAAGAGCACGGTATTCAGCCTCACAAGAAGACAAAGAAACAATACTTTGCTTCTTGGATTTCCATGAAATAAGAGCATTATCAAGAAAAATACAATAACCAGTAATAGAACACCGAGAATTGACACAAGCAGCCCAATCACTATCACTAAATACCTATCTTTTTCTCTCTCTGACTTTTGTTACTTTTCACATTGCTATTTTTTTTCCTATCTCTGACTTTTGTTACTTGTTACATTGTTTTTTTTTATTCTCTGACTTTTGTTACTTGTCTTTTGCCTCAAAGCATTCACCTTAGCTGACCACAACGCCTTCACCTGAGCCGTCAGAGCGATAGCCTGCTTCTGTGGAGGCGAGCGCTCCACCTGTGGAGGAGCTCACAAGGTATCCTTGACTTCCGTCGTTAGGACAATGATTTTTTTTTAACCGGTCACTAGTCAGATCCAAGTTTTTGAGGATTTGCTCCAGAAGGTAAGCCTCTAAAAAAGGAGAAACATAGGTCATAGTTGCTGGGATAGAAAACAAATGGAAGCAAAAATGCTCTCAAAGTGTCAAATCAAAAGTGGAAAGTTGTAAAATATAGCTGGTTTGCAAGGGTTTTTTAATCCTCAATAGTAGGGTTACAAAGGAAGCGAAGCAGTAGTGGTATTAGTATACCTAAATGTGGTATCAGTATACCTAAAGGTTGTATCAGTGGTATCAGTACACCCGAAGGTGATATGATTTGCTATCAATACGCCTGAAGGTGATATTGGTTTCAGTATTATTTGCTATCTTTATTGAACCAAAAACAAGTAGGTGTATACTCTAATCTGTATACTCTATCTCTATGGGAAGAATGTTGATTCAACCCAATGTGTGTGAGTTGCCGTAAATATCCGGCCTCTGATTACATCGGAGCTTCTACTTAGTTGTATAGATTGCATTTCCGTCATTCCTGGTAAACCTCAGGTGTTTCATTTATTGCTTGTCTTCTTCAGGCGATGTTTTTTTTCTCTCTCTGACTTTTGTTAATTGTCACATTTCTATATTTTTTTCTCTCTCTGACTTTTGTTACTTGTCTTTTGCCTCCCAGTGTTTACTTTAGCCCACCACAACGCCTTCACTTGAACCGTCAGAGGATCGCCTGCTTCTGTGGAGGCAATCGCCCCACCTGTGAAGAAACTCACAGGGCATCCCTGACTTCAGTCGTTAGTACAATGACTTTTGCTAACCAGTCGCTAGCCGATCCAAGTTTTTGAGGATTTGCTTCAGAAGATGAGCCTCTAAAGAAGGAGAAACAGAAGTCATGGTAGCTGGGATAGAAAACAAATGGAAGAAAAAATGCTCTCAAGGTGTCAAATCAAAGGTGGGAAGTTGTAAAATATAGTTTTTTAATCAAATTAAAGGAGGTAACAAATTTGGAAGATATTTCTCATCAAAACCATTTATTAGATTCTCACCAAGCCGACACATTTCTCGCTCCCACTCTTATTGAATTTGTTTGACTTCCATCTTTTTCTCTTCAAAAAAGTATTTTGTGACATTCCGAACCTGACTTTAAATACCAATTGTAACTAATCTTATGAAGTTAATCTGGACATTAACTCCATGTCAGAAGTGAATGATGAATAATGAGTTATTACTAAATAACTTTTTATAAATATATTTTTTTACCAGAAAATTTTTATAAGTATCTGTATGTCCTATTTCTTAAAATAAATATATATATATATATATATATATATGGTTTAATATACTGTTAATATGATTTTTTTTTCTAAATTTATTACGAGAACAGTATTTAAATTAGATGATGACATTAAGTGCAAAAAGAGTAAGGGATTATAATATATTTATTTGTCCAGTCAGCTCTATACCTCATTTTGTAGTTTGGCCCCCACCCGTCAAAGTCAAACCATGCAAGCGAGGCATCCATCGGGACGTGGCTCGGCACATGAATAGTTAAGTTATACTAGTATTATTTAGGTTAAATTATAAAAATAAAAATAAAATCAAATTTTGAATCAGTTGCATCAATCTTTCATAATTTTGAAATTTAAAATTAATCTCACTATTAAAAAAGAGAGGTGTTTATCAAATTTTTGCTAAAACCTAGGTTTTGGGTTTTGGATCCTTACAAACAGGTAACAATCTGCTTTCATGTTTGTTCTTTACCTTGGGAGATGAGTGATATTTTCGCCTTTTGCATTCATTTTTGGGTTGATTTTCTTCCGCTTGCATGGTAGACACATCTTTCTATTATTTTCTTTCCCATACAACTTAGCTTGAACTCAATCCAAAAAAAGAATTCAAAGATTAATATATTATTTGGTACTTAATAGTTTACTTTTTTAGAAAAAAAAAATGGTCTTTATAATTTCAAACTTAGATTTCACACTCTCACAGACAAAATAGTCCAAGTTTTTATTGAAAAATAGAGACTAAGAATTTAGAAGGAAAGGCCAAAACTTATTGTTTAAAACTATAGAGACAAAAACTAAAGAGGGCAAATTATAAGAACAAAAAACATTGTATTAACTCAATTCAACCTATATTAAATATGATCTTAATATTTAGTGTCGTGTATGAGGCATAAGCTACCTTACTTTGGTTTTTGAAACTCTAATTGATGCACTGCATAAAATAACCCACATCCTCATTTAAAATAAAAATTAAATACACTTGAAATACCAGAAATTAACAATTTATATGGGCTGAGTCTTGTTTCATAGAATGATTCTGCAAATATAAGAGATGCAGCATGCTAAAAATTATGACTACATGGCATATAAAAATCCTGCAAAGCCCCAGCAAATCACATATCTTCAACAAACACACGTTTATTCATACAGAATGGAAACAATGCATATTCATCAAAATCAATTTGTTGTACATATACATTAAAAGTAAAATAAATAAAAACCTTCTGCATGCACACAGATTCAATTGATACAGAAACTTGTGGCTTCTGCAACAACTTCATACCAGATATATCAAAATTCAGCTTGGAATGATAGAAGTACAAGGCAAAGTGGACTAAGTTTGTATTCCAGCAGTTACCAATCCGTCATTATCGGGAACTTGCTGTGGTGGTGATGCTGATTTTTTCCTCATAATCCAAAAAGCAGCAAAATAATGATTCTGCGGAGACCATCAAACAAAGGTTTTTAACAGATTATTATTTTTTTAGCGAATGACAATAAATACCAAATGTAAGCCATTGCCTAAGGTCTTCATTTGTGCTTATCCCAATTGAGACCATCCAAGTTAAACCATAGATCGACATTATTTTGTTTCTACCAAAGGGCACCTATACGGTTCTACCCTTTGATCCTCATATATCTTTAAAAAAACAATTAAATTTTTTATTAATTTAATATTTGGTAAATTACTGTATATCCCACTATTTAAGGCATATAATTTAGCTTCCTGGGGTTGCATCCATAGCCGCTTAATTTTGTCAAAAATAATCATGTTAAACTCAAAATGATGAGAACATTCAATCCTAAAACTTACGAACGGTTTCAAGGTCTTTTTTAAGTTATAAACTGACATTTCAAATTGGATCGTTCTACTTTATTTCAATGATTGGCTAAAAATTCACGAGATACGAGTCAAATAGGCATTTAATATTGAAACGATAAATCATTTAAATATTCACAAGGTTATTTTTGCAGAAGAGTTAAACTACCACAACAACACTGGTAAAGGATTAAGCAGCCAAACTACAACGATGTTGAATGACATGTTATAAAACCGTAGGCAGAACAACTACATTTTAGCCAAGCCATAGGTACACTGCAACTTATCCTTAATATATTGAAATTTCTGATCAATAATGGTTATATTAGTTAGGAAATTTGTGGTTGAGCCACCAGGCTATTAAAAAAAATTAAAGCCTTCAATTGGTGACCCATGTAAAGAGCCATAATGATGTTAGCCTCATTTTAGATGAACAGGAGGAGAAAAGATCACTTGATTGAGGGATGGAGAGAGTAGTTAGAAGCTTACCTGCATCATTGATCTTGGATTTGTAGTGTAAGTTGTCTCAATGGTACTTTCTTTCTGCAGTTCATGGTAATACAAATGGAAGCATGGTTACTCATTTGTAGAAATAAAAGAAGCAATAACCAAATTTGGATGACCATACCTCAAATTCAAATCCATAATGCAAAGCAACCCTTTTAACATCTTCCAAACTCAATTCAATGGACATGTCCTACAGATAGATATAAGAATGGGAATACGTTCCACGCATGTGATATAACATATGCAAGTCAAAAAGTGGCCCCAAAAAGAATAAATGGAAGTCAAAAGAATGATAAAAACAAAATCGTACATCTTCTTGTCCATACATGTCTGCAAAGTGATAAAGGAGAGGACCCAAATTAATCCAAACCTGTCATGATGTTACACATTAGGAAGGAAATTACTTATGCGATCATAACAACAAAAAACAGAACAAATGGAGTAGCAGAAAGAAGATACCCCTTCCGTTCCCTTTTTATAAGGTATCTTTCAAAAGGCTTTGATGTTCCTATTTATAAGATGTTTTGCAAAATCTAGGCAGTAATTAATTTTTTTCCATAAATGCCCTTAAAATAGGTGCTTTCAATTAATTAGGAGAGAGCAAGCGCGGCCCAGGGGGATATTTAATGGAGGGTATGTGTGGAATGAAGGGGTAAGTTTAAAGAAATCAACTAATTTTCTTAGTTTGTGTAAACTACGTAAATTTGTCTCGCAAAAAGGGGCGGAGGAAATACAATAGACATTAACAGAAGGTATGGGAACTTACTCCCCCATCTCTCAAAATTTTTGATATTATTTCAATATATTCAACTATATTATGAGCAGTGTCAATAAAGAAACAGGTCACAACTGCATCCCAAGCACCTGTAAAGCAAATGTAAGCGTCATAAGGTATTGAAAAATCATATGGTAATGTCTTACATTTCAGTATTGATATGAATTAGAACTATAATCTCAAGTTCAATTTATGCATAACATCTACAGAAATTTAGATTTGTATCTGCAAACAACAAAACCCTTTTTCTTGTATTTAACGTCTCACCTCTAACAACTAATAAGAAAACTGGTTTTGAAATCTTATATTTATTAATAATTGGGAAAAAAATATTAAAGTACAGTTGATTGAGTTCCCCATAGAAATTTAAATGGCACGGATCTTTGCCTTCAAGTAGTTTCATTTCTGTTCCTGGGACAATCCGTTAGAAGTTAATGTGACAGTTCTTTGGCACTAGCTTAAGCCTAATAAATAATCATTAACAGAGGTCTAAAAATCCCACAGTGAAGATACATAAACTTGTATTATGCGGCATTCACCACAAAATGGCAGTCAGCTCATTAATTACTACTGTTGAAGACTACAAGTTCGATGAAGATTACATAAGAAATATTGATGTGTCCATGTTTTGATTCCTTTTGAACGAAGTCAATAATGAAACCTAAAAGAGAAAATATATTGGGCAGCCCTGATGCTGGCATTCTATATCTTAATAACAGAGTTAAGATTGTTTAGCTAGCAACAATCGATGTGCGGACTATTATAGTTTACCAATATAAAGAAAGGAAATAAACTGTTTATTTAAGGAAAGGAGATAAACTAACAACTCTAACTTAAACACTAAAACAAGAGAGCGTGATGGCTGCACGGCAGCAGATGCCCAAATCTGAAGGTTATATCACACACACACACTTTAGAGAAGTGCTATCTATCCTACCTATTTGGCTTGGATCAGTGTAGACTTCAACAAAGTCACCACCACACATGGAAAATCCTTCAGTAATTCCTGCACTGCTCCCAATTGATATGTGAAAAAATGCAATCAACAAGATTATAATTAAAAAAATAAAACAAAAATTGTACTTATATTATGGTACTTGTACAAGGAAACTATGTCTTCTTTTTCGTCATGTCCATGGGAATGCACCATTTGGAACAAATTTTTCATTTGAAAGTTAAAAACAGATGATAGGTAACTAAACTCTGCAATTTTAGCATTATTATTAGTCAAGGCATTTTTCTTGTGTTTGATGTCACACCAACAAACACATTTAATAAAGGGTTAAAGTGCGAATTTGCTCCAACAATTTTCGCTCAGCAGCAATTTTGCCCTAGGAGTCTTTTTGGCTTTATGTTGCCCCGAAAGTTTCAAAACGTAGGAATGTTAATCCACCCCGTTAAAAAACTAATATTTTGTTAAAAAATTGACTTTGACCATTAACACTTTTAATGGTAAAGTGCAAAATTGTTGTATTCTAATACTTCCCGGACAACTTTGAACCCAAAAAAACTTCCAGGGAAGTATTGCTCTTGGTTGAAAACTTCCAGGGCAAATTTGCATCTTAACCCTTAATTAAATAATCAATATGAGAAAGTAAACAATTCTAGTGGCAAAAAATATCTATTCAAGTTGTTTGCAGTACAGTCCACAAGGTAATGCAAGTAACAAAATATAATCAAACCCAATAATATTAAGAAAACCAGAGTGACTTGAGAAAGGGACCTAACTTGGTCTTTATAAAATCACCCATGTTAAAAAAAAAAAAAAAATTGAAATAGATGTTCCCTATGGAGCATTTTAATTTAAAGCCATAACTTTAAACATAATTTTTCCCACTTAGCATATAGCAAATTAATTATATATTAAGACTAATAAATTATTATTATACATTTATGATGCCATTTGGTGAAAATGATGGCTCTCTATCTAATTGAACAAGTTGATCCAACTGCCTATTCTTGACACCTCTAAGTCAATCTCTAGGACAAAGAAACAAAGACACAATTCCCGTACTTACAAGAAAATGGCTTACCCATCAAAATAATTTTTTATTATAAATGTGAACAGAAACAATGATAACTATAGCCATTAGCTTGATTTATAAAGAATAATGACTGGTATTTGTACTCGGGAATCAGGACACGGAAAACTAGCCAGAAAATTACAAAAGAAACATTCAAACAAGATAATGTGTTGTAACTTGAGAGAGAAATTGTTTTTCATTCATATGAAAGCTAGGATACATTCAAAAAATATATAGAGAGAGATACAAGCTAATGAATGCCATTAACTCTACAACAAAAAGATATTTCCATACTCCCCCTCAAGTTGGATCATAGATAATTAATCATGTTCAACTTGCTTGTATATTCATCAACTTAGAGCTCATATGGTGAGGAGAGTCTTTATGCACAGGAGGATAAAACAGTATTGAAACTTAAATAGCTTTTAAAAAAGGAGAAAATAGGATGGTCCACATTACAAGTCGATGTATGTACCTTGCAGGGTGAATATCTGGAATTGAAACAGGACGAAGTTGATCACTATCTGACAAAGAATTACAATTACTGTGTATCCAAGGATATATTGTCCATTCGCCAGCAGTTTGGGAACTTATATGATCCAACAAGCCAATTTAATATTTATATATAACAGGGACAGAACAAATGGTATCAGTACATCACTCATCTATAGTGAACTTACAACAAATAAATATTCATAACACAGAGATGAACAAGGAAAACAACAATTCAATATCCTTACTGGTTAAGAATAAAACTTGAGCATATCATCATGTAGTATGAAAATTCATTTCCTTGGCTGATAAATCCTGCATCATGTCGTGAAATAACAGACAATGTAAAACAGATAACATAAATCCTACAAGATCCTGGTGATAGCCACAAACCTAAGCATGAAATCTCCAGAGCCAGCCGACCAAGTCCAGCACCAGGAACTAAACAGGCAGGTGGGCTGTTTGAAAATTTTCCATGATTTTAGTGAGCTACAAATTATTCAAACAAACTTCAAATTGGAAAAGAACTTTCTGCTGACAATAAGAGCTTGGATAGAAAAATTCTTGTGTACCTCTCTTTACTGCGATTAGGAAACAGGGCATTGAGTTCTTCAAGTATAGGCTTGTAGCACTGATCACGTTCCTTTTGACCCTGACATAATACCAAATGCAGAAGATAAAATGGAACACTATATCAAGATTTTAATTCATAATTACAACTCAAATTCAATAAACAAACGAGCAGTACCTCTTCGGCCCAGTCTCTAACTATATTCCTTATTATACAACGCACCTAAGGACAAGGCAATATCAAAATAGTTTTAAAAAGGGAAACGATATCGAAATTTTATCCTTAAAGATCACCAATGCACTAGATTTCTTCTGTTCAGGAATACTAGTTTTATGAGGATTTCATAAGGTAGTAATCATACTATTTTAGACAAACAACATCAGAGAAATGTTAAGAAACGCTAGTTAAAATATAGCATGATCAAGAGAACAGTTACTCTAAGTATCCAAGTCCCAGACCATTCAGAAATTTATGAGACGCAGTAAATTCCCATTTCTGCTCCCCAACAAGAGTTCCAGTAGATGTAAACAGTATATTTTTTATATGGATTTCTAAAAGAACAAAATTAATAACGAAGCAAGCACATTTTTCCCCAAAAAGTTCTCTCCAGATCAGAGGAAATAAAATGGCCCCCCACCCTAGGAACCAAATCGGTAAGAAAACTCTTTATTAAATTATTAAATCAGAATCTAACTCCATGATTAATAAAGAAGGTAGATCTTTAATAGAGGATGAGCAAGAATATTAACTCATCCGACTAATAAAGCCAAAGGAGAATCTCCCAGATAAATATAAAATAAAAAAATCTCTTTGTAACTCTATATTTCTCAACGTGTTCTGCATAATTTAAACCTTAATATTTATAAGCAAACAAGTAGTTAATGACAACAAAAAATACTCCTAAAACTATCCCATTAATCCACAACACGGATAATGAGGGTAACTACCCAAATAAATAAAATGAAATGTAAAATAACATAATTTCACGACTCAGTGCCCTCTTCAGCAACTACGAAAATAAGTGCAGAAACATCTAAGAAATAAAGCTCACAGAATCAGTGCTAAGTAACATCTGAACACCATCTAGGTTTAAAAAGAGAGGAAAGGATTAACAAGGATATACCTTATCTACATCAACTAAAGGAACATTCAATTGAAAAGAAGGGTCCAACCATTCTTGTTGCCGCGAGGATACCTGAAACATAACAAGAAAAACTTATTGATTCATATATCCAAATAATTTTTCCAATACTAATTGCAGTGAAGTTTTAACTTGAATAAGAAGTGTAATGTAACCATTTTGGGTAAACACTTGGCCGTTTGAATATAAAAAAGATCAAAGCATAGTTCCCAAAAAAAACCCAACCCAACAGGGGAGGATAACAGTGGGAAAAAAGAATGACAATTAAAAGCAACTCTGTATCCTCTATAAAACATATAAGAAAAAGGGTAAATGAGCAAAAATACACATGTGCTTTACTTTCGGGAGCGCCCAGCATCATATGTTTTTTTTTAGAGCAAAAATACACATGTGGTTACATTTTTTAAGCAAAAATAACACCACCGTTAAAATCTAACTTAACGGTACATTTGCAATAGAAAATGTCATATTTACAACAACATTTAAACACCTGGATTTTGAATATAGAAAGGTCATTTACAACAAAAAAAATGATATATTTACAACAGGAAGTGTTGTATTTACAACAAAATTTAAAATCTAGCCATATTTACAACAGAAAATATCATATTTACAACAGAAAATGCCATATTTACAACAACGTTTAAACACCTGGATTTTGAACATAGAAATGTCATTTACAACAGAAAAATGCTAGATTTACAACAGGAAGTGCTGTATTTACAACAAAATTTAAAATCTGGCCATTTACAACAGAAAAAGTCATATTTACAACAGGCTAGATTTTAACGGTGGTGTGACTTTTGCTCCTAAAATGTAACCACATGTGTATTTTTACTCCTAAAAAAAGCATATGGTACTGGACGCTCCCGAGGATAAAGAACATGTGTATTTTTGCTCCTAAACCCTAAGAAAAACAACTAAAATATAAAAGAACAGCCTGCAAGTGATGGGTTCCAGAATGGCAGTCCTGGGCAGAGTACATATCCATAAAGGAGAACGAGGGGGAATACATATGCACATCTTATGATTGCCAACCAGTTAGTTTCATCATACTATCACTTTGTGTGTGCGCGCCGCGCGCATATAATATTTAGATGAATTTGCATCAGATATGTCATCTTTCCAGCTTAGGTTCCTAATAGATATTCGCCAAGTTCGAACAAAGAGACAGCTTTTATTTTCTGACATTAAGAGAGGGCTCCTTTCCCCAGCAAATGAATGGCAATATCTCTAGAACATAACAGCCTTTTGATATCAAATGCACGAGCAACTAGAAGAGCAATTATTGCATTTCATTCACATCTTCTATTGTAATGTATTCTTTATTTACAGAACATACAAGAAACTGATCATCTAACAAATTCTAACTGTCTCAACTAAACAATCAACTGTAATCACAAGATGTTCCATCTCTATCACTTGTAAAGTGTCCTAGAGAAAAAGATATCATCAACAATTTAAGTTTTGTCTTTATCTAGTTACTTGAACATGTTTCACTTGTAATTGATTTAAAAATCATAGAATCATCCATATCAATTCACCATTAAGGAACGTGAAAAATATAAACCTACTGAAACTTCAGTAAATTTAAAATGGCAACTCAAATTTAGAGATATTAAAACAAAATAGTCATTACATTTCCATTGGAATCAACCGTAGGATTTCCACCATATTTGTCTGTCTCTTTGGTATGTACTGAAAATGGAGACTGGCTCCAAGTACTTAACCGATGGTGACCCTCAACGTCCGCCTCCTGTTGTTATCTACAGGGTTAAATTTCTAAATGAAAAAAACACAATGATGGAACAACCAACATCATAGTTCTTATTTATTGAATCAATAATGGGTCCTAAATGTTCCAGAAACCTCATTAACACAGACTGGTACTGATGATCTGCATGTATCAATGCAACATTCCCCACGATCCTGTCCATCATTCGCTGAAGAATATATTTCTGTTCTTGAGGTTGACTCACACAAGCAAGCATTATTATCTTTGGTGGCATGACCTTGGCCATGTCCAGGGTCCAGGTTTTCATCCATATCTCTATCCTGGCTCATATCTAGTGGAGGTTCAAATGCCTGTAAAAGTTTGTTATATCAATATCAAAACAACATTAAAAGATAATAAAGGATTTCACCACAACAGGAAGTTAGCTCTGACCTGAAGCATGTGGAATATGAAATAAGAATTTGCGGAGATACACCTGTTGTCATGTTATCACTAGATTAAGTTAGTTAAAGTTTACAATTTACATTAACCACTAGAAATGCACTTATGTTACTCTAATCCAATTGAAGTTCTGTTTAAAAGATAATAAATGATATGTAAAGATAATTATTAGTTAAAAGTTAGTTAGAGTCAGTTAGTAGAGTTAACTGTTAGAATTAGTTAGAAAGGTTGTTAGTTTAGTTAGAAGGGCTGTGAATAAGCCTATAAATAGATGTCCATACCTATTGTATCTCTGTTCTGGGATTGATAATGAAATAGCCCAAAAATGTTTCTCTCTGATTCTCTCTTGAATCATCTGTTTCTAGTTTCTCTTGATCTCTCTATCTATTTCTCTGTTACAGAATTAGTTTAAAGTTAGAGCCAGTTAGTAGAGTCAACTGTTAGAATTAGTTAGAAGGGTTGTTAGTTTAGTTAGAAGGGTTGTGAATAAGCCTATAAATAGATGTCCATACCTATTGTATCTCTCTGTTCTGGGATTGATAATGAAATAGCCCAGAAATGTTTCTCTCGATTCTCTCTTGAATCCTCTGTTTCTAGTTTCTCTTGATCTCTGTATCTCTTTCTCTCTATACAGAATATCAATTCTGTAACAATAAACATTTAAAATTCCAGCATTTGCTAAAAGTTTAACTTAAATTCCATGGTGGTTGCAAGAGTGTTTGTCCAAAGTCTCTCATTAAGGGTTAGGAATGTGTTCAATTTGGTTTTACTCTAATTGTTCACTTTTAAAAGATTTTTGTTTCCAAGAGTTTTACAGTGCCATAGGCATAAAGAATCATCCAAACCTAATAACCAATAATGACATCGAGCCTTTCCTATTCCAAATATGAGCAGCTAAAACAAAAGCATACCCTAATTGAAAGCTAATTGTTAATTCTGCATCGTCATCATATTAACTATGCACAAGACAACCATAATTTAGGGTCATTCAGCTTATCAATAATTCCAACAATTAAGATCTATTTCAGAAACAGTTTACAAGCTCCTTATTTTCTCACTGTTCCCTTAACAGAAGAAAAGCCACTGGACCCAAGGGCCATGGGCCTCTACACCAAAACACCTCAGAAAATTCTTTAAAAGAAAAATTAAAACAAATTAAGAAAAGATATAAAAAGAGGAGGCAAAGTAGATTTACCGGCGGAGTCTTTGAATCTTAAGAGGATAATGGGATAATAAAGCCTAAAAAACATAAATAAGAAAGTTAGGTGCAAAAGGTAACATTAGAGTAAACCAAAAAACACAAAATTTAATTAGAACATCCAAAAAACCAGCCAATCGAGGAATAATCAAAAAAGAAATCAGATAGGACACATTGGTAGCTCAATCAATCAAGTAAAAATTACAGAAAACAACAAGATTAAGCATCAAAACAGCATCATCATCATGGGAGAACATTAATGGAGAATGGAAAGAGAATGAGAAGGATATTGTTGTTCTAGGGCTAGCCTTTGATTTGATGAGGATGTTTCTAGATTCTCTAAAAGTTTCCTTCTCACCCTTTATTGCTTATGTAACTGCCTCTTTCCTCTTCTCTTTCACTCTATTTCTCTAAGTCTTGCTACTGTTCTACATTAAAGGGATGTTTGGGATAGCTTCTAAAAATCACTTTTGCGCTCTACGAGACAAACGTAGCCTGTCCCTAAAGCTGCAGCACATGCATTGCACAACAGTAAGACTCAGCACATGGGACTCATCCAATTAGACTCAAAGCATTACACATGTGTTTCCTTTGACTGGCTTGACAATCGTTTTAGATAGGGTAAGGAGTGCTCTTAAGTATACAAATCACAGGAAAAAGTTGAATGAGCTAAAGGCAGAAGAAAAATGACTTTGAGATCTCCATTCAATACTGTTATCATTTTGAAAATTCTCAATTGCCCATCAAACACGGATGATGAGAGCAATATTGTAGATTATAAAGGGAAGTTGGCAGTAATTTAGGATGGGAAACTCACAAAGATTTTGAACAATAATTAGATGTTAAGCCTTATGAAGAAAATTATCATCATCATATCATTTGAACCAAGTAAACTTATATACTCGAAGAGAGGATAACAGCTTCCTTAGTTAACAGATTTTACTATTTTATCAGGATTTGAATTAGAAAATAATATCGTATATTACTTTTTCTTTACTTTGAATATTATCAAATAAATACTATCCTCATCCTCTATCTTATCTGTTGTCAGGATCAGGATTAAATATTATCTTTTATTTTATATTATGTTAGGAACTAACAAGTAGTACCCCCAAAATACCCCCGATCTGATATATATTACTCTGATATAACAGATACAATCTGCTGGAAGCCAACAAATACTCCCTAACAGCCAAGAAAAGACTCAGGGTCGTCCCCTGATTCCCTCTCCTATTCACTCTTCACAAAATAATCGATGCCCTTCCCTCATTCCCCTCACAGCTAATATAGAAAAAGTAAACACCTTTCACAGAACCCAACAGCCACCCCTATCAGATAACTAATAACCTAATATTACATCAAAATGGAAAGTCAACCTGGTGACCTTAAAAAGTATGTTGGTCCTTTGCTGATGCTATTTTGTCTTCCTAAATTCCCTAGCATAGATCTAGTTGCTGAATTGGGTCCTTTCATTACCTTCCCCTAAAGCTTCACCTTGTCCTCAAGGTGAAATTCGGGTAAAGTCCTAGTCAGCTCCAGAAAATTCCTCTGTCCCCTCCCCTGTCTCGCTGGCGTCCTTGTCCCTGTTCTCAACGTCGACGTCGAGCAGGAAAACCTGGAGGTGTTTGTCTTGGCGCGTATGCGCAAGACTATATTGCTCGCCACACTTAAAACATAGCCCCATCTCCCGTCGGCGTGCCATCTCTGAGTCCGGTAACCGGCGTCCCCACTCTGGTTTGCAAGTTGTCGAGATTGCGGTCGAAGAGCTTGCTGTGGTGTTTTCTTGAGCTTTCCGATCGGGCTTGGGAATGTGAGAGTGATGAGACTCTGTGGTAGCTACTCGGGCGGGTTCCGAAACTTGGATTACCTTGGAGTAGTTGTGTTGGGCCGGGTACATTTTGGGCCCAAGGGTGCTGGCTGGTTTTAGGGTCCGAACACCCTTATCCAGCTCCAGGATACGGTTCTTGTTGTCTACTCGCAGAGCCATTATGATTATCCCTTCCAAGTCTGTTTCCTCGGCCACTTCCAGTTCGGCCTGGATATCCGTCTTCAAGCCGTAAAGAAAGGCTCCCATCAGGCACTCTTCCGTTGCGCCTTTCAGAGGAAACGACAGCCGCTCAAATACTTCAACATATTCCAGGATTGAGCCCTCCTGTTTGTTCGAGAATAATAGCTTTTATTCACCGCCTCTCTGGAACGTGTGAAATCGTTCCAAGGCCTTCTGCTTGAACTCCGACCAGCCGCTCAACGCCCCTCGAGTTTCTAGCCATTGGTACCAGTGGAGCGCTCTGTTTTCGAGACACACCACCGCCGCCTCCAGCTTCTCCGCCTCTGGTACACCGTTGATATGGAAATATCTCTCCACTCGGCAAAACCACCCAATCAGATCATCACCGTCGAACACTGGTAACTCTAACTTCCGAAACTTGGTTGTTTCTTTTTCGACTTCCTTAGTGCTTTCTGTATCGGAATCTGAATGTGTCTCCCTTGCGTCTTGCTTCTTCTTTTTCTGCGAGTCTTTCTCCATTCTGAATAGTAACTCTCTCATTATATTCATCCCCTCCGTAAGCTCACTCACTTGCTTTGACATACCGGAGAGCTCGTCCACCTTCCGGGCTAGGTTCGTCACCAGCTCCCTCAAATCTCTGACCTCGTCCGCCATCTCCTAAGGACCTTACTGCTCTGGTACCAATTGTTAGGAACTGCTGAATTAGAGGGGTTAAATCATACTCTATTAAATTCCATAGATAAAAGTGAGTACATAGGGGCCTTTATATAGGCAAACTTAGGACTAACCCTAGAATCTAATCTTATCAGAATAAATTAAATCTAATCTAAATGATTAAGATATATTATCATAAGATATAATATCCATATCTTTATCCTAATAAATATCAGATAATAATATCATCATGATTAATCTAAAATCTAAGATAATGATTAATCTAAATAATCCCTAATATTCTAACACTCCCCTCAAGCTGGAGAGTATATGTCGATCAATCGACTTGCCACGAAAACCTTCAAACTTCGTTCGACCGAGTGGTTTAGTTAGGATATCTGCAATTTGGTCTGCAGATCTTATGTAAGACAGTGTCATAATGCGCTTCAATCTTTTCTTTAATGAAGTGTCTGTCTATCTCAACATGTTTGGTTCTATCATGATATCTTGGGTTCTTGACCATTTCAATCTTGGCCTTGTTATCACACCATAGTTGCATTGGTCCCTCATGTTGAATTCCCAACTCTATCGATGTCGATAATCCGATTCCTTCACATACTCCTTTGTTGACGACTCTTAGTTACGCTTCCGCCTTGCTTGGTGACACCACCTGCATGCATTTCTTGCTTCTGCCGCCATGTGTTCTTCTTGGGGTTGATGCATAAACTGACTTACTATTCCAACTGCATAGCTTATGTCAGGACGTGTGTGGGTTAAGTATATCAATTTTCCCACAAGTCTTCTGTATCTCTCTGCATTAGCTGGAATACCTTCTGGTTTGATTTCCAAGTGGCACCCTTCTTCCATTGGTATCCCTTACGGTTGAGTGCCCAACATTCTGTCTCATGTAGCAAGTCTAGTGTATACTTGCGTTGAGAGACATTGATGCCCTTCTTGGTTCTTGCTATTTCCATGCCTAAGAAATACCTCATTTGTCCAAGGTCTTTTACCTGGAATTCAGTTGACAAGTCTGTTTTAGTTGAGCCATGGATTCTTCATCATCCCTGTAATGATTATGTCATCCACATAGACGATCAATATGGTGACTTTGTCATTAACACGTTTGGTAAACAATGTGTCATCGACTTGTCCCCGAGTATATCCAAGCCCTTTCATTTGCTTTGGTGAATCTACCGAACCATGCCCTAGGAGATTGTTTGGCCGTACAATGACTTCCTTAGCTTACACAGAGTTATTAGGAGCTAAAACTCCATCCGGAATCTCCATGTATACTTCTTCCTCTAGGTTGCCATTCAAGAATGCATTTTTCACGTCTAGTTGGTATAGCGACCAATCTAAGTTTGCTGCAAGTGATAACAATATTTGAATGGTATTGAACTTGACCACTGGAGCAAATGTCTCCTGGTAGTCGATCCCGTATGTCCGCATCCCACTTGGTTTCTTTCCTTTAGGAAGAGTCGTGATCTCCCATGTTCTATTTTCCTTGAGTGCCCTCAATTCCTCTTCTGCAGACTTGCTTCCAATTTGGATCAGCCATAGCTTGTTGAAATGTATTTGGAACGATTATCGTGCCTTGCTAACAACAAAACTTTGCATTCTTGCGAGACAGATTACCATATGAGACAAATCGTTGAATAGGATGTTGAGTACACGATCTTACCCCTTTTCTTAAGGCAATAGGCCAACCCGATTCTTCAGGATTTAATCCGGATTGGATTCATGGTCGTTCCTTTGAATGGGAGAGATAGTTCTACCGATTGTGCAGTTCGGTTTCTATCTCTTGTCGTGGTCTCGCATCCATCCCTGAATTGATCTCAACATGTGTTTCCGGTTCATTGGGTTCAGGTTGGGGTGTGGGAGCAAGTGAGTCAAGAGTAGTGATAAGGTTAGGTTGCGGTGAGGGTAATGTGTCGATTTTAGCCATTCAATGTCATAATACTCCCCGAATGGGTAATTTGGGATAGTAGGCTTCCTCTTCGTAGAACACGGTGTCTTTGGAAACAATGAGTTTCTTGGAAGATGGGCAATAGCATTTGTATCCTTTTTGAGTAGAGGAGTATCCAAGAAATATACATTTGTTGGCTCGAGCACCAAATTTGTTGCCATCTTTATTGTGAGTGAATACAACACAACCAAACACTTTAAGAGGTAATGAATTGATTAGTGGGCAATTTGGAAAGAGTTGAAGGAGTTTTGAATTGGAGTGTCATACTTCAGTACCTTAGAAGGCATACGGTTAATGAGATAAGCTGCAGTAAGGATGGCATCCCCCCAAAAAATGGTAGGTACATTCCGTTCCATTAGTAAGGCACGAGTGACTTCTAATAGGTGACGGTTTTTCCGCTCGGCCACTCCATTTTGTTGAGGGGTGTATGGACAGGAAGTTTGGTGATGAATTCCTTGGTGATCAAGGAACTCTTTAAGGGTAGAGCTCATATATTCTTTGGCATTATCACTACGCAGTACCTTAATGGGGGTGTTGAATTGGGTCTGCACATAGGTATAGAACTTTTGAAATATTTTGGCCACTTCAGATTTGTCTTTCATTAAATACACCCATGTAATTCTGGTGTGATCATCGATGAAAGTAACAAACCATCTGGTATGTGTTTGGGTATTTATTCTGGCGGGACCCCAAATATCACTATGAATTAGTGTGAATGGGGAGGAAGGGATATAGGGCTGTTTAGGATAGGAGGATCGTGTTTGTTTAGCAAATTGACAAGTTTCACAATGAAAAGGAATAGAATTTTTATTAAATGAACTAGGAAACAAATGTTTCATATAATCAAAACTAGGATGGCCTGATCGACGATTGCCACAAAAATACATCATTATTTTGAGAATTTGAGCTAAACAATGCTTGTCTTGCCTTCCACGCATTTCTATTCTTGTTCGATCCTTCAAGGTAAAACAATCCATCCCATTCTCTAGAAGTCCCAATCGTCCTCCTCGATTTTAAATCCTGAAAAACACATAAATCATCATCAAAAATCACTCGACATAGTCGGCCTCTAGTCAACTTGCTTACAGATATTAGATTACAAGTGAGTTCAGGCACAAACAGCACATTATGTATTGACAACTGATCAGATAATGTAACTGTGCCAATTCCCTCAACCCTTGTGACTACACCATTAGCTACTTTGACTTTAAGGTGTTCGTGACAGAATTTAAGGTTGTGGAATAAAGTCTTGTTACCATCATATGATCCGTAGCTCCGAGTCAACAATCCGGTATTGTCACCGGTCGTTACAAACATTAATGACTACAATAGAATTACCCGATTTTACCGATTCACATTGGGAATAGTGTTTGACTTATTTTGCTTCTCAAGCATCCGACGAAACATCTTTAATTCTTCCGGGCTCAAGTGATCATCATTCTCAACCGTTGGTTCAGTTGTAGTAATGTGGCTTTGGAAGTTTGATTTTCCACTGGGGGGCTTTCCATAGAGTTTCCAGCATTCTTCTTTATTATGACCTTTCTTCTTGCAATAGTTGCACCATTTTGTAGACTTTCGTTCTCGGGTGGTCCCTTAAGCGCAAGTCTTGAGCTTTCATTTAGGCTTGGGCCACTTTTGTTCGGGAGTTTTCTACTTTCCTCGAATCGTACCATGTTAACAACATCAAAGAGTTGTGGTAGAGGCTTGATCCCATGATTACGCCCCTTATTTCTTCGAAAGCGTCATTTAAGCCTAAAAGGAAATCGTGTACCCTTCCTTCTTCCACAATTTTCTTGTGCAATTGTGCATCCTTTAGGCAATCCCATGGGTGAACATCAAACAGATCCTGTTCTTGCCACGTTTTAGCAAAGAATTATAATATTCAGTCACCGACATGTTACCTTGTCGTAAATCACGGAGTTGTCGCTTTAAGTGAATCAGGGCAGCGGTGTTGTCAAGCGAGGAGTAGGTCCTTCGAGCTGCATCCCAGATTTCCTTTGCTGTGTGTGCAAGGAGGTAGCCCTCACTGATCTCCACGGTCATTGAGTTACACAACCAAGTCATAACTTGGTTATTTTCTGCAAACCATGTGTCGAAATTTGTGTCATTCGGAGCTGGTTGAGGGGCTGCTCCATTTATATATTTCTCCTTTCTCTTGCCACGAATATACCTCAGCACACTTTGGGACCATTGAAGATAGTTTTTGCCATTAAACCTATGGTTAATAACCATATTGTGATTTTCTGGATAATCTGGAACCATCTCTGAGGTTTTGTGGGGTACAGTTTGGTTTGGTTGTTCTGATGTAGAAGAGTCTTCAGTTTGAGAATTTATACCTGACATAAAGGCCATGGGATACACTCCAGTTGGACTGACATTGGGAGGTATTGAACCAAATATAGGAGGGTCCATTGTACTGGTCAGGAAAAGGTCACTGAGTGCTGCTGTTCACGACGGCGCGTGGGGTTCACGCGCCAGGATTGAGGTGGCGCGTGGGGGTCACGCGCCGGGGAAAGAAGTGGCGCGTGTGAGTCACGCGCCGCTCTTTTTGGCCGTCGCTCTTCGGGTTCCGCCGATCGGCGAGCCCTGATTCCGTCTGGGTGGGCGGTGAGGTGAGACGCGCCTTCCTTTGTTCAGATCTGAAGGTCGCGTGTTTGGCTCTCTCTCTCTCTCTCGCGCTGTGTTTCGCTCTGTTTCTCTCTCTCTCTGCCGCTCGCCTCCACTCGACGGTGCACTCTTGGAGTTCTTCTTCGTCTCCTAAGGTGCTTCGTCGGAAAAAGTTGATGGCCGACGGTCTGGATGAGGAGAGTACGGTTGAAACACTGTCGCTGGAGTTTTCCCTCTCTGTAGGTCTAAAAACTTAACTCGGCTCGATACCATTTGAATTAGAGGGGTTAAATCATACTCTATTAAATTCCATAGATAAAAGTGAGTACATAGGGGCCTTTATATAGGCAAACTTAGGACTAACCCTAGAATCTAATCTTATCAGAATAAATTAAATCTAATCTAAATGATTAAGATATATTATCATAAGATATAATATCCATATCTTTATCCTAATAAATATCAGATAATAATATCATCATGATTAATCTAAAATCTAAGATAATGATTAATCTAAATAATCCCTAATATTCTAACAGGAACTAACAAGTAGTACCCCAAAATACCCCTGATCTGATATATATTACTCTAATATAACAGATACAATCTGCTGGAAGCCAACAAGTACTCCCTAACAGCCAAGAAAAGACTCAGGGTCGTCCCCTGATTCCCTCTCCTATTCACTCTTCACAAAATAATCGATGCCCTTCCCTCATTCCCCTCACAGCTAATATAGAAAAAGTAAACACCTTTCACAGAACCCAACAGCCACCCCTATCAGATAACTAATAACCTAATATTACATCAAAATGGAAAGTCAACCTGGTGACCTTAAAAAGTATGTTGGTCCTTTGCTGATGCTATTTTGTCTTCCCAAATTCCCTAGCATAGATCTAGTTGCTGAATTGGGTCCTTTCATATTAGCAGTTATCTTATGAGCTATATGTAACGCCATTAGTTGTTCTATGCTGCTAGGGTTACTTAGCTATTGATTTGATAACAAAGATTTCAGGTTATTAATAGTTTCCTTCTCCCCCTTTATTTCTTCTGTACCTCAGTCTTTCTTCTTCACTCACCCTCTTTCTCTATATTCTTGCAACAGGTAACAAATACCTTATGTGCTGGTGGAAGTTTCCTGAAAGATCCTTCATATCTTCTGACATCCTCTTCTGAAGCATCAGGATAGCTGCGCCAAAGTCAATGGAAAATGGTAGTCCAATTGCAACTTCCAATGAAATAGACGATAGGGAAAAATTAAGTTTAAAACATAATGATAGCATAACCAGATGAGGAAAAAATAAAGACCAGTATCAGATCTTATAGATGCATTAAAAAAACTACCCAAATTCTAAGTTGTATCAGCTTGCATTTTCATCATGAAAAAACTATGCCCAAGATAAAGGGTCAAAATTTAAAGCAATGCTCCGCCAGTTATATACAAGTATACAAAAACAACGCCTTATCTTAGGTAGAGTCAGCTACAAGTTATATACAAGTATATTTATTTGTAAATTTATGATACACGGGAGCCACTTCAATGCAATCACACTGTTAGTACAACGAAGTGTATAAAAATGAAAAATGAAGACGTGGGAGGAAAAAATAACTTTAGCAAAGAAACCCGATATGACTGTTAGCTTGTATCAATCAGAGGTCAGCTTCTGTATTATACTCAAATCATTCCAACGAACCAAAATATACATAGGGGTCCATGTTAATAGTAGTATTGAGTACATTACAAATAGGCTAGTTACTCTTAACTAACTGGTCTCTTCTTTATTCTCTCTCACCTGATTAATTTCTAACTTAGCACTTCATAAATATTTCCTTCGAGCATCAAAACCCATCCCTATATCAAGAACATCTCGGCCGTACCATAAACAAAATGAAAAACTCAAGTTGCTATCCAATGCAAATATCACCACTCAAGAGAACACTACATTTGAGTCAAAGCCACGGCAGTCCACTCTCATTCTATGAAAAACTCTCACTGGTCATTTCAAAGGACTAATGGCCCTGAAGTCCAACCCAGACTTTGTCGCTATCGATGTCACGGTTAGCACAAATTGATTCAACTTAAACAACATCCCAAATTACCCAGATTATCGCTAATTAAACTGGTAGAAATATTTTATGGCAAACAAAAATAAAAACCTCGAATAAGCTGCTAGAAAATTTTACGAACAAATGGAAGGAGTGAGTCGTACTTGAGGTAAGCACTGATTATACGCCTGAGGGATTTGATTTCCAGGGCTTCTTCAAGCTTCAGTTGACGACGCTTCTCCGCGTCTTCTACGTCCTCTACTCTAGACATCTCGTACGGACATTTCCGCAGCGAGTTCCTGAGTTCAATACGTCTGGCCGTCAGTATTATTAGTAGTGTTAGCAATCATCAGTATTTTCAATGGGTCTGTCCGTCAGAATTATATTTCAGTATTCTTGTGAGATTTTAGAAATGCTAAAAATTATAGAAAAATGATAAATAAATATCATATGAATTTATAAAATTCTCAAGACGTCTCCTGAATTTGTAAAAAGACTAAGAAGTACCAAAGATCTATGAGGAATATGCAAATTCGGGTGAAATTACCTTTTTACCCTTAGTTTTAAATAAATTTAAAAAAAAAATACCCTTACCAGAGGGCCACTGGATGCCGGCACCGGGCAAGGGGGTGGGGGTTTTTTTTTTTGGGTGTGTGGGGTTTTTTTTTTAAGAAAAAAGTATTCATTGAAAATACTTTTACAGATTTTGTAAATATCGTTGCTAAATTTATAAATGGCGTTGCAGGATTTGTAAATACCTTTACAGATTTTGTAAATGTGCATTTTTTTTTTTCACTCATAGACATTAAAGAGGAAAAAAATTGTAAACTTGAAAAAAACGTTGTAAATGACGTTACAGGATTTGTAAATACCGTTATAAGTTTTGTAAATGTGCATATTTTTTTTCCACTCAAAGGCATTAAAAAGGAAAAAAATGTAAACTTGAAAAAAACGTTGTAAATGGTGTTACTAAATTTGTAGATGGTGTTACAGGATTTGTAAATACCGTTACAAGTTTTGTAAATGTGCATATATTTTTTCCCACTCAGAGGCATTAAAGAGGAAAAAAATGTAAACTTGAAAAAAAAAACGTTGTAAATGGCGTTACTAAATTTGTAAATGACGTTACAGGATTTATAAATACCGTTACAAGTTTTGTAAATGTGCATATTTTTTTTTCACTTAGAGGCATTAAAGAAGAAAAAAATGTAAACATGAAAAAAAAAAAACGTTATAAATGACGTTACAAAATTTGTAAATATCGTTGCAAATTTTGTGATAGTGCATTTTTTTTTCCCACTCAGAGGCAGTAAAGAGGAAAAAATGTAAACTTGAAAAAAACGTTTGTAAATGGCATTACAGGATTTGTATATACCGTTGCAAGTTTTGTAAATACCGTTAAAAAAATGTTAAGAAGAATATATATATTTGTTAATGTATATATGTATTAAAGGAACCAAGTGGCTCAACTGGTGTGCCACTTGGTCCCATGGATGTGTGGGGGATGGGGGGTTTGAACTCCACCCCCACACATTCAATGAATATTTTTTAAAAACAAAAAAACAAAACCCCACCCCTAGCCGGTGGCCGGTGGCTGGTGTTTGGCGACCTTCCGGCGAGGGTATTTTTATTTTTTTTATTTAAAACTAAGGGCAAAAGGGTAATTTCACCCGAATTTGCATATCCCTCATAGATCCTTGGTACCTCTTAGTCTTTTTACAAATTCGGGAGATTTCTAGGAGTTTTGCAAATTCATATGGTATTTATTTGTCATTTTCCCCTATTTAAAATGTCGTGGGTGGGATCCTTTGATAATTTTTCTTAATGATTTTTGGGAAAATCCCATATAAATACCTTATGAATTTGTAAAACCCTCAGGAGCCCCGAATTTGTAAAAGACTGAGAAGTGACAAGGACCAATGAATGATATGCAAATTCGGGTGAAATTACCCTTTTGCCCTTAGTTTTAAATAAATTTTAAAAAATAAAAATGACCCTAGCTGAAGGGCCGCTGGCCTCCGCGATGGATTTTTTTTTGGGGGGTGGGGTTTTTTTTAAGAAAAAAGATTCATTGAAATGTGGGAGGTGGGGTTCGAACCCCCCACACCTTCATGGGGCCAAGTGGCTCAACCATTGGGCCACTTGGTTCCTTTAATTTATATATGAATTAACAAATATATATATATTCTTTTTAACTATTTTTCAACAGTAGTTACAAATCTTTCAACGGCATTTACAACTTTTTTTTTAGGTTTACCTTTTTTTCCTCTGAGGAAAAAACAAAAAAATAAGGGAGAATCTCATATAAAGACGGTTGAATTACTCAAATTCTAATTTGGGTTACTAAATTTAACAAATTATTAATTAAGTTATGTGACCCAATTAGGAATTTAAAAATTGGATCAAATTACCTCTATATCCCTTAATTATTATTAATAATAAATAAAAAAGCAAACCCAAACCATGTACCCCTAATCATCCCCGACGCCCAGTGAAGCAGGTAAAAATGGCTGGCGACCCACCATATCTTCCGGAAGAAATCATCAGTAACATTCGCAAATGACTTCTGTGAAATCCTTAGTTTGATTTTAAAGTGTGTGCAAATGATTGAGGACCACCTCCGCCACAGCCATCAAAATAATTCTCTTGTTTTCCCATGTTATGGAGGATGTGACGAATATTATCCTGGCGACCTTTTTTCCTTGCACTTATCTTTAGTCGATTGCCAAATACAAATCTGTAAAGTTCAGTGTGAACCTCGGATCTATCCCATGGCGGTGGTTACAATCGTCGATTCCAGCAATGGCTTGCTCTGTGTTAGGCCTTAGGGTACTAATTGTTCCCTATTATTTTGTAATCTAACGATTAGATCTCAGACCAGTGCCCAACCCTTCTAATTACGTGGGTAAAGAATTCCACTTAGGATTTGGGTTTAATCCAGTCGTTAACGATTATAGGATAGGGAGACTTTGTTCTGCTTCCTTTGGAGATCTGGTTTATGGAGTGTCAATGTTTACAATAAGCACTGATTCATGGAAGAAAGTAGAAGTTGGGAACTTAGAGGGCGTAACTCTCATGAATAGTTATGGCTTCAACACTGATGGAGCTCTTTTTTGGTTTGGGTTTGCTTTTTTAAAAAGATAAATAAATAAATAATAATAACTAAGAGATATAAAAGTAATTTGGTTCAATTTCTAAATCCTTAATTATGTCACATAATCTAATTAATAATTTGTTAAGTTTAGTAACTCAAATTAGAATTTGGGTAATTCAACCGTCTTTATATGGAATTCTCCCAAAAAATAATTCATTATAACAAATCTTTCAACGGTAGTTACAAATCTTTCAACAGAATTTGTAAAATTTTCAATGGCATTTACGACTTTTTTTTAAGTTTACCTTTTTCGCCTTGGAGGGGAAAACAAAAAAATAATGCATTTAATGTTAATAAAATTTAAAAAATCTAAAAAAAATCTGTTATATCCGGAAAGAAATGAAATGAGTTTAATTTTTATTTTTGTAAAAAGAACTTAATGGATATCAACGTTGACACTTACTAATATAAATCTGGCAACTTGAGGATATTTTTGTTAATTAAATAATCTATTGATTATATGAATATAGAACTTGTTGAAAAAAAATTTAAAAAGTCCCATAAATAATTTGTTTAGGCTATTCCAAGATACTTTATTAATGACAATTTTTTTTCCAACAAGTCTCATATTCATATAATCAATAGATAATTTAAGTAACAAAAATATCATCAAGTTTCTAGATTTATATTATTAAGTGTCAACATTGATATTCATTAAACTCTTTTTATAAAAATAAAAATTAAACTCATTTAATTGCTTTCCTGGTATAATAGATTTTTTAAACTTTATTAACATTAAATAAATTTTTTAACTCACATAAATTTCTTCTAAAATAAAAATAAATCATATAATTTTTTCGTTTAACATATATAATAATTATAAAACACATTGAGTTTTATTTAAATCACATAATTATATTTTTAATTAAAATTTTTGTCCATAGATATCTATACAAGTAGTTTTGAATAATGACAATTGAGAAAAAAATAAATTAATTTAGTGAAATTAAGAATTTTGTGTTGGGTGCTCCTGAGTAAAAAAAGAATTTGCTGGGTGCTCCTGGAGTAAAAGTTTCTTGGCCAATTTACACCTTAGATAACGGACGTTATCTTTTTCTAGCAGCGTTGTACTGACTGCATATTTTTAAAAGTTTTTTGTGTTGACTGCACATTTTTAATTGTTTGTTTGTATTTAAGGTGCCCTTAATTAATATTTGTGTCAGATGCTCCTTTTGTAATAATTCATTGGTAAATATGCACATTAACCCAAAAATGTTTCATTTCTTCCTACATTGAAGGTTGAGTTTCAGAGTCTAAGGAAAGGTAGTTATATTACTTATGATTTATGCATCTATGGGGAAGGCAAAAAGGGAACTAAAATGGTTGTAAGTTTTAATTAATAGTACTAAACATTAAGGGCCTATTTGGTATGGGAAACATTTAAGAAGGAAAAGGAATTTAAAGAAGGGAAAGGAATGGAAGGAAAGATTGAGAGTGAACTTAAAAAAATTGAGTTGTTTGGTAGACATGAGAATATAAGTAAGTTAAAGGAAGATAAATTGTTTGATAAGAAGAATTGGGTGTTGGTTAAGTGGGAATGAGAGGTAAAATACCCATAATGCCCCTGACATAAAAAGGGAGAAAAAGACTTGACTGGTTTTTTTTTTTTTGGGATATCAAGCAGAAACAGACCCACCCACATCGTGACTGTGTTGGTTGAGAAGGAAAATCAAAGAAGCTGCAGATTTGTGAGGGGGATGATGAGAACACTAGCCGGAAATTTATATAACATTGAAGATGGTCTATTTAAAAAGGTGAGAAGGCACAAATATAACATTGAAGACGAATATTACCAGAATCAGAAACAAGGCTGGTTTCGAGAATGTCATTATAGCTATAGGCATCTAGCCTAAACCTTTAATCCTGCAATGTGATGTGTGTGATTTAAGCTTAGTGTCGTCTCTTATATAAAGAAGAAGGTGGTCTGATAATTTTATAGAGCAGCACCAACGAGAAGATGAGATTGTAGAGTGTAATAATGTATTATTCAGTTAGGAGTTTCAGCTTTTTCATTGACCTATCTTCAGATTCCTGAGCATAAAGCTCGCACATCAAGAGCTAGGTAACAAAAAAAAACACACACAAATGTAGAACAACTGCAGTTGATTGATACATGAACAATAACTTCATTATCAGATTCACTATTCATACTACTCTGTTTTGCATTTTACATGGACAATGTTCAATAATTTGATCATATCTATTATACCACAAATATGATTGAAGTGAAATTTTTTTCATATGAAACTAGACTTCCAATACATCACACATAACTAAAAGCAAGCTCAAAGGAGGTCAGACGAAAGAGATATGGATTTCGGAAGTTGATCTCGGAATTCTCGCATCATATTAGATAGGTTCAGTAATTTAGATGACTTAGTTCGAACAAAGTTGACAAGTTCGAACGTAACACTTAACTAAAAGAGTCTGAGTTCGAACGAATAAACTGACAATAACTAAAACTGTGCTACAATTAATTTTAGCATAAACTGAACCAGACCACCAGCGACCTTCTTGCATCTCCAACGAGCCACCACGTTGTCCTCCTCACTATCATCGATGGGAACGAGAAGGCTAGAGAGCTCAGGGTTTGGAGTCGTGATTAGATCTTTGGAAGGAGAGCGATTTGGGAACGACGAACCGAGCTTGGAGAAGAGAGACCACCTTCCACCTCCACAGTCGCAGGTTAACCACCACCGTCTTCCCTTTTTCATTCTTTGTCAACCACCAACCATCAAGGCAGCCACCACCGCCGGTCCTTCTATATTTTCAAGTCCGACCAAACATTCTTTCATGAGATTTGACAGACCCTTTGTTTCTTTTCTTATAAGACTCGACAGACATGGGAGTTTTTGTCCACAAAATTGTCTTTCCCGGGAAGATTTCAAGAGCCCGCCATTTTTGAAATGATCTCACTTTCCCACGTTTGTGGGAAGATGGCGCCAGACAGGAATTCAATTTGACGGAAAGATGACGCACCAAACGTGTTTTCATGTGGGAACTCATTTATATTCCCAGGAACTCTCGTCAGTTCCGTGTATCAAACGAGTCCTTAAAACAATTTTTGGGCATTTCCCCCTCAAGAATTTCCTAATATAGAATTGCTTTTTTTTATTACACATACATTTAATCTTTAAGCTTTTCTTCATTCTTTTCAAATTATTACTATATTTATTTCCTTGTACATAAAATATGGCATTGAAGATAGGTAAAATTTCTTTCAGGTCCCAAGGGACCAAGAAAATGTCAAAAAAGTTCTAAGAGAAATTCAGATGTCAGAAAAGTCTCATTAACAATTATCATATGTGGGATTAACAACTCCTTCTGTGGGATTAACACTCTTTGAAATTTTTCTGACATCTGAATTTTCCTTGGGACTTTTTTGACATTTTCTTAATCCTTGACACCTGAAAGGAATTTTCTCTCGAAGATATGTGCCTGTGAATAGTGGAGATGGGCTAACAAATATATTTATAGAGCTTCTACCTTTCGTATATATTAATATAAAGAAAATATTCAAATATATCATTCTTCTTCATACCTAATAAAAATAAATATTGTCTTCTATTTATATTTTACAAATATAAACAATGAAAGCTTATACTAAGCGCCAGCGCATTGCGTGTGTTCTATGCTAGTTAAAGAAATAATAATAAATAAATAAAACAATCTCCCAACATTTTTTTTTACCCGAAACCTCCCAACATTATCTTAAGATATTAGAATAAATAATATTAAAAGGCGATTTTCTCTCAAGATTTACAGTAACATTAACATTGTTATATGAAATTCTTTAATTATATTTTCTCTCAAGGTAAAAGTATACCATTAATCCCATTAAAAAAAAAAAGGGTATATCATCAATCCATTATATAATATTTTAGTGTAGTCCCTTAATTTTAAAAATATATTTCTAGCCTTTTAAACCCTAGACATCATTGGTATCAAATGATGATTTTTTTCTTCTAATATTCATTATTATTTTGAAAATTAAACTTTATATATATTCGTATTTGATAATGTTTTTTCAACGTTAAAATTTCAATATCAGCAATTTTTTATTAATCCAATCAAACACACCAACGGCATTTTTTATGACTTGAATTTAAAAAGAAAAACTTATTTCAATTAGTTTTTAAATTAAAAAAGATTAATCCTATGTTGCTTAATTTAAGACATGCTTATTTAATTTAAAAAGAAAAAACTTATTACAATTAGATTTTGTACTTGTGACGTGCACCAGATGAGATGTTTAGTTACTAATCATTAAAATACATAGATGTTAACATATTATAAGCTAGCTAAAGTGTACATTTCATCAAGTTCATATTAGGTGTTTGTTATGTGCTTCTCTCTTTAAGAGGGATGATAACATTTTTTAATATATTTTATTTATTTAGATTAAATTATATTTTGTATCCTGAATTTTTTTTACGCCCAGTATCTCAAAATTAATTAATTTACAATCCTGCATTTAGATATTTTTTCCTGTAACACCATTATCCTGAAAATTAATTAATTTGAGATATTGGGTATAAAAAAAATTCAGGATGCAACATATAATTTAATCTAAATAAATAAAATATATAAAAAAATACCCTCATCCTTCTAATTACAGAGAGAGGAGCACATAAAAAGCACCTAAAAAAAAGTACCTAATGTGAATTCAACAGACAAAACATTGTTTCTTTGGTGAGGAAAATGAAGAAATCAAGGAACACATTTTTTAATGCACAGTTGCGAGAGAAAATTAAAGTGATTTGTATATGTAACACTCTGCTTTTAATATATATAATAAAAAAAAAAAACTTCTAAAGCACTATTTAAGCATGATAATAAGAAAATAAAATCCAAATAATAAAGATAATTATAAAGAAAGAAAGTTTGAAAATCAAGTTCGAAACATTAATTATGGTAGGAAAAAAAAACCAAATTCGTTGCAAGCTATCGTCATTGGAATGGAATAACTAATGATTCATTTCTGACAATATCAACAAATTATCATATTAGAAAAGATTTTTTTTTTTTTGGTTGTCCATCCAGTATCCAGAGTTTCGCCCTAACTAATCTGGATCCGACCTGCGTCGCGCACCTGGTTATGGTGGGAGAGTCTCCCAATGGAGCTTTTTTGCATTCACAAGGCTCGAACTCAAGACCTTACTTAAACGACACAAGCCACTTACCACTTGTGCCAACCCCAGAAAAGATATTATCATTGGACAAAAGAATCTTACTAAACAACATAGGTCAAAGTGGGCTAGGACATTGAGGCCCAAAATATGCATGTTTAACAATTAGCCTACAACCTTGGATAAAACCCAATAACACTTCACAGTTCACAACACAATATTTCATTCAAAGTGATTGATTAGTTCCTAAAAAAAGGTCGGATCCGGATTAGTCGGGGCGAAACTCTGATGAATCGGGTGGGCAATAAAAAAAACATGTTCAAAAAATAGGAAGCGACTTTTGTGGACAAGGACCGTCTGCTGCACAGCATGACACCGTTTGAAGCCAACACTGAGCAGGTTTTTAAAAATATATATATATATATATATATATATATTTTTGGGCACTGACTATTACTAAAAAGATACTTTAGAATACTGACTGATATTGAAAAAATACTTCGTGATCTTGGAAAATTAATTTAGGAACTTAAAAAAATATTTCATGGTACTGATTGGTACTAAAAAGATACTTCAGGATACTGACTTAGTACTGAAAAAAGGCTTCATGATTTTGAAAAATTATTTTAGGATTTTGAAAAAAATATTTCAGGGTAGTGAATGATACTAAAAATATACTTCAAGAAATTTTTTCAAATATCCTAAAATAGTTTTCTAAGATCATGATATATTTTTTCAATATCCTGAAGTATCTTTTTTGTAACAGTCAGTACCTTGAAATATTTTTTTAAGATTCTAAAATAATTTTTCAAGATCATAAAGTATGTTTTCAGTATCACTCATATCTTGAAGTATTTTTTTTTAGTAACAGTCAGTGCCTAGAAATATTTTTTTAAAAAAAAAACTGCTCAGTTTTTGGCTTATAATGGCGTCGTGCTGTGCAGTGGACAGTCCTTGTCAATGACCAAAGCTGCTTCCCAAAAAAACATACTTCTTCCAATCCTTATTAGTTAACATAAGAGCTATTTACCATTAGATTAAAAAAATTAGTTAAGTTTGTTAATATGAAAAATATTTTCTAAAACATTCTAACAAATAATCATCTTCCTTAATTTTTTCATCTCTTTTTCTCCTTGATTATTGTTGAGGGGCATCAATAGTAGTAATTTATGATAAGGTTGGCCAATATTAAAAATATTTTTTATATTTATAATAAATATTAACTCCCTAAATAGGGTGTTATATTAAGGATAGAAGGAAGTGGGCAGTAAAACATTTGAAGCAACCCAAGTGCACTTGGCTTCTCAAAATACAATCATAAAATATGCAAGAGTGTGCCTTATAAATTCAAATAAACTCTAAAATGCTCATAAAATTTGGCTTTTTGGATTAATTTTGTTTGAAGTGATTTTACTATTAAAAAGAGTTTTGTTTTGACTCATGTAAAACCACTTTACAATTTGATTAAGTCTGAGCAAAAAAAAAAATTTGATTAAGAAAAAAAACCACTTTTCAAAAGCTAAAAGCGTTTTTAGCGATTAAAAGTGAAATTCTGCCCGTTAAAAACCCAACCCAAACGCAAGAGTTTCATCCATTTGCTTCTTCAGCTTCTGCTCGTGTCGATGGCTTCCCTCTTCCCCTGTCCTACTCTCTCTTCTAAAATTGACTTCGTGGTTTCTCCATTATCAGAAGCACGGACTCATTATCCTAAATTTAATGGCAGTAGTTCTTTGGCCGCTCAAAATTTCGGCACCTGCAGACTCTGTGCTTTCAGAAATTCTAATTCTCCAAGCTTTGTTCCTATGGCTTCCGCCAGCAGAGAGCCCATGGTTCCCCCTTACCGCGTTTTGATAACTGGTTCAAGCAAAGGTCAGATTCGGAACTAAATTTTGTTTTCTTCTCGGTTCTTGATAATGTTTGAGGTCACTCTTTGTTTATCATATATGGAAATGCCATATTTATGTTAAGAGTGAAACCTCAATGCTATTGTTTAACTCTCTCCAACAAATTGCGCTGTACAGTATGCTTTATTAGCTTTAGAAGTATTGAATCAGGAGAAAATGATTGCCTTTTAAGAATGAATGTGGTGCGGATAAATGTGATATGTTACCTTTTGAAGTTTAATAGAAGTGAGAGAGAAAATGCAAAAGTGATAATTGATACCTGAAAAGAAAAAAGATAGGAACTAAAGATAACGAACAATTTAATTGTCCAATTGAAGGGAAAAGAGATGTGAGGCATTAAATTGAAGGAAGAATAAAAATGGGAAGAAATGATAAACTATAATGCAACTGGGGATATAATTTAGTAAAACTAATTAGAAAGAAACGATAAAAAAGAATGTGATTGCAGAAGTAATTGTAGCTAAAACCACTTGCAAAAGAGTAAAGAAAACTTCAAGAGTACCCATTTGGTGCAATTTCTATGTGTATCACCTACTTTATAATTCTATTCTTGTATATCTTCAACTTTATAATTTTATTCTTCTCCTTCTTACTCGTTAACTTTCTTTTTTATATTTGTTGGACTAAACAAAAATGATACATTTCATCAAAAGTGTGGTAAAATTACCATGAAACAAGAGAAACCTAATAAATGACTATTTTCCAGTATGGTATGGTATATAATTGTTTCTTTTATTTTTTTGTTAATTTAGGATACAAATATTATTAATAAAAATATGACAATTTATTTTATTAACAAGAATAATGGATGATGAACATTGTGTAGATATAATCAACCAACATGGTGATTGAATTTCACAAACAGTTTTCATGTTAATTTATTTTGTGAATAAAACTAAGATGGCAAAGTAAAGATGACATTAGTAGCTGATAGTGCCAGAAATGTTGGGCAAGAAGCCCCGCTGTTGGTGAAGGAGGGTTGAAAGCTGCTACTGCCTACTAGCCTTAGGCTTCTCAATGATTTAAATTGAGATTACTGCTCTGTTCTGGGTCAATAGTATTTGCTTTGGCAACACAAAAATAATACCCTTCGATGAAAATCACATCAAAATTGCAAGGTTATAATCTACTGTGGTGCTGTAGTTCATATTGTGTGGCTAAAAAGCTGTAGATGAAGTATTTTATTTACTATGTACTATATTAAAATTTCTCTCCCTCCCCTTCCACCCCTGTTTCTGTCTATTTTTTATTTAAATATTATATCTGTTATTTGATTCAGGAATAGGTTATGCATTGGCAAAAGAGTTTCTAAGAGCTGGGGACTATGTCATAATTTGCTCAAGATCAAGTATGCACTATATTGTACTCTTTGATGCATCTGTGAGTTGTATGTTTACTCTATGATTTTGAATTTCAATGTTATTCAACCTTGTGTTCAGAAACTTGTGTCCGCTTTGAATTGTTTGAGTTGTTGATCACAGTGGATTCGTTAAGGTCACTTTTTCTTCAGAGACATTTTCATTTCTGATCCTTTCATCAGCAAAAGTCGAGGAACCTTTTTGGCATATTCTGTCTCTTCCTTGAAATGGGTTGCTGACGCAGTTGATGATTTTTGGATTTCATGTGTGTGTGTTTTGAAATCATGGCTATAATCACATATTCTTATCACCGTTGTTTTTTTTTCCTTTTGTAATTGACATATTTTTGTATACATAATATGGTGTTTATATTGAGAAATTTTCTTCCAAAAGAAAAGTATAATTTTTCCATATTGTTCCTTTTACTTCTTTGTATTATTAAGAGAGTAATCTAATTATTGCATGGAATTAGTTTTAAATTTTATTTTGAGTCAAATAATTATTTATGGCTTTTTGATAGTTAGAGCTTGTTGTATTGTGATATGACTTGAAAATTTAAATTTTTTCTTACTAATTATTATTGTCTATAATTTAATATTCTTATTTATCTAATTTTTTCATCTTTTTTTCTCAGTCTCTTGGTTTTTTATTTGCAGATGAAAAGGTAGAATCAGCTGTTCAGAGCTTGAGAGAAGAATTTGGGGAGCAGTATGTGTGGGTACCACCTCTTCGACTTTTTTGTCAGTGCTAACAAATCTGTGATAAATATATTATCATTCAAGTGTTTCTGATTATCACTATTTTGTTTCCTCCAGGGCACTAAGTGTGATGTGAGAGAGGCAGAGGATGTGAAGAATTTAGTTGCATTTGCCCAAGAAAAACTGAAATACATTGATATATGGGTATTCAATATCAGAACTATTTTTTTTCTATTTACATCTAGACATTGTGGCTGGAAAAAATTGATGCAACTAATTTTAATTGCTTTCAACCGTTGAAGTGATTGGAGTTGTCTCGGTAACAGCGAGTTTCTGTGCATAAAAATTGTTATTTATCAAGAAATAGGATTTTGAATGATGATGTTTTGGTTTACCTCGTTTTATTTAACTACAATAACCTTAGCTTAACAGTTTCTGCTTGGTGAATATTATTATTATTAGCATGATGGTTTTTTCTCTCCCTGAAATGGGAAAAATTATTAGTGCAATTATCTTTACAATTTTAAGAGATCTATGTCTACTTCCTTGGTATTAATAGAAGGCATTGAGGAAGGACAAAATAGGAAATTTGGAGTAACTGATATTGTCCATATGTGCATGATTAGGGAGAGAGAGAATGCAAGTGCCTCAGATGGGTTATGTCAAGCAAAAACACTAGTGTTTTAAGAACCAGACTGGACTGGTTGGTGATGGAGGAGGAATGGTCTGAGAGAGAATGAAAAGTGAGAGAGATTGAGAAGAGAAATAGGAGTTGTTCTAGGAAGAAGACGAAGAGGAGGAGGAGTTCGGTTAGAGAGGAGAGAAATTGGTGAGATGAAAAATACAGAGAAAAGCAATTGGCCAAATGCATGAGGGAAGATTTGGAATGATGGGATTTGAAAAGCAAAATAAAACTAAGCCTACTTTTTGACCAAAAAAAAAAAAAATTTATAAGCTTACATCCTCCCACAAGTAAACTCTGCCACGTCACTTCCCTTCCCTTCCCTTTCTTATCCCCAACTCGTCACTTCAAATATCTATACCATGTGTTTCTTTTAATGGTCTATTATGATTCATAGTTGATTTCTTTTTCTGCCTTTAATTCTGAATGTGTTTTGGTATATTGATTTTATCCTGTCTCAACCTATGTTGAGGATAATGCAGATAAATAATGCAGGATCAAATGCATATAGCTACAAGCCTCTTGCGGAGGCGTCTGATGAAGATCTTATGTGAGCTCTGATAGACCTTTCACTTTATCATCTGCCTTAAAATTGTTCATCTTTGAACATAATGATTCTGTTAATGCAGTGAGGTAGTTGCAACAAATACACTTGGTTTGATGATATGTTGTCGAGAGGTAAATATATTCTTATCTAAGTAGTACTATGGATAATCAAGTGACGTTTTATGCACAATGTTCTACTTTTTGTTTAGGCAATAAAGATGATGGCAAATCAGCCACGTGGAGGTCATATTTTCAATATTGATGGGGCAGGTTCAGATGGAAGACCAACTCCCAGGTGCTTTGAGTTTGCTCAAGTATTTGTTGTGTTGATTGGGAACAATATCCTCATCACTTGCTGAATTTCTCTGCTAATGTGTTCTGGGACTTGGCCAAATTAGTCATAATTGGTGATTTGTGGTCATCGAATCACCTACTCTACAAACTGTAAATATTTACTTCTGTAGTGGTCTCTTGGGCTGAAGCATTGTATTGCAATTTTATATGGTGAGCAGCAGCATCAATGCCTTTCCAACAAATCTGTTGTCAATTGCGATTTATATTCAATTAGGGCAGATTTATCTTTGTTAATTTGCTATTTGTTTCTATCACTATCAGAAAGCTTTTGCGGTAGAATATTTGGGTGAGGGCAATTGAGAGGTATCTTATTGATGATGAAACTCAATAGTCCTTTTTTTGTCCTAGGAACCACAATCTCACAAAACAGCTAATTGGCACATAGTTTCTATGTTTCTCAAAACGTAGTTTGGTGATCATTCTTTATATCTCCTCCTTTCCTTAGGTTTGCTGCCTATGGAGCTACAAAGCGGAGTGTGGTGCATCTAACAAAATCATTACAGGTGGATGTATAGTTATGCATGCATTATGAGTCATGCTCTTATGCCATCTGCTCTTCTATACACATCCAGTCCATCCATGATCTTGTGTTAGCTTCTTAATCCAGGGTAGCTATATTCTTAAAATAGATTGGTTTTATTTGTAATTTACTCAGGTTTCACATTTTCTTATGTACTTTTTAAACAAAAGTATATTCTTTCTGTCCCTGGCTTCTATACATTCTAATGACAAAAATTTGTATCACGATCATGACCTTGGTGATTTGTAAAGAATGTAAATGTTTCAATTCATATATTGGAATGAGAAGAAATCATCCCCTAAAAAATACGTTTTGAAATTATTTCTGTACTCCTTTAGTTCTTAGTTGTCTAAATGATAAATTTTGCTCACATGTTTACCTTTTGATCTTGGCGATAGTTTTGTTTTCTAAGATTCGTTCTTTCTGAAGTCTTCCTTTTTTCCTATAGGGCTGTCTCAGTAAGAACCATTATTTTATCACTGCCTTTGTATACGTAACAAAAATTTGCTAATGTTTTACAGGCAGAACTACAGATGCAGGACGTTAAAAATGTGATGGTGCATAATCTTTCGGTATGTTCTTCCTTTTTTTGGATAAGTTCTATATGTCACTCTGTAGCAAATAAACCTGATCAGTCTCTTATTGATTGGTGTAGTTTTATGATAATACATGAAATTTTATTATATTTGTGGGTGGGACAACTGGGGAGGGTAGGAAGAGAAACGATCATGGGGCTGGATATTGGCAGTTGTGTCATTGTTTCAAGTAAATATACCTTCTGTGTTACTATAGTTTATTATGAATAAGATAGATTTAATAGTCTTACATGCACACTGACGTACTTATTGAACCAGAATTGAGATAGATTAGAAGAGACACAAGAAAGGGGACTAGAAGAGATAGGGAAGAGAGCTAACTAGGCTCTCACAATCTATTCTGCATGGTCATGTCAAACATGGCCCTCCCCAAATACTAATATGCTGTTAGTAGAATAATTAATATAATTATCCTACTAATTATACATTTATTCACTTAAGTCCCTAGAGAAGCTTTACAATTGAGTCCCTAGGTATACAATTATAGTTTCTATAACAATGCCCCTTGAAATAACCCTTGACCTCAAGGGTTTGGCAATGGAAATTCCGGAAATTGGTGTTTCAAATTAAATAAGGAAACCCAAGTCGCTTCATCCTTCTCTTTTTCCTACCAACACGTTGAGACAATATTTGCTGAGGATAAAGAGAATTCGGAACAGCTGGCCAATCAATGGGTGGGTGTCTCTGCTTGACACTTGGATCCGGGCATAACTTCAACAAAGACACGTGGAGGGTAGAATGAATCCTTGTCTCTGGAGGCAACTCTAACCTATAAGCCACTGGTCCAATTTTCTGCAACACCTTGTATGGACCAAAGAAGTGAGGAGCTTGTTTTTGGTTGCTTCTAGTGGCTGCCAAAACCTGATGGTAGGGCTGCAACTTCAAAAACAATTATAGTTTCTATAACACACACACAAGGATTAACGAGTCATACTCCACCATTATTGTTCATTGATTACAATGAACTCTTCACATTCTACAACCTCGTTTGTAGTGGTTGCATTGGACATTATCAAGAGCAGTAAGACTAGTATCAGTTATAAGTTTATTATTATTATTATATTAGGTTGAGATGTTTCCTTTAATTATGTATATCCTAGGATTAGATTGGATCCTAGGGTTAGCCTATTAGCTTATGTTTTTGCTTATATATACCTCTTGTGTCCATGATTTATTCAAGGATTAATGATAAAAAAGAGGTACTCTTTTCCTTCTGCCCTCAACTGACATTGATGGAACTCAACTCTAATATGTATTTATATGTATTAAGATGAGATAAATCTCAATCCAATGCAAGTCTTTAAGCTTAAACTCAATGGGATTACAGCTAGACGGTGACAACTGCTCAACTGATGTCCGTTGTGCCGGACCTAGTTTTGCTTAGCAAGGAGAGCTAAGCAAATCTGGGCTGTCCAAATTTGATCTGGATGGTCTAGACGAGTTTTTTTAAATGATAATTTTTAAATAAAAAATCATTTTTTGAACGTATAATAGTTAAGAAATTATCTTTATTTTAGATTATATACCATTAAAATAATTTTTTTAAAAAAATATAGACTTTTAAACAATCATATCTGAACTGTCCAAATCAGATCTGATGGCATAGATCTGCTTAGCTCTCCCTGCTAAGCAAATTTGCTTAGCTGAGAAACCAATTCCCTGTTGCACCACACCACCATGTCATCACCTTGCTGCCACTTCTCGGGCCCTTGATTGTCATTTCTCCTCAGCTTTAATCTTCTAATTTCTCTAGAATATTCTACAATCAAGATAGCAAAATATCTTTCCTCCATATAAATTAATTTATTTAAGAGAAATTATAAAATTATGACCATCAGGCCCTTTTTAGCATTAATTTTATATAATTAATTACTTTTAATACATTTCAGCCACAATTACTGCAAATATGCTGATGGGCCCAACGATCAATCAGCTCAGGTATACAAGAGAAGAGTGGTCCTTGGTACTAGGCCCATATGATATTACGGCCCCTTAGGTCCAAGTGATGGTCTGAGTAGTTATCTAGGGTTGTGTGCCCTATTAAGGCTAACAATGAGTGGTTAGCTATTTTGCAATAGAGCCTCTGACCTCTCAAACGTCAGAGAGGTTCCCTTTGCTTATTACTCTTGTATAACTGCATTTTGTCACTGTAGCTAGGATTTGTTAGTCAATTTTCCCTTTTATCCTCTTCCATTTCCTACTGAAAAGGCTGTACTGACTAATCTTGGTTACTCGGCAATAATACAAATACTCAATTCCATCTTATTTCTCCGGTTCCCATCATATGCCTAATAATTATCATAGAATCCCTAAACCAGATATAAAAATGTATAATAAATAGGGATGCATCATAGGACAAGACTTCAATCCGATTATGAGACCATTAGGTTCGTTCCCCTTAATTATTGGAATGACCAAAGCAGACCACAGCAAATAGTTTTTGTCCAGTGTGACAAACAGAAAATGAATTTCCCTTATTTTGGCTGGACCAATGAGGCACAATTCGCTTTTTGGGTGGTGCCTGGTGAATATGTAAAGGAAGTAGTTATGGCATCTGTCTTCAGATTGCTATCAAGTTTGGAGAGTGTTAGTAATGAAGGCCGGGGATAACTTCTTTACTCAGGCCTCTTCTATATAAAATGGTGGTTATAGTGTATCCGGTACAGGAGTGCCAAAGGGGTATAGCTGTATGGCAAATGTTGCGTGATAGCTAATATTTCCTGATATCTACACACGAACACTCACAGCATGATACATTACTTGATACACACATGGATCACACACAACATTACACGGGATTATCCTATCATCTTAAGAGTTGTGCCTTAGTGGTGAAGAAACTTGTACATATCTTCAATCACTAATCCTTGACCTGTCAGAACTCAGACTTAAGTACACCGCTGAAGCATTCTGTACATTGTAATAAAAAATTTGGAAGAGCACATTAAAATTAAATTTAGGGAAAATTGCACTCAGGTCCCAAGGAAGGAAAAAAATTACAAAAAAGTCCCTTGAAATCACAAAATTACAGAAAAGTCCCAAGGGAATTTTTGTTGTAAATACATACATTTCCTGTTGTAAATACATATATTTCCTGTTGTAAATGGTTTGGGACTTTTTTGATATTATTTGAACGGAATTTAAAAAATGTTGTTGTAAATACATACATTTTCTGTTGTAAATACATATATTTCCTGTTGTAAATGGTCAGGTGGTTAAATATTGTTGTAAATACATACATTTCCTGTTGTAAATGGTTTGAGACTTTTTTAATTCCGTACAAATAATATCAAAAAAGTCTCAAACCATTTACAATAGGAAATGTATATATTTACAACAACATTTAAACACCTGACTATTTACAACAGGGAATGTATGTATTTACAACAGAAAATGTATGTATTTACAACAACATTTAAAACCTGGATTTTAATTCCGTACAAATAATATAAAAAAGTCTCAAACCATTTACAACAGGAAATGTATGTATTTACAACAGGAAATGTATGTATTTACAACAAAAATTTCCTTGGGACTTCTGGGTAATTTTGTGATTTCAATGGATTTTTTTGTAATTTTTTTCCTTCCTTGGGACCTGAACGTAATTTTCCCTTAAATTTATGATGATACGTGGGATTGATGATAGGGGAAAATGGTACAACTTATTGTTGGAAATCGAATTTAATTAAATCTAATTAGTTAGCTGATTAGGCGCTTATCTTAATTTAAGTTGTTAGAGAGATTTTAGGGATTAAGTTAGATTTTATCTTTTGAATTTAAATTAGATCTCCCGATTGGAATCCCAAAATAGTTGGAGCTATCTAGGTTACTGTTCAGTCGCTGATTGCTGCTGTTTAGTCGCTGAGTCTTGGCTGTATATAATTCTCATTAGTGAATGAATAAAGATATCGCTGTTCGGACGCATCAGAGTCAGCGTCAGCCTTCACTTATCTTGCATTTCTACTTTCATGTTTTCCTGGTATACACCTCACTATTAGTTGTATAATGTTATTAAATGCATGAAAAAGCTTATACATTTATTTTTTTGGAAGATAAAGCTTATTACATTCATGATGAAATGTGAAACTAATGATGGAGGAAAATGGTATGCCTTATATTGCATTTTACTTTCATGTTTTCCTTCTATATGTACCTGATTACTTGTATTTCCTCCTCGCTTCTTGTTTCGTCTTAAATATGAACCTGTTGGAAAATTGACATTTTATGATGTTTACCATTTAAATTTGTAGTCATGACTTATTTTTCATCGTCTTTTCTCTTTCTTTTTGGCTTTTGCAGCCAGGGATGGTAACCACTGATCTTCTCATGTCTGGTGCTACAACTAAACAGGTAAAGGAATTCATGTTACTTTCCACAAAAGAGGTAAAAAGAAACTCATGTCTTCTCAAGAGTTTCTTGTGTACTTTGGACTGAATTACTTTGGTTTCTGCAGGCGAAGTTTTTCATTAATGTATTGGCTGAACCAGCTGAAGTGGTAAGTTTTGCTGACATTGGTGAAAGATAAGATTTCTCCATGGTCATTGGTTTGGTCGTTCTTGATTCATGAATTCCAGTACTTACTAATAACTCAATGTGTAATGAACTAAACCAAAAAGAGAAATAGAAATTTCTATGAAATTAACATAATGACCAAAAAATCACTGAAGATATATATATTCTAGGCGTGGAAAAAAAATTCGTCCTATCATCATTTAATATATGTTATCCTATCATGTTTATGTATATAATTATCTGATACATTATATTGTTTTAATCATGTAGAATTCTAGCTCTGTATTTATCTTTAGTCCCATGTTAAATGATGATTTGCAGGTTGCTGAATCTCTGGTTCCAAACATTAGATCTACCATTGCCAATGGATCAATGAAGCCAACCTATATTAAATTCCTCACTGGGGTTAAAGCGTATTCTCAGATATTTTCAGTTAAGAACAATCCTATTCTTTGACATGCTCCATTTTTCACTTGCATGGTTCACTATTTAGTGTATTGATCTACAAGAGGTTGTTGTTTGACAAATTCTTTTTTCCAATACGGTTTATTTTTCTAGTCATTATATGTGTTATGAAAATCTCAAAGTAAATATATTTAAAACGAGTTTAATCTTCTCAGAGATGAAGCTCTCATTGAAAGCTAGTCTTTGTGATTGCCTCAAAAATATGAGATGATCATGATTGAGTACTGTCACCTCAGATCTCTCCTCCTTACTTGAGGTTTGTTTGAAAACACATTTGAAACATAGTAAAATCTACGTTTCAGCAAAAGCAACCCTTCTTTTGCACAAACGTGTTTTTGACCATGCTGGATGTGTTTCCAAACGCACTATTGATCCCCTTAATAATCATTTGGATCCTTTTCGTTAATAGGATCTTTCTTTTGAGCAAAAAAAAAAAAGGATCTTTCTTTGAGTTCTAAGTCAGATTATTGATTTTGGATGGTTTAGATTTCAAGGTTTTCCCCTTTCTTTTTCAAATAAAGAAAAATACAAAATCAAATTTCTTATAACTGCAAGTTAAAAAAATAGATTAAAAAGATTACTTAGAAAATCTCTATGTTTAAGTTGTTTTTAGTCTCACTTGAAACTCAGTGGTTAATTTCTGGATAGAAAGGATCAAAATGTGTGATACAAACTTTCTACGAGTATCTTTTCTTTTTTTCTTTTTTTGCCAGCAATATACAAACTTGTTGCAGTTTTATCTTGTTCAGAGCTTTATTTCTTTTTTCCAATATCTAAAAAGCTTCTCTTTTGTTTCCATACAGCGATTTGCATTTGGGGCAAGAAGGAACCGATACATCCTTGAAGATTGATTTGCGCAATAGCAGGTTTCTTGTTCATCTGTATTTAGTTCTACATTCATGAAAACTTTAAGCCTAATCTGGTTTGTCTTTCTTGGCTGGATGTGAAATTTACCAAGTTGAGGAAGAGATGGATAATAAAGAGTTTCCCCTTTCTCTCCTCTTTGTTTGTGTGTGTGTGAGAGAGTACTGGCTGCATGGTCTTGTGATTTATCTATTGTCCATTTTTGCTGCTGTGGTACAGAGACAATTTCACCATATAAAATTGGGAGAATTTGATTTGATCTAATGTCTTCAATCCTAAGAAAATTAGGTAAAAAAGTTATTATATCTATTATCTATTATCTAATGACTAAAGTTACAACTAACTTTAGGCTAAAGTATTCTTTATGTTCTTTAAGTTTACATCAGGTATAGTTTTAATTCTTTAAATTTATAAAATGTATTTTTAGTCCATAAAACTTGACACTATTAGTGTTATTAATGGAAAATGTTGACTAAACAAAGCTAATTAGCGACTATGTAGAATCAAAGTTAAATTTTAATTTTTAATTTTAAAAAGAGAAATATTTAACATCTCTCAAAATGACACCTCATCTATATTTTGACTAATTAAAAAAAAAAGATTCGAATTGATGAGCCAACTAGATTAAAATCAGGGTTAGTATTATCTTTGGTTCTTGTAATTTACAATCATTTTAGTTTTGGTTTCTAAAGTTTCAAAACATATGGTTTTGATCTTCAAGTGCACTCCATTTCGATCTATTAGTCTCTATAATTTGAAAAAGAGTAAATTTTTTTTTTTTTACTAGTATGACCTATAAAATACAAGCACGTTATTGGACCAGTAAAGCATTTTGAGAGGACCAATAATTGAACGCTTAAACAAGACAAGGGAAACTCAACGACAATCTAAAGTTAAGAACCAGATTTGAAGTATATGGAAGAAGCTGGTTGCGAAGTCCATGCCACAACAGTAAGTGGAGACGATGACTTTCTGATCGGTGTCTAATGTCTATGACCCAGAACAAATACATTCCACTCCCTCTACTTTCATTAGTGCTGCATATTGTGATGTACACACCACTACCTCTGCTCTGTGTTTTTTTTTTTAACCCTCGAAATTTATCTATTTTCTCAGCTTTATCTCTATTTTTCGCCATAAAAACAGAGGTGAATAGAGCATTGTGTCCAAAAGTCTAGCAAATAATGAAGTGTGTGTGAGTGACTTGAAGTGTGTAAAATGAATCAGAGATTGATAGGTGAAACAAATATGAGGTTAATGAGAGAAAAGGAGGAGGAAGAAGACGACGACTCCTCCATGAACCTTTGTCCAGCCCAACTTTTGCACAGCAAGGAGCTCTTCCCATTTAAGGGAACTAAATTATTTGCCGGCTTACCAAAGAATGATTTCTGAATATCTTGGATGTATAAATAAACAAGGTTCTGAAAGTTCGGATGAGTCACTGAGCCGGTCAGAGTACAAATTAGAGTTAAACCAGAGCTAATTCAGAGTGGAATCCGTGAGAAATTGAAGATTTGATGGTAATTAATATTGAAATTCTAAAGAAAATTTTAAAAAGTTTATTTAACCCCCCCTGGGGAATTTAGTTGATGTTCGGATTGGACCAGTCTTCGGTCCGGGTTTCAGAACATTGTAAATAACCATAACTTTTTTTTTTTTTTTAAATTTCCGAAAAGAATCTGTGCATCTCAAAACTAATTGTAGTCTTTCAACAGAAAATTTTAGAAAAAGGACAATCAAGAATAAATTTATAATATTTGTTACGAGGGGAGAAAGAATTAAACAGATAATCATAGCAAATTAGAAATCGGCCTACCTAAGGGTCTAATACACCTGGAGATTCTTTTTTGTTTTATAGCTTATAAGAAGGTTGTAATTCAAAAACTCATCAGTGCATCTCATATATATAGACCCAAACTTACTTCTAATGGCATATTTGCCAGGCCCAACAGCACAATCCGCTAGAGCTTGCCAATTTGATGTCCAGTTTGAGTGGGCTTTCCCGCAAGAGTCCATGGAGTCGAGGGTCAAGTTCTTGGGTAGTAGAGTGTAAGCTTGAATTGAGCTCGGGAGTACTGGTCCTCTTGGTTGTATTTTATGTTTTAATGTTTTCTTTGTCATATTACCTAGTCGGCAAAAAAAAGTATCCAGTCCTCTTGCCCAATCAGCCACTCACATAAACAACTTTAATGACGTTAATGCCACATCATCAAAACTAACACGCTTAATATTCTTTTCAAACTACAGGGACTAACGGTTTGAAACGAAGTAAACTTGAGAGACTAACTAGAATTGAGCTCGGAGTACTGGTCCTCTTGGTTGTATTTTATGTTTTAATGTTTTCTTTGTCATATTACCTAGTCGGCAAAAAAAAGTATCCAGTCCTCTTGCCCAATCAGCCACTCACATAAACAACTTTAATGACGTTAATGCCACATCATCAAAACTAACACGCTTAATATTCTTTTCAAACTACAGGGACTAACGGTTTGAAACGAAGTAAACTTGAGAGACTAACTAGAATTGAGCTCGGAGTACTGGTCCTCTTGGTTGTATTTTATGTTTTAATGTTTTCTTTGTCATTGTTATGGACTCATATGAGGCCCAATTGCTGAGTGGTCCAACAAGGGCAATGGAAGAAGATCTTAATCAGCCAATAATCAAAGCTATAATCAAGGAATCCCCTAATTAGTGAATTTGCATGTGCAGTGGCTAATACATGGACCAGGAGGCGCACAAGGCCCATGAGTCCAAACCCTAAAGGTAATCTCTATTATGGCCCAAGAGTCCAAACCCTAAAGGTAATCTCTATAAATAGAAGGTTGACCTAAAAGATACACATTTTCTATTCATCCTATTTTACTATTCAGCCTCACGTGCACACACCCCACTGTGCAAAGTGAACCATTGCTCTCTTTGGTATCTACCTTATAGATATCTTGGGGAATCCTTTTGATCCAACATAAACATATTAGTCCATTGAAGTTAGACATCTGTGTTCTACATCATAATAGTCATATTGTGCCAACGAGGACATTGGCGTGCTTGAGCTGTTACAGTTGGTATTAGAGCCAAGCTCGGCGTGCTAGGTGTACAAATAGCAAATACTATTACCTTCAGGTGTACTGATACCACCATTAGGTATACTGATATCACTGATACCACTTTCAGGTATACTGATACCGTCGTGACTTCTGCTTCTCCTTCTACTTTCCTCATTACTATTAGAGTTGGCGACCAATGCTTTCAATCCTCTCTTTGAAGGAGAAGTGAAGAATGAGTTCATGGCTGTCTTGCGGCATCCTACTTCTTTAGCTTTCCAGAAAACAAACAAAAAAACAATTTCTCTCTGCAACAAGAGTTTCCACAGAGATTCTTCAAATTAATATAAAGAGAGCAAAACCTTGAATGAATTCTATGAATCAAACGGTGATTATGTCCAGATTTCAGAAGACTGAAAAAACATATAGAAAACTCTAATCTAGTTTGTGTGAAAACTTCGAATATTTCCCAGAGAGAGAGAGAGAGGAAAATGATTAACATAAACTGGATGATTTTAATGAAACATTCAGGGCTAAAAATCTAGGAGAGGAAACAGCTTTGCGATTTTGATGATCTAGACAAAAAAAAAATCGTAAGGAAACACAGATTGTTGGCAGAAAAAGGAAGCATAATTTACATGAACAAGAGATCGAAGAGCATGAGGATTACTTGAGTTGAAGAACAAAGGAATTTAAAAAGCATGATGGATCCGAGACTGGAAAGAATCGATATCAAAGTCAGGTTTGAGATGTTACAATTGATATGAGAGCCAGGTTCGAGATGTTATAATTGGTATTAGAACCTAGTTCGAGTCTTGTGGGATTTCTCTTAGCATGGTATCGGAGTCAGGTTTGGGATGTTACAATTGATCAATTGGTATCAGTTACAATTAGTATCAGAACCAGGTTCGGGATGTGGTATCAAAGTTAGGTTCGACATGTTACATATTTCATCCCCGGAAGCGTGAGAAAGGTCATTCTAGCGTGGATGCTAGTATAAACTCATAAGTCATATGATCAAAGCAACCTGAAGAATGAATTCTATTTGTTAATTCCATACCTCAAGTTGTTTATGCTGAGTATTAATTATTTCAGCATGGTTGAAAGAATAATTATTCTCATTCTAAGGGAGGTAAAGTTTTCCACCACAAATGTAGAATTTTTGAAAAATCTTTGGACGTCAAACTGCTTCCCTGGTTAAGATATTAAGATATAATGAGATAGCTTCTATAAACTCTGCTTTGATAGGCTACCAATAGGGAAAATTTCATTTAAATACCAAATGAATTTGCAAAACCCCCAGAAGTCTTCCGAATTTGTAAAAAGACTGAGAGATACTAAGGACCTATGAGGGATATACAAATTCGCGTGAAATTACTCTTTTGCCCTTAGTTTTAAAAAAATCAAAAAAATAAAATACCCCTCTCCGGCCGCCGGAGGGCCACCGCCGCCGGCCGACCACCGGCCACCGGTGGGGGGGTTTAGTGGGGGTTTAAACAAAATTAAATTTTTGAAAGTGAGGAGGTGGGGTTTGAACCCCCCACCTCTCAAAGAGGAGTTGGGCACTTGGCTCCTTTGATATATATATACAATAATAAATATATTAATGCATGAAGTTCTTGTGTCTATTTCCTGGGCAACAATGCATTATTACAAGTAGAGTATCGAGAATTACCATTAGAGCATCGTGATTTACCATTGGAGCATCGTGATTTACCACTTTTTGGTTTTCATTGTTGCCCAGGAAATAAACTCAGTGGTAAATCACGATGCTCCAATGGTAAATCACGATGCTCTAATGGTAATTCTCGATGCTCTACTTGTAATAATGCATGAAGTTCTTGTGTTTATTTGTTGGGCAACAATGAAAAAACCAAAAAACTCAGTGGTAACTCACGATGCTCCAATGGTAAATCACGATGCTCTAATGGTAATTCTCGATGCTCTACTTGTAATAATGCATGAAGTTCTTGTGTTTATTTGTTGGGCAACAATGAAAAAACCAAAAAACTCAGTGGTAAATCACGATGCTCCAGTGGTAAATCACGATACTCTAATGGTAATTCTCGATGTTCTACTTGTATTATGCATTGTTGCCCAGGAAATAGACACAAGAACTTCATGCATTAATATATTTATTATTGTATATATATATTAAAGGAGCTAAGTAGCCCAACTGGTTGGGCACTTGGCTCCTCTTTGAGAGGTGGGGGGTTCGAACCCCACCTCCTCACTTTCAAAAATTTAATTTTGTTTAAACCCCTACTAAAAAAAAACCCCCCACCCCAAAAAAACCCAGGTGGTGGTCGTGGCAATGGAGAGGGGTATTTTATTTTTTGATTTTTTTTAAAATTAAGGGCAAAAGAGTAATTTCACGCGAATTTGCATATCCCTCATAGGTCATTGGTACCTCTCAGTCTTTTTACAAATTCGAAAGACTTCTGGGGGTTTTGCAAATTCATTTGGTATTTAAATGGAATTTTCCCCTACCAATATCACCTTTCAATATTTTCTTCAAGAAAAGAAGAAGCTGTAATATCGCAATATATAAAAATGAGTAATTAAATAGTATTGGAAGGGTTAGAAACAAGGACAACAATACTCAATACTCGATAAACATAGCACCAATTATCATAATTATGAGAATAGGTACAAATACTTATAATTGGGAAAATTATCAAAACCCAATAAAAAAAAAAGGTTAGAGAGATTTGATTAAATATTAGGTAAAATGGCAAAGAGTAATGAATAAATTATTTTGCAAAATTAAAATAGAAGTTAATTTTTAGTAATATATATAAACAGGGATGGTGAAGTGAGTCAAGTGATTTGTTTGTATCCCAAGACTAAACTCAGACCCGTGAACTCTGGTCGCACTCACTTGTGCAGTGCTTTGTCCATTCCCAGAAAGCCTTTCCACTCACGAGAGGGCCGTGCCCATCAACCATCATGCATGCGCAACACAACAAAAACTCAGCAGGAAAATATTAGTCCGCTCATAATTATAAGACCTAATTGACTTTTTTTAGAGAGAGTGAGAAAGCTAATTAAATTACTTTAGGGTATTTTTTTTTTATTTTTTTCTTCTTCAAACTAATTAGTTTAACTAATAAACTAATATATAATCTAAGGATATACAACATATGAAATGATTAAGTAAATTATTTAGCTTCATTAATCTCTCCAAAAAAAGTCAACTAAGTCTTATGATTAGAACCGGAGGTAGTACTACCTTTTTTTATTTTTTTTTTAAATATGAACATTCACAATTTTATGAATTGAAATATTGTGAAAATTAAAATTATTTTTTAGGAACATTAAAATATGTGATTGCGCCTATCGATTTTCTTCATATTTCAACGATTTTAGTATTTATAGAGAATTAGAGATCATAACAAGTTTAGTTTTAAGAAATGACGAGTAATTATTTGTTCTTCTTCTTATAACTAGCTCATCTTTGGAAACAAATTTTGGTTTTTTTTTTTTTTTTTACAATTAATTTTGTTGATTTCATTTGTAGATTTCATTTTCTTTATAAAAATATATAATATAAATATTTATTTTCAGAAACATTAAATTTTAAGATTATTTTGATGTGTTATGTGAAGTTATAACTATACTTTTGAGCGTGGAGTCTCTGGAAATAATATTTTCAGATATAATAACATTTTTAGTGTCAATATAACCTGAGATATCCCTAAATTTTAATTATTTAAAAATATTTAAAAAATGCTCACAAGTTTAATAGTAGGATTATATATTATATTATAGCTTGTCAACATCTTAAAATTATGAGAATCTGGAAAGACAACGGGACAGGAAAATAATATTCTATTAATAATCATCCTTCACAATTTAAAAACACTTTTCAGGATCACCAAGTTATTAGCTTATATATATATATATAAACATATGACTATGTGTGGTTAAGGAACTTGATATGTAAATATAAAGAAATTGATGTAAGTATGATCTTAAGAAAAAAATCAACACAATTTATTATAAATAACTAACATAATTAATTTTTCTTTTAAATAAAAGTTGTGATTTGTTTCATTCTTTTTTTAGTGCATCAACGGCCATAGACTAATCTAGACCAAGACTAGGTTGGCCCCTTTCGGGAGGAAGCCTCTACCATCCACACATGCTGCATTCCCACGTCTCGAACTCAAGACCCGTGGTTAAATTAGAACAGTCCCTTACTAGTTGACCTAAACGTTTGGTAGTTTTGTTTCGTTCTTTAGTTGTACTACCACTCTGGTCCTATTTATAAGTCTCTTTTGACAAAAAAAATTGGTCCTATTTATAAGTCCATTTTGACCAAATAAATGAGATTGTGACAATTTTACCCATATTTTGTACCAATGAAAATAGAGAGAGAAGAAAAAGTTAAAAGGTACTCATTCATAAATAATGGTAAAGTTGAAAATTCATCTCATAATCATTGAACTACCTTCCTCTCCTTGGTATATGTGATTTAGTTAAAAAGGACTTATAAGTAGGAGCAGAATGGTATAGAGGAGTGAAAGAGTGGGGATGCGTAAAAAAAGAAAGAAAAGAAAACGGGCCGTAGCATTTTGGCCATAGAAAAGGGACTGCAGCTACTTCCGTTGTAAAAGACAAACGATATTGTCTTTATAAAAACACTTTTTTTATTTGTCTTGTTTTGTAACAGCACTTTATAAAAGTTCATGCTAATGGACAACTTATATTTATTCGATATGTCACAGGTTTGTGGAATCTCATATGCCTTGGGAATGCAACACTAAGCATCAATGATCTTACTCTACTATTATTTTTAAAGAAAAAAAAAATATTGTTATTTTGATTCCTATTCTAATATTGTATACTTTTTTTTTCTCAATTTTTAAATAAAGCAGGTTAATTTCTAAAATTAAATTCAATCTACCGTTTTTATTTTAAAATTTTGTTATCCTCCCTTTTAATTTATATATTTTTAAATATTTAATTTTAAAAGGAAGGTTCTTTTTTAGGTATCTACTTTATTGTTTTATGAAAACATAAAATTCATTAGAACTTTATATTAAAACCTAACATTATATTTATTTTCTTTATTATATTAAAGAATACAAATATATTATATCAAAACGAATGACAGTGGACTTTTTTGTTATGGCTTAGAAAAATATTCTTTTAAAATTCTTATAATCATTGTACATTAAGTACATGATTTAAGTATAAGAAGACCGCATGTGGCTGTTAAGAGAGGAAAGTAAACAAAATATAATATAAGTTGGTGTTACATAACACTCATCATAAAAAAATAATAAAATCTCATTTCTTGAGCTAAATAAATAAATAAAATCTCATGGCTAAAGTATACTGTTAGTCCTTTAAGTTTACATGAGGTATACTTTTGGTCCCTTAACTTTATAAAGTATAATTCTAACGCTGTTAATTTTGTTAACGGAAAATGCAAACTCAAGTGATAACGGTGTAAACTTAAGTGATAATTGTGTAATTAAATGTTATTAAACTTAAATTTAAAATATTGGTAAATTGAAGAATATATAAAATTTGTGTTATTAAATGTTATTAGTGATCACTCAAGTTCACTGTGTCAGTATTTTCCATTAATAACATTGACGGTGTTAGAATTTTAGGACTAAAAGTATACTTTATAAAGTTGAGGGGCCAAATATACTAAGATACTTTAGTCAAACCTCATTATAATAAGATACACAAGTTAACAAATTGTAATTGTGTTTGAGCAAAAAAAACAAATTGTAATTGTTAAGATATTAATTTATTAGGTTAATACAATATCTAGTCTCTCAAGTTTCAAATAATGGATTTTGATCCCTTGAGGGCTAAAATGATCCTGTTTTTATTAAATTTTAGGGACTAATGTTTAAATAGAAGAGTAAATACCCTTTTTGGTTCCTGATAAAAAACAAGGACTCCATTTTGGCCTCTTAAAAAAAAAAAAGGTCATTTTTAGTCCATAAAAAAGACGAATAAGAGTCGATTGGTTGACATTTTGATCCCTCATAAACTTCCAAAATATCATTTTTAGTTCCTAAAAAAGGACGAATAAAGGTCGATTTTTTTGTAAGGGGCCAAAATGGGGTTCGTGTTTTTTGTCAGGGACCAAAAAGAGTATTTACTCTAAATAGAATGAAACTTGAGGGATTAAAACTTATGGTTTAAAACTTAAGAGACCAAAATCAAAATGAAGAAAAATTTAAGTTCCTATGAAATATTAAAATGAGAATGAATTGTCAGTCTTTCATTAATTAGAGACATATATAGAGAGAGACACACACCCACACACACATGTATGTACGCAAGTGGGGGACACCGCGTGTGTAGTTTTATATACATTTATTTTTACTAATATTTTCTTTTTCAAACATAAGTATGTACTCCTTCTAGTCTACAATAAGTTACTTCTAGAAGGAATTTTTTATATATAAAATAAGTTACTTGGAAAGTAAGTAATTTTATCTATCAGTTTTACATTGAAATTAATGTTTAAATGTGTCTCATTATTTTTTTGATCTCCTTTAAAATCTTACTTTATGAGTAAAGTTGATTTTTTTTTAATCTAAGACGTATTTAACGAGTTAATTGCTATAGGTGTCTTTGGAAAAGATTAGCTTTGGATAACAGTTTAAAAAAAAGGGTGATAAAAGTAATTTTAGATAATAGATTCTGAAAAAAACAAACAAAAAAATTGCTAAGGTAAAACCATGATTTTCATAAGGTCCTAATGACTTTGTTGGTGTTTGTGTCTGAGATCTTCTAGCTCTCTGTTTAATGACACAACACAGTCATTTGGATCCTGCTAAAATACTTAGAACAACGGTGAGTAGGAAGCATCTCCTAAATCATGAGTGAAAACAAACCTTCTACCTCTAATCCTTCCTTTTCCCTAATCTCTCCCTTTATTATTAGATCTCTTTCTCCTTCTATGAAAAGAGCTCTGGCAAGTAAAATAGAAAACCTCATCGAGGTGATCCATCATCCTGATTCTCCCATTGGAAATACAGATCTTCCCTTTCTCAGTCTATACAGTGTCTACCACAGAAATAACACTTTCACAAGTTCTATCAGATCTCTGATCAGAACTGTTATGGATTCAAATAATGGGCCTACCAGAGGAAGGCCCAATAGAAGGACTCCTGGCGGGAAGCCTCCCGCAAGTCAGGCGCTCCGTCAGCCACCTCACAAGGTGCCGTGACTCCAGCAATTATGCAGGATGGAATGGCGCACGATCGAGTAATGAGAAGGAGGCACGATCACGATGGAAGGACTCAAGGTAAGCAAAACCCTAGGTGACCTCTATATATAGGAGGTTATCTCCCGGTATGTCCCGACGCCGAACATTACATTCATACGATTCTGTTCCACCGTGCACACACATCACCCTCAGCGAAAGCCACCCCTGTGTAGCACAGTGATTTACCGGCGACCGCTGCTATCTCCCCCATAGATACCAGTGGACGCCACCTTTGATCCAATATCAATCATACCTAGCCCCAAAGGCTAGACACTTGTGTTCTACTACAGAACAAGAACCAAAAGACCTAATGGTAAAGAAGTTGTTCAGTCTACCAAACTAGAACAGTGCACTCTTCCTGCAACTCCTCAAGAACAATACTCTACCATTGAAATCTCATTTTTGCATTAGTAGTGTAGAAATACTAATTATGAGGTACCCATTCTTTAGGTTTCGTCATAATAATTACTTTTTCCATTTTAGTGGGTGTCAAGGTTGTTGTTTTTTTTTAAAACCATGATTTACCCATTTAAAAGTGTGTTTTTTCTCATTCAACCCAAATACACATTAATTTTAAATTTTGGTGATGTGGTTGAAAGCTAATTACATTGATCAGTACATAGGTGGACCTACGTTGAAGGTTGGAGGGCAAGTGCCCCCTTTTGAATTTGGAAAGCCTGTTTTTTTTTTAAAATAAAAAATAATAATACATGTTTAAATGATTACTCACCTTTAAATTAAATGTTTACCCTTAATACATCAAGACTACATTTCGTAATCGGATGAGGGATGAATGGTTGAATGTTTGTTTAGTGCCTTATATTGAAAGATATATTTGATAACATTGATAATAAGACAATTATGATAGAATTCCAAAAAAAATAAGGCTTAGAAGGATGACATTGTAATTATTTTTATCATAATATACTTTTGTTATTAAAATATATATACTTGAACTTATTGAGTGCCCACCCTTCATTGTAATTTATATAGTTGCATTTCTAATAGCACTTAACCTTACTTTTTTTAAATGATAGGTTTGTAAAATAATTGCATCTCTTATTACATCGTCAGTATTCACTTGATTTCATGAATATTTTTTGATTTTTTTTTTCTGCTTTATATTCTTTTATTTTTTAACACATTTAAAATTTCCTTTAAAAAAAAATTTTTGACCCCCAAATCCCCCACCAATTGTGTCACTTCAGTAATTTTCTGGATCCGCCCCTGAATCGGTATATACTCACTAATATGAAATAGCTTCTATATTACTCCCTCCAGTCCTAATTATAGAAGCAAATTTTGGAGTTGGTTTTGATCCTAATTATAAGAGCAAGTTTTAACTTTTGTCAATTTTTTTTTCCTATAATACCCCTATAAATACTTTTTCAATAATAATTAAAGACAATAATAATTTATTAATACACCTATATATTTTATGGAAAAAACACTTCTCATGTTGTAGGAGAAGTATATTCTCATGTCACACACACATGAAATGGTGGGACCCACATATATATATATATATAATGTGGGTCCCACCATTTCATTTGTGTGTAGGAATTTTTTCCTTCTCATGCAACATGATAAATTTAAACCCCATATTTTATAAAGTAAATAATGTTTGCAACTCATTAATGTCATATACACCTAAATTATACTTTTTTATATAAAATAATAATTGTAAAAGGTCTTGTTCAATATATAAATTATATTTATATACTCATAATTAATTTAGCTTTTATATAATAAATGATAGTTGACCGTTAATGGGTTGCTGAAGATTTAAAATTGAATCTTAAATAGTTTAAAAGGCCAAAAAAACAAAGAAGCTCACGTGGCATATTTAAACATTGATTTAATTTCATTTTATATAACTCTATTAATAGAGTATATAAAAATAAAATTTATCAATGCAATTTTTTTTATAAACAACGATGATTCAGGTCAAAAAAATAAACGGCGATAATTATAATATTATGATTTTTAAACTTTGTTCATAAATCAAAATTCAATTTTCCATATTTCAAGGAAAGATAGTTTATGTTATATGCGGATGATAATTTTAATATTTGTCTTAAAAAAATTATTGTTATTGGATAATAGTAAAGTCACACAAATTTTATCTTTCTCCAATTCTATGCTGACGCCATTTAAGAACCGTATACAGACATGCGCGGGCTACCAATTCAACAAGCGTCTCCTTAATGTCATTTTAAATTTTGGGTAAGGGTATTTTAGGAAAATACACATAATTAACTAATTTGACTTCTTTCCTTAATCCCTCTAAATTTTGGTAATTTACTCCTATAATTAGGATCGAATGGAGTACTAATTTTAAATTATAGTCCATTGTAAAATAGTCGTAGAGATATGACACTTACGAACCACATTACTTCTTACACTTTCCTCGGTCTATTAATTGAGAAATCATTGACGAAATCACAATTTGGCTTTACTTTAATGGCCTCTCTCCTCTGTAGGTACTGGCTATAAAGAAGCTGGGTTCCACGGCCGACAGTTAATTATTTTTTATTTTTTCAATTTTATTTTTTAAAATTGTTGTGTTAAGTGTCATGTGCATGGGTTCTGGTGAAGTTCAGATGTCAACAGGCACACACACGATCAGATTCACTCACAAGCTGGATGCCAGCAGCCCAAAAACACGTAGAATCACGGTGAAAAAGAGCAAGTTTCATTATTTTGTATTGAATGGCCTAGACTGTATCATCTTCTTCTTCACCTTATTCCCTCCCGTGAACCCTCTTTTTGTGGCTTACTATTCTTCTTCTATCCACTGGAACAGAACAATATGAAGCTAGCGATGGCGAAACAGGTTCGCCATTTTCATCATTTCTTCTTCGCCTTGCTCTTCTTTCTTGCCACCCGCCGTACACATCAGCTAGAACATTCTCAGTCTCATGCCCTTCTGAAATTCCAGAAGCTTCTGGGTTACCCATCAGCTCTAAGCAGCTTGAGAACCACGAAAGATTTCTGCAACATCGAGCCCACTAACTGCTTGACTATAGTCTGCTATGAGGACAACGTAACGCAGCTTCATGTTGTTGGTGACAATGGGGTTTCTCCTTTGCCTCAATATTTCTCTTCAGACTCTCTATTTGCCACTTTGGGTACTCTTTCGTTCTTGAAAGTTCTTTCTCTGGTTTCTATGGGTCTCTGGGGTCCTATTCCTGAAAGCATTTCTCAAATGTTTTCTCTGGAGATTCTCAACATTAGCACAAATCATTTCAGTGGAGCCATCCCAACCCAACTTTCTCTGTTGAAGAATCTGCAATCTTTGGTTCTTGATGATAACGATTTCACAGGTGAAATCCCCACGGGGGTAGGTTCGCTTCAAGGTTTAGCTGTGTTGAGTATGAGAAGAAATTTTCTTAGTGGGTCTGTTCCAACTTCTGTTATTCATCTTCAAACTCTGAGGATTCTGGATCTATCAAATAATCATTTACATGGTGAACTACCTGGCCTCGGTAATTTGAAAAATCTACAAGTTCTTAATCTGGAAGACAACACATTGGGGCCACATTTTCCTTCTCTACCCACCAAGTTAGTTTCACTAGTGCTTAGAAATAACAGCTTCCGGTTTGGCATACCTTCTAATTTAAGCTCTTACTACCAGCTTCAAAAGCTGGACCTTTCATTAAATGGATTTGTGGGCCCATTTCTACCATCTTTACTTTCTTTGCCTTCCATCAAATACCTTGATGTTTCGGCAAATAAATTTAGTGGGATGCTATTCAGTAATTATTCGTGCAATTCTGATATCCTTTTTGTGAATCTATCTTCAAATCTCTTAAAAGGGGAACTTCCCAGTTGTTTGAAACCAGGTAGCAAAGTGGTTGCTTTGTATGATAAAAATTGTTTTTCAAATGGTGATCAAGATCAGCACCCTCCCACCTTCTGTCAAACTGAGGCTCTGGCAGTGAATGTTATGCCCCATGAACATAATGAGAGAAAAAGAACAACTGGTAAAGCAGTTCTTGTGTCAAGTATGGGAGGAATTGTTGGAGGAGCCTTTGTTTTTGGAGTGGTTTTTTTGGTCGTTTTACGAGTAAACCAAAAAGGATCTGTGAAAGCACCTGAAGGGTCTACATTGGAGCAAGTTACTAGCAACAAGAATGATAAAGATGATGAAGTCAAAACACCTAGAACTGTACTGTCAGTAATGGAGAATATCATCGGCCGAGTCCCTAAGCCTAACAAGGAATCCGTTAAAACACTTGCAAGATCCATGGTGGCGCGTGTTGTTAAAAGGGTTCATCATAGACATGTGAGACCTGCAAGGTCCATAGTAGAGCATGCCTCATCAGTGAACACGGCAAAACTACTCACAGATGCAAGTAAATATTCACAAATACATTATGTTAACTTTCTTCGCAATTTCCAGCTCTTAGTGTTGTTTTTAATTTGAAGAAATTTCTGGATTTACACTTTACAGCTAAAATAGATTGGATCTATTTTCATGAGTAATATATGTGTGTGTGTGTGTGTGTATTCTACTCACAGCCAGTCAACAAGAAGAAATAACAATGAAATGAGGAAATAGGATAATGTAATTCAAAACCCACTTTCATGTTAGGTATGAATCAAACAAGATATTCTCATAAAGCATTGTTCGTTGGCAGGGTATATTTCACAAACAAAGAAGATGGGTGCCAGCCTTCCTGCTTATAGGACTTTTGCTTTGGATGAACTCAAGGAGGCTACAAACAATTTTGAGGCATCAAGTTTTATAAGCGAAAAAGTTGCACGTGGTCAGGTATGAATTTTTGGTCTTTATTCTGTCATTATCATATTAATGCTGGAGATGCTCCAGACAGAGGGAACGATTAGCAATTTACAAATAAGAGCATTTGATTGAAAGCTTGCTAAATACATGCTTAATGCCCAATTTGTGTCTTTGAATCTGGTGCATTTGAAATTCTAGCATGACTTATGCTTGAAAGTGATATTTGCTTGTATAGATATTTTGGGAATGTAACAAGGTTTGTATGGACTATCTTAGAGATTTGAAATATGGACAGTTTGATAACCATACATCATTTATCACCAGATGCAAAAACTTCAATTAAGCAATGATACAAATAATGAGATGCCAATACTTTCCTATTGAAAAATAACAGACATGCATAGCTTTGCATTGTTTAATTATGTCATTCTCACTGCTACTCATACACTGTCCTAACTGTCTATAGAAGCTATATTCCATATTAACCATATCACCGACAAAGTTTTGGTGTGTTCCAACTATGGTGTCAGATCTACAAAGGATTTCTCTCTGATGGGACTCAGATTGCTGTGAGAAGTTTGAAAATGAGGAAAAGGCATGGCCCTCAGACCTATATGCATCATATTGAATTGATTTCGAAGCTGAGGCATCCACACTTGGTCAGTGCTCTAGGACACTGCTTTGAATGCAACCACGATGATCCAAGTGTCAGCAGTATATATCTCATATTTGAGTTTGCACCATACAAAAGTCTAAGAGACCGCATATCTGGTATTAAAAACATTAAATAGTATCTTCCTACATGCTTTTTCCTGCATTTTGTAACACAATAATTTACTTATGAGAGTCAATGTATGTATGCATTTTGTCAAACTTCTAAACTTTACCTTTTAAAGAATTCAAAAAATTTCTCTTAATATTTATTTCAAACAGGGTCTTCTGGGGAAAAGCTTTCTTGGGCACAGAGAATAGCAGCTGCAATTGGAGTTGTTAAAGGCATTCAATTTTTGCACACTGGGATTGTGCCTGGACTGTATTCAAATTATCTGAAGATAACAGATATTCTGCTGGATAACAATCTCAATGTCAAAATATGCAGCTATAATCTTCATCTATTGGCTGAAAATAAGATAATGGTAACTGGAAAGAAGTCTTCTTTGTTGTTGTATGCTAAATCTTCTCTCATTTCTGATTAAGTATTTTCCTTTAAACTTTCAGGTAGGAAATGGAACTTTTTCCTCTGTAGTTAAAGGAAATGTTCAAGCAAGGTAAGAGAATCTCAGTTTCTGTTATTGCAATAGTAGAAAACTTCTTGAGTGTCAAAGCAATTGAACAGAGGATAACATTTTTTTCTTTTTTTGGGACAAAGGACGTTAGTAATTCAGATGTACTGGTATCCTTGATTAAATCTTTGTGCTTTTGTAAATATGCTTCTTTCTGGACAAGTTTCTTACAACCAATTAATTCTATTATATATAGCCTTATTATTGTTTGATATCGTGAAACATCTCATAATTCAATCCTATTGTTTTCTTTTACCACTTGTCTATCTGGTCTTAAAACAACTTGTTAGTTGCATTATTTAGCTGCTTTCTGGCCATTTGTCACCGGGAAATCCTCTACTTTGTAACCAATAACTTCTTGGGGAACAATTAAAAATTAATGGATTAAGGTCTAATTTTACCCCGGAAGTTTTTGCCTAGAAGCAGTGGCTATCTGGAAGTTTTTTGAGGAGTAATTTTACTTCTAAAGTGTTAAAATAAGAGCAATGTTACCCCCACTGTGAAAAGGTGTTAACTTTTGCACTCTGCCTTTTCTTCGCCAAGCTATTTGCCTACGCGTTTATGTACTGGATGCCATATTACTTAAGTTGGGTAGATGAAGAAGAGGAAGACAGAGCTGATGACGATGAAGAGAGAGGGAGGAAGTGATTTGGATAATTAGCTGGCTAAGGATGATGACGTGGATGTGCTGAGTGTACAATATTAATCAACCTAATGGTCAAAATGAACTTTCTAATGAGTGGGGTGACATTGCTCTTATTTTAAGACTTTTGGGGAAAAATTACTCCTAAAAAAACTTCCAGATACCCATCGCTCCTAGGCAAAAACTTCTAGGCAAAATTGGATCTTAACCCAAAATTAATTTATCTTATTCATATATGATAATGCTGAAATTTATTACCTACTTCCCAGAAGTTAAATGCCAGAATAAAATTCTTTTTCTCTGCTTTTTACAATTATTGAACAGAGACTTCAGTAAGCTGCATATCCATTTAAGGCAATGCTTCATTGTTTTCATGCTTTTGGCCATAGACAAAGATAATTTTATCAGTATAATTTAGCCCCATGTAAATTACATATAACAATTTGTTTTCTTTTTGCAATTAATTTAAGGTAGTTCAATTATTTCTTGTTGCAGGACAAAGGATGGTGATAAGAATGATGTCTACGATTTTGGTGTAATCTTACTTGAAATCATTCTAGGACGCACAATCCTGTTCCATAATGAAGTTGGAACACTAAAAGATCTTGTAAGTTTTAAGCTATAATAAGTTTCCCTCTTGTTATAAGAAGCATTGGGCAATCTATCATGATATTACCAAAGTTATATGTAAATCAGAAAGTATGGGCATGACATCAGCTTTGGTACACATCAAAAATTTGTGTCCCCGCATATAATTCAATGTATTGCACTTTGTTTAATGAATATGCTGTAAAGGGCCATGGGTCCACCCTTGGTGGATAAACCCAAGTCCATTTCAAGTAGGGCATAAATGGAAATAAAGGAGTGTATGGAGCAGATATGTGTAATATATCCCTCTATTAGAGAAGGGAGTTATATAACCAGCATTGGCTACCATCTTCTACTCTTCCCGTTCTTTTCCCCTCCACTACTCATCTTAGCCTTGAGATTGACATTTGAATGGTTTAAATTTAACGTGTTATAAAAATATTAATAAAATATCAAATTATTAAATAATAAATATATAAATTCAAAAACTGCTATAATTTAGTTATGATAATTTAAAACTTCAATAAAAATATTAAAAATGAATATTTTTATAAAACGTTAAATCTGAACCGCTCAAATTTCAATGTAAAAGTTGAGATGACTAGTGGAGGGGAAGAAAACGGTAAGAGCAGAGGACAATAGCCAAACCCCGCATAACCATGCGTTTGCTCATATAGATGGAGAGACAGTTAGTTTCCTAGTGCCTAAGGAAGAAAACTCCTAGAAATCTCTATCCCTCCTCTCTGGTTTTGATTCTCTTCCTCTAGATGCTGTTATTTGTTGTGTAAGATAATCTAAGTCCTATATGTCATTCGGATTCGTGTGGGCTACTTGGTTGCTTTGTCAGACTTCCCGGTACGCCCCGATTTCTTTCAGAATTTGCTGGACACAAATATAACCCATTTTCAGAGTTTCTATGCTTCATGGTTCAGTGGCAAAACTCCACCACCCTCTCACTCTTGAGTTTTTGCAAAGCCACCTGATGATCCCCTTGACGTAGAATTGATCAACATAAACCTTCCTAGTTGATCAGTTCAGCTTATCCCAACCAGTTTAATTAATGGTTGATTAGTTAAGTGATAGAACTTGCCCAGACAGACTACATAGTCTAGTTCCTCATTCAATATATAGGGTACCTTGATGTTATTTCCCAGTTGCATCCAATACCCTAATCTTATTTATGGTGTATCCAACCCTGACGTTATTTTCCTCGTGCATCCAGCACCCTAATCTTATTTATGGTGTATCCGACCCTGACGTTATTTTCCTCGTGCATCCAGCACCCCTGTTGTTATTGTAACATTACATCCAGCACCATAATCTTATTTATGGTTTTGGGTTTAGAGTCTGGATGTCACAATATCCTTCAATAGATTTGGTTGGTTTGGTCCATTTCTGAGTGTTTCATAGTATGAGACCTAACTCTGCTGATTAAACATGGAAAGGTAGTATCCATTTTTAACATTGTGGGATTGTTATATATGCAGTTACAGGTAAGCCTCGCAACTGATGAAATAGCTAGAAGGAGCATTGTTGATCCAGTAGTCCACAAGCAATGTTCAGATGAATCAATGAAGAGAGTAATGGAGTTATGTGTGAGATGTGTCTCAGAAGATCCTACTGAGAGGCCTTCTGTGGAAGATGCTCTCTGGAATCTGCAGTTTGCAGCACAGGTTCAGAATTCATGGGGAGGAGACTCCATTGATACGACTAGAGAATCACCTGCTTCACCTGCCTCACCTGCCCAATAAACAGTACAAGCTTCCTGGATTGCATGATCATATGTACATACTAGGATTGAGAAAGTGTTCATATATGGGATTGTAAAATTAGTGACTTGAAGTTATGGAATAAGGATATTACAGTGTTTATGGACAGGTTTTGGGATAAGTTTTTATGTTTAGAGTAGTCTAGATGGTGTTTATATGTGAGCTTCTTCTGTTTCTGTACCTAGTTTTTCACCCAAGCATCACAAGTTTGGGAGGCTTTGCACTAATATAAACACGCACACATGTGGCAAAAAAAAAAAAAATCTTCATTTTTCAAATTTTTTGTAATGATAATGTAATCGTTAATTTATTTAAATTTTTATATAGGTTTTTAACTTTTTTTTTCTTTTTTCTATTAGGGCGAAAAAATGGGGAAAAGCACCAAAGTAGCAACTTTTAACAAAAATTATGCCTAATTGGAGCAGTTCCAAAACATTTTTCCAAATTAAGGCAGTCAAAGACATCAGTTGGCTGGCGTCTCTGACGGCGTCAGCAGACTGACGCCTCTGACTGGTGGCGTCAGTTGACTGACGCCTCTGACGGCGTCAGTAGACTGACGCCTCTGACTGGTGGCGTCAGTTGACGCCACCAATTAGAGGTGTCAGTTGACTGACGCCTCTTACGGCGTCAGCAGACTGACGCCACCAATTAGAGGCGTCAGTCAACTGACGCTTGTTGCCTTAGTTTGGAAAAATGTTTTGGAACTACTCAAATTAAGTATAATTTTTGTTAAAAATTGCTACTTTGGTGCTTTTCCCCCAAAAAATGTATGCCGAGTTTCGCTCAATGACAGTTCAACTTCAATCCAACCCAACTTAATTATGGAAGCGATTTGTTTTTTTTTTTTGTTTTTTAAATTTGTAATATCTAAAACGATTCGGTTGATGGTTCAACCGGTTGGACTCTCCCATCCAATCTGACACTTCAATCATTGCTTGTAACTTTATTCTTATAATATTAAATTGCATTGTCTACAATATTCCTCATTTTTCGGAAACTTCATAGACACACTTTAGTGGCAATATATACACATACACACACATATCATCCAATTAATTTGATTTCGGTGCCAGACAAAAAGCCAAATAAAAAAGAAAGAAAGACAAAGGGCAATGAATAGCACTAAAAAAAATAGTACTAATACCCAATTGATGAGGATTGTTGAAAACTCTACTGGACTTTTTAACCAATCTACTATATTTGATATTCTTCAAAATCATACAAAAAGAAAAAGTCAATTTTAGTACTCTAATGCTCCTTCATGTTCTTTTTATAAGGACTGACTCTCAAAATTATGCGATTCAAAATGTCAATTAAAAGCAATAAAAGACCTAACTTTGGACTTTGGATAGGCTTCATATGGCACCGTTTTAAGTTCAATTTGCAAGAAAATTGCACCATGTTCCGATATCCATGCCCTTGGTGAATGTTAATAAAACATTCTTAAATGCTAATATTCCTACTATAGATTCGCACATAGTTGACGTTCCATGGTTAACACTTAACAGTTTTCATGAAATCGTGAAATAAAAAGAGGCAGAGTTAAAGGAACAAAATAGATCATGGTTATTTAAAACAACCGTTAAATATATGAGAAAATATTTAACGGTTTTATACTACCATTATGATATATAAGTTTGGTTTTTTTGAAAGAAAAATGTTATTGTTTATTTGACGGTTGTATGTGAAAAATCGTTAAATATATGCTATCAAAATATAATAGTTGTTTCTAAAACACCGTGAAATATAGGGCTTCAAAATCCCTTTCTAACCTATTCTTTGCGATTTCAAAATTATCACCATTTCTCTGCGCTCTCGGCGAACAACTTTGACCACTATTTTCATGACTTGTCAATACAGTCGCATACACTTGTCAATGGGAGTTGTTTTAAATTATACTAGAAAATGACAACTATTAACATCGATGAGCCTTATTAATGGCTACTTTTGGACTTATCATTATAGGCACATAAGCTTGTTAGGCACATAAACTTGTCAATGTATGATTTGACATTATAGAGTGACCATTGACAAACTCATTTATATTAACTATTGTCATTTTTCTAGTATAATTTAAAACAACTTCTATTAACAATTGAACGTGACTATGATAAGTCATAGAGTGACTATTGACAAGCCTATCTATGTTAACTAAAACAATTCTCATTAACAAGTGAATATGCCTAGGGTGGCGATTGACAAGTACCCTAAACCTAGTCATATAACTTAATATCATATAATATTAGTGAATATGCCTAGGGTGGCAATTGATAAGTACCCTAAACCTAGTCATATAACTTAATATCATATAATATTAGTGAATATGCCTAGGGTGGCGATTGACAAGTACCCTAAACCTAGTCATATAACTTAATATCATATAATATTCAAATATCAATTACTAAAGACAAGAAGGTAATACATCTCACAATCCTGGTCGATAATGAAAAGAATCAGTAATGATTTGCTTTGACTACAAGGTCATAAAATATGTTTTCTTTCCCATGAAAAAGGAAAACCAAACGAAACAAGTGGAATAATATCCCACTCCGATAAGACGAGTGACCATGGTTGCATGCATCTAATCAATTACTATTCCATCAATCCAATGATAATGTCAAACACTCATATAGGGTCAAAAACATACCATAAACATAGGAACTAAAGAGTCACGCGAACAAACTATCAAACCCTACCATGAATATATATAGGAAGAACAAGCCAAAAAAAAAGAAGATAGTGTTAATATTCAACTACGTACTCATCAAGGGAAACAAAGAAAAAATTAAAGCAAGAAAAAAGTAAGTCATCAGGAACCTTATTAGTAGCTAGCTAGGTGAGTAATTAATCACTACATACGAATAATATTAGTTTCTTGTAGAAGAAAGACCAACCCTGAGCTCCAAGTCAAGGCCATTATTGTCTTCACCAAATCCAGCAGCTTGAAGGTCACCAAGAACAATATTATCTTCTATGCGAGGCTTCTTGTTGAGTTTATTACCTCCATAACAATAATTCACAGGAAAGTTCAAATCAAAAGCACGACGACGGCCATTTGGTTTATCATCATCATCATTAGTACCAAAATTTCTGGGACTCACAGGAAAATCCGAACTTGCATTAGACTGATACATATTAAGCTGCAACTTCAGTTCAACACTATTCTCGTCCAAGGCATCAGTAGTTATATTTTTCTCTCCTTCTTGTTTTTCAGTGTGAATTTCTCCTTGGCCTTCGTCTCCTTCTTGTAAGATTGATTTTTCAATATCAGTGTGAGTTTTGGCTAGGGCTTTTGACGAGTCATCACCATCATCATCGGAATTTCTAGGGTTGGTGTCATCAGTGGTTTCCTCTCCATTATTTGGTGTTTTGCTGCACTTTTGTTCTTCAACTTCATCTCCTTCATGTAAGATCTCCCCTGTATGGGTGGGAGTTTCACCAATGCCTTTGGACGATGAATCCAGTATAAGGTCTTCGGAAAAGTCGCTCTTTATGAGCGCGTCATCTTGTTGTGAATCATGGGATTCCATGGCGCCAGTGGTGTGAGAGTGGAGGATTTTTTGGGTTTGACAAGGGAAATAATGTGATATAAAGGCAGAATCGTTAAAATTAAGAAAGGTTGCTTGGGGGTATATATAATTTGGTAAGTATATCTTTTATAATTAAATATAGGTGTATATTATATGATATAATTAGTTGGATTTATTAATATTTTATATCTATTTGATTATCTTTTATATAATTTTCTATCTTTTAATTATTATCGGATAAAATAATATTTTTATATAAAATCTACTCATATCCAATTTTTATTTTACAAGAGATATCATGTGACCTAGCAGAAAAGAAAACATCAAATTATAGGAATTAATTCAAATTATATATATATATATATATATATATATATATATATATATCGAAAAGGAAAGTTTTGGATGATGAAATTCTCAATTAGAATCGTGTAAATGAGATTTTGATAATACTTTCTATAATTAGTTTTGGTCGAAACTCGAAAGACACTAAGCCCGCGAGTTTTTATTATTATTAAAAAAGCATTTGTTTTTTTATTAATTTATATGTTTAGATGATAGTTAAAAAAAAAAAGAAGCAAAAATCATAAAAAAAAAAAATCAAAATGTTGTTTGTGTTTTTTAAGCTTCAATTTGAAACTTAAAAAAATAAGCAATAGAAAAAAAAAAACATTTTTTTTAAAAAGTTCATCCAAACGGGGGCGTTGCATGATTTGGATTCCTTTTACTTGCAATTTAAGTTTAGATGCAATTTCAATCATTCAAAGATTCTAATTTCTTGTAGTCCTAAAATTATAAGAATCAATTAACTTTATAACTCTCAATCAATTATTTATTTCGGCGAAATTCTATATCCATTATCTAAATTTCCTAAAATTGAATATTAGATAACTTGTTATATATTTTATATATAAGGTTGATTAAATATATTTTGAAAAATAGAACATTTCAAAACTTCGGCATAAAATACTTCGTTAATCTTATGCAACCTTTTTTTTATTATTATATCAGTAAGATTAATGATTTTTTTTTTTTTAAATAAAAGACAATTTATTCATCAAAATGATAAAACGAGATGCATATAAAACCACCAAATCGTAGGTCAAGAACAAATTGGGGATTCAAAGTTTAAAAACAGAAACACGTTATAACATTTAAACACTAACACAACAATATCTAAATCAGTTAGCTTTTGAGCTACTCCTCTTGTCCTTAATATAATATATATTTATCTGATTTGATTAGATTAAGGAAGTTGATTAATTTTGTTAATATGACATATATTTTCTAAAATACTCTAGTAATATTTCTTAATTCCCCCAATCACGCTCCTCCTTAATTATTGTTGAGAAAGCATAAATAGAGGTAAATTAGGATTAAGATTAACCTATCAAATATGTTTTATTCTTAATCGGACGGAATATTTAAAAAGGCTTCTTCACACCTTGTTGAGAAGACAAAGTGGCCGTACAAGCCACACATAAAGCATGTAATAACCATGATGGAGTGATGCTGGAGAAGTAATGATTGATGATTGAAAGGGAAAAGAGTTGTGGACTCATGGTATGCTTGATTTGGTGAAGAGTTAAGCAAAAGGAAAGAGAAAGAGTCCTACCAAAAAAAAAAAAACAGAGAAAGAGAAGAGAGAATAAACCAATCAAGGCCTGGTTTTTTCCCCCTCAAAGTCCTAAGGCTATTAGACATTTGCATGCTATGCGCAAAAGGTAAGCTAAAAACATTTAAGAAATGAATAAATATTATGCACACTTGAATGCTGTTATGTTGAGAAAGACAAAAGCATGATTTTTTTTTTTTTTTGATACTGAAATTTTGGAGAGAGGTTGGGTTCACCCACAATTCAAGGGAAGGACGCTTTGACTTTGCTCCCCAGGGCATACAGGACTGAGAGTACACATGACTTCACCTTAGCCTGCGTTTCCACAAGTTCACATCACCTAGAATGTCTCTCCCAGTGCCTTAACCAACTCCATGATCAAACCCATTCCTTTAGTGAGAGTGTCTGACCCCTTTGCCAGTTGAGCCCAAGGACGAGGGGTGACAAAAGCATGATTTAAGATCAAAAGGAGCATTTAAACTCAATTATTATGTTTATTGATGGCCCAATACAATTATATAAACATGGTGAAGTCTAGTGGAGCTATAATGTCTTTGGAGCCCAAATGTATTGCATAATGGACCATGGGAGCCTCAGAACACAATTCAACCATATTCAAGATCAATTCGGGCAGGTGGAAGCCTATTAAGATGTCTAGACAAGGTCTGGCTATTCCCATTTAATGTTCGCTGATGATTTACTTCTTTTTGGGGAAGCTACTGATAGGCAGGTGGTTTGCATGATGAAGTGTCTTAAGTGTTTCTGTTCTGCTTCAGAGGAGAAGATTAATTTTGCAAAATCTTTTGTCTTTTTCTCTCCTAAAGTGCCAGGTGGTACTAAACAGTGAATAGCTTCCAAATCTGGTATGAGAATTTCTACTGAAATAGGCAAGTATTTGGGCTTTCCTCTGTCTAGACGAAGGAAATCCACTGAAACTTTCTAATATTTAGTGGATAGAGTTCGCTCTAAACTTGCAACATGGAAGGAGAAATGTTTGTCAAGAGTCGGTAGAATTACTTTGGCTAAATCGGTGTTGAGTGCTATGCCTTTATACCCCATGCAGGCCGCAAAGATCCCGTCCTCAGTTTGCCAAGAAATTGAGAGAATTCAACGGAATTTCATTTGGGGTCACAGTGAGTCTGCACACGGATTTCATCCTATCGGTTGGGATCAGATGTTGCTGCCAAAACAACAAGGTGGTCTTGGTTTCAAAAAGCTTACTTCTCTATATAAAGCTTGTGGGACTAAATTAACTTGGAAATTGCTTACTGGTGCAAAGGATATGTGGGCAGAGGTTATGTTCAAGAAATATATGCTGAGGAGTGAAATGGATTTGTTCTCAATCAAAGTGGGTGATTCCCCTTGTTGGAAATTTATTGCAAATCAGATTGATATTGTAGAAAAGGGATCTAGATGGATTATTCGGAATGGGGAAACTGTGAAGTTCTTCCAGGATTCTTGGCTATTGAAAAGCAATACGATTAAGGAGTCCTGCCTTAGATCTCTAACGAAAGCAGAAGATGCCAGCTTGGTGGTGGATTGGACAAGAAATGGGTCCTAGGACTTTGACCGTCTTGTCCACATCCTCCCTCCGGTTTTGATTCAGAGATTATTATCAGTTGCTCCCCCTATCCCTGAGGTTGGTAGTGATGTGTTAGCATGGAAGGAGACTAATAATGGTCTATTCTTAGTTAGAAGCGCATACAATCTGATAGAGGCAACTGTTTGTTTTGTTGAAGATGAGATTTTCAAACTGTTATGGAAATGGAAGGGTGCAGAACGGATTTGCGTTTTTATGTGGATAGCATTTAATGATCGTCTTCCTACAAATCTTTCATGTAGTAGATGGTCTCAGGCCTCCCCTCTTTGCTCCTTTTGTAGGGATGAAAATGAAAGTGTGCTTCATATTCTTAGAGATTGTGTGTATGCAAAATCTCTATGGATGTCATTACTTAATCCAACATGTGTTGCTGAATTTTTCTCTGTCAACCTGAAAAACTGGGCCAAAATGAATTTTAAGAAAGACATGGGCTTATTGGCGGGTGGGAACTGGCACCTTTTATGGGGGGTAGGGATATGGAAGTTGTGGCTTTGGAGGAATGCCTCTATCTTTGATGAGGAATTCCAAAAACCGTGTAATCCAGCAAGCATCATTTTGAATAGTTGGCGTAGTTATGTGCAGCTTCAAATGGTTTCTCCTCCAATCCCTCAGTCTAGTGTGTCTTCGGCTGGGTGGACCCCTCCAAGCGAAGGATGGGTAAAATTAAATATAGATGGGGCTACCACTCGTGGTCATCAAAGATCCGGATGTGGAGGTGTTTTAAGGAATCACGAAGGAGTTTGGATTGTGGGATTCTCTCATCATCTGGGAATCTGTAGTGCATATGAAGCTGAAGAATGGGCCTTACTAAAAGGGCTTAGTGTGGCTTGGGATATGTGATTTAAAAGGGTGAATTGTGAATCTGATTCAAAGGAGCTTATGGATAAGTTATTGGGTGAATCTTCAACATTAGGAGACAATCTGGTTCTCTGGAAAATCAGGAGATTAATCAGTAGGGATTGATCCCTGACTTTTCACCATATTGCTAGAGAAAGGAATCGGGTGGCAGATGGACTGGCTAAAAAAGGTCTTTCTTCGTCTGCTCCATTTGATGAGTGTCCTATGTTCCTTAAGACTGTGGTTTCGCAGAATCAATTGGGATTAACTTCCCCTCTGTAGCTTTTGTTTTAAGTTTTGCATTGAGTCTGTAGCAAAAAAAAAAAAAATCAATTCAGAAGGTTTAAGAATCAAGAATATTATATCAAAAAAAAAAAAAATCAAGAATATTTTGCAATTAAGTATTTTCATTATTTTATCTTTGTATAATTTAATCAATTTAACCAACTAAACATATCCGATTAGTTGAAATTATGGAAATGGATTGTCAAATTATTCCAAAACTGAATATTATAATTATAACTTGTTATATATTTTCTATATAATGTTGGTTAAACGTTTTTTTTTATATAAAAAAAGTACAACATTTATATACTCCAGCATATAGACTTGTTCAATCGTTCGCAAACTTTTTCCTTAAGTAATGATTAATTGATTGAAAGGGAAAAGAGTTGGGGACTAATGGGATGTTTGGTTTGGTGAAATGTCAAGCAGAGAGGGAAAGGGAAAAAGAGAGAATGAACCAAACGAGGCCCAGGGTATTTTTTAACCTCAGAGACCTAAGGCTTTTAGATATTTGCAAGTCGTCCACAAAAGGTAAGACAAATATTGAACTCGACCATATAACTCTTTTTTCCTTGTTTTTGAATGAGAAAATTCTTGTGTTCACTATTACCTGCAGTCCCTAATATAAGATTTAGGGATCTTAAATTAAGGACCAAAGGTGTGTGTGTGTGTGTGTGTGTATTGCATTGATTATTGATGACGCTGATGATAATCACTCTTCAAACCTAGAAATGTAAATATTATCTTACTGCATTAGACCTCTAAACAAGAAATATCAGAGATTCATAATACAGAAGCATAGCCAATGTTGCCCAAATAGCATAGAGCATTTCAGGCCATCATCAGCTATGCAAAGAGGTTTCCTTGCATTCACCAGCCAAATTTGGCATCAATCAATTGGTACATGAAATATGAAATTAAAATTAGGAAAGCAGCCAAATAAAAAAAAAAAAAAACCTTTTACATATCTAAATAAAGAATTAATAACATAATAACTGTTAATTAATACTACCTCCATTCCAATCTCGTTTATAGTGTAAATTGCACCATTATATTAAAGACTGGAGATATTAATAACATACATAATTACAGTTGGAGAACTGCATTTAACCAGAAAATGAACTCAATTGGCTGGAGTGGAAATCCAAATTTGATCAAGATGAAAATGGAGTTAACTCTTCAAAATAAAAATTACACATATGAAGTCATCTAGAGCTAGTTCAAGTAATAGAGACGAGAAAGATTGTAAGTAAAAAAAGGCCTAAAATACATATAAACTATCATAAAATTCTTCTATTTCTGTACAGCAATTTGCCGATCCAAAAGGACTAAACTGGCACAAACCTCTACAGTGGATACAAACTCTATCCTTTGGATAGAAAACAATAAAATCAGGCAACCAACAGAAAACTCTGAAGCAGCCAAAAGAATAAATATAATAGTGTGCATATATATATATAACACTCTACGAAAGAAAACAAGGAAGAAAAGGAGACAAACTTATCTAGTTGGATCATCTGATAGGAAGCATTTCTATCTGCCCACCACCAACCACTCTTGTTGTATTCACAGACTTTTTTTCAGCTTCTCTTGAAATTTGAATATCGTCAGGACAATAATACTGATGCACAAACTTTATAACAAAACGAGGAAGCAGAGCTCCAACAATGGATCCGAGCAAACATAACCAGAACATACGTGTTCCCGCAACATGAAAGATTGCCCTAACGACGTATATGGAAAGGGAAACATCAGTCTTCAAGTACTTAGGCAGTGTTAGAAAGAAAAGGCTAATCAATCTTAAGAAGGAAAGATGAATGAATGGCCACAAAGAATTACAGCTTGGTGTGCTAAATAACTTAGTTTCCATAACAAGAAAAAGCTAACATAACAGAGATGAACATTTACACATTAAATATCTCAAATAAATTCAATGGGCAAGAAAGCAAGGAAAACAAAATTTTGCTTCACGCTAAATAGAAAACAGAAATTGAAAATTATAAAGAGACAAAGGGTCTAGTTAACACTCCAGGACCAAACAACATGATGTTCAACATCTTAGGTTCTGTTTATGCGCAAAAAAGATGGCATGCAACTCCTATTTAATATTCTCCCAATAAGTATTATCTGCTTGCTCTGACTAAAAATTCCAATAAGTACTTTATTATGTTCATTGTTATGTGGCAATTAGATCACACGGTTAGTTACAAGAGACATTAGTATTACCATTAATGAGCTTAAACAGAATAAGCAGGAAAGGGATTAGGATTAGTATTAAATATTAATATTCCCACGTGTACAGACCCTATGCCAATTACTTCCTATTATAACAACAAAAGCATCATCTCACTAAGGCTGTGCATGGCAACCATTCTGTTCCCCAGCACAGTTTTTGAGATGGAACAGTTTTTTCTGATTCTGTGCCTGGGAAGAGTTCTGAGAATCAGAATTACATTTGTTAACTCATTTTATTTTTACTCCGAGAATCAGAATTACGTTTGTTAACACAATATTTTTTTTTTCATTCTGATAATCAGAATTACGTTTGTTAACACATTTTATTTTTATTTCTGTAATTTTTATATTCAAGAAATTATTTATGTGGTGGTGGCGGTGGTGGTGGCAGTGGCGTTGGGGCAGTGGTGGTGGCGGCGACGACGGTGGTGGTCGTGGTGGCAGCGGCGGTCGTGGAGGTGGCAGTGGTGGCGGTGTGGCGGTGGTGGCAATGAGGTGGGGGTGGCGGCGACGAGGTGGGGGCAGCGGCAGGGTGGTGGCGGCGGTGAGGTGGGGGTGGTGGTGGCGGTGACGGTGACGTGGACGGTGGTGGTGGTGGTAGTGGCGGCGACGGTCGTGGTGGTGGCGGTGGTGGCGATGAGGTGGGGCGGCGCGGTGGCGTCGGTGAGGGTGGTGGTGGTGGTGGCGGTGAGGTGGCGGCGGTGGTGGCGGCGGCGGTTGTGGTAGTGACAGGTGAGGGGGGGGCGGCGGCGGCGGCGGTGGTGGTGGCGGAGGTCGCGGCGCGGCGGCGGTGGTGGTGGTGGTGCGGTGGGGGTGGTGGTGGTGGTGCGGCGGGGGTGGGGGGGCGACGGCGGCATGGCGGTGGCGGCGGCGGCGGTGTTGGGGGTGCGGCGGTGGTGGTGGTGTCGGCGGCGGCGGTGCGGTGGGGGTGGCGGCGGCGGCGGGGGTGGGGGTGGGGGTGGGGAGGGTAGTTGACACTGCGAAAGGTTTTCGAGAGAAAGAAGAGAGGTTGTAGGTTGAGGAATAAATTCTGATTTTGTGCCCAGAAATAGAAAAGCATGAATTTTCTGCAAAAAAAACCGGATTTACCAAACAGATTTCTCATCCATTTGTGTTCCAGGGAACAGAAATTAACAAAAAACACATTCTGGGAGCGTTACCATGCACACCCTAAGTAAGGTTGGCTACATAGATTACACGACACCATTGTACTCGATCCAAGGCTAAATCATTCGATAAGCCATTAACCAAGGGATCTCATTTAATGACTTCTTTAAATGTTCTTTATGGTCTCCCTCTACCTCTCTACATGGGGTTAAAGGCTATCAGTTCAGCCCTCCTTACTGACCCCTCCACTGGCCTTCTTTCAGCATGACCAAACCATTTTAAATGGTTTTCTACTATTTTCTCCTCAATATGGGCCACACCAACTTATTCTCTTATCATGAAGCACATTACAATTGGCCACTAAAGTTTGGATGTCTACATTACCAATTTCAAAGAGATGGATGGACACAAAATGTATGGAACATACTTTAATGGATCTCAATGTGTAAGACTCACTTGAATGATACATTCACGCACACGCACACTTTGTGCAATTGTGCCAACATCTCTCTTTGAAAGAGACAAGAAACGGAGAGATTGAAATCCATAAGCATTAAACTTTGGATGTCTACATTACCAATTTCAAAGAGATGGATGGACACAAAATATATGGAACATACTTTAATGGATCTCAATGTGTAAGACTCACTTGAATGATACATTCACGCACATGCACACTTTGTGCAATTGTGCCAACATCTCTCTTCAAAAGAGACAAGAAACGGAGAGATTGAAATCCATAACCATTAAGTGTTTGGTGATGGAAGTGCTAATTTATGCTACATGCAAGAAATATTATTTTATCATTTGAATCCCATTTTCTTTTTGCCATCCCATATTTAGTTATTTACCACTGCACTCCTCTAGTAGAATTTACTGCATACAAGCAAATTTGACCCTGTTAAACCCCCAATCGAAGTGTTCACGAGATCAAGAAAAAACAAACTGCGAGAATAAATTGCTTTGTGTCTTTTGAACATTTAGTTTTCAATAGTTTTCCCTTTTTTGTCATTAAAATCCTGATATTTTGAGTACAAGATGTTTAAGATTCATTTCTCAGAAAATAGAAATCAGCAGTAAATTATATTATATAATTCCATATTTTCCTCAGGTTTGCCTTGCTTTGAAAAAAACCTATTCCAGTGGGATGCTATAAAACATGAAAATTGGGGCAAAGGTAATTAAACTCCACTATCAAATAGGTCGTGCCAGAATTAGTAATGACAGATAATGTATGAAGCAAAGCAAGCATATTAGTAGAAATTCATCAACAAATGCTTGCATGCCAAAATAAACAGAGAATGGGGAAAAGGAGAGCATACCAGTAACCAGGAAAAGTGGGTATAGCATCAATGATCATGACAGAAATGAAGGTCGCAATAACAGAACCCCAAATGGCTGCATGAGTAATCCAAGCCCACCTTATGACATCCATGGCCAAGTGTAAATTAACCAAAATAACCACTGAAAGAGTCCAAAGATCTCCAATGCTTGATATGTCGATGGTGCTTCCCCAATAAGCAAAAAGAGGAACAAAGAACACTACAATACTTTGCCACAGAGTATCAGCCATTGTCAACCAAAATAAATGATCATTGTAGGCCTCATTTCTCTGCCCAGCTGCATAAAGCTGTGGATACTTCAGGAGAGTCCTTTTACTAAGATCTTTGTCAAGAATACCAACAATAATAGTTGGGAATGCTGTGTAAACTACAGAATATAACAAACTGCTCCATTCAGTTATAGCAGTTGTCAAAGTGAAGGCAGTGAACAGGTCATACCTGGAGGGCATAACAAAATTTGGCAGTAAACATCTCAACAGCCAAAAAGAACAAGAAAAAAAAAAATCAACAGGCAGGTTATCGGCATGGGTTCACGACATGCCAGATTTGAAAAGTTATATGGTTCATGGCATACTAGATTTGAAAAGTTATATCATGAAAGTATTAATATACCAATGTTTTCCAGAGTGTTACTCACCAAAATAGGACAAGAACAATGATAGCATTCCTGTACAAGTTGTATAGCACCATGTAACCCAACCGTTGATAATTCCAGTGGCCATGAACCAATAAGAGAGGAACTATGAACCTAAATTGTCCCATTGCATAATCTGAAGCCATTACAGCTTGCCGACCCTCCTGTCCACTGATGCCCACTCCAACATCAGCCATTTGGATCATTGAGACATCATTAGCACCTGAATCACATGCATAAAAAGCTTGCAACATCAGGAGAAAACATCATAAGGGATGACCGAATGATGTCATCATATCCATCAATGATATAATCCTTTTCTCTCTTCCTATTTGTAGCGAAGTGGCAATTCAAAAGTCAACAAATAAAGTTCATACCATCTCCAATAGCTAGCGTCATGTCAGAAGTCCTCTTCTTCACAAGGGAAACAATCCCAGCCTTCTGTAGTGGAGCCACTCGACAGCACAGAACTACAGAACATTTACATGCTAGTTGAAAGAACTGGAATTAAAAACAACAAATTAAATGAGCACATAAAATAAAAACCAGACTGCAGTTTAGACACCATGTCAAATTCAACAGCACCAACCTGTTCTTCAAGTTCACTGTTTTCACTTTCAAGAATGTAAACAAGGCTAGTACCATCAATGATTAATGCTATTTGAGTTGTTACAGGTTCAACACTTCCTCCAATATTGTTAGCACCCCCAGACATGGCCATGAGTTTGTTAGACTTTACAAGGGCATCATGTAAATTCCTTCTACATGACTCTCCATTGTTGCTGTTAATTACAATTTGAGTCATATCGCCTGTTAGGAGCTTTGAGGAGTAAGCAATTGATATGGCGGTTTCTTGTTTGTCACCAGTCAACACCCATACCTTGATACCTGCTGTCCTTAGAGATTCAATGGATTCAGGCACCCCTTGCTGCAGCTTATCTTCAATAGCAGATGCACCCAATATGCAGAGATTGTTTTCCACACTGCTGGAAACCTTGCGAAGCAAAGCAGCCCTACCAATCAGAGCATTGCTTGCCTCCTCAAAGGCAAAGTGCCATTGCTCAAATTCTGAAGGATTTAATTCCCGCACCCCGATAACAAGGGTTCTCAAACCGAGAGAAGAATAATTGTGAAGATGGGTTTCAGTTGCACGTATTATGTCCATACTTAGTGATTTATCTATCACACTAAACATTGCTGTATCAGCACCTTTGACAAACACTTTCACAGAATTGTCAGGGAACTCCAATATAACAGACATCCTCTTCCGGTCACTATCAAATTCATGCAAACCCAAGACTTTGAACCTGCACTAACCCATCATAAACATTAGATAACCCCATTCAACTAGAAAGCTAGGTGGAGGAGGAGAAAGACTAAATCAAGACTCACAGTTATACAATAAGCAAAAAATATGGGTAATAAAACACTCTTATCTACTTGAAAAACAATAATATAAGCAAATTGTTTCCAGTTATCATGGTAAAACAAAAATCACAACTGCTTGAACATTATGAATATCATACCCTACACAATTAAATATTCCCAGTTATCATTATAATTTATAAATATAAAAATTAGAATGGAGAAAAAAGCAATTGAACTTACTTTTGTCTTTCTCCTTGAATATCAATTACTATATAGCCTGAGGTTCGTTCTAGGAGTGTAAAACCATAGGCAGCCGCACCATATGTCAATGCCTGTTCATCCGGTGACTCCCCTTGGTAATCAATCAATTTGACTTCGGGATCAGATGTGTCGACAAGAAGAGGCACAATAGTATTGCAGGCTGCCAACACAAGGAAGAACTCACAAATATGTTTTCCCTCCTTATTTTTTAATCCACCTCTTGTTAATTGCAAAAGCTCTGGATCAACTTTCACCTTCACCTTAGGCCTCAATATATTTCCATCAACTGAAAATAGAAAACCACATAACAAGCATGCAATGTCACTTATACACAAGGTCAGATGTACAAAACGTAATGTATACTTTTCTTAAGAACTGACAAACATATTTGAAGATGAAATCACACCTGAGACAGGCTCATTCCCCAGATCGGCATTTTGAGAGCTGTAATCAACCCTCCAGATGCTTGCACATTGAAATTCCATCTTGTTCTCGGTAAGTGTGCCAGTTTTGTCTGAGAAAATATATTTAATTTGTCCCAAGTCTTCATTTATATTTAAAGATTTACACTGAAATCTGGAATCTGATGCCTCATCATACAGTTTAGTGTCTCTTGTCATGAAGTAGGCCTGACCAATCCGGACAAGCTCCATGGATATGTACAATGATATGGGAATCATGACTTGGAACACTATAACTGACATGAGGAATGCAATCAGTATTTCCAATCCCCATCCAGAATACTTGTAGCTTTTAGCTTTTCCACTTGAAACATCCAGCTTTCGATAATAGGGCAAGAGATTCAAGTCATCTTTGTAGCGCTTTAACCAAACAGCAGTACAAACAGAGATAACTGTACACAAAGTGACAAGAAAGCAAGAGATCAAGATTATCTCCTTGTTCATACGAGTCTCCAGCCGACTCCTCTTTGATGGAGCCCCAGAGCTATTGAGCATAGCTTTAGTTTCTTGGCCACAATATACAGCAACACCAATCGCCCAATTGGTATTCCTGATTTCACAGCCTCGGAGAACAATATTGGATGGTCCAAGGGAGGATCGCCTTCCATCAATTTCCATGCTACCCTGAAACCCATAAATATTCCTATTCGGTTTCTCACACTTAACTAATCCATTCATCCTCTCCTTTTCAGGCAACAGTGATAGGGTCTCAGATTTTGCATACCGAGTCTTCAAATTTGACTCTCCATCTAAATTAGTAGTCTGAACAAATGCAACTCCCGTAGGATCACTGGTTGACAGCAATACCATATCACAAGGAATGGTTTCATTTGCATGGATTTTAACGATTTCGCCAACTCTAATGTCCTTATATTTTTTCTTTTGGAAACAATTATCAACCACAACTGATGCTAACCTGTTGTTTTCAATTTTGTCGGACTGATGCCGCCTCCAGTCCTCATATGCATCCTTCACAGCCGAAACTACCAGGACAAAGGTTAACGGCAAAAAAGAAACCCCAATACCAAAAACGGCAATCTGAGGGAGCTGATTAAGTATGGCAATTATAAGAAAATAAATGTAAGCAACTCTATGGAATTGTTCAAATAAATTCTTGGGCAAAAAGGTGATGATGGAGTATTTCGCTGTACGAATCGAATTTCCTGAGAGTCGAACCCTCTCATTCGTCTTCACAGGATCATTTATGTAAACTAACCTCGCATCCGCATCGCTGATTTCCTTTTGGGACGCGCTGAGTGCTTCAAAATCTGCACCCGGAGGCCCGAAATTTACTTCTCGGGTCGAATTCCTACTGGAGCCCCTTGACTGAATAGACATGGCGCTTCTGACTGATGATGAATTAACAGCAGGTTCAAAATTTTCAGAATTACCAACTGGACTATCCAATTCCATTGCGAAAGAAGATACGGAAGTGCCAGAATTTGGCGTCGGTTTACATAGATCAGAGAAGACTGGCAATTTTCGGAGATGGGATCAAAAGTTGCCACTTAGAACCCGTGATCCCAAAAAACCAAAAGGGTTTCTAAGAAGCTTAAATGTAAAACTTTCAGATCCCGAATTAGAAAGACGAAACTAAAAAACCCTTCAACTACGTTAGGAAAACACACTTTCTTTATATTTCACAGGTCGTAGTAGTTCAACAAGCACGTTCAACTGATCATTGGGGATGAGACACGAGTAGAGAATGTGGGTCATGTTGTTTTGGAAGCGTGTTCCAAGGATGGAAATCAACGGTTGTCAAAGAAATGTGTAAGTATGTAAAGGAAGAGAAACTACAAGAATTTTCAAGTCTAGACACTGAGGTTGGAATCTAAAAACGATTAGTTTCTGAATGGCCAAGCTTTGATGGAATCATAAGACATAAATACCAGCGCCTGCCTCTAAGACCAAGGAAGTGAAGAAAAGTCCATTTTCCTTATCGCGTAAGAATGAGAAAGAAAAAGAATTCTATCACTAAGCAACTAAACTAGGGTCTGCTAGAGATTGACTTTTCCTAGGGGATCACATCACCACAGTTCCGTGTGATGTTTCTTTCTTGCTAAGTTGCCATTAGTTCTTTTTTTTTTTCTAAAGTAAACTTTTAGTTTTTAAGTTTAGAAAAAATTATAATAAAAGATCTAAGAATAAATATTAAGGACTATAAAAATGATAATTATTTTAAATTATCAGAAATTGAAACATTAAAATAGAGATATTAAATTGCTGTGATGAAAAACACATCTTCCATGAATGGCAGTGAAAAACAACGTATAGAAATCACAAATGTTATCTCAGGAAAAGTAAAGAGTACTAGTTACCATATTAGTAATAGAAACGAAAATTAAAACATCAGCTTAAATTCTCATAATCTCTTCGTTCAAATAAAGTCAATAAAATTAGCCTACAATTTAAGTAACTAAACCTAATATCATATTAATTATTACTTCATCTATTACCCTTATTTACTAGAGACATACTTGAAAAGAATAATTAATGTTCCTGAGAAAATAAACTTGCTAGTTAGTTCCTTATAATAAGAACTAGAGGGAGTATGAACTAAAATCACTATCTCTATGCTCGAATGGGTCATGGCCTCCTGGGCCATTTCGTTCACATCAACGTCACTGAAAAATATGATCATATAGAACAGTTCATCACTTGATTACTTCATAGTTGCCCAGTTTTCATTAGGTGGATAGTGTTTGAACAGCCCAAGAACAAAACAATAGAAATATCACATGCAGAGAATTACGTCCAACATTCAATCCCTCCTCTATATATCAGAAACAAGCATATGAATTATCAATAGAGTGAGCTGTTGATCTTGCTACCAGATTGTGTTTATTGCACTTTAAAGTAAAAATAAACTGCACGACATATATATGCTTTTGTGCATTAGCGATCATCATGTTCTGGGCAGTGGCTAAGCCTTCTTCTTTCTTTCTTTTTTTCACTTATTTGTTTGTTACATTAGTCTTACTTCTTTCATTTAAATTGGGAACAAGTTAAAATTACTTGATATTCATTCATGTTTATCTCTTGTATGTAATTGTTTTTTTATTATAATGTCTCGGTGGGAATTTGGAATGATCTACAAAATTAATGTTTCAAAGAGTTGATTCTAAAAGAGCAAAAAAAAAAAAACATCCTGCAGCTTTGATCTTCACTGCTAGAGGCTCCTAACTTTGTGTAATATTTGGTTTAATTACGCTCAAGTGCTATAGTTGTAAAGCAGATCCCAAATTAGGACATATCTGGACAAGTCTTGCCAATACATTTTCTCTGTGTGGTAAAAATAGAAGTTATAACAAGACTGTGATCACCAGTGACCACACACTGAAACGAGTCCACATTTGGTGCTTATAATTAGGTGCTTATTATGTGCTTATACCTCCAATTAGAAGTATAAGCATATTTTTTTTTTTAATTTTTTAATTTTTTTTATATATTGTATTTATTTAAATTTAAATTATATGATTCTTTCTGAGATATTTTTTGTACCCAGTATCTCAAATTAATTAATTTTCATAATACTGGTGTTACAGACCAATACAAAACTGGAAAATAATTAATTTGAGATACTGGGTGCAAAAAACATATCAGAAAGTAGCATATAATTTAAATCTAAATAAATACAATATATAAAAAATAAAAAATATGCTTATACCTCTTATTGGAGGTATAAGCACATAATAAGCACCTAATTATAAGCACCAAATGTGGACTCGCACTGAAACTAATCAAATTTAATGTTTTCTTGTTTATATGATCGAAAAATAACGTGGTTATTTGAATTGGTATCTATTTGTTATTAGCCATCAATCATTCTAGATTCTTAGGTAAGAAAAATCATTCCAGTAAGAGAAAAGATAGAAAATCTGGTTAAGAGCAATTTAGTCTTTCTATTTTAATATTTTAATTTCTTGTCCTTCAAAATAATTACCATTTTTATGGTCTTTCTTAAAAAATATTATTTTTCTCATGTTCTTTATTATAATTTTCCCTTAAGTTTACCCTTAATTTTATAAAATAAATTTTTGGTCATACAATTCAAATATTGTTAATGTTGTTAACGAGATATGCTAACACAACAAATTCAAGTGATGATTGTATAAATTTAAGTGATAATTATATAATTAAATGTTATTAATTTTAAATTTAAAATATGTATAAATCGACAAATATATAAACACCTAATAAAATAGTTAATATCAAAACTTCGGTTATATTAAAAAAAATTAGTTTAATAATCTAAATAGCAAAACCTAGATTTCATTTGTAGCGTTTTGTTGGTTTATTAGTAATAATATAAATACATTATATTAAAAAATTAAAAATTAAATACGATTTGTCAGCTATACAGTTATTACTTGAATTTGTTGTGTCAGCATTTTCCGTTAACAACATTAACGGTGTTAGAAAGATATGACCAAAAGTATACTTTCTAAAGCTAAGGGACCAAAAATATATCTCATGTAAAACTTAAAGAACTAAAATTTTTTTTTTTTTACTGTTGATATTTAGAGAAATCCCTAAAATATACCACATCAATTCTAAAATCTTAAAACGGTGACGCCAATCGAGTACTCCTTCTAGTCCTTATTGTAAGGCACCCACTAGCAAGTTTATTTGGTATTTTTTATAAGGCACTTGCTTGTTTCCAATGAGCATTAATTATTTTTTTCATGTATGCCCATAATTAATAAGGGTAGTGGGTGAGAGTAATAATTAATATAATATTAAAATTTAGTGCAATTAATAAGGGTGCTACGGACCTAGTCTAGGCCCATTATCTCACTGGCTAGTACAGGGGGCAACCCACTATCCGTGGGACCCAGCCATGACCTTGGACATCCATGAGGATAAGCACTCGTGCTTCGTGCCAAAGACAATCTCGGAGGCGGATCAAGCTGGGACAACCGTCAACCACCGCGCCAACCACCCCGTAATGAGCACTGACAACCAGCACGATGGAGACCATCGAAGGAGAAGATCGGCTTTCTCACCAAGAACCATTGATTCCCAACAATGAACGACATCAAAAGGACAACCCGTCCGACACGGAGTCCTCGGCTCCACGAAACCAAGACCGTGGACCACGATTCCACCTCGAGGAGGCCGGACATCCCACATGCCGAGCCGTACTTTCGATCTCTTCAAGCCGGATGCTTGCGATAATGAGACGGTGGACAACATAGACAAGCGCCACACCCTTCACTATCGCCGAGCGGAAGAGCGGGAGAAAAGACGGACTCCACACCCTTTCCAAATGAGGACTCGGGAAGATAAAACTTGGAGAGAGGACGACGATGACGAGAGCTCGCTCATCGCACCGACAGTGTAAGGCGGAAACCGTCAACAGCAGGAGGGCCAATAGGAGGAACGTAACCTGGATGAAGAGGTCGACCTGTGCGAGGAACCATCGAGGTGACAGGACGATTCCCCCAAATGGTTTCCAATGACTGAGATATGTCACCAAATGCACAATAGCTTTTTCTCGAAGGAGATCCGTAACGCCCGATTCCCCGAGAAGCTCGAATTTGGGCGAGTTGACAAAGTATGATGGCACACAAGACCCGACGACTCATTTAGAAGACTTTGACGTTCACATGTCGGTTAGAGGTCTCAAGGAACCAATCGTGCCTCCTGATCTTCGCCGCGACGTAAAGGGGCCGGCGTTGAAATGGCTTCACACTCTTCCCTTTGGGTCGATCCACAACTTTGAAGACCCGGCCGAGGCCTTTGAGTTGCACTCTCGCGACTAGCAAACGGCAACCAAAATCCCAAAGATTCTCTCTCCAAAATCGACAAATGCCGGGAGAGCTGCTCCAAAGTTACCCGACCGCTCAATCATGCGGCACCGCAAAGCGCGGACTTAACGAAGACGTACACGTTCACTTATTGGTGGACGGCCTTGATAAAGAGTCCCGCCTGGCAGAATCTTTTTTAAAGGAGCTGCAAAGAATCTCAACGACTTCATATCCCGTTCAAAGAAGTACTTGGACGTCGAGCGCATGCGAATGGCAAACAATCCCAATTCGAGAAGGACCAAGATAGAACCTCCTCCCGTGGGTCGAGACTTCTCTCGACAACAGGAATAGGGATTCCCGGAGAAGGGGAATGAAAACAAGAGCCGAGGTGGCAAGTTTGATCACGGAGCAAGTACGAGAAATATTCTGGCCCGACGGTGCCTCGATCTCAAGTTTGGAAGGAGGTGTCAACAACCGAGATGAAGAAGGTCGATCGGCCTCGTCTCGGTCCTACCGAAGATCCGGATAGACCAGCCTAAATATTGCTCGCTCCATGATGGTCGAGGTCATACAACCGATGAATGTTACGAGCTCCGGATGCAATCGAACGATTTGTTCGGGAAGGCAAACTTCAACAAAGATGTCATAGAGCATCAAGGAAAAGTGGGAAACGAAAGACCAAGAACCGCAGTAGGACCCCCTCGAAAGTTCAAAAAGCAGAAGATAAACGAAAGGCTCCTCAAGCCGATGACGAATTTTAAGCGGAATTGACCAACGTAACCGGGCCGAGCAATGGGCGTGGCGAGATACATGAGCCGCCGAAGGAAATACCTTCGAGAAGTCCCGTCCGTCGGGACCGACCAAAATTCAAGGAACATCACACCGAGGTAGCACGACCGCCTTTGTTTTTCACAAGAGACGACCTCAAGGACGTTGTCCCTGGCCATCAAGACGGGCTAGTGATAACCGGAACAACTGCCAACCGCCGAGTCAAGCGATATTTGTGGATGCCGCAGAGCTCTCGCCGACATACTAAGCCGGAGGCGTTCAAAAGAATGAGCCCGGACCGGACGACTTAGGCCGTGCATGGCAACCATTCTCGTTCTCCAGCCACGCTTCGAGATGGAACAGCTTTTTCCGATTCTCGTGCTCCGGGAAGAGTTCTCGAGAATCGAATTACGTTTGTTAACTCATTTTATTTTTACTCCGAGAATCGAATTACGTTTGTTAACACATTTTATTTTTATTTATGTAATTTTTATATTCAAAAATTATTTATGTGGTGGTGGCGATGAGGTGGGTGGTGGCGGGCGGCGGCGGCGAGGGCGGTGGCGGCGCGTGAGGCGGGGGTGGGGTGGCGGTGGCAATGGCGGTGATGGTCGTGGTGGTGGTGGTGGCGGCAGGGTGGTGGTGGTGGGCTGGTGGTGGCGTGGCGCGCAAAGGTGACGGCCATGGTGGCGTGGCGGCGATGAGGCGGGGCGGCTAAGGCAGGGTGGTGGTAGTGGTGGCGGCGGGGGTGGCGGTGCGGTGGCGATGGTGGGGGTGGGGCGGCGGCGGCGAGGGTGGCGCGCGGGGTGGGGGTGGTGGTGGTGGTGGCGGCGGCGGCGGCGGCGGCTTCGGGCAAGGTGGGCCATGGTGGTGGTAGTGGGTGGCGATGAGGTGGGGCTGCGGCGAGGGCGGTGGTGGTGGCGCGTGGCGGTAGTGGTGGCGATGAGGCGGCGGCGCGGCGAGGTGGTGGCGGTGGCGGTGGGTGGGGCGGCGGCGGCGAGGGTGGTGGTGGCGGGGGGGGTGGTGGTGGTGGCGGTGGCACGCGGCGGTGACGGCCATGGTGGTGGTAGCGGCGGCGATGAAAGGGGGGCGGCAGGGTGGTGGTGGCGGCGGCGCGAGGCGGGTGCGGCGAGGGCGGTGGTGGGGTGGCGGGAGGCGGGGGGTGGCGGCGGCGGGTGGTAGAAGGCGGCGGCGGCGGCGGCGGAATGACGACGGTGGATCGGCCATGGTGGTGGCAGGAGGTGGGGGCGGCGGCGAGGGTGGTGGTGATGGTGGCGGTGGGGGTGGTGGTGGTGGTGGTGGCGGTGAGGTGGGGGTGGCAGCGGTTGGGGTGGTGGCGGCGGGGGTGGGGAGGGTAGTTGACACTGCGAAAGGTTTTCAAGAGAAAGAAGAGAGGTTGTACGTTGAGGAATAAATTCTGATTTTGTGCCCAGAAATAGAAAAGCATGAATTTTCTGCTTTTTTTTTTCTATTCCCCAGCACACAAAAATGAACCGGTTCATCCCGGGAACAAATAAAAAAACCGGATTTACCAAACAGATTTCTCATCCATTTGTGTTCCGGGGAACAGAAATTAACAAAAAAACAATTCTGGGAGCGTTACCATGCACACCCTTAAAGCCTTGCAAGACAACCCTCATCGGGTTTAATGGAGAACAATCGCGTCCGAAGGGGTTTATCGACCTCAGGTTCACCCTTGGAGTCAAAGACGCCTTTAAGTCCGAAAGAGTGCGGTTCATAGTGGCCGAGTTCGTTTCACCTTATAACATAATATTGGGAAGGCCAACCATTCACAAGTGGGACATGCCGGTATCTACAAAGCATCAAAAGCTCAAGGTGATAGGCAACCAAGGAACCGTGGTCACGATAATCGGGGATCAAAAAGAGTCTCGACAAAGGCTATTTTGAAACCGTCGAATTGGGGAGGGCGGATCTTCATCGCAGCCCCAAAGAAGCGGCTATCCGGACTGCTCGGACGGGATTCTCCCGACGACGGTTAATACTGTGGAATTGGACATCCGAGACGATGAGGTTCGCCCGTAACCGGCAGAGACTGGAAGATCCGGTGATCGGAGACCCTCTCCGCACCACTAAGATTGGCAAACACCTATCTCCCGAACTTAGAAGTAGTTTGGAGGACTTCCGAAGGAAAACAGGATGTCTTCGCCGGGATTCATCTCGTGTACTGAATAGACCCAAAATTTTGTTGTCACAAGCTAGAAGTCTATCCGGCTCAATCCCTGTCAGCAGAAAGAGGAACCACGGACCGAGAAAAAAGGAAAGCGCTGGAAATTCACATCCAAGAATTGCTTGAAGCCGGATTTATTCGGGAAATACAAGACACAACCCGGTTATCAAATGTGGTGATGGTAAAAAGCCAAACGGGAAGTGGAGAGTTTGTACAGATTACAAGAACTTGAACAAGGTATGCCCGAAGGACTCCTACCCAATGCCAAACATCGACCAACTGGTCGACAACGCCTCAGATTCCACTCCTATCCTTTATGGACGCATACTCCGGATATAATCGAGATAGCGATGTACCCAGAGGATCAGTGAAAACAGCCTTCATTACCGAAAGAGCTAACTATTGCTACAATGTCATGCCTTTCGGATTGAAGAATGCGGGAGCTACATATCAAAGGATGATGAATAAGGTCTTTGCGCACCGATCGCCGCAATGTGGAAGTGTATATAGATGACATGATCGTCAAAACCCCTGGACCCAACGCCATATACAAGACCCGGAGCAGACATTTGCCAAACTCGTAACCTACGAGAATCCGATCAACCCGCCAAATGTGCCTTTGGCGTCCCTTACTGGAAGTTCCCTGGTTTCATGCCGACTAACCGGCATTGAGGCCAACCCGACAAATGTAGGGCGGTGATGGAGATGAAGGCTCCTAGTAATAAAAAGAAGTCCAACAATTAACCTAAGATTGGCCGCCCTAACTAGGTTTTTGCCAAAATCAATGAGAAGGCTTTACCCATGTTCGAGCTCTTAAAGAAGGAGGCATCGGTGGAATGGAATTCAAAGTGCGATGACGCATTTGAAGACATAAAGCAATGTCCGGCCAATCCTCCGCTCCTCTCAAAACCTCACTCGGCGAGAGTCTTTTCCTTTACTTGTCGATCGGCGAGGAAGCCGTCGCCGCGGCCTTAGTAAGAGAGGCGGAACACGGACAAATTCGTGTATTTTGTCGCCGAACCCCGCAGTAATGCCGAGATCCGATACCAAAAGCTAGAAAAAGTGGCATTCGCTCCGCTTATTGCGGCCCGTCTGCTAAGACCTTATTTCCGTGGTCACCATATCGTTGTTAGAACAAGCACCAATTCGACAAGTCTTACATAAGCCGGACCTAGCGGGGAGGATGACTAATTGGGCGATAGAACTCTCCGAGTTCGACATCACCTACGAAGCTCGCCATGCAATCAAGTCACAGGCGTTGGCCGACTTCATCAGAGAGCTCACCCCGGCTACTAAGTCCGATGAGACACTGGCAGGCGAATGGAAGGTGTATATCGACGGATCGTCGAACACGAAAGGAAGTGGAGCCGGAGTCATTATTGAGAGTCCGTAGGGGTTACAATTGAACATTCGTTGCATCTCAACTTCCCAACTTCGAACAATCAAGCAGAATACGAGGCCTTGATAGCCGGCTTCTTCAAGCCAAGGAAAATGAGGCCACAAGAGTTAAGGTTTTCACCGACTCCCGCCTTGTGGCGGCTCGCATCGAGGGTACGTATCAGGCTAAAGGCCCACTAATGGCCAAGTATCTCCTAAAGGCTAAGGACTTGATGTCGTTTCGATGAAGCAACCGTTACTCACATTCCCGAGGAGAAAACGCAAGAGCCGACATTTTATCAAAATTGGCAAGCACTAAGCAGTGCCGGTTGTCATCGCACGGTTGTCCAAGAAAATCTCGAAGATCCGGTATGCATGATGGCTATTTCGGCCGAATCGACCGGAAAAAGCCCCCGGGCAACTGCGGTGGCTAATCGTGGCAGTAGACTACTTCACCAAGTGGATTGAGGCCGAACCGCTCACAACGATCTCCTCGGCTTGTGTGCAGCGATTTGTTGAAGTTAATATAATTACGCGGTTCGGAGCACCAGCCGAGATAGTAACAGACAACGGAACTCAGTTCACTGGAGTCGGATTTCGTGATTTGATTTATGAATACGGAATACATCATCACTTTGCTTCCGTGGAACACCCGCAGTCCAACGGGCAAGTTGAGGCCGCCAATAAGGTCATCCTTGATGGTTTGAAGAAACGTATGCTGGAGGCTGACACCTCTTGGGCGATCAACTACCTTTTGTCCTTTGGGAAATCGAACAACCGCCGTACATCCACCCAAGAAACTCCTTATAGACCGGCCTACGGTTGTGAGTCTATGATTCCCGTGGAAATAGGGATGATGTCTTGGCGCAGAAGAGCATTTTATCACAAGGCGAAATAGCCAATAGTGAGGCGTTAGCAATGAGTTGGATCCGCCGATGAGGCCCGGTCACCTCCCATTGTCTGGATATTGCAATGAAGTACTGATCGCGGCTCGTTATAACAAGAAGGTTAGACCAAGAAGATTCCAGCCCGGTTGCTTGGTACTTAGAAGGGCCGACATCGGGAACAAGAACTCCAAAGACGGCAAGCTTGCGGCTAATTGGGACGGACCTTATCGCGTTCGGGAAACTCTTGAGAGAGGAGCTTACATTCTGAAAATTTGGATGGAACCCCTATCAAGCGAACATGGAATGCGGACAAATTAAAGGCATATTTCGGTTAGGCTTATCTTTTGTTTTTCTTAAAGCATCGTTTTCCATTATGTTCTTTGTTCAACGTTGGCCGTCGGCTTTTCCCTTCGCAACAATTGCTTTGTCGAATATGAATGAAACTCTCGTTCGAGGGTATCTATTGAATTCCAAACATTGTCTTTTTCAAGATTCAATTGTTATTAGCTTTTCACTGAAGAAAACACGTCCTGGATAGCTATCGCAGCCCGCACACGCTAATTTACTCCGGGTATCAATAGAAAATGTCATGCCGACCCCGATCAGTCAAAATGCTCTGACGCTATCGGGACAAAACCGAACCCGGCAGTGGCAATTTTCATTTACCTTTGATGACCCGGTTACAATACCAGAATTTTATAAAACAAGGCAAACACTAGCACTTTAAAACATCATGGTCTTATGACCAAAAAGCGCGTTCGCAGATTCTGCCTATTTTCATAAGACCTTGGCCCTGGTCGACCGCGATAACCGGTAAAGTTATATTTTAATACGATGCATTATGGTTGCTAAATTACCATCTATTGTTAATCGTAGCCAAAAATGGCCATATTGGCCAACTGCTCAATAAAGTCATGGCCGGTAACACAACCGGCAGATTATACAAATTACAAAGAAAAAAAGAGAGAAATCAATCCATGTGCTTGGGGGCGGCCGAGACTTCCTCACCCCGCCAGCCTCCAAAGACGGCCGCATCGCCATCTATCCGGTCTCTGAGCGCAGGAGGTTCCACATAGGGGACAATCGTCCGTCGCCACATAAGACCGGAAATGATGCCTGTAGTGTTGAGCTCGATCCCCGGTTCAAAGCCCGGATCCGGGCAAGAGAATTCTCAAACGCTCCACCATCGAACCCAAGAGCAACTCCCGCAATGGTTATCTCCGCGGACAGATGTGTTGAGGACGCTCCCCTCGGCTTTGATCCCGTCCACTTCGGCTCAACCCGTCCCTCTCACTGCCATGGCTTTCAACCGCTCTTCGCTTCTAGCTTGAGCCGCCTTAAAGCCTTCAATTATTACATTGAGTCCGCCAAGAGCCCTCTGTCTCTTTTAGTTGAAACTCCACTTTCTCCACTGAACCTCACGAGCCCGGAACTCGTTCGAAGCGATTTGCCATTGTTTCTGAGCTTCATCGCGGCCTGTTCGGCACGCTCAGCTCCGCGGCAGCCTCCGCATATTTGTGGTTGAGGTGAGAAAAGATTGGGTCAAACCAAGACCTTTGAGGAAAGCATTTCCCAATGCCTCGGACTTCTCGTACGTCTACTTCCCGCAAGGCTACCGGCTCTTGATAACGGGTAGGAGGCAGGAGTGCGACGCTGAGTTCTTCTAATGCCCTTACTCCACAAATGGGAACGGGAATGACGGTGGAAGGACGAGGGGAACCGGGTATCGTGCAAGGAGAGGGCTCGACGTCGGCCGACTTAGGAGGCGGCGATTTCGGGGTAGGGAGGCTCTGGATAGACGAGACAGGGCTGACTTCGGTTGCGGGCTTGGACGACTCCCCGACCTTAAGCTTCTTTGGCTCGGCCCGCTCGAAGACTCTCCGACCTTCGACTTGCCCTCGTCCTTGGCCGACCTCTTCTCCCTTGGCGTGGGCTCGGGGATCCCAAAGATATTGCGGCTCTTTCATCTTGAGACCTGCATGAACCACATACACCATGTTAGCTACTAGGAAAGCAAAGACGATCAATACTGTGTTAAGACGCGGAACAACGCCGATGTTAAATAACGTAAATGTCATACTGGCCCGACGCCATCTCATCTTGACGCCGAGCCTCGGCCCGATATTGGGCTACTAAGGAGCCGGCCCCAACAAGACTGTTCGCTCTAACGTGGTCTATTATGGCATCGATGGCTTTCCTTTCGTGCTTCAGCAGATTGGACCGCTCCACCTTATAGGCGCTAGGGGACACATTGTGGTGATCTTGACACCAAAACAAATTAAACTCCCAACCGACTTTTGCGAGTCCCGCCTTTGAGGAACCAAGGAGTTGTACCAGCTTTAGCGACGACTTTGAAAAAGTTGCCCTGAAGCGTTTGAAAGAGTCTCGAGACTGGGTAAACAAGCGCCGATTGGCTATTCCCGAATGGATGTCCAGCCCTTGAGCTCCGGCGGTTCTTTCCCGCAGCGAGAGGTGTGGGGTGAAGAAGTAGAAGAACATAGAAGTGGTGCAAGGCCGTTGGGGTGTAATTGCGAGGGAGCTATACTAAGAAATTGAAGGGTGGCCATTTGAAATTCGGAAAAGGGAAATCGAATCCCAAGCCTGGTAATGTAGTCAGCATAGAAAAAGAAAAAGGAGTTGTGGCTCCCCTCCCTCACTGAGCACACAGGCTCTTCCTCTTCAGGGAGACAAAGAGAGTAGGTGTTAGTATCTTGAACTGGAAGACCTTCCAAGTCTTCCATGGTCAGCTTCGACCGATAGGATAACACTTCTGTAACCCAAGGGAATTGGTCAATTAAGTCCCGTGGGGGCTAGCGCGGTTTGCATTTCCGACTCGACTCACCGCGTGGGAAGAAGAAGACGACGCCATTATACCTAACACAAATAAAAATATAAGCAAGATCGAATCTTCCTAGCATACCCGATGTCAATAATTGAAGGCGGGACTCTACAGCTTGTGGTAAGATTAAAATCCAAGTCAACAGACTCGCGATGAAGCTTGAGGAGCCGGACCAAATTATGTCGGCAGGAGCCCAAAATTAAGTCTACCGTGGAGGAATCCCCACAAGAAATAAGTCGTGAGCACTCATACAAGCAAATGTAGCAAGGCCCGATGTAGGAATCAACCTCGGCCCTAGGACCCGAGCTGGCCACTTTGTTAGACTGCTATTCGGAAGGCCCGAGAAGCGGACACGTCGAAGCTCGGGTTAAACACCCTTGGATTAGGAAGAAGCGGGAAGGAAACATTCGGACTTCCCTAACCGACGATGCATCGTCTCGGATTTTCGCCGGCCCACCACCGAAGTTTTTCCCTTGCCTCCACGGTGATCGGTTAAAGCAACGGCTTGCGACGTTGGACGAGAAGATTCATCGCCCCAAAGCCACCAACGGCTTTTCCCTTGACAAGTGTGGCGTAGTTCCGCCGGTTCTTCGGGGTCATATCCTTTATGTCCTTCGACATTGGGAGCCACTCTATTAAAGGTATTAACGAAAAGGAAATGGCTCACTCGAAAAACAGGGGGAGTTTTGCACAAATGAAGGAACCGAAAACAGGACTACGCGAAAACCCACTCAACAAGGGAATCTACCCGAATTTCAACTAAATACGTACGCAATCTTATAGGAAACGGCAGATCGAGCAGAACAAAAGAAAGAGGCAAGGAAACAAGAATACCTACCTAAAATATGGAGATGATCAATGAAAGTTGTGGAATGAAGATGGTTCACGAGATGATTATCCTCCTGAAAGCGAGAATCGTCTGAGAGAAGTTCTTCAAAACAACTTTGGTAAAATGGCAATGAAGGAGACTTGGCGGGTATAAACCTTTCGAAACCCAATCGACGGGGCAAAAGCGCCTTTTCCATTCGTTAGCAAGGATGACGTGACCTTTTCATTTAATGCGCGTCCCGTGCATTAATTACGCCAAGGGCCGTATAGGCCAGACCCCTCAATTCGGCTTCACGACAAGCCGAGGACGCCACCGGCATAGGCAAATGATAACATAGAAGAGGAATCGACAGCAGAAGCGCCTGACACAAGGGCAGGGTTCACGATCAAGTATCCCGGCCACCGGTTAGGCTAATCACCTCTCGAGAAAGGACCCGCATTTGGAGTCTTCGACCGTGCAAGAAGCGAGCCGGACCCTGATGGTCGAAGAACAACAAAATTTAAACAAACATAACCCGACCACATGTCTCGGGGCAATTCAACCAAGACTTGTAGTTCCGAGGTTGTTTGAAACTCGATAGACACCTTATCAAAGTAAGACGGGGGCAGCTCCGATACAACTAGAGGATCCAAGAACATATCCACCCCTGGCTGACCGAGACTGGACAACCCTACTGGGGCAAGGACATCATGTTACTTCGCGATCAACAAAGACTCGACTTCAACAAAGACTTTAACTTTCGTTCTTCGCCAAGCGAACATCTAAACTCGGCCGCTCGAGAGACCCGAGCAACCGAGCTTGGGGGCCATGACCTTGGACATGCACCCACGACCCTGGACATGCACCCACGATCCTGGACATGCGCACACGATCCCGGACACGCACATGACACGTACGGTGTGGCAGCCAAGGGACTAACTAACCAGGTATACTCTATATATACAGAGGAAGGAGACGGCGCTGTGTACATTCATTCTAAGCCCCGACTTATCTACATCCAAATACACTACGCACACACAAAGACCCCTTAGGCGAAACGCCTGCTTGTGTACCGTGATCATACCCTCTCCTGAACGCTTGTCCCATAAGCATACAGGAAGGGCACACAGATCCTATATCAAATCACCGGACCTTCAATAGGCCGGACATCAGAGTTCTACACCAGAACAAAGGGTAATATCGAAAATTACTTAAATTATAAAACAACTTTATTGGCATTAACTATTTTTATTGGTCTGTAAGAAAAGTTAGTTAATGACTTATAATAAAGATAAGTATTTGATTTCTGAGGTACAAAGATGTACAAGAGTATGAGCCAAGACCTCCGAGAATGGAGGCACATTAGTAGGGAAACATAGGCAAGTCTAGAGAGGCATAGTGGTGAGTGATAGCCACGCGAGATGAGTTATGGGGCACACTTCCAAACGAGTTAGAGGACTTGTACAGAGGCGCAGAGTGGGCAATAGGGTGCTACAAGAGTGTAGTTGATCTGAGGGTCACGCCTTGATGATGGAGACAGACAATGTAGACTGGGTGTGAGCCAGAAAAGCAAAGTCATTAGAGTCGTCCTGGAGGGACCTTGTAGTTGAGGGTGGCACGCCGAGTTATTTCATTGCGGGCCATGCGAAAACTCCACTGCTCCCCCTCTACTGAGTGTGAGGGGCATATTTGGGATAAAATATAGGAATATGGGATATTAAAATTTGAGGAAAATGGCAAAACTATCCTTTCTCTCTCGTTCTGTTTGTATTTTTTCTCCCTTCAGATCTTCTCTCCACACACCTCTCTCTGCACCATCGTGTTGCTTCGTTGCCACCTGCTTCTCCTTTGTAAACCCATATTTGAAATGAGTCCTCAACTTCGCATTCATCCTCTATTGCTTCCTCCTTAGGACCCGTTTGTTAGGAAGAAAGCTTGGGGAGGGAAAGGGAAGATCCCAATCTTCCCATGGATTTTAGCTGTTTGTTACACAGAAAGTCCAGTCAGCAACTCACTGGAATTTGACATTTTCCCTTATTTGAGGGAAGATGCTTTCCCTCCGAAAATGGAAGGAAGTCGCCATCTTCCCAGAAGATGGTTTTTTGACAGATTTACCCCTGAAATTCAAATTTGGCGGGAAGTTCGAACTTGGCGGGAAAGTTCAAACTTGGAGGGAAAGTTCAAATTTGGCGAATTTTTTTTTCTTCAAAAGTTCGAACTTAACAATAAAATATTTTTTTAAAATATATTTTAGCAAAAAAAATATTTTTTATTATTTTGAATTAATTTCTTTTGAGGGTAAAATAGACATTTCCTAATTCCTTACCAACTATCATCTCTTCATTTTCTTCCTACCAAACAACTCAAGTCATATTTCCTCATCTTTCAAATCTTCCTTTCCATTCCTTTCCCTCCTCTAAAGTTCATTTCCCTCCCCAAGCTTTCTTTGTAACAAACGGGTCCTTAGACTTTGTTTGAGAGTTTGGAAGGAAGGGGAAGGGAGGAAAGGAAAATTGAGGATATTTTTCTCCCCTTATTTGGGAGTTAAACAAATAGTAAGGGAAGAAGATAAATGATTAATGAGTTATTTTACCATTTTGTTTTTTTTTCTTTAAAAATTAATATAATTATTATACTTTACAAATAAATTTAATTTTTTTTTAAAAATTATTTATGTAAGTTTTATATTTAAAAAATATTTTTCCCCTAAAAACATATTTTCTCTCTCTAAAAATTATTTCTCTCATGTGCATTCCAACGAAAGAAAAGAAAAGAAAAAAAATCAGAAATAACGAGAGTCTTTTATTTAAACAAGAGTAAAAAAGTAATTAATCTAATTTTTCTCTTAAAACCCCTATATTGGGGAACTTTATTTTTCAGAAAATATGGGGTTTTGGAAGATTTGTAAAAATCTCTGATTTCTTCCCCTCTTATTTTTAAAACTTGCAAACAAGGGAAGGGATTACCAAAACCCTCCCTTCTCTTTCCTTTTCCTTCAAAATAAAACTCCCAAAGGGAACTCTACCATTCTTGTGCTGGTAACAAAATCCCTCCCATTGTTATCTCCATTGCGGCAGAGGAACATACCTAGTAAAACGGACCATCGAAAATAAATTATTATTAATCTAATTTATTAAATTAAAAATATCAAAATATTAAAACTTAAAAAAGAATTCCTAAACCTAATTCTCCCTCACTCTCCACCACGTACTCCCCTCAAGATAGGCATTGAAAAAAAGTAGACAATTTGAAACATCACACCTACCTACTCTTATTTTGGCCATATGTGATATCGAACCCAGTGGTAGAAAATTAATTAAGGGAGGGTAGTAGTGGCGGGAGGATTCGGGGGTTCGTGGGCAGCACCCCGATTTTTTTTTTTTTAAAAGGAAAGTCTTAAATGCATTAAAAAACAAAAAAATATAAACAAGAAAAGAAAATAATATCAAAAAAATATTTATGAAATCAAGTGAATATTGATGATGTAATAAGAGAGATAATTATTTTACAAACCTGTCATTAAGAAAAGTAAGGCTAAGTACTGTTAGACATGCAGCTACATAAATTACAATGAAGGGTGGACACTCAATAAGTTCAAGTACATATATTTTAATAACAAAAATAATTACAATGTCATCTTTCTAGGCCTTATTTTTTGGAATTCCATCATAATTATCTTCTTATCAATGTTATCAAATATATCTTTTTCAATATAAGGCACTAAACAAACATTCAGCCATTTATCCCCATCCGATTAGAAAGTGCAGTCTTGATGTATTAAGGGTTGACACTTAATTTAAGGGTGAACAATCATTCAAATATGTATTTCAAGAAAAAAAAAAACCCCAATTTCCCGGGGGGACTTGCCCCCCTTCTCTTGTATGTAGCTCCGCCTATGATCGAACCCACAGCCTCGTATCTGAGAGGAGGAGTGAGATGCCAATTAATCTATAAGCTCTTGGTAAATACAGTGTTATGTTTAACTTCAACTTCAATCATAAATTGAATGGTATAAGATGAAGCCAAATACCATGCACATCTCATTAAAATCACTTTTCTAAATTAAATGAGCGAGCATATGAAGTTATAAACTATAAAGGGAATTGAACCTGTGACACATTTGGAATTTAACCCTACTTAACCACTCTTCCCATTATTCTTTCACTTCCCTAGTACCTTGAACTTTCTAGAAGCCTTTGCTTCCAAATCAATTATTTTAAGGCTTGAAACATGGTTAAAGTCTATTGGACCTTTAACTTTTGTGGTCTGGTCCGTACTGGGAACATGGGTCGATCAATCCCACGGTTGGAATTTTCCGTCTATGATTTTCATAGTCTCCCAAGTTGCAGCTTTTTCAATTCAGTCCCAACCATTCTGTAGGGAGGTTGGGTAGATAGGGGAGGAATCGGGAGAAGAGGAGAGGGAAAGAATTTTGTCAATTATCTCGTGCCTTTATTGTTGCCTAACATTGGCTATTTAAAGTGATTACAAATCCTAGTTTAGAATTTAAATTGCTGAATTAAAGGAGCAACTTATTCCTACTAACAAGGCTAAAATAACAACTTCCTAGGTTTTAGCTTATTTGAATTGAAATGATAACTTTCTGCTACTTTCATGGATCTTCGGGTTTGATCCCACCTTACTGGATATAATCTTCCAGGTATGTTGGGCTCTTCTTGCTCCGAGTGGGCCTTCCCGTGGTGTGGCCCGCTACATCCCCTTCACCATCCGAAATATCCATGTCCTCATGGATGGATGTAGCCGTAGATGCCCACCCAATGGGGAGAGTCCGCATGGCAGATTTCATGATTCCCTTATCTTTTGTTGTACTGTGGGGAGGCTCGTTAGTGCCATTGTTGCTGGGTGGTGGAAGTGCGACTTGGGTGGCCGTCTGTGAGACATTGGGAGAGCGGCTTTCGGTTGACGACGTAGTGTCATCCTTAGCGACCGCTGTTGAGGTTATAGCTCCTTCTTCCTCCCATGTTGCGTCTTCCGGCATACTTTCGGACCACTGTACCAGTACCTCCTTAACCTTCTTGCCGTGTTTCCCACACGTCCCTTGTGCCCAAAATTGCTACCACCTCATGAAGGGGTTTGTTTCCCTGTGATTTTTCCGGCAGGGGGTGGACCTTAAAGGGGGTAGGCGAGACGAAAGGCCTTAGTAGTGAGACATGGAATACCGGGTGAATGCGGGAAGTATCCGGCAACTGTAACTTGTAGGTTACCACCCCTATCTTTTTTAAGACTTCGAAGGGCCCGTAGTAACGGAGAGACAACTTCTGGGAACTCCTTCTGAGCACGGATTGTTGCCGGTATGGCTGTAGCTTGAGTAAGACTAGATCTCCTACTTTGAATTCCATTTCCTTCCTCTTTTTGTCGCTATATGCCTTCATGGTAGTCTGCGCTTGATGAAGATTCTGCTTCAGACTATTCATTATTTTGTTTCTTGCTGAGAGATCCGTGTCGATTGCTTCCAGGTTGCTGCTGCCTAGACAGTATGTTAAGAGATTTGGTGGAGGGATACCAAAGGTGATTTCGAATGGTGTAAAACCTGTGGACCTATTAACTCTCTCTGTTTGCCCATCGCTTTGTGGATGATAGGCTGAGCTATAACGAAGTGTGGTTCCTTGCAGTTGGAAAAGCGTTTTCCAAAAGGTGCTGAGGAAGATTGGATCTCGATCTGAAATGATGGTGCGGGGGAAACCATGTAGCTTTCCTACTGATTCCCAGAACACCGTGCCAATTTTGGTCGCTGTGTAATGTGTAGGTAAGGGAATGAAATGAGCTCCTTTTGATAACCTGTCAACAACCACAAAAATAACTGAAAACCCGTTAGAGTTAGGCAAATGTGTTATGAAATCCATACTTAAGTCTGTCCAAATTGTTGTTGGGGAAACAATTGGTTGGAGCAGGCCATATGGTGAATGATTGGGTGGTTTAATTTTCTGACAAGTCTCACACTCTTTGACAAAACTCTTAACATCACTCTTCATTCCTTTCCAGGTAAAAGCTTTGTTCAGGCGTAGGAAGGTGTTTTGGGCTCCTGAGTGACCTCCCAAAAGCGAGCCATGGAACTCCTGTAATAATTGGTTTTTCAGCGACGAGTTGGTAGGTATGAAGATTCTGGATTTATGGAATAACAGGTGATTTTTCATTTTCCAATCCTCCCATTTGTGTGGTTCTGTCATAATTCCTTGGGTGACTTGAATAGCATAGGGGTCATCTGCTATTTCCTGCTGTAGTTTGTCTGAGAGGCTGCATGTTGGTCCTGTGAGTGCCGCTAATTGGGGTTTTGGTTCTTTATTTGACCCTTCTGGAATTCTGGATAAGGCATCTGCCACAGTATTTGTTTTTCCTGACTTATAAACAATTGTGTAAGAGAACCCTAGGAGCTTTGATAGAAATTGTTGTTGTTCTGGGGTCTGAACAACTTGTTTCATGAGGTGATATAGGCTTTTATGATCAGTGCGAATTACAAAAGTAGCACCCAGTAGGTATTGGCGCCATTTAGCCACGGCACTAGTTATTGCATACATCTCCCTAATGTAGGTTGATTTCTGTTGCATAGCAGGGGATAATTTGCGACTGTAAAACGCAATAGGCTGATTCCTTTGCATGAGTACTGCCCCTATCCCTACCCCTGATGCATCCGTTTCAATAATGAATGGGAGGGAAAAATCTGGCAGTATAAGTATAGGGGCCTGTGTGAGGAGGTCCTTCAACTGATTAAATGCCCTATATTCTCTTTCGCCCCATACAAATCCTTTCTTGGCCAGCAGGTCACTTAGTGGTGCTGCAATTGTAGCAAAGTGTTTAATAAAACGGCGATAGTATCCGGCCAAGCCTAGGAACGCGCGTACCTGAGTTACTGTAGTCGGGCTTGTCCAGCTTTTAATTGAGCTGATCTTCTCAGGGTCTGGGGTCAATCCTTTTCCAGAGATTATATGACCAAGGAAGTGTATGGATTGCTTGGCGAATAGACACTTAGACCGCTTTGCAAATAAGCGGTGGTTCCTTAAGGTAGTTAGGACCGACCGTAGATGGGTTTCATGATCTTGGATTGTGGAACTGTAGATCAAAATATCATCAAAGAAAATGACAACAAACCGTCTTAGGAAGGATGCAAACACTTCGTTCATAGTTGCTTGGAAGGTAGAGGGTGCATTATTTAACCCAAAAGGCATAACTAGGAACTCATAATGACCATGGTGGGTTCTGAAAGTTGTCTTGTGACTATCCTCAGAATGCATTAAAATTTGATGATACCCCGATCGTAGGTCTAGTTTAGAAAAAATGGTTGCCCCATTTAATTCATCCAAAAGCTCGTCGATGGTGGGTATGGGAAATTTGTCCTGCACTGTTACAGCATTTAGTGCCCTGTAGTCCACACAAAATCGCCACGATCCGTCTTTCTTTTTAACTAGGATTACGGGTGAACTATAGGCCGAATGGCTAGGACGGATAATGCCCTCTTTTAGCATCTCAGAAACCAGTTTTTCAATTTCATTTTTTTGGTAATGGGGATAGCGGTAGGGTCTGACTTGTATAGGTTTGGTGTTTGGAACGAGATTTATGTGGTGGTTTGTGGGTCTATGAGGGGGAAGTTGGGTAGGTATACTGAAAACATCAGCGTATTCATCTAGGATGGTTGAGATGGTTGGTGGGCTTATGTCTGTGTAGGATTCGGTGGGGCTTGGATTGGTTACGGATAGGTGCATTAGGTAGGCTTGTATGGGTTCTTGGGCTACGAGTTTGTGAAGTTGGGAGTTTGTGATTGGGTACGGGGAGAGGCGTGAGTCGCCGTTTAGTGTAATGGCTTTGTCTAGGTGGGAGAAACTCATGGTCATTTCCTTGTAGTCGGTCATGACTGGCCCCAAGGTAGATAACCATTGTATTCCTAGGACAGCATCGGCACCTTGCAGATCAAGGACATAGAAGTCAATGTTGAAGATATATTGACATTGTAGGGTCAATGGAACCATGACGCATAACCCAGAGCAGAATAGGTTGTCGCCATTTCCCACCTGGACTTGAAACGGTGGAACATACTGTACTGGAAGGTTCAGATGCCTAGCGGTTCGTTCTGTGATAAAATTGTGGGTGCTACTGCTGTCAACCAAAATCTGTATTGATGACCCAAAGACTTTACCAGTGAGGCGGAATGATTTGGACGAGCGACGGCCAAAGAGGGCGTTGAAACTTATTTCTGGAAAGGTGGGTGATTCAGTGTAAGAGTCCTCATTCGTTTCTTGTGTAGGTTCTATCTCGTCCTGATCACTGACCTCCATACATAAAAATGTTGCGCCAGTTTTGCATTTGTGCCCAAAGGCATATTTTTCATCACAATTGTAACATAATCCTTTTTCTCTTCTTGCAAGCATTTCTGAAGGAGACAGCTGGCGGATAGGGACTGCTGAGGTGGGCGTCGTTTGCTTGGTTTGGGCCGAAGTCGTGTTTGGTTGGCTACGTGGCACCCAACGTGAGGAACGTTCATCTGTTTCGGCGTAGTTTCGGGCTAAACCCCACGCTGCATGAAAGGTTGCTGGTAAGTGTGCTTGTACGTCACTTCGGACCTTTGGTTTAAGACCTGAAATGAATACACTCTTTCTGAAATTGTCAGGTATCCCGGTAACTCTGCTGGACAGGAGTTCAAATGCTGCTTGGTATTCACGGACTGTCCCTGTCTGTGATAATTTGCACAGTGCTCCAGCCGGGTCGTCATAGGCCGTGGGGCCATAACGGCTTATGATAGCTGTGCGAAAGTCTCCCCAAGTTGTGATCAGGCCATCGCGGGATAAATTGCGATACCAACTTGATGCTGGTGCGTCGAGATGGAAACATGCAATGCGTAGTCGTTCGGGTTCAGCAATGCCATAGTACGCGCAGTATTGATCGACTGCGAATAGCCAATCAGTAGGGTCTCCCTGGCCAAAGCGGGGAAAGTCTAGGCGAAGTGGTTTGGGTCGAGGGGGGTCTGTCCGTGTTGGTCTAGGACCTAGGACACCTGGGACGGTTTGTTGAGGCTGATTTGTCCTCTGCGTTTCAACGAATAGTTGAAAACGTTCCATAATTGCAGTGAATTTTTCCTCATTGCTGCGCTGCATTTGGTTGAAGAATGCCTGCTGGCGTTCCTCGGCTGAGTTTTGCTGCTGTTGGACAGCATTCAATTGATCTTGTATTTGAGCCATGCGTGTTTTCTCGGCCATGAATAGAGTCGGGAATGAAAGCACCAAAATGTAGGAGGTTGGGTAGATAGGGGAGGAATCGGGAGAAGAGGAGAGGGAAAGAATTTTGTCAATTATCTCGTGCCTTTATTGTTGCCTAACATTGGCTATTTAAAGTGATTACAAATCCTAGTTTAGAATTTAAATTGCTGAATTAAAGGAGCAACTTATTCCTACTAACAAGGCTAAAATAACAACTTCCTAGGTTTTAGCTTATTTGAATTGAAATGATAACTTTCTGCTACTTTCATGGATCTTCGGGTTTGATCCCACCTTACTGGATATAATCTTCCAAGTATGTTGGGCTCTTCTTGCTCCGAGTGGGCCTTCCCGTGGTGTGGCCCGCTACACATTCCGGTTGGATTACACAAACAGTGTAGATCAATCCCACGGAATGACCCTACTTCTACTCTTGACGTGGACTCTTCAACAATGCCAAATTGTAAATTGTCGAGACTTGTTTGTTTCTTTTTAAGAATAATGATTCTATAAAAGGTTTGAAGTATCTTGCGTCTGGTTTTCTTTTCCCCGTGGCCCTTTGTTTAAAAAATTACTAATGAGAAGTTAAAGACCAAGGGAGGGAGGGGTGTCTGCTGACCCCTCCCAAATACTCTCCCTGCTGCCAATGGCGGACCCACGCACTGGGTTGGAGGGCAAGTGTCCACCCTTAAATTGGGAAATTAGAGATTTTTGTTAAAAAAAAATTAATACATGTTTGAATGATTGTCTATACTTAAATTAAGTGCCTACCCTTAATATATCAAGACTACACTTCATAATTGAATGGGGGATGAATGGTTGGATGATTGTTTAGTACCTTATATTGAAAAAGATGTATTTGATAGCATTGATAATAAGACAATTATGATGGAATTTCAAAAAACAAAGTCTAGAAGGATGACATTGTAATTATTTTTATTGTAATATACTTTTGTTATTAAAATATATATACTTGAACTTATTGAGTGTCCACCCTTATTGTAATTTATGTAGCTGCATTTCTAGCAACACTTAGCCTTGATATTCTAAATGACATGTTTGTAAAATAATTGTCTCTCTTATTACATTATTAATGTTTTTTCTTGCTTTTTTAGATCATTACATTGTATATAAAATAAGGAAGAGGAAAATAAAATACTCCTTCTAGTCCTAAATAGAAGACAAATTTGATTTTTTTGGAGAGATTAAGGAAGCTTATTAAATTATTTTAGAATATAGTTTGACTAATAAACTGATATATAATCTAAGAATACACAATATATTATATGATTAAGTAACTTATTTAGGCTCCTTAATTTCTTTAAAAAAAATCGACTAGGTCTTATACTCTTGTGGTCCTAAATATATGACATAGTTTGTAGTACAAATTATACTATAAATTATATCCTATATTTAAAACTGGAGGTAGTATTTAGGATCGGAGGGGAGTACATTTTAAACTTCTAAAACCTTGAAAGATGACTCCAATTTGGTAAATGACAAAATGGAAATAAGTATCAATATAGAATTTGAACATTTGGAGCAAATGGCTAAAGTGTCCCACTCCATTTTTTCCCTCTTCCCGACCTCCCGTAGTCTCAACTCTGTCTCTAGCTTCCTCTTCCCATGGTCTACTCTCCATCTCTTTCATTATCTCTGTCTCTCTAGCCTTCCCCTTCTTCTCCCTCCAATACTCCTTATAGTCGGTTGAGGGTCAGACTCCTTTATCACCACCTTGGATAATCCCGCGGCCGTACCCACGATTAAGCACTAGATGGACGAAAACTGTCACGAAGCTTTAGATTCTTATTAGAATTGCGCATGCTATGAGTGATCTTATAACTATTGTTCCTCTTATAAAAATCTCCTTCGATCACAGGCGAGATCTTCACCTTTACAAAACTCTCCTCCGATTACGGGAAACGAGATAGAAAAGCAATAGAATAGACGATGAATGATATTGAAATGGCGCAGAGTAAAATGTTCTCTGGCCCCTCCTCACTTATATATTAATCAATACAAGGACCTAGAAGAATAATATGCAAATCTTACAATCATAACAAACCCTATTATACACGTGTATACAGGGGAATCTTGTGATAACAGAAATACAATATAGTGATAACAGAAATACAATACAGTAGGAATACAATTATACTCTAACATTCCCCCTCAAACGAGAGGGTGTAACTAACAAACCGAGTTTGTCTCTAAAAAATTCAAATTGAGACTGTGACAAGGGCTTTGTGAAGCAATCAGCACCCTGAAGAGAAGATGGAATATATCTAATATCAATTGCTCCAGAAGATACTAAATCACGAATGAAACGAACATCAACTTCAATATGTTTACTCCTAGCATGTTGCACAAGATTTGCAGCTAATGATTTAGCACTAATGTTATCACACCAAATAACTGAAGGATTCTTAATGAATAAACCCAACTCAGTCAAAAGAGAATTTAACCACTTGACTTCTGCAGATCCATCGGAAAGTGATCTGTATTCAGATTCAGTGCTTGATCTTGAAACAACTTTTTGCTTTCTTGAAGACCAGGAAACTAGATTATTCCCTAGAAATAAACACATTCCAGCCATTGACCTCCTATCATCCAGATCACAAGCCCAATCAGTATCAGTGTAGGCTACCAATTGAGGGCTACTAAAAGGCTTGAGACGTAGACCTAGGTTAAAAGTACCTTTGAGATACCTAAAAATTCGCTTTACTGCCTGAAAATGTGTTGTTCTAGGCTGAGAAAGAAATTGACTTAGTTTGTTTACTGCAAAAGCAATATCAGGTCTTGTTGTGGTCAGATATTGTAGTGACCCTATGGCTCTCCTATAGTCTGTGGGATTGGTCATCAAGTCACCATCAGTGGAGGATATCATTCGGCCAGTCACCATAGGTGTAGTAACTGGAGCACAATCACTTAAACCAAATTTATCTAAGGGTTAAGGAGCAATTTTACACATGAGCTTTTTCCCCAGGAGCGTCCAGCACCACGTGCTTTTTTCTGGAGCAAAAGTACACACGTGGTTACGTTTTGGGAGCGCCCAGCACCACGGCAGTTAGTTGACCGTTAGTCAACCGTTAACTTGGATGGAACGCTGACGTGGCGTGACGTGGCGCTTATTTGGACTGACACGCTGACATGGACGCTGACGTGGATGCTGACGTGGACGCTGATGGTAGGAAAAAAAGAAAATTACCATTTTGCCCCTTAGTTTTAAATGAAAATTACCTCTTTGCCCTTGGTTTTAAATGAAAATTACTCTTTTGCCATTAGTTTTAAATAATAAAAAAAACTAAAAATACCCTTCCACCACCGGCCCCACCACCGCCGGCCGGCGGCGGCAGCCGGCCACCACTGGCGGCGGTGGCCGGCAATGGTCGGCCGCCGGTGGTGGGGTGGCCGGTGGTGGGGCCCACCAAGGAGGGGCTATTTTTAGTTTTTTTTTTTTAAAAAAAAAAACTTAGGGCAAAAGGGTAATTTTTATTTAAAACTAAGGGCAAAAGTGTAATTTTACCCGAGTTACTGTTCATTTCCATCCAACTTAACAGGTTGACTAACGGTCAACTAACTGCCGTGGTGCTGGGCGCTCCCAAAACGTAACCACGTGTGTACTTTTGCTCCAGAAAAAAGCACGTGGTGCTGGGCGCTCCTGGGGGAAAAGCTCATGTGTAAAATTGCTCATTAACCCTTTATCTAACAAATCAACCACATATTTGGTTTGGTTCAAATAAATTCCAGATTTGTCCCTATACACTTCTAATCCCAGAAAGTAATACAGAGGACCTAAATCTTTTAAGGAGAAGACTCGATTCAATCTCTGAACAAAACTATCCACAAAATCAGTGTTGTTACCAGTTACTAGAATGTCGTCCATATACACAAGTATGAATATAGTTAATTTTTGAGTCTAAAACACAAACAGAGATGTATCACTTCTCAAGCTCCGAAAACCCCAATTGATCAGTGTGAGCCCAACCGATCAAACTAGGCTCTCGGAGCTTGTCGCAGGCCATAGATAGCCTTGATTAACTTACAGATATGAGTAGGTCTTTGTTGATCAATGAATCCCTCGGGTTGTGGCATGAAAACTTCCTCTTGCAAATATCCGTTCAAAAATGCGTTATTCACATCGAGTTGCCTAATTTCCCAGTTGAACGTGACAACTATTGAAAGAACAACTCTGATCGTGGTCGACTTGATGAAAGGGCTGAATGTCTCTCCAAAGTCGGTCCCCGGTATCTACTGGAAACTCTTGGCAACGAGCCTTGCCTTATGCTTAAGGATGGATCCGTCAGGCTTAAATTTCGTTTTGAATACCCATTTGTTGTCGATGAGATTCTGATTCTTGTATGGCACTAGCTCCCATGTATGATTGCGCAGCAATGCCTGAAATTCCTCCGACATCGCTGTTCGCCACATAGGAGAAGATAGAGCATCTGGAGTGCTCGATGGTTCTGAATTATTTTTGACTGTAGCATGAAGTAAACCAACAAACGAATACTTGGGCCGGACTATACCATCCTTGGCCTTAGTTGTCATGTGATGTGAGTTAATGGGCTCAACAATAACTGGACGAGGGACTGATTCTGGGCTGGACGTGGATGAAGAACTTGAGCTATTACCAACTTCTATAGACCGAGTATGGCCATGTATACTCGGCGAAGACACCTGCAACTCTGGCGTGGTCATCGTGTTACTGGATTCAGTTCCACTAACAGTACCGATTCCAAGATCAGAGGCAACATTGTCACCATTGACGTGTATCAGTAATGGAACAGAGGTTCGGTCTTCTTGTGTGCCTGAACTGGCCACTGGATTCATAAATCCTGTCCTGAAAGGAAAAGTATTGCCATAAAAAATAACATGACGTGAAATGAATAATTTACCACTCTTGTTCATACACTTGTAACCCTTTTGCTGTGACGCTGGACCAAGATAAACACACTTCTCACTATGAAACTGGAATTTTCGCTCATTGTATGGTTTGAGATAAGGGAAACACACACAACCAAAAGGTTGTAAGTTCTTGTAGTCTGGTTCTGTTTTCCACAATCTGAACAGAGGTGTATCTCCATTCAAAACAGGTGTTGGTAATCGATTTATCAAGAACACTAATTGCTGGAAAGCATCTGCCCAACATTTTAGTGGAATACCAGAATGTGCAAGCAAGGTCAAACCCATCTCAACCACATGGCGATGTTTACGTTCTGTGCGGCCATTTTGGACTGAAGTGTAAGGGCAAGTAAGTCGAATATAAATACCAGCTTCTTGTGCAATGGGGACAAAGGGTTTATACTCAGTCCCGTTATCACATTGAAGTGCCTTGATTTTAAAATCAAATTGATTCTCGACAAGAGCCTTGAAGTGCTTAAAAGCATGTACTGCTTCATCCTCGTGCCTTAACGGATATAACCAGGTGAAGCGGCTAAAATCGTCAATAAAATGTATGTAAAAGCGATGACCACCAGAGGATTGCATAGGAGCAGGGCCCCATAAATTTGAATGAATTAATTCCAGTGGATTCATTGAGTGAGAAACAGAGACTGGGAATGGAAGCAACTTAGACTTTCCTAATTGACATCATTCACAAATGTGATCAGTAGTGACAGAATTAGAAACATGCATATTACATTTATTTAGAATTTGCTTTAGAACTCTAGTGCTAGGATATCCCAAAACATGATGCCATTTCTGGAAAGTAGCCGAATCATCATGTTCTGCCAGTAGTACTTTAGGTGAAGTGTCATTTTCTTTGGCTCATTCGATACAGTCCTGCCTTTGGGAGCCCTTGGAGGAGCACTTGGCCTGTCATTGGATCCTTCACATCACACCCTTTGTCAGTAAAGTTTACAGAGATAGAGTTATAATGTATTAGCTTGTTTACACTCATCAAATTTTTAGTTGCAGAAGGCACATAGAGCACATCATGAAGGAAAAGCTTAGATCGATTGCAGGGTATAGAGGTTGATCCGATGCCTAAGATCGGACTCTGTGTTCCATTACAAGTGGTAAGATGAGACTTACCAGTGGGAGCTATCTCTTCAAGGTCATCGGAGTATGGGGTTACATGATAGTTGGAGCCACTATCCATGTACCAAGAAGGATCTGCAACCGAGTAAGCGTTAGCAAAATAAACTGGAGAGTTGGGATTAGAATGAGAATACCCAGCTGATGCAGTGGAGTCGTCGTGGTAATAGCACGTAGCTAGCGAGAGTGAGTTCATCGGAGATGTTTTTCATCTTGTTCAAGTATTCATCCATCTTCATCGTGTTTTTCCTGGTGTTGTGCAACTCATTCTTTATCACCATAACACGAGCTTTCATCGACACACAGGTAAGCTCCCGAGCACTGTTCCAGAGAGCTTCCACCGTTTTGCAATGGAGAAGCTGAGCTCCCACATCTTGCGTCATTGTATTCCTCAGCCAACCAACTAAAAGTGGAGCTTGAATCACCAAGAGGGGGGGTGAATTGGAGATTCTCAAAATCTTTTTGGAATGCTCTGTTTTTGGGATAAGAAGTAGAAGTAAAACAAAGTATAGAGAAGAGAAGCAAGACACAAAGATTTATACTGGTTTGGTCCAACAACTTGACCTACGTCCAGTCCCCAGACTCTCTGGTATTTCTCACTATCAAGCTTGATTACACACTCTGCACTCAAGAGTAATTCTCTCACTAGAACTTACTCCCCCTTACAAGTTGTAATCAATAACCCAATCTCCAAGTCCCCTTGACTTGAGATACTTTAATAAAATGATTTTACAATCAATAAACTCTCTCTAAGAGTAGATAAGATAAACACTGAAGAATGAATGTATCAAAAGATACTTTACACAGAAAACTCAAAGAGTAGTTGAAACTTTAATGATTTTCGTTCTTGCACAGATTGGTTGTTGAGAAGAATTGAATGCATCTCTATTTATAGGTAGAGATCATTAAATGACGGTTATAAATCCTAATGTGACTGTTGCCAGCATTGGGGATGATTAGTGAAGGTTTTGGTCTTCTTCTCTCTCTACTCTTTGGTTAATCCAGCTTTGCAGAAATTCAGAGTTGACTCTTTGATTATTAATCCGTTGGAAGAGCAGTTTGCTGGATGTAGAAGGCAAGCATTAACTTCTCCAAAACGTGTGGAGAATGTTTGTCCAAAAGCATACAAGTTTTCTGCACTTTTCATTAAATGTGCTGACATGCTTTTTGCTTTATGGTAAGTCTCCATTTAATCCTGTCTAAGTCATCTGAAACTCACTAACAAACTGATTAAACATAGTTAAGAATAGTAATGAGTGATGATAAGGAGTATAGAGATCAAACACAAAATTTTCACAAATTTATTCTGTTCGAAATTCAAATTTCGATATGGAAACTCGAGTTAGTTCATCCAAACTCGAGTTTTCATGCTTCAGTGTTCTTTGAGCAAAAAACCGAAACTCGAGTTTTCTCATTCCAGAGACAAACATAGCGATTTGGCATTTTGGACATTCTTGGTGAACAGTGCAAAACTCGAGTCATTAAGTGACTAACTCGAGTTTTGGATTCTTAATGAAAAATCATGTTTTAGTCCAAAATCTCAAAACTGGAGTTTCCAAATCAAAACTGGAGTTTTCAAAATGTTTAAACTTGACAGAGCTCTCTGCCTGATCAAAACTTGAGTTTCCAAATCTTAACTCGAGTTTTCTCATTCTTTGAAAACTTTGGAAACTTCTCTGTAAAGGTCAAAACTCGAGTTTTGAAAACAAAACTCGAGTTTTCTCTTTATGAGAAAACATTGAAAAGCTTGGTCGATTTGAACACGGGAGTTTTACAAAGTCAGAGATGAGCATTGTTCCCAGGTGATGGAAACTCGAGTTTTCTATGGTGAACTCGAGTTTTCATGAACTTTGAAAATCTTAGAGAACTCTCAGTAAAGTCTAAACTCGAGTTTCCTATGGAAACTGGAGTTTTTGTTTCTTTGAAAAACTTGGTTGCTCTCTGTCTTATCAAAACTCGAGTTTTCTAAATCAAACTTGAGTTTGCTTTGTTCAGCGAAAAACTTGAATGCCCTCTGTATGGCCAAAACTCGAGTTTGCAAACCCTAACTCGAGTTTGCCTTTCTTTGCAAAAATTTGAGCATCTCTCTGTCAGGCCAAAACTCGAGTTTCCAATCTGAAACTCGAGTTTGCCTTTGACAGTAAGTTTTTCAACTTACAAAGACAAACTTCATCTGTGTTTACAATTGTCCGTTATCATCAAAACCAATTGAGAACTAACATTCTCCCCCTTTTTGATGATGACAACACTTGTAAACCAGAGATTCTTCATTTTTTCAAAAGATTTGAGTTTTGAGGAAAATTTTCACAAGATGGTTTGAAGTATGTTATGACAGTTCTGTATTTGAACAAATTCAACATAGAGATATAGCTGAAGCAATTGATAATGTGACATAATTGAACCATTACATTTCGTTTAACAAATTGTGCATAACAACAATATACAAAACAGAAATGGAAGAGTACAGAATCTTCAAACCAGAAATACAAAGCAAAAACACAAACTGAAAAAACAGAATCAAAACAACTAAAATCTAAAATCCTTCCTTCAACTCAAGATTGCTCCTTTGGTTCAACTTCTTTCTCTGGTTCTTCTCCCCCTTTGTCATCAACAAAAGAGGATGGAGCTGAGATCGAAGGGTCAACGGAAGGGGTTGAGAGCTTGACAGTGGTGGCAGGGGATGGAATGGGGATTGGAGAGGCAAGTGGGGTTTGGAGAACCTCAGTAGATGGAGAGGCAATAGGTTCAGAGGTAGGGGCCAAGGGAGTGGTGAAGGCAAATGTGGGTGAGATAGGAGGGGAAGATGATTCAGCCTTCATTCCAGTAGAACCCATATCAATCTTCTTGATGAGGGCATTCAATCGATTATCCATGCGTTCCTAAGAGACTAGCAAAGTAGCCAACGAAGCATCGTGATCGATCAAATGATTTGTCATATTTGATAGATCAACCTTCATTTCATCCTAAGTTGTAATGATTGCTGTATTGCTCTTCATCATCTTAGTGCACAATCGATTAACTTCATCTTGAATACGAGTAGTCATGTCCTCAAAAGCTTTATCCACAATTGCTTGAACCCTTGCATCAAAATCTGAGGGAAATGTGGACTGAGGAGGAGCAGATTGGGCTTCTTGGGCTCTTGATCGTGTAGGAGCACGAGATTCATCAGATCCTTCAGCTTCAAAGGTAAGTCTCATCAGGTTAAGCTGAGCCTTTCCAAACACAGTGGGAGCCTTCATTGAATTAGGAGCACCCACATACCAGATTTTGTGGTAGAAAAGGATGACAGATACAAAAGAAGGAAAAGGAATATATGCAGGTTTCCTAGAGGAAAATCTGAAATTGACCATCTCCTGGAAGATCCAATGGCCTAGATTGATAGGGACTTTATTCACTAGGATAACAAAATTGGAATAATCTCTGTTAGCAAAATGGGTGAAATTGCCACCCTTTTGAATCATGTTCCTAGAGTAAATGTACCATAGGACACGATAAACAGGAGGCATAGACACAGGGGTGAAAGATAAGTGGACCAATTGATCTTCGGGAACAGGTTCATTTGGTCTCAAAATTTCGAAAATTTCTTTGTTGGAGTATTTGTTTGTGGGAGGAGGAGGTGGATTGGAAATTTTCAGAATGGAATTTATGATTGCGGCATATAATGTGAACTTGACACCTCTAACCTGGGTAGAAACTCATTCTTCTACCAGGTTACGGTCTCTATCCTCTAGATTGTCCCATTCCATATTGAAATAGAACATTTTAGTGACATTGGAGCTAAACTGAGCAGTGATAGACAGGAAATTTTCATAAGGTTTTAACCATGGGGAAAGATCTACATTACAAGTTTCCCTAACCTTGTCTAAATCTACAGAGACTAGGGGACAAAACACCTTTTTCGAATAAGTTTCTTTGAACTTTTCAGCTCGTTCACCAGTAATGACATGACTTTCAGTGATAAAACCTGGAGGAGCCGAGTCATGAAGATAAATCTCTGAAAGAGCATCCGGAACTGTCGGTGAGACTTGAGGATCTTGAGGAGGATTTGATGTTGCCTTGGATGATCCTTCTACTCTTTGAGTTCTTTGCTTCTTGCGAGGCAGAGGAGGTATTCCTTCCTTTTCTTTTCCTTTTGATTCCTCGTGCACAGGTTCAGAGGCTCGCTTCGACTGAGTTTGGGATGGTTACTGAACCGAGATTCCCTTGGATTGGGTTGACGGAGACGACTGATATGATGGGATACCATGAATGTGTTTGTCCACCCCATAGTGGTATCGGTTTGGGAAGGACTTCATCCTCCTAGGTTGAGTGAGAGGAGGTGGTGATGGAGACTCAGTAGAAGCTTCATAATTGACGTCACCTTGGGTATTCTTGGCGGATTTTGTGCGAGCCATGGTTGTTTCGAAGATCAGAGAGGGATTAGGGTTTCGAAAATGAAGAAAGGAGATGAGGAGAAATCGAAGAGAGGCGAGGAGAAAGGCGAGAAGTCGAGAGGAACAGAGGAAAACTCTAGGGCAAACTTGAGTTTTGAGGCGAGTTTAGATGAACAATGAACAATTATGTTTAAATAGGGCGCGAAACAACTGACCTGAATTCAAAAGTGTAAAGTGAACTTTTGAAATTCGCGACCAAAACTCGAGTTTCCACTTACTGACTCGAGTTTTGTGGATACTTCAACAGGTGTGTCGCTCTCTGTCTGCCCGAAACTCGAGTTTCCATTTGATGACTCGAGTTTCCATATCGTGAAAACTCAGGGCTGGCTTTCTGTCTTTCCAAAACTCGAGTTATTACTTAATGTCTCGAGTTTCCATATTTGCTCAGCAACTCATTCTCGATTGGACCCCGACAAAACTCGAGTTTTGAAACCAAAACTCGAGTATGCGTCTTATGACAACAAACTTCAGGATTTCAAATATCCTGCATAAAACATTGCTATGTACTCTGAAGCTTAAGTTAGTACAAAATATTCATCAAAACCATACCTAACATTAAGATGGAAAGAAATACTTACAATTCATTGGGATTTACCATTCCCAATTCTCTTCTTATGAAATTAAATTGCTCATTTGCTAATGGCTTGGTGAAGATGTCAGCAAGCTGAAGGTGTGTTGGAATAAACATCACTTTGACATCTTTGTTCTGAACATGATCCCTTATGAAATGATGTCTCACATCAATATGCTTGGTTCTTGTATGTTGAACTGGATTCTTTGCCAAGCTTATTGTGCTTGTGTTGTCACACAATATTGGGATCTCCTTCAGATTGATTCCCAAGTCAGAAAGCTGCTGCTTGAGCCATAGGACTTGAGCACAACAACTAGAGGCAGCAATATACTCAGCTTCAGTTGAGGATACTGAGACGGTCGTTTGCTTCTTACTGAACCAAGACACAAGTGAGCCACCAAGGAATTGACATTGGCCACTTGTGCTCTTCCTATCCGTCTTATACCCAGCATGGTCTGAATCTGAATATGCCACCAAGTGTTCAAGTTGACCTTTGGGAAACCATAGTCCAAGAGTCTTTGTGTCAGCAAGGTTCTGAAGATTCTCTTCACATTTTCAGCATGCGACTCTTTGGGAGCAGACTGAAACCTTGCACACATCCCAACGCTGAATGGGATGTTCAGGCGACTTGCATTAAGATATAGCAATGACCCAATCATTCCTCTATATCTTGTGATGTTGAAATCAGTGCCCTTCTCGTCAGCATCCAGAGAAGTGGTTGAACTCATTGGAGTGTCAGCACCATTGCATTGGTCCATTCCAAACTTCTTCAGCAGGTCATTAAGGTACTTGGTCTGAGAAATGAAGATCCCATTTGATCTTTGTTTGATTTGCAGACCAAGAAAATAATTGAGTTCTCCCATCATGGACATCTCAAATTCTCCCTGCATATTCTTTGCAAACTCTTCACACAAGACATCATTAGAAGCACCAAATATAATGTCATCAACATAGATTTGTACAACTAAAATTTCTCCAATTTTATTGCTTTTGATAAACAAAGTTGTATCTGCTTTTCCTCTAACAAATCCTTGATCAAGAAGGAATTTTCTTAATCGCTCATACCAAGCTCTAGGAGCTTGCTTAAGACCATAGAGAGCTTTCTTAAGGCGATAAACATGATCGGGATGATGTTCATTTTGAAAACCAGGAGGTTGTTCTACATAAACTTCCTCTTGAATAAATCCATTTAGAAAAGCACTTTTAACATCCATTTGAAAAAGCTTAAATCCTTTAACACAAGCAAAGGCTAGAAGAACTCTTATGGCCTCCAATCTTGCCACTGGAGCATAAGTTTCTTCATAATCAATTCCTTCTTCTTGATTATAGCCTTTTGCAACCAATCTTGTCTTGTTCCGGACAATGATTGCTGACTCATCACGTTTGTTCTTAAATACCCATTTGGTGCCAATGACCGGATGGTCCTTAGGCCTAGGTACCAAGTCCCAAACTTAATTTCTGTCAAATTGATGTAACTCCTCTTGCATTGCTATCACCCAATCATTGTCTGAGAGGGCTTCATCAATTTTAGAGGGTTCTATTTTCGAAATAAAAGCAGAAAAAGTAACTTCATTTAAAGTATCGCTTCTAGTTCTCACACCTTGATTAACATCACCTATGACTTGGTCTAAAGGATGATTCCTTATAAATCTCCAAGCTCTAGGTTGTTGTTGATAAGGATTTTCCAAATTATTTTGAGGATCAACTTCGAAAACATTTTCTGGATTTTCAATAGAAGCAGGAGTGGTTTTCGAAAAGAATTGATTTTTCAAAACATTTTCCTCATCATCATCATCCTTGGATTTGTCAGATTTGGATTCGTAGAAAGCAACATGCATAGATTCTTCCACAATACGAGTACGTATATTAAAAACTCTATACGCCCTACTCCTATTGGAATAACCTAAAAATATACCTTCATCTGCTTTGGCATCAAATTTTCCCAAATTGTCCTTACCATTGTTGTGGATGAAACACTTACATCCAAACACATGCAGATGACTTAGGTTTGGCTTTCTTCCTTTGTACAACTCATAGGGAGTTTTGTTCAGCTTCTTTCTGAGGTATGCTCGATTCGAGATGTAGCAAGCCGTACTCATCGCATCAGCCCAAAACACTTGTGAAGTGTTGTTTTCATTTAGCATAGCTCTTGCCATCTCGGTAAGGACTCGATTCTTCCTTTCTACAACACCATTTTGTTGAGGAGTCCTTGGGGCTGAGAAGTTGTGATCAATCCCCATGTTGTCACAGAACTCAGCAAAGGCATAATTTTCAAATTCTCCTCCATGATCAGCGAATTCTCGAAATTACAAAACCTTTCGTTTTGGACCTTCTTGGCAAAAACGACAAACCGATCAAAGGTTTCATCTTTTGAAGACGAAATATAGTCCATGCAAATCTAGAGAAATCATCAACTATGACCAACGTATATAGATTGCCGCCTAGGCTTCTTACTCTAGCTGGTCCAACTAGATCCATGTGGAGTAGTTGTAGAGGTCTATTAGTTGAAATTTCATTTTTGGGCTTAAAAGAGGATTTAGTTTGTTTTCCTTTTTGGCATGCATCACAAATCATATCATTTTTAAAATGTAGTTTTGGAACACCAATGACTAAATCCTTTTTGAGCAATCTGTCAAGTTGGATCATATTGACATGTGCTAATCGCTTATGCCATAACCAACTATCATCCAAATTACTTACAAAACATTTTTCAAATGTAGAGCCATCTCTAGAGAGACTAAGAGTATAACAGTTTCCTTCTCTAGGAGCTCTAAAAATAGCTTTTGATTTTATATTGTCTAGCGAGAGAATATCCTTACTCACAATCAAGCATTCCTCAGAATCAAAGATAACTAAGTTACCTCTATCGCACTTTGGCTTACACCGAGGAGGTTGTGGCAAAGTCCTTCCACAAAGTAGACGTCTTTGATTTGTGGTCCATCGTTGTTCCCAACTTCACCGATTCCAGCAATCTGTCCAGATTGATTTCCATCAAAGATTACTTTGCCACAATTTTTGTTCTTGATTGAGGAAAATTTGGATTGATCTCCCGTCATATGCCTTGAGCATCCACTATCAATATACCATTTGTTGGATTTTGATACTCTTAGACATACCTGCAAATTAAAAAGGATCAAGTCTTAGGTACCCATCTTTTCTAGGGTCCTTTGGGGTTAGTTCAAGCCTTGGGAACATAAGTTCCTTTAGGCACCCACTGATAGTTACCAACAGGTTTATTTTTCTTATTTTTCTTATGAAAACATGATGAAGTCGTATGACCCTTTCGGTTACAATAATTGCAGTGAGCAAATGGATTCGAAGAGTGAACAGTTTTTCAAAAATAGTTTAAATAAGATTTTCTACCACTCTTCTTCTTTCCTTTCTTTCTATCAAAAATGGGATTATAACCTATCCCAGAACAATCATTTGTAAATCTTTGTGCTTTTAAAATCACATTTAGCATTTCACTACCTTTGGTAAACTTTTCAAGAGTTTTCGTAAGATATGAATTCTTTTTCTCTAAAACAATACAATCATCACAAATAATGTTTTTAGGAGAAGAAATATTTTCTACTTGCTGTTCAAGAGTAATATTTTTCTTTTTCAAAACAATATATTTCTCAGCATGTTTTTTAAACTCAGACTGAACAATGTTATATTCAGTGAATAACTCATCATAAGTCGGTTTTGAGTCATATACCTCATTATTCTTTTCATGTTGCTCTTCTTCTTCAGCAACCAAGCAAATGTTTGCTTTTTCCTCTTCATCAGCTTCATCTTCATCAGATGAACTATCTCCCCATATAGCTGAGACATAGGCTTTCTTTTTAAACTTGTTGAACTTCTTCTTGGCTTTATCCTTCTTCTTCAGCTGGGGGCATTCTGACTTGATGTGACCGGGCTTTTCACATTCGTAGCATATGATCGGCTTCTTTGCATCGGTGCTGGAGCTACCTTTGTTGAATCTTTTGTATCCTTGGTCCTTCTTGTAAAATCTCTTGAATCTTCGGACCATCATGCCCAGCTCTCCATCTTCGTCATCTTCTTCTTCTTCTTCACCATCGGACTCCTTAGCTTCATTTGCAACCTTGAGAGCGATGCCTTTGTTTTTGCTATTCGTCTCATCAAGTCCCTTTCTGAACTTGAGTTTGCTTTCGTACTCAGATAGACTGCCAAATATGCTGCTACCGAGCTCATTGATTCACCACGAGCTTCTTCATTGGCTGTAACCTTAGCTTCCCATTCTTTGCTAAGAATATTCAGGATTTTTCTTACTTGAACGGGTTGCTCGTACGTCTTGCCTAATGCAGCAAGCTGGTTGATGAGATGGGTGAACCTCAGCTGAAAGTCGATGATGGATTCACCGGTCTTCATACGAAGAAGATCATACTCGGTCATTAGAGTATTGACTCTATTTTCTTTGACTCCGATCGTTCCTTCATGGGCTATCTCCAAAGCATCCCACATTGCTTTTGCTGATGGTAGAGTACAAATACGAAAGTACTCTTGTTGACTTACAGCACTTTGCAGCATGAGGACAACTTTACTGTTGAGAGTGACATTTCTTCGGTCATTATCATCATACTCTTCTTCGAACTTTGGAGTTCGGATGCCATCTTCAATTGTAGATGGTTCATAATCACCTCTTTCGAACACCCTCCAAAGACCATATTCGCTAGCCATAACGAAGACTTTGAATTTGGCTTTCCAGAAGGAGTAGTGTTCTCCACTGAAGCCAGGAGGTCTATTGATTGAAGCTCCATCAGGTAGAATTCCGTTCATGGTGATCCTTCTCGAGATGTTAAGCTCTTATGAGAAGACCTGAGCTTTGATACCAAATGAAAGTGGAGCTTGAATCACCAAGAGGGGGGGTGAATTGGGGATTCTCAAAATCTTTTTGGAATACTCTGTTTTTGGGATAAGAAGTAGAAGTAAAACAAAGTATAGAGAAGAGAAGCAAGACACAAAGATTTATACTGGTTCGGTCCAACAACTTGACCTACGTCCAGTCCCCAGACTCTGGTATTTCTCACTATCAAGCTTGATTACACACTCTGCACTCAAGAGTAATTCTCTCACTAGAACTTACTCCCCCTTACAAGTTGTAACCAATAACACAATCTCCAAGTCCCCTTGACTTGAGATACTTTAATAAAATGATTTTACAATCAATAAACTCTCTCTAAGAGTCGATAAGATAAACACTGAAGAATGAATGTAACAAAAGATACTTTACACAGAAAACTCAAAGAGTAGTTGAAACTTTAATGATTTTCGTTCTTGCACAGATTGTTTGTTGAGAAGAATTGAAAGCATCTCTATTTATAGGTAGAGATCATTAAATGACCGTTATAAATCCTAATGTGACCGTTGCCAGCATTGGAGGATGATTAGTGAAGGTTTTGGTCTTCTTCTCTCTCTACTCTTTGGTTAATCCAGCTTTGCAGAAATTCAGAGTTGATTCTTTGATTATTAATCTGTTGGAAGAGCAGTTTGCTGGATGTAGAAGGCAAGCATTAACTTCTCCAAAACGTGTGGAGAATGTTTGTCCAAAAGCATACAAATTTTCTGCACTTTTCATTAAATGTGCTGACATGCTTTTTGCTTTATGCTAAGTCTCCATTTAATCCTGTCTAAATCATCTGAAACTCACTAACAAACTGATTAAACATAGTTAAGAATAGTAATGAGTGATGATATAGAGTATAGAGATCAAATAAAAAAGTTTCGCAAATTCATTATGTTCGAAATTCAAATTTCGCGATGGAAACTCGAGTTAGTTCATCCAAACTCGAGTTTTCATGCTTCAGTGTTCTTTGAGCAAAAGACCGAAACTCGAGTTTTCTCATTCCAGAGACAAACATAGCGATTTGGCATTTTGGACATTCTTGGTGAACAGTGCAAAACTCGAGTCATTAAGTGACTAACTTGAGTTTTGGATTCTTAATGAAAAATCATGTTTTAGTCCAAAATCTCAAAACTGGAGTTTCCAAATCAAAACTGGAGTTTTCAAAACGTTTAAACTTGACAGAGCTCTCTGCCTGATCAAAACTCGAGTTTCCAAATCTTAACTCGAGTTTTGTCATTCTTTGAAAACTTTGGAAACTTCTCTGTAAAGGTCAAAACTCGAGTTTTGAAAACAAAACTCGAGTTTTCTCTTTTATGAGAAAACATTGAAAAGCTTGGTCGATTTGAACACGAGAGTTTTACAAAGTCAGAGATGAGCATTGTTCTCAGGTGATGGAAACTCGAGTTTTCTATGGTGAACTCGAGTTTTCATGAACTTTGAAAATCTTAGAGAACTCTCAATAAAGTCTAAACTCGAGTTTCCTCTGGAAACTGGAGTTTTGGTTTCTTTGAAAAAACTTGATTGCTCTCTGTCTTGTCAAAACTCGAGTTTTCTAAATCAAACTCGAGTTTGCTTTGTTCAGCGAAAAACTTGAATGCCCTCTGTATGGCCAAAACTCGAGTTTGCAAACCCTAACTCGAGTTTTCCTTTCTTTGCAAAAATTTGAGCATCTCTCTGTCAGGCCAAAACTTGAGTTTCCAAACTGAAACTCGAGTTTGCCTTTGAGAGTAAGTTTTTCAACTTACAAAGACAAACTTCATCTGTGTTTACAATTGTCCGTTATCATCAAAACTAATTGAGAACTAACACCAACCAGTAGGCGATCGACGGAGTACCAGTCCTGATAGGCAGGGTTGACCTTGTACCCTGTGCCGGCGAAGACGAGCTTCGAAGGAGCTTGAATGGAACCATCAATGTGACTCTCTAGACGATTTCCCTCTATGAGGGGAAGGACGATCGATTCCCAAACCAAGAAATTGGTACGATCCAGCTTGATCGCAATGGTTTGGGAGGAAGAACTGAACAGAGTGTAAGTGCGGCCATTAGAGGAGGTGCCGGAGGTATCGGTCGGAGAAGAATCGGAAGCGCTAGACATTTTCACTGAGCTCTGATACCAAGATAGAAAAGCAATAGAATAGACGATGAATGATATTGCAATGCCGCAGAGTAAAATATTCTCTGACCCCTCCTCACTTATATATTAATCAATACAAGGACCTAGAAGAATAATATGCAGATCTTACAATCATAACAAACCCTATTATACAGTGACACGTGTATACAAGGGAATCTTATGATAACAGAAATACAATACATGATAACAGAAATACAATACAGTAGGAATACAATTATACTCTAACACAACGGTTCAAATGAAGAAGGTTATGAATAGGGTTCAAAAAGTCATGAACTTCATTCTCACGGCCGTTGAGTTCTTCTGATTTGGCCAAACCTTATCCCTTTCAAGCCACTTGATTACGCTTGTTGTTAATGCTCAAATTAATAACTAAATTATGTACACAGCCTATGCCGTATTCTCTCACGTGGAGTCAATAATATTTAATTCTTTAATTATATTTAGATGTTCAAAACTCAAAAGAAGTGAAGATTGGTATTTTTTGGGTTTTTAAATAATAAAAAGAAAAAGAAAAGGTGGACACATACGATTAATCTTCTTGAGAATATATCAGTGGCCATCATAGTTCAATCATGGATATGAAGTGTACAAATAGTACTAAGTGCCTGTTTAGCCAAGCTTATTTTTAGCTTATCTTCTACTTATAAGTATAAGCTAGGTCAAACAAGATTTTACATAAGCTCTTATAATTATAAGAGCTTATTTTATAATGAAGAAAAAAGAGTTTAAAAATAAGCTCCTATGAGGAGCTTATTTTTAAGTAGATAAAACCACTTTGGTTCTTTAGTTACACCCTCTTTTTTCCCAACAAACATTTTACATGTCTTGATTGCACTATCATTAAAATGAAAATGTTTAGACATTAAAACAATTCATTTAAATCAAGAATCAATGATTTAAACAAAAATTTACTTACGTGCTAAAAATGTGTTTTATATCTTCGTTTGGCTTGCCCTTTAAGGAATCAAACAATGACAAACGGTCTTGGAGGGACAAACAACACACAGGGTCCAATGATTACTACAACATATACATATTAAAATTAAATTAAGATAAGAAGCACTTTATTGTTAAAAATCTAAAATAGACAAAACTAAAATACGTACTCTTCATATATTGGGGCTAGATAACAAGGCAATTGAGTCTCACCAAATGTGCAACCCGCATAAATTGACCTTGCCTCTAATTTATTTCTATGCTTCGTCGTGTTTGTAGGATATAAGAATCTATATGAAGCATTTGTTCCTTTTTGGACACATATATTGTGGAAGGCACTATGATCAAACAAATTAAAAGAATGTAAATTTGGCATTAAAGAGCATTACATGACAACAAATTGGTTCAACAACTATTAACCCAAAGTGCAATATTTCAATGATAGCAAGAAAGCATATCATAGTAGTGAATTATCAGCAATTTCAAGCACTATATCAGCTCCTTTAATCAGCCATATGCTTCATAACACAAATTTCAAAATAAATCAGTAGTGTAAGCAATGGTTGACAGTGAATTGAGGCTTCAATGAGAGCGCTAATCACTCAAGAAATTCTTTTGCAAGTTGAAAACCAAGTTGGAGAAGTATGCAATGTACAAGTCATCGTTGAGCACTCTTACCAACAATAGCTCATCTCTATGACCAACTCTTTGAAGATCAACTGAGACAAATCCAAATTGGGGATCTATTACAACAACATTATTGCTAACCCACTTACATTTCAATAAAGCAACTTTGAACTTGTTGTAGATCATCTCCCATATTTCTTCAATAACTCCATAATAAGCCATCGATGCTAATACGAGGTTTTTGTCTTCCAAACTGGAAAATTGCATGGATTTGGCTTCAACCATCACCCCATTATTTTGCATAGAACTTATGTCATCTTGGTCTTTTGTGTAGAAGAATACCCGTTTATATCATAACCGCTCCAAGTGATGACCTAAAAAGAAGGCCCCCAGGCGAACCACTCGATTGTATCAGACACATCGGTCTCGTGCGATACCTTCTCCTAGAACCACTTTATGAATGTCTTCTTTTGCTCATTCTCAATCTGCATGTCACTCTTTCTTGGATTCATATTCTTCAAACTCTTTCCGTGTTCATCAATGTATGGTTGAACTTATTCCATATTATTCAAGATGTATAAGTGTGCTTGCAACACCTCTTCATGGGGCATATTTTTCAGTTTGATTCCTCGAGTTCCATTGCTTATCCCCTTGTCATGCTGAGATTGTATCGTCGCCCTTGATATATAATTTTTGCAAAAGTCCATTGCCTCTTCAACTACATATCTTTCAACTATTGAGACTTCCGGTCAATTAGGATTTTTAGATTACCCTTTTAAAATCTTCATGTATCGCTCAAAAGGGTACATCCACCTTAAGTAAACTGGACCGCGGAGCCTTACCTCCCTTACCAAATGCACTATTAGATGTACCATTATATCAAAACAAAAAAAAAAAAAAAGCAGGAGGAAAATGCATCTCTAGTTGAGACAAAATAATATAACCCTCATTTTCCAATTTATCTAACTTTTCAATGTTAATGACTTTGTTACAGATAGCATTAAAGAAAATACACAATTTGGTTATAGTGGTTCGCATTTCATCTTTCATAATGCCTCTAATAGCTACTGGTAATAGTTGTTGCATCAACACATGATAATCATGGGACTTCATTCCCACTAACTTCAAATCGTCCATTGAAACACACCTTCTCAAATTAGAAGAATATCCTTGTGGAACCTTAATGTTATATAAACACCCACACAAACTTTTTTTCTTTGCTTTTGATAGTGTATGAGCTGCTGGCTCCATGTATGCCCTCTTCCCATCTTCTCTTACTTGTGGATGTAACCGTTCTCTTATTCCTATATCAACCAGGTCTAGTCTTGCACTAATTCCATCCTTAGTCTTCCCTGGTATTGCAAAAGCGTACTAACAAGGCTATCGCAAATGTTTTTCTCCACATGCATCACATCAAGACTGTGTCTCACATCAAGACTACGCCAATATGGAAGATCAAAGAAAATTGATCTCTTCTTCCATATATTTTTCTCACCCGAAATCCTTTGCTACTTACCTAATATGACATTGATATGTTCCACCCGACTATAAACTTCCTCTCCAGTTAATGTCTTTGGAGCCGTTCTATGCTCCGGTAAGCCGTTAAAACTCTTTCTTAACTTCCAATATGGGTAGAACCGATGAAGAAACCTCATGTGACCGAGGTAGACCATTTTTCTGTCGTACTTTAGTTGATGGAAGTTTGAATCTGCTTTAGTTGGACATGCTTTATGCCCCTTCACATTGTACCCTGACAAATTTCCGTATGTAGGTTAGTCATTTATCGTGGTAAAATTCATTGCATGCAGCTTGAAGGTCTCCTTCTTATATGCATCGAAGACATCTAGCCTTCCTCCTACAACTTCTTCAAATCCTCAACCAAAGGCGCCAAGTACACATCAATATTGTTCCCTGGCTGTTTTGGTCCAGAAATCATAATAGAAAGCATCACATACTTGCATTTCATACATAGCCAGGGAGGTAGGTTGTATATTACAAGGAGAACTGGCCATGCACTATGGGTGCTACTAAGAGTTCCATACAGATTGAAGCCATCTGTACAAAGCCCCAGCCGAAGGTTTCTTGGCTTGCTGCCAAATTGAGGGAGCATTTCATCTATTTTCTTCCATTACGGAGAGTCAGCTAGGTGCTGAAGATATTTTTCATTAGACATTCTCTCATCAAAATGCCATTTCAACTTCTTCATCGTTGATGCATTAGTAAACAGACGTTTAAACCGTGGTATTATTGGAGGATACCACAACGCCTTCAAAGGTTGCCTTTTTGTTCTCTGATCTCCAGAACCACCACATTTCTTCACTTTGTATCGTGAAGTTTTACACTTTGGACAATTACTAAGGCCTTCATACTCATTTCTATACAATATGCAGTCATTAGGGAAACTGTGTATCTTGTTATACTCCATACCCATCGTAGACAAGATTTTATTGGCCTCCTACATACGATTTGGAAGTAAATTATCATTTGGCAACATATCACACAATTCAAGCAGCGACGTGAAACTACTATCGATCCACCCACAAGTTGCCTTTAAGTTGACCAAATGTAAGGTCCCAGTCAACCGTGTATACTTAGTACACCCAGGGTACAAAGGTGTCTCTGCATCACTTCGCACGCTATCATATTTACGCGATTGTGCAAAAGATTCTACCTCAACCTCATGAATCATTCTCTCCATTCCATCATCATCTACCTCAACTTCATTTTCGTGGGATGCATTGGTAGTTACTTCCTTACCATGCCATATCCATGTTGTGTATCGAAGGTTTATTCCATCACAAAGTAGGTGATCCCTTATATTAGCAATATCCTGTCGACTCCCATTTAAACAATTAACACAGACAAAAATACATTCCATTTTTTGTAACCACATTCCTTCTAGCAAATTCAATAAACTCTTCCACCCCATTCTCATATTCTTCACTAGTTTTCAACGCATTCATCCAACTATGACCCATTTTATTACCACCTAAGACATTTCCAACAACACTCAGGTTTTTAACAATTTCAAGAACAACATGCTTTCTTTCAAAAAAAATTCGGCAGCATTTCTCCTTAAAAGTAAGTGTGGAATAAATTGAGAGAGAAAAATTAATCTGAATAATTTGAATTCATTAATCTTAAACTTTGAATCAAAGAGAATACATACGGGCCTTTATATAGGCAAACCTAAAGCTAACCCTAGAATCTAATAAAATCTAATAAAATCAAAATAAATCAAAACGGTTAAGATATAATATCCTAAGATATAATATATCTATATCTAATCCTAAGATATGATATAATATATCTATATCTAATAAATAATAAGATAATGACTTAATAAATAATCCATAATAAATGCATAAATTCCCACACTCCCCCTCAAGTTGGATTATGGATGTGAATCATGTCCAACTTGCTAATACAACTCTCAACTTCCTTAGCACTCCCAATCGTCGTCCATGTCAGCAGATTCTCTTCTGAGAACTGTGGCCGAGCTGGCAGTGGGATGTTTCGTAGATTGAAGTGTGGCTAGCATTTCCATGATTTTGTTTAGCTGGTCATTTTGGGATGATTCTTTGGAGGCTTCAGATACATCATCTCTTCCTTTCCCTATTGGTTTCTAGTCTGCAGGTTTGCCATGAAGGGTCCAACAAGTATCCCTTGTGTGCCCCTGCTTCTTACAATGATCACAGACTGGTCGACTTTTGGAACCTTTTAAGTCTATGGACCTAATAGCAAGAGCAGAGAGCTCAGGAGTTGTAGGAGTAGTAGCAGCGGAATGACTCTGAAGCATTGATTTGCGTCTATCCTCTTCATTGCGTAAAGTAGTATAGACTTCAACACACTTAAGGTTTAATTAAATTTGGCTTGCTGAGTGTTGTTATTCCTTTTTATTTCAAGTTACTAAATACTTCAAACGTCAAGAGATTGATCATAGGAACCTAGACATTTTAGTTTACCTTCTTTCATTTCAGTTTTCATCATCATCTTTGGAATTCTACATTGTTTTCAACTAAATATACTCAATAGAGTTATTTTCTTTTATTTCACTTGGCTACTGATAAAGTTTTCTTTTTGTTTCCCTGTTCATATGGTTATTTTTGACTCATTTATCTCACTTTCCCTGCCATTTACAAATCTTCAGGACGCTGCAGAGGCTGCTGACTAGTTGATGAAAATCCAGTGGGAGCTTGATGAAACAAGAATCATCCTGGTGAGCATTAGACTAACATATGGATCAATGTGTTGTAAACTTCTTTTCAGTTGGACATTCTTCTTCTCTAGCAGCTGTGCAACACTTTTTATTTTATATTTATATTAACCTTCTGTGAAAAAACTTGTAAAATTGTTTGAGGGGTTTTGGAACTTGTTTCTCAATACATTTGATGATCAATGCATGCGCTCATGCAATTCAAGCATCACGTTATACTAGCTGAATAATTCATATCCTTGAGTGAGATGTTATCGTAGAATTTATAAAGAGTAAATACCCTTTTTGGTCCCTGAAATAACACGCGCTACCCATTTTGGTCCCTGAGTAAAAAAAATGTCATTTTTAGTCCTTAAACAGTAAAAAAAAGGTCCCTTTTAGACCTTTTAGTCATTTTTTGTGGGCATTTTAATCCCTCACAAATTCCCAAAAAATCCTTTTTAGTCCCTAAAAAGGACCAAAATGACATTTTTTTACTCAGGGACCAAAATGGGTAGAGCGTGTTTTTCCAGGGACCAAAAAGGGTATTTACTCATTTATAAACCACCCTTTTATTAATGATTGTTTTTTTGCTATTATGTTTTTAAATCTGTATTTATGCTTATTAATGTGCCTTTGAACGGTAATGTTGAAATTAATTTGGTGTCTTGACCTACCGATGCTACATGTGAATTTGTAGACTTTGTTACTTTCTCCCTTCCTCTCCATTTTTGCATTGCTTTTTTTTTTTTTTTTTTTTTGCTTTTTATCTCTAGATGCGAGATGTCAGTGCTGGTAGTTGTTTCCTTTTGATTGGAGAACAGTATGAGATTATTGATAGTGTTCTTGCCCGAGGGGAGAGGTTGGACAATTTAATTGAGAAGAGTTCTAAATAGGCTATTGCTTTTGCGCTTTAATTTTCATTGTTCCCTATGGGGCCAATCTCTTATCTATATATATACGTGTTAATAGTCATTTCTCATCGTTTTTTGGGTGACAAATTGTCATTTCTACTGATAGCATGTAATTACTTTTTAAACCATGAGGTTGTTATGGCAATCAATCTTTACATAAACAAATTATTCAATTTTGGAAGGAATTCATGTTAATGGTGTGTGGATTAATGTTATTCCTTAGTAGAAATGTGCTGATTTATTTTTGTTTTTGTATTTTCTGTTTCACATGCATAACAATAGACCTCTAGTGATGCTCTCAAAGATCATTACAAGTCCTTTGCATCAGAATATCTATCCCATTGTTTAAATTGAAGATTCTTTTGACCAAGATGGCCGTGAGCTACTAGGAACCTAAAGTGTAATAGTTCTGATTAAGATAATCATTTTTTTACGATCACAATGGTAATTTTAGATATCTGAATTTATTCCCTTTAATTGAAAATAGGTGACTTTCTTTGAAGGAGACTATTGGAGGCGAGCCAAGAGAAAATGTTACTGAAGTTATTTTCTTATCAAATTTTCCAAGTGGCCTTGTGTCATATTCATTCGCATTACGCTATTAATAGAGGGAAGTGGAGAGACTTGCAAGCAAGACCTGATGATTTGGCTTCAGCATGTGAACACTGGAGGTTATTTGCATATTCATGATAAGAAATACTCAAGGATATAAATGTTGGTTCATTTGGAGTAAAAGGTATTGACAAAAGTGGCTAAGATGGTCTCCATTCAAGTACGATGAAATTTTGTTTTTTCTGGTATTCTGCAGATTTAGGTAAATAAATCTTGTAATTTCTGTACTGAGCTTCAGTTGTATTTGTACCCTTCTTTTTTTGGGGTGATACTGTGTATTAAGTTGTTGGAGTGTCCACAACCTTGTGGATTAACTAATGCTGAATCATACAGGTCTGTGTTGTCCAGGAAAGGCGTGCTGATAACGTGTAGTTGGCAGCAGGGGTGTACCTTCAGTTTGAGTGTATGATGATTTTGATTTTGATTTTGATTTTTTTATTTTTTTTGGCTTTAAGATGATTTTGATTATTGAAAGTGAGCAGGTGTATACCTTCAGTTTGAGTGTGTGATGATTTTGATTGAAAGTGGTTCTTTTCTCTGGAGGAGGCATAGATGATTCATTTTTCTTTGTAAAATGTTCCTCTATTTTTTTCTTTTTTGTTGTTATAATGATAATGGGTTTCTTTTTTATAATTTTGATTTCAAAATAATTTTATATCTGAATATACAAAGCATAAATATAAATATTGTGAAAAAAGAGAAATAGCTATGAAAGATTTTGAGGAACTTGTCTTAGAACCTACTATACTTTGAAATAGAAAACGACAAGAAGTTTACCGACACAATAAGCTAAAAGTTTTTTTTTTTTTGAATCAAAGGAGAAGGAAAAAGAAGTCAACAAGAGTAAAGAAAAATGTGAAAGATGTCTTGAAAAAAAAAAGCCTTGTAAGGTACCATAATAAAAAAAAGTAGAAAATGCTTTACACGGTTCAATCTTGTAAGATAGTGATGAAAAAAGTCTTGTAAGGTACAATAATAGAAAAATAGAAGATGTTCTACACGAAGGTGGCCGACTCTAATTAATTTTTCAACTCTAGTTATTGAAATTGGTTATTTGTTGGCTACCTTCTTTTATCTTCTACTTTTTCTATTATCTTTCACACATTCATTGTTTTCTCTCTTACCAATCTCAATGTCTGCTACTTTCAACTGTCATGTTCTCTTCCTATTTTTCATTAATGGATGAGACTTACAATTTAGTGGACATATACTGTTGGATATTGCTTTCTTGGTATGTATTAAGGTATTCTCACTTCACCTCTCCGCCGCCTTTGTTGCTAACATGCAAATTGAGTGCTTCTTCTTATTATTATCATGCAAATTGAGTGCTTCTCATCATCATCATCATCATCATCATCATCATCATCATCATCATCATCATCATCATCATCTTCTTAGTTATTTATTATTTTTATTCAATTTTTAATTAATTATTTATGTTGTATTTGCGATTTTTGTTATTTAATATTATTTAATTGATATTTTTCATTTTATAACTAATTAATTCATTTTTTTCTCCTTTTTTTCCTATCTCTGTTTTTTTGGTTCTAAATATTTATTGGTTTTTTACTTGTTTTAATTTTGTCAATTAATGATTGGTTTGTTTGCTTGTTTTAAATTTATTTGTTTGTGTCAGTGTTGATAATTAGCTAAATAATCGTTATCTATTATTGATAAGATGGGGCCTATTAAATATCTATTAATATATTACTTGAACTATTCTAAAGTTGCTCTAAATACTTAAGTCAAATTCAAGTTCACTCTACAATAATTATATAATTATATGTTAATAAAATTAGCAAGAATACTAATACAATAAATAATAAGTATTTAAACTCCCTTGATTGGCTAACTTTAGTTCTTAGAAAAATAATTTTATATTCCTCAAATAATCATTTCAAATCACATTTCTCCGACTCTATTTCACTCAATTAAATTTTTTAACAATAATACTTCACTCCAATCACTTAAAATCCCCAAAATTTCTCACTTTAATTCTTAGCGGAAATCTCCATAAAGCAACTCTGTCTCAAATCATCATTACAATGACATTTCCTTCTTTTATAAATTATTTTTCTTACTTTTTTTTTTGATACAATTTTTTTCTTACTTATTAGAACCATCAAAATACAATCATATTCTCAATTTATCAAAAATACCCAATTCCCTAACAATCAAAATTTTTGGGTGAAATTTCGAATGTAATCTCAAATCCAATCCATTTAATCCTCAATATAACTCCCAATAAATTAAAATGAATTATATAAATTTAACCCAAGCAAACAAACCAATGATTAATTACAAATTTACAACACGAATAAAAATAACTAAATGAGAAAATATAATGTAAAATCCTGAATTTTGGGCCTAGAACTTGAGGAAAAGTTTGTATTAGGTAGACAACTAAGTGGAAGAGTCCTAAGAATGTTAAGAGATAGAAAAACTCTCGGGAACTATGTGATTTGGCTTTACCGATGTCTATAATTAAAGTGTCGGTGTAGAATGACACATGACACATATATACGGTGCCATTGAGTTGGCAGGAAGATGTCACTGAGCTATGTCATGAGGTATGAGATGATTGATTGAGCAAAATGTGCCGCTTTTGAAAAAGACCGGTATGTGGTGCCATGTGGGCCCACACACACACACACACTCTAACTTGGGTAAAACTCAAGTAGAATCCCGGGTAAGCACTGATAAAGTAGCTTCAATAAAGTAGGTTATTATGGCTAATGATGACAACTTTTGTGTTGGTTCCACAGGAATATGACAAGTGTCCTCTCATCATTACAAAGTACAATATCACTTTTATGTTGGCATCTTCAGAATACACCACCTAGCACTTGAGTTTGCGGAATCCACCGCTCTCCCATTCAGTCAGGTACTTGACTTTTCCAAACATCGAACTTGGGAGTCAAGGAATTCATCAAGCCTCCCTTTCCTTGATATAAAGTAGCACCTAATAAGAGAGAGAAAAGCGAAAGAAGGTGTTACAAGGACACTTGACATCTTGAGATTGGATTACTTGGACATATGTCAACGTATAAGCTAATCACATGAGAATTAAAGACCATTTCAACCTTTCCAAGGCCCTTATTTTGGCCAGCACCAGAGAGAGAAATAGAGAGAAAATGGGAGGAAAATGAAATAGGAGAGAAGGTAGATGAATAGTAAGACCTCTTGAGCTTCGGGGCCGATTTCACCTCTGATTCGGCTTTTCCAGCTTCTAAGGTCTTCTCTAACGTTGTTCCTCTCAGTGAGAGCAACATTTCTACGGTTTCAAATTCTTGATCAGAGGTGTTTGGTTCAATCGTCAAAGTGGAGGTGCTGCCAAAATCAAGAACCAGTTATGGAATCGAGTAGAGGTACATATAAGCTCTGATTTGAGACGGATATTCTGAGATTTTGTTGAGTTCTAATGAACCCCAGATTTTCGGCTAGAACCAAAACTTAGAGAAAGAATATGATTTTGGGTATTTTTGAGGTTAGAAATGGATTATATATACGAAATTGTGTGGGAATAGGTTGTGAACATGATCTTAGAAGGGTTGGATTGAAAACTCAAAGATTAAAGATAAAGTAGTGGTGCTGCCAGATTTTGTTTTCTGGAGTTCGAATTATCAAATATTGTGCAATGGCCATGAAACTTTCTAGAATAATAGTAGACATCCCAAGATTTAATTTGATATATAATATGTGTCATTTGGGTTAGTAGATTGTAAGATATGAATTTTTAAAATTCGGGCACTCAAACTGGAACAAATTCTGGAACAGTTTGGTTGATTGACGATTTCTAGATATTTGTGCATACAAATGGTAGTATGTGATATTTTCCCCATACATAGAACTTAAAGAGATTTATTTGTAACTTTGAACCACGCCATTTGAAGGTTTGTAGATTAAGTTATGATTTTATAAAGTTAGGTGAAAATTCTAGTAGCATAGGCTTGATATGTGAAAATAAGAAAGTAAGGGCAATTGGTAGTAAAGTTAACTTCCAAATGTTAAGATAAGCAATTGGAATTAGTGTAGGGCCATCAGCTACACATTGGGCTTAGTGTTAGTTCTCGGTTTATATATTTTGATGATAACAAGACTTGTAAATTAGCAAGGTTGTGAATCAATGAAAGTTGAAAAAGAAGGAAGCTTACTCGAGCACATGGTAACTTACTCGAGCAAGTAAGTGATTGCTCCAGCAAGGTTTCTCATTATCATCATTGAGCTGTTTTACAATTCATACTTGAGCATGATTCTCTTCTTACTTGAGCATTATTGCTTTTACTCAAGTATGGATATGCTTTGCTCGAGCAGTATACTTGAGCAAGACATTTAATGTACTCGAGCATGTAGTTATCCTGAACTAATCTTCTTTTCTTTTAGGCTTTTACCCGAGCAAATTTTTATCTTACTCGACCATGTTACTCGAGCACAAAGAAAAGTTACTTGAGCATGCCTCCCTACCCGAGCATGTATATGCTATGCTCGAGCACTGTACTCGAGTAGGGTCTTGAGCTTACTCGAGCATGATGTTGTTGTAAAGATAATCCCTTCATTTTAGGATGCTTACTCGAGCAAGAGTTTAATCTTACTCGAGCATGAGGATATTGTACTCAAGCATATATACCTTGTTCTCTAATAACTCATTTTTGCAGCAGTTTACTCGAGCATATCTTGAACCCTTACTCGAGCATTGTGGTCAAGCACAAGAAAGTTCTTACTTGAGCATATTCGTCCTAACCTTCATCTATTGCTCTTTACATGAGTTACTCAAGCATACTGAGGAACTTCCTCGAGCATGGTGCTCGAGCATAGGTAAATACTTACTTGAGTAAGCTCATTCTTTGTGTAAATATTTGAATATTGCTTGAGCATCCTTATGCTATACTCGAGCAAGGCTGTATCAGACCTTCAGATACTTCGTCTCCTTCACCATTGTAATTTCAAATATCTGATTAACATCTCATTTAATTTGAATACTACTCATTATTATTCTCAATGCTATTAAACATATTTGCTAAGTGAGTTTTGGATTATTTAGAAACGGATTTCGTGCAAATCATCAAAAAGCAACAAACATGTCAAAGCATTAAATACGTTGCAGAAAATAGAGCATGCACACAGTATAAAATTCAGACCAGGTCAAATGATCATTACCACAGACGCCCATTTCGGAAAAAGCGATAGTGATACCTCCTTAGTCAACTACTGACCAAAAGCATGTCGTATGAACATTGTCGACAACGATCTAAAAGTGACATATCTTCAAATCTTCAACGATGATGGCTTGTGTCTAATGGAAGCCTTGGCTATAACAGCTAGCTTGGAGCTTCAACAATGATCATTAATGGCGCTTGGCTATAAATACGAAGAGCATTCAATTGGGAGCCAACAACCTACAACAATATCATTTATTGCAAAAGTTATTGCTCATTAATATTCTTTAATATCTTTTGATATTCAATCTTCAGTGATTATATATTTACTCTATGAGAGAGTCATCTTCATTCAATTATTCAATTGTTTGTTGTAAAATCTCAAGGTAGTGGGACCTTGAGTATGGTTGTTCGATTACAGTTGTAAGAGGGAGTAAATCTGGTGAGATTACTTAGTGCCTATTGTAATAGGTTTGTGAAAGTTAGTAGAAATCTTAGAGGAGCTCTAGGGACTAGACGTAGGCCACGAAGTTAAGGCTGAACCAGTATAAATCTGTGTGCATACTTTGGTGATATCTTTCTAACATTTCCTTCTGGATTTAATCATCGTTTAATCTGTTTTACTTTTTATAATTCACCCAATTCACCCCCTCTTAGGTGATTCCTGTAACTAACATTTGATATCAGAGCGTAGGTCTTTTCTTACAGGCTTAACATCTCGAGAAGGATCCATGGAAGGAATATTGCCCGACGGTGCATCCATCAACTGACTACCCAGCTTCAACGGTGAATACTACTAGTTATGGAAAGCAAAGTTCAAAATGTTTGTGTTGGCAACTGAATATGGTCTGTGGCAAGTAATTGAGAAAGGAGATTACGTCCTAACAAAAATAGAAGGTGAAATTCATGTACCAAAGCTTGAATCAGAGATCAACGAGAATGACATAAGACAAATCATACTCAACAGTAAAGCTATTCTTATGATTCAAATTGTATTAAGTCAGAAGGAACACTTCTAGATATGTAATCTATCAGTTGCAAAAGAAATGTGGAAAGCTATGGAGATAGCTCATGAAGGAACCATTGGGATAAAGGAGAGGAAGAATGTTGGTCGATTTCCTTGATGACAAGTGAACCAGTCGAACAAGTAATAAAGAGTAAGTAGAGTATCATCCCATAGAGACCGAGATACCGATGATGATACTGCTTTCGAAGATAGTTGTGTTTAAAAAGAAAGGAAAATTATAATTGGTTTGGGTGTTTTTGATTATAACTATTAAACAAAGAAATAAACAAATGATCGTAGTAGCAAAAAGATATCAGTTTAAAGATAGGCTGAGCTCAAATTTCATCTTAAGCATATTACTTCCCCAGTTTGCCTTAGCGCATTGTTATAACAATTATGCTGCACAACTTCTACAATGCTACAGCATAGCTGCCTCCACAATGTTATACAGTTAACCCACCACTATGCTATATAGAAGCTTTCGTGTCCTGTACGTACAATCCTATCTTTACTTCTCCCATATTCCTATGGCGATTTTCTAGTTTGGATTATCATTCCTAGTCAAGGTGTATGGTTATGAGCGGTAGACCCATTCCTCTAGACTACAATGTTAGGTCAAGCCTTGCACCAGCCTGCCCAGCAAACACTGCCTATCAGATGTCTAACCCTAATTCCCTTCCAGTAAGCTGAGGTCACTGATCTAGCCCTTAGCTTCGCTAACCGACAAGAGATTAAAATACTGATAAAAAAACTGAATTTATTTAATTGAAAACTAGCAAACTGGGTTCATTTTACACTCAAGAATTCATCCTTGCTCAGCCAAAGGGAATTTAGTTTATGATTGATGAGGGAATCACTAAACAAATCACAGCAGAATAGCCTATGAAAAGATATAAAAAAATCAACAAAATAAACAGAAAGTTCGCCAGAGAGGTCGACGACGTAGGAGGCACCTGTCACGCAACGTCTCCACGTCTTCTAATCTCCGTCTCACTGTAAGGAAGGATTCTGGGTTTCTTCTGAAGCTATTTTGCTTCGTAAGTTCTCTCATTCTTCTTCGGAGTTGAGCTGAATAAGAATTCTCTTGGCTCCTTTACGAATGCGATGCCCTTTAGGGTTAGCCGTCTTTTCCTCTTATAATTAGGTTTTCTTGCAGCGTACATTCAGTGAACTGAGCCTTCCTAAATCTGTTAGGTCCAACTTTCCAAACTCGGTTGATTGATTCTATTGATACTGTAGGATTCTCCAAATCTTATCTTCGATCCTCCGCTCTTCTAATTCAATACGTCAGCAATCCAACCATCGTCTAAATGTCCGTCTAATAACCTGCACTTTATTTCCTGAAACAGCCTCGAGGAAAAATTAGAACAAAAGACACACAACATTGCTTCACTTACGATTGATAATTGAATATTTTATACACTTATTTTTGTCTCTTGAGTAATAACTTAGGACCCTTTATCTAATAAATAATGGCTTTTATGTTTATTTGGGCCTTGGGCCTTTTATTGCAATTTAGCCATTTTTTATAATAAAATTTCAGTTTTGTATTACTTCACTATTTCTACCATAACTCTTGAACCAGACATCGGATTTGCCTCATTTTTGTCTCATATTTCAGATGATTCAGAGAGCTACAATTTTTATGAAGACATCAAGAGCCAATTCGGTCAAGAGGGCGGTCGATTTTGGAGCCGAAGTCGGATGCACAATTCTGGATATTATTTGGACCCGAATTTTGTAATTTAAGTCCAGTTTTATTTTATTTCTGTTTTGGGGTAAAACTATTAGGGCCCATTTTCGTTTTAGGTTATTTTTAAGTAAGGCAGCCGCCAAAAATATTAGGCATTCACGAATTCACGATTTTGACATTAGGGTTTCACGATTTTATGCAAATTCTCTCTACCGATTTCCTCATGTTCTTAGGGTTTTTCGCGTTCTTCATCTTTTCTTCAGTTTTTCCAGCCATGCTCGGCTAAACCCCGTGATTGACCCAACGATGAGGATTCCATGATTCGTCCAGAGAACTTGTGCCTAATCGGTAACTTAATCAATTCTGTTTTCATCTTATCGATTCGATTCGAAAATAGTTCGAATATTAGATTTAATATTTGGTTTGGTTCATCCCAAGGACCGAATTCGGACTAGGTTTTAGTGTTCTTTGTGCGATTGCACGGTGAGACGCCACTGCTCGGATAAATTCTAGGCGATCGTTTAGGTGAGGGATTCTCCGGATGAATGCGAGATTTCGATTCATCCGAACCAAACGTGATTAGTTATATTTCGCTCAATGATGCATGATTCTAGGATCGATCGTTGGGTTGGTCGCTTTTAACTGCTTAAGTTTATCAACGTTTTTCTATCTGTTTCTACATAGTTCTGTTTATTTCAATTTATTTCGTTTTAATCTGCTGAATCATAAAACCCTAAAACCCCCAATTTTACCATTCTGTTTCACTGTTGTTGTTAATCAAACCCGCTGCAAGTTCGTTGGGAAACGACCCAGGTTCCCTAATTCTGCAAATCGTTTTCGAACTTGGTTTATTTTGGGAGACACGGCAAATCTCTTTCCAACGATGCTATAGCATTTTGGTTACATTGTACTGCTAGCTCACCATGGCTTACCAGATGCTATAGCATTGTGCTGCCATGCCATGTGCTTTCACGGTAAACCTCAACCTTGTCCTTTTCTTATACACATGTATAAGATAATTATGTAGTTACCACTATTTATGAGATTCATCCTACATTGCCCTATATGCGTTAATTATAACATATTTTCTCAGATTAGACATATTTAAGTTCATATTCACCATACAAAATAGTCACACATCATAGGGAAAACATGGCATAAATAGTACTCATCAAAGACGTACGATCAAAATTCTCAGGTGAGGAAAATTCTGAACGTCCTCACAAAAGAATGGGAAGCCAAAGTCACGACCATTGAAGAAGCTTGAGGTGAATCAATGAGATCAGTAGCTGCTTTATTTGAAAGTTTATCTGAATATAAAGGTAAACTAAGTTCAAGAAGGGCTTAGATGAACTCAACAATAGAGGCAAAGGCATTGCCTTCAATGTTGTTAAAGACAAAGAGACAAAAGAAGAAGATGAAGATGATGATGGTGATTATCTCGACCTGTTTGTCTAAAGGTTCAAAAGATCTTACAAAAAGGACCAGGGGTTCTAGAAATTTCACAAAGGAGGACAAAATAGCAGATGGGAATTCAAATACAAAGACCAAATTGTCTGCTATGAATTTGAGAATCCTAGACACATTAAATCAGAATGTTCGCAGTTGAAGAACAAAGAAAAGGAAAAGAAAATGGTACAACAACATCAAGAAAAAGGCGTACGTGTCTACCATCTGGGGAGACAATTCCTTGGATGAAGAAAGCGAGGATGAAGAAGTTGTAAACAAATGCCTTGTAGCTGAAGAATAACGTAAAAGTGATGAGGTATATGATTCTGAACCCATTTATGATGAACTGCTTTCTGAGTATAACGAATTACATTATGAATTTAAAAAGATTGCGAAAGAACTCATAACTTCGAAGAAAAGAATCAAGTTGCTTGAACAACAAATTCAAGATACTCCTCTGGTTTGTGAAAAATGTCCAAACTTAGAGAAAAGAAATTCTTATCTTAATAAAATTCTTGAGAAACTCACCAGAGGGAGTGAGAAGCTTAACATCATTTTGAAAACTCAAAGACTTACAAATGACAAGTTAGGAATAGGTTATAGTCCTAAACTTGATAAGAAAAAGGGCAAAAAGACGAGAGGAGAAAAATCATATCTGAATTACTTTCAAAAATCAGTTCACTCTTCTAATCCTTTTGCTCATTGTAACTATTGCAACCGAAAGGAGCATAGTACATCTTCATGCTTTCATAAGAAGGAAAGGAAGGATAGACCTGTAGATACTTGCAAATGGGTACCTAAAGGATCATATGTTGCTTTTACTGTGCGAACTAACCAAAAAGGACCCAATAAAAGATGGGTACTTAAAACTTTATTGCCTATAAACTTGCAGGTATGTCTAAGAGCATCAAAAACTAGTAAGTGGTAATTGACAGTGGATGCTCTAGACACATGACATGAGATCAATCCAAGTTTGTTGCAATGAGACCAAAGAATGGTGGCAAAGTGACATTTGGAGGAAATCAATTTGGAAAGATAGCCGGAGTTGGTGAAATTGGAAGAAATGATAGACCTCAAATCAAAGATGTGTATTATGTAGAAGGTCTCTGTCACAACCTCCTCAGTGTCAACCAAAGTGCAGACAAAAACAACTAGATCATTTTTTATTCGAAGAATATCTTATTGTCAACAAAGAGGATCTTTGAATAAATAAGGATCAATTGAAGATTCTCTTCAAGGCATCAAGAGAAGGAATAAGGACAGATCATGGAGGAGAATTTGAAAACCAAGCCTTCATTGAATACTGTGATGCAAATGGAATAAATCACAACTTCTCGACACCAAGAACTCCTTAACAGAATGGTGTAGTGGAAAGAAAGAATAGAGTTCGTACTGAAATGGCCAGTGCTATGCTTGATGAGAAAAGCATTTCTCAAGTCTTCTCGGGGGATGCTATGAGCACTGTATGCTACATCTCTAATCGAGCTTATATTCGCAAGAAGCTTGATAAGACTCCCTATGAGCTATACAAAGGAAGGAAGTCTAATCTATGTCATAGGTATATATTTGGATGCAAATGCTTCATCCACAACAATGTTAAGGACAACTTGGAAAATTTGATCCTAAGTCAAATGAAGAGTTTTCTAAGAGTATGCAAGGAGAGTTTGAAATGTCTGTGATGGGAGAACTGAACTATTTGAAGACAAAATATCACTTAAGAGGGGGGGTGGGTTGGGTGATTAAAAATAATTTTGTAACTAGGCTCGATAAATAAATTGACAAGGTGAGCAAAGAAGAAGAAGAATAAAAATAGAGAATTTATACTGATTCAGTCCAATCTCTTGACCTACTTCCAGTCCCTAGAAACTATTAGATTTTCACTATCATTTTCATGATTAGACATTATGTTTCTCGAAGTAATCCTCTCACTAGGATTCACCCCTAACAAATTGTAATCGTTACACCCATACTCAAGGTCCCTCTACCTTGAGATTTTACAAACAATCAATCAAAGAAATAACTCTCTTACAGAGTGAATTTATAATAACTGAAGTACAAAAATATTCAAAAATATATATCACTAAGTCTAACTGAGCAGTTAGCTATAAATGAATATTAGCGTTGGTAGTTTCAGTAGTTGCTTCGAATTGAATGCTCTTCCTTTTATAGTTGATCTTCATTAATGACCGTTGGTAAAGCTTCAAACTATTTGTTGAGAGACTTCACGCTTTTTCGTTTAGATTCAGAAAGTTTTTGTTAGACACAAGCCGGAGACGTTGGAAGTTTTGAATGAATGTCGTTTTCATAGCACTATAGGAAATCTTTGCACGACATCTATTTTGTTCCAATGTTGACTATGAAGAGTCACTTTTGCTTTCACTAGAATGAGTATATGAACATATGATCATTTGTTTGCTCTGAATTAGTTTTCGTGTTCATGCTCTGTTTTTGCTATGCAATAAATGCTTCTGACACAAATTTTCTTTTTGAAGAATTTTCATGTTAATCTTCATTTGATCATCTGAAACTCACTAATAAACATGGTAAAAAGCATTGAGAATAGTTGTGAGTGATAATATGAAGTAATGGCATAAAGATTAGAGAGTTTGAATTTACGAAGACCATGATCAACTTTAAGACCTAGAAGAACTCAAGTTGTCAAAACATGACTCAAGTTATAGACTCGAGTTTTGGTCTCCGAACAAAAATTTACACAACGAGTTCAATTTGTAAATATGCTTTCAAAGAAAGAACTCGAGTTGTATCATTTGGCAGAAATCATAACTCTTTGAAAAATAAAAGGAACTCGAGTCGTAATTGTTCAAACTCGAGTCATCAACTTGAGTTGTATAAAGTAGAACTCAAGTTGTTATTATTTTGAAAGTTTGACTAAAATCATAAGTTCTTTGAGAAAACATAAGAACTCGAGTTGTCACTGTTTAAACTTGAGTTACAACCTTGAGTTTCATAAAGTGAAACTCAAGTTCTTCACAGTATAGGCAATATTAGAGAAGAGATTAAGAGATACCTCAGAACTCGAGTTTTACACAAGTAACTTGAGTTGTTTACCAGGAACTCGAGTTGTTACATCAAAACTTGACTTGATACCTGATTGATCCAAAAAGAGTAGGAGTAGCCGTTGGAGAACTCTTGTATTTGTTAGTTCTCATATGTTTTGATGATGAAAAACATTGATTTTGATAATTAATAAACAGCTCAAAGTGTTGTAAAGAATTCAATGTTAAAGCATGCTCGAGCAGGGAACCAGCTTGCCCGAGCATCATCGGGCTAGAAACATAAGGAATATATTAACATATGTAGTGTGCCCGAGCAAAGAGTAAGTGATGCTCGAGCATAGTGCTCGAGCAGAGGTAGACAAATGCTCGAGCAGGTAACACATTCACTTCTTACTTTAAGTGTTGCTCGACTCATGCCCGAGCATGAATTAGTCATGCTCGAGCAGCATGCTCAAGCAAGAGTATAGAGTTGCTCGAGCAACGTCCCTCGCTTCCTCAGTATTCGTCTCTGGATGACTCATACCCGAGCATGGATATAGCATGCTCGAGCAGCATGCTCGAGCAAGGGAAAAAGCATGCTCGAGCAGCATCGCTATTTTTCCCTCTTTGCTCTCTGTATGCTCTGTGCCTGAGCAAGGTTTTATCTTGCTCGAGCAACATGCTCGAGCAGGCCTGTTGCTTGGTATTCAAAACTCACGGCTGATAATTGAATATTTTATACACTTATTTTTGTCTATTGAATAATAATTTAGGACCCTTTAGCTAATAAATAATGGCTCTTATGTTTATTTGGGCCTTGGGCCTTTTATTGCATTTTAGCCATTTTTAATAATAAAATTCCAGTTTTGTGTTGCTTCACTATTTCTACCATAACTCTTGAACCAGACATCGGATTTGCCTCATTTTTGTCTCATATTTCAGATGATTCAGAGAGCTACAATTGTTATGAAGACATCAAGAGAAAATTCGGTCAAGAAGGCGGTCAATTTTGGAGCTAAAGTCGGATGTACAATTCTGGATTTATTTTGGACCCGAATTTTGTAATTTAAGTCCAGTTTTATTTTATTTCTGTTTTGGGCTAAAACTATGAGAGCCCATTTCGTTTTAGGTTATTTTTAAGTATGGCAGCTGCCACAAACATATTCATTCACGTTTTTAACATTAGAGTGGATCAAAATACAAGTTTTCATTTTCTCTCATCTGCTCTTCATGTTCTTCGCGCGTTCTTCGTGTTCTTCGTTCGTTCTTCGATTTTCCCAGCCATGATCGGCTAAACTCTTGTGATTAACCCAACGATGAGGATTCCATGATTCATCCAGAGAACTCGTGCCTAATCGGTAACTACTCGATTCTGTTTTCATCTTATCGGATTCGATTTGAAATAGTTCGAATATTAGATTTAATATTCGGTTTGGTTCATCCCAAGGACTTAGTTCGGACTAGGTTACAGTGTTGTTGTGCGATTGCACGGTGAGACGCCACTGTCTCGGACAGATTCTAGGCGATCGTCTAGGCGAGGAATCTCCGGATGAATGCGAGATTTCGATTCATCCGAACCAAACGTGGGTTAGTTGTATTTTCATTCAATGATGGAGGTTTCTGGAATCAATTCGTTGGGTTGATCATCTTTAACTGTCTCTGTTTATTTGATTCTCGTTTGACTCGTTTATTGCATTTTGGTTATGTTATTTCGTTTTGTTCTATTCTTTAAACCAACCCCCCATTTTATCATTCTGTTTCACTATTGTTATTAAACAAGCCTGCTGCAAATTCGTTGGGAAACGACCCAGGTTCCCTAATTCTGCAAATTAATTACGAACTTGGTTGTTTTGGGAGATACGGCAATTAATCTTTCCAACGGCCTCGCCCATGCCCGAGCATCATCACTACCATGCCCAAGCACGAGCGACACTCTCACTAGATTATGCCCGAGCATGATGAGTAGGTTACCCGAGCATTATCGTTCACTAAAACATTTTCTTCTTCAAAATAACCATGCTCGAGCAGGCACTTCTGAGTGCTCGAGTAGGGTGCTCGAGCAGATGCTTGGTGCTGCCCGAGCATAGGTCGATGATTTCATCTTATAACACACTTTCTGAAATGATGCCCGAGCATGATCACTCTCTGTTCTGTAAAATGAAATACTTTTCAATTCAAATCTCATGGGTTATCTTCAAATCACTTGCTTGACTTATTGAATGTTATTTAAACAAAGCACTAATCATCATTCAAGCGTGTTACAGGTTGCTAACCATTGTTTTAGCAGAAAAGCAAAGAACTCTGACAGAAGCATTAAATGCAGTTGCTAAAGATGTGATATCCTCGGTAACTACCTTCTGAGAAAATGGAAAGCATACTCTAATATTCTCCTTTGCATTCAATGCTATTTCCAAATGGGAAAAACAAAAGGAATGAAGAAAATGTTGGAACTATAAATCCACCTTGAATATTTGAACGACGAAAAATATTATCCGAGCGTCATGAGTCTAACAGAAAGATTTGAGACTCACAACGGTTAATCTTCAAGCTTCTCCAACGGCCATAAATGTTTCAACTATAAATACCGGAAGCATTGAATTCGTCAACTACCGAAACACTGTGCATTCATTTCGATTTATTACAACTACTACTGTTTCATTAATATCTTTGGATATCTCGTGTACTTCAGTGTTTATCTTTTATCTACTTGTGAGGAGTTTCTAAACACTTATTTTGATTATTGTGTTGTAAAATCTTAAGGTTGTGGAACCTTAAGTGTGGGTGTACAATTACAACTTGTAAGGGGGAGGAGTCCGAGAGTGAAAGGATCGTCCTATACAGTGTGTGTAATCGTGATCTTTTGAAGAGTTAGTGGAAAACCCAAGGTGTGTTGGGGACTGGACGTAGGTCAAAGTTGTAGACCGAACCAGTATAAATTGCCTCGTGTCTTTTTCCTGTTTATCTGTTTTCATCTTTATCTGTGTGGCTGTTGCGATAAAAATTTGAGATCACCTATTCACCCCCCTCTAGGTGATATTCTGTCTTCATTTGGTATCAGAGCCTGGTTTCTCTGTTGGGCTTAACATTCCGAGATAGATCATGGAAGGAATATTACCTGATGGTGCCTCAATCAACCGACCACCTGGATTTAATGGCGAGCACTACTCATTTTGGAAAGCAAAGTTCAAAGTGTTTGTGTTAGCAACCGAGTATGGTCTCTAGCAAGTAATAGAGAATGGAGACTACATTCCTACAAGAACTGTAGGTGGAATTGTCATTCCCAAGACAGAGGAAGAGTTCGATGAGAATGACCGAAGAAAAATCACTCTTAACAGCAAGGCCGTCTTAATGCTTCAGAGTGCTCTTAGTAAAAAGGAGTACTTTCGAATATGTAACTTATCTACGGCAAAAGAAATGTGGAAGGCTTTGGAAATAGCTTATGAAGGAACCTCCGGCATCAAGGAGAATCGTATCAATACTTTGACCACCGAGTATGATTTACTTCGAATGAAGTCCGGGGAAAACATTGCCGAATTTCAACTCCGCTACACACATTTGACCAACCAATTGGCGGCTTTGGGTAAAACATATGATCAACGTTCTCAGGTTAGAAAGATTCTCAATGTTCTAACAAAAGATCGGGAAGCAAAAGTTACAGCAATATAAGAGGCTCGTGGAGAATCAATGACTTCAGTTGCTGCTCTGTTCGGAAGCCTATCCGAATATGAAAGCAAATTGAAATTCAAAAAGGGCTTAGATGAGATCAACAACAACAAGAGCAAAGATGTTGTTCTCAATGCTGTGAAGGAAAAAGAAGCTAAAGAGGAAGATAATGATGATGATGATGGAGAAGAATTGGGGATGATGGTCCGAAGATTCAAAAAGTTTTATAAGAAGGACCAAGGCTTCAAGAACAGATTCCAGAAAGGAGGAAGCTCAAGTAACAGACGCGAATACAAGGATAAAGATCAAATCATCTGTTACGAGTGCGAAAAGCTAGGCCACTACAAATCAGAGTGCCCTCAGCTGAAAGAAAACGAAAAGGATAAGAAAGTGAGGAAGAAGAAGATACCGCAAATATCTGTCTAGTTGTAGAAGAAGAGAAACGTGAGAATGATAATGAGGTATATGACTCACAACCTACTTATGATGAATTGTTTGCTGAATACAATCTTGTTCAAACTGAGTTTGAAAAACTTGCTGAAAAATATATTGCTTTGAAAAAGAAAAATATAACTCTAGAACAGCAAGTAGAAAACCTCTCTTCTCCTGAAAACGTCATTTGTGAAGAGTGTCTTGATCTAGAGAAAAAGAATTTGTATCTTACAAAAACTCTTGAGAAGTTCACTAAAGGTAGTGAAATGCTAAATGTAATTTTAAAAGCTTAGAGATTTATGAATGATCATTCAAGGATAGGTTATAATCCCATTTTTTATAGAAAGAAAGGGAAAAAGAAAAGTGGTGGAAAATCCTATTTAAACTATTTTCGAAAAACTGTTCACTCTTCAAATCCATTTGCTCATTGCAATTATTGTAACCGAAAGGGACATAGGGCTTCATCTTGTTTTCATAAGAAAGACAGAAGAGATAAACCTGTTGGTAATTATCAGTGGGTACCTAAAGGAACCTATGTTCCTCGGGCCTGAACTAACCTCAAAGGACCCAAGAAAAGATGGGTACCTAAAACTTAATCTCATCTGATTTGCAGGTGTGTATGAGAGCATCAAGAGTCAACAAGTGGTACATAGATAGTGGATGCTCTAGACACATGACGGGGGATCAAGACAAATTTGTGGCAATGAGATCGAGAGATGATGGCAAAGTCACATTTGGAGGAAATCAATCCGGGAAAATCACCGGCATTGGTGAGATTGGTGCAAAAGATGGACCTCAAATCAAGGATGTATATCTTGTGGAAGGTCTCTGTCATAACTTATTGAGTGTGAGTCAGAGTGCTGACAAGAACAATTGGATCATCTTTGATTCGGAAGAGTGTCTCATTATCAATAAAGATGATCTCCCAATTGATAAAGGTAAACTTAAGGTATTGTTTAAAGCCCCTAAAGAAGGTAATTGGTATACCTTTGATTTACCTAAAATTAGTTCTGAAAAATGTTTTGTTGGCAATCTGGACGAAATTTGGTTGTGGCATAAGCGTTTAGCTCATGTGCACATGTTTCAACTTGACAAGTTGCTAAGAAAGGATTTGGTTATTGGTTTACCAAAACTTAATTTTAAAAAACAACATGATTTGTGATGCTTGTCAAAAAGGTAAACAAACAAAAGCATCTTTTAAAAACAAACTTGAAATTTCGACAAATCGACCTCTTCAACTACTTCATATGGTCTTAGTTGGACCAACAAGAGTCAGGAGTCTTGGTGGTAATCTATATACTTTAGTTATTGTCGATGATTATTCTCGTTTCACTTGGACTATCTTCTTATCTTCAAAAGATGAAACTTTTGATCTATTTGTTGTGTTTGCCAAGAAGGTGCAAAACGAGAAAGGTATCTGTGTTTCAGCTATTCGAATCGATCATGGAGGCGAATTTGAAAATCAAGCGTTCGAAGAATTCTGCGATGCTCATGGAATTGATCATAATTTCTCCGCTCGAAGAACACCTCAACAAAATGGTGTGGTTGAAAGGAAGAATCGTGTACTCACCGAAATGGTTCATGCAATGTTGAATGAGAATAAGACTTCACAAGTATTCTGGGCAGATGCGATGAGCACAACCAGCTATATCTCAAACCGAGCATATCTGAGGAAGAAGCTGAACAAGACACGTTATGAACTTTACAAAGGAAGAAAACCAAACTTGGCTCATTTGCACATCTTTGGTTGCAAGTGCTTTGTACATAACAATGGTAAGGATAATCTGGATAAGTTCGATTCAAAATCTAATGAAGGTATATTTTTAGGATATTCCAACAGAAGTAAAGCCTATAGAGTCTTTAATATTCACACTTGTATAGTTGAAGAATCCATCTATGTTGTATTCAGTGAAACCAAATATGATAAATCCTTGGATGATGATGAGGAAGATACACATAGAAATCAATTCTTTTCAAAAACCACTGCTGCCTCTCTTGAAAATTCTAAAGATGTTTTTAACCCTATCTCTGAAAATGTTTGTGAAAAAGATGTTCAATCTCAACCTAAAGCTTGGAGGTTTATTAGGAATCATCCTTTAGACCAAGTAATAGGTGATGTAAATCAAGGAGTAAGAACTAGGAAAAGTACTTTGAATGAAGTCACTTTTTCTGCGTTCATCTCTCAGATTGAACCCTCTGAGATTGATGAAGCCCTCTCAGATAATGATTGGGTTATCGCAATGCAAGAGAAGTTGCATCAATTTGATAGAAATCAAGTTTGAGACTTAGTACCTAGACCCAAAGACCATCCGGTTATCGGGACTAAATGGGTATTTAAGAACAAACGTGATGAAACAACAATTATTGTCCGTAACAAGGCAAGATTGGTTGCTAAAGACTATAATCAAGAAGAAGGAATTGATTATGAAGAAACTTATGCTCTAGTGGCAAGATTGGAAGCTATAATAGTTCTTCTAGCCTTTGCTTGTATCAAAGGATTCAAGATCTATCAAATGGATGTCAAGAGTGCATTTTTAAATGGTTTTATTCAAGAGGAAGTTTATGTTGAAAAACCCTCTGGTTTTGAAAGTGAACATCATCCTGATTATGTCTATCGTCTCAAGAAGGCTCTATATGGCCTTAAACAAGCTCCAAGAGCTTGGTATGAGCGTTTAAGCAAGTTTCTTCTTGATCAAGGCTTTATTAGAGGCAAAGCTGATACAAATCTCTTCATTAAGAGTAATAAACTGAATGAAATCTTAATTGTTCAAATATATGTAGATGATATTACTTTTGGTGCCTTTAACGAATCTATGTGTGAAGAATTTTCAAAGAAAATGCAAGGTGAATTAGAGATGTCAATGATGGGTAAACTAAACTATTTTCTCGGCCTGCAAATCAAACAACGGAAGAATGAGATATTTATCTCACAAACGAAATATCTCCGTGATTTGCTCAAAAAGTTTGGGTTAGAGAATTGTAATGGAGCCGACACTCCTATGAGTTCAACTGCTTCCCTGGATGCCGATGAAGAAAAAGGCAAATATTTTAACATAACAAAATATCAGGGAATGATCGGATCCTTACTGTACTTAATAGCAAGTCGGCCGGATATACAATTTAGTGCGAGAATGTGTGCGATATTTCAATCCACTCCTAAAGAGTCACATGTTGAGCATGTTAAAAGAATCTTTCGTTATCTCTCAGATACAAAGGAATTGGGTCTCTGGTTTCCTAAGGGTCAATAAGAGCATTTAGTTGCATATTCTGATTCGGATCATGCTGGGTACAAAACTGATAGAAAAAGTACCAATGGACAATGTGAGTTTCTCGGAGGATCCCTAGTTTCATGGTTTAACAAGAAACAAACTACGGTAGTTGTATCCTCTACTTGTTGGTTTTGATTAGTTTTGATGATGTCTTATATAAATGTCATTATTAAGAGCAAAAATTTTATATGATATATTTATCTCCTACATTGACTAACTACTATATTTAATGTAGATTAGTCCAAGTTGAATAATAGCTCAAGAAGGAGATAAAAGATTTTAGAAAGAAGAAATTGGAAAGAATGTCAAGCTCAAGAAAGAGGAGATATTGAAGAAGGTAGAACTTGTTGAGAATGATGAGTTCAAGTTCAAGAAGAAGAGAAGAAAGAATTGAATTTTGGAACATGATCAAGAGAAGAAGAGAAGAGAAGTAAGAAAGAATTGAATTATGGAGAATGATGAAGAGAAGAGAAGAAAGAAGGAAGAACTTGTTGAATGGATTGAGAAAATCATTATTCAAGTTCATATATTGATGCTAGAAGTCTCCAAGATCATATGGAAGTTGGAATGGGTCAATTCAGAGTTAAAACCAGCAAAAATCAGTTCCAGGATGAGAAAACTCGAGTCCAGATATTAAAACTCGAGTTTCCAACTTCGCTACAACGATTTGCCTCTCTGGTATGAGAAAACTCGAGTTTGGAAGTCAAAACTCGAGTTTGGAACTCAAAACTCGAGTTAATCACTAACTGACTCGAGTTTGCAATGTCTTCAGTAACTCTGGCGTCTCTGGACAAGGAAAACTCGAGTTTACAAGTCAAAACTCGAGTTTACAGCGGTGATCAGCAACTCTGTTCTACTCTGTTTCACGATCAGCTTGGGCGACGTATGGTAATTCGATGATATCTCCCAAACCAGACTTCGAATTGAAGTGAAACCAGTGGAATATGAAACTAGACTCCAAATGAGTCATTTGGATATAATATTCAAGCCAAAAGGAGTTCAGATGAAGGAGATATGAATTGTAGAAGTTGATAGTGAAATTTACGCCATACAGCAAACCAAGCTTCAATGTTTTAAGTATATCTCACAAAGTAAAAATCTGATTGAGCTGAAATTGGTGTCATATGAAAGTAGACTCAAAGGGATTTATATCAATATTTGAACGGACCAAAACGGAGTTCGGACCAGGGAGATATGTCCCTCGAAAGTTGACTGTCTATTCAAAATGTTCCACGGTTTGCTATCAAATGAAGCAAACTCGAGTTATGAAACAGAAACTCGAGTTTCCATCAGACAGAGAGCAATCTTGAGTTAAGAAACAACCTCTAAACTCGAGTTAACAAATGCAAACTCGAGTTTTCACTTCTGCTTCAGAAAATCACTGTTTCGAAAATCTCGTTTTTCATCAAGAACATCTAGATGATTACCCAAATGATTTATAATACTTCTTAACATTATTTATATCATTTGTGTACATGTTTCAGATGATCAAAGGCTGTTAATCTGAAGATCAAGAGTAAAGTAAATGCTGATGTCATAGTTGGTTCAGAAAATGAAGTTCTAACGGCTAGTTTCATCTGAGTCTAACGGCTATATTTCTTTATCCAACAATCATTGAATCTTCTCAATAGCTATATTCCCAACAGTTATATCTCTTCAGATGTCATCAAGCTTCAATCAGTATAAATACCCAGAGGTTTGAAGTTTCCATTAGATAAGAGAAAACATAGAGAAGAAAAACGCAAAGACACAAGGCTTCATCTTCAACATGCTGATACTCTGATATTCTTATCATTTACTCTGTTTTCAATGTCTACATAGCTTATCATAGAGAGTGAAATGAGTTGTATTGTGCTTCAGTGTTTATCCATTCACTTCTGAGAGAGAGAAGATTTATTTGTAACCATTCTATCTTTCTATCTGTGAGTTGCTCAAGATTGGGTGATCTTGAGTGGGAAACCCATTGTATTGATTACAACTTGTAAGGGGAGTGAATCCTAGTGAGAGGATTACTTTGAGTACAGAGTGTGTAATCAAGTGGGTGTATTGATTACAGTTTGTAAGGGGGAGTGAATCCTAGTGAGAGTATTCCTTCAAGTACAGAACGTGTAATCAAGTTGAAAAAAGATAGTGGATTGAAAATCTCAAGTGGAGCTTGAGGACTGAACGTAGGTCAAGGATTGGGCCGAACCAGTATAAATCACAATTTTCATATTCTCTTCCCTTATCTCTTACATTCCCAGCATATATGTTTGAATGATTTTTTATCTCTTTATAAATTATTATTGTCATTCAAACTACTTTCAGTAAGTTGAGAAAATATTTTTAAAGTTCTAAGTTTTTAATTAGATACCCAATTCACCCCCCCTCTTGGGTAATAGCCAAGTCTTTCACTACTGAAGCTGAATATGTGGCTGCTTCAAGTTGTTGTGCTCAAATCTTGTGGCTTAAACAACAACTTCAAGACTTGGGGATTTATCTGAAGGAGATCCCAATTTTATGTGATAACACCAGCACAATAAGCTTGGCCAAAAATCCTGTTCAACATACTTAAACCAAGCATATTGATGTGAGACATCATTTTATTCGTGACCATGTTCAAAGAAAAGATGTCAAGGTGATGTTCATTCCTACACATCTTCAGTTGGTCGATATCTTTACCAAACCATTGGCTAAAGAATAGTTCATGTTCATCCGTAGAGAATTGGGAATGGCGAATCCCAATGAATTGTAAGTATTCTCTCCTCAAATGATTTAATTTAACATGATAATTACTAACTTTAGCATCGGAGTCTCTAGTTCATGTTTTTGCAGGACGCTTTGTTCTGATGATGAAATACAGAAGTGAACAGAGAGAATGATGCTCGAGCACACCCCGTTCCTTATGCTCGAGCAACACTAAAAAAACCTAGTTAAGACTGCAGAAATCAAGAAGCTTGCTCGAGCAAGCTACACGTCATGCTCGAGCAACAACGAAATACTACATGACCAATAAAGAAACGAAGGTTCATGCTCGAGCAAGGATAGAAGCCTGCCCGAGAAACAACGGATTAAAAATTGAGGAATGGAACTTTGCCTGAGCAAACTCACAACAATGCTCGAGCAAAGTCGACGGTCATTTGATTATTTCTCAATCTGGATTCATCAAAAAGCGCTAAATCAAAGATCAAATAAATGGGAATCAAGTGCTCACAAAAAACACTTGATGTGAGGTATTTTTAGTCATTTATACTTGCCTATTTAAGATCTTAGAATCACCTCTGCCCGAGCAGACTACAAAGTCTGCCCGAGCAACGATGTGCTCGAGTATGTTTTATACACTGCTCGAGTAAACGACACTCTGCTGTGTTTTTTCTCTTGATTCGTTTCGTCTCTTCTCTCCATTTTAAGTTCCCTTTTTCACTCTCTCTCATCTGAGCAAAATCACTTTCGCTTCAAAAAACCCTAAACCCCAAATCGTCTGCGTCTCCCATTCTATACCCTGTTCTTATCCTCGTCACTCTTCTGTTCAAAACCCCATCGAAATGGCCAGAACGTTAGGTGGTTCTCGCAAATCACCTCCACCGGAGTCTTCTTCTCAACCACCTACAAAGAAGCCTCAAACGCAGAAGCTCAAACCTTCAGAAAAGAAAAAGGCACAATCATCGGCGAAAATTGCTCCAAAAATCAAATCACCGATGAAGCCTAAAGAAAAAGTTGTGTCCTTCGAAGAACATGGAAAGCATCAAACCAGATTCCAGAACAAGTCGTTACCTATTGACAAAACCAAGCGACCAGGTCTCCCTCTCCTACATTGTCTGACTCTGAAGACAACACAACTCTCTTCGATGAGAAACCTTAGAAATCACAAGTTTCTTTGAGCCAGAAATCGAGCAAGAAGCCCTCAACAAGTTAGAAGCAACCTTCTTTCAGTTGAAGTCAGAAAGGCGAATCTGGGGTTGGCTCAGTTGGTCCTTCTCCATCTCAACTAGAAGGAACTATTCTTGAACCTTCACCGGGTATGATTCAACATCCTCTAGTAGTTGATGACTACCAACACTTTGCTTTCTATTTTGACAAGAGACCCTTTTGTCCCATTGTTTATGTTGATATGAGATTCTTTAGAGATAAGTGTAACTTAGATCTCTCAGAGTGGTTACAACCTTTTATGCCCCTACTGCGTATCAACCTTCCCTATTCTCCTGAAGTAGTCAGGGTGATGATGATGTTCTAGTTTCAAAGATTAGAGGAAAAGAGATTAGGATTACTGCTGATAGTTTGAATACTATGCTGGGTGTGGTTGATGCTCCTGAGGATCCTCCACACTTGTCTGATGTTGAATGCCATAGGATCATTTTCCCTACTAAGCCATATGATGGTAAGAAGCTCAATTTTTCCCCTGCAATGATGAAGGATGAATATAGGGTGCTCTGGTATGTCTACAGCAGAAGTTTGGTACAGAAAGGACAAAGCTTTACTCATTTTGTCAATAAGGATTTTGAGAAATTTGCTTCTATAGTTGCTAAGGATCCCATAAATCTTGGAAAATGGATATTGGATGAAATGGTTTCATTCATATCAGAGGCCTCCATCAAGAAGCGAGCAACTATGCCATATCTTTCTCTGATTTCTCATACTCTGCAATCTCACAATGTCTGGTTTCTGTCTGATGATAAAGAAGAATATCCCAAGAAGTTTGGTGTTAAGCACATGACCAGTATGAGGATTTCATTCACTGAAGTCTCAACTAAGAAGAAGGTACCAAAGGAAAAGCCAGACATCAAGCCTTCACCATCCAAGATTCCAGATGAAGCTGAATCATCCCAGGCTCCTCCTACTTCCCAGCCTCAACCTTCTTTCACCAATGCTTCCACTCAGGCTCTTGTGAACCAGGCAGTCCGGGATGCAGTTAATCCTCTGATTCATCACTGCAATGAGGTTGTCACTGTGCTCAACTGTCTTAAAGAACTGCATGTCAATATGATCAGAGTTGTTGGAGAGGAATTGGGCAAACTCACCTCAGCAATCAACACACAAGCTCAGAACAACTTCAAGTCTTTGACTTAGTTGAACGGGGAACTGATCAAGCTTCAAATGCATGTCCATGGTCTTGACCTGACACTGGACAATTTGGGTATCAAGCTTCACTCTCAACCTTCTGTTCCTACTTCTGCCCCTGTTTCTCAGCCTGTGGAGCCTCCTGCTAATGATCCTCAATCTTATTCTGCTCCCATTGGTACTCCTATTGTAGCCTCTACCCCTGTTTTGGCTACCACCCCCGCTACTGTTCTTCTTCCCTCTTCTGAAACCACCCCCGCTACTGTTATTCTTCCCTCTCCATCTCACTCTCCCATTGACCCTTCTACCGTCAAACTCCCCTCATCTTCCTCCTCTGATTTTCTTGACAGTCCTCCTCCTCCTCCTTCTGGCCCTCTTTTCACTGATGACAAAGGGGGAGAAGAGTGAAGAGTGTTAAGAGTTAATCAGTTGTTTCAGTTTATGTCTTCTGCTTATTTTGAGTTTATTAGTTTCAATTGCTTATCTGATGTAATTTGTTCACAACTGAATATATGCTTATTCTACTTATTTTGAGTTTATTAGTTTCAGTTTCTTATCTGATATAATTTGTTCACAACTGAATATGCCATTTCGACATTATTCTGAGTTGATTAAATTTTGTGACTTTTCAATCTTTTCAAATGCATAAACTCTGATTAAACTCTGAAACTTCTTTACAAGGATTGTCATCATCAAAAAGGGGGAGAATGTTAGTTCTCATATGTTTTGATGATGACAAACATTGATTTTGATAATTAATAAACAGTTCAAAGTGTTGTAAAGAATTCAATGTTAAAGCATGCTCGAGCAGGGAACCAGCTTGCCTGAGCATCATCGGGCTAGAAACATAAGGAATATATTAACATATGTAGTGTGCCCGAGCAACGAGTAAGTGATGCTCGAGCATAGTGCTCGAGCAAAGGTAGACAAATGCTCGAGCAGGTAACACATTCACTTCTTACTTTAAGTGTTGCTCGACTCATGCCCGAGCATGTATTAGTCATGCTCGAGCAGCATGCTCGAGCAAGAGTATAGAGTTTCTCGAGCAGTGTCCCTCGCTTCCTCAGTATTCGTCTCTGGACGACTCATGCCCGAGCATGGATATAGCATGCTCGAGCAGCATGCCAGAGGAAGGGAAAAAGCATGCTCGAGCAACATCGCTATTTTTCCCTCTTTGCTCTCTGTATGCTCTGTGCTCGAGCAAGGTTTTATCTTTCTAGAGCAGCATGCTCAAGCAGGCACAACATCATGCTCGAGCAGGTCTGTTGCTTGGTATTCAAAACTCACGGCCTCGCCCATGCTCGAGCATCATCACTACCATGCCCAAGTAGGAGCGACACTCTCACTAGATTAGGCCCGAGCATGATGAGTAGGTTTCCCGAGCATTATCGTTCACTAAAACATTTTCTTCTTCAAAATAACCATGCCCGAGTAGGAACTTATGAGTGCTCGAGTAGGGTGCTCGAGCAAATGCTTGGTGCTGCCCAAGCAAAGGTCGATGCTTTCATCTTATAACACATTTTCTGAAATGATGCCCGAGCAATCTTGAAGTCATGCCCGAGCATGATCACTCTCTGTTCTGTAAAACGAAATATTTTTCAATTCAAATCTCATGGGTTATCTTCAAATCACTTGCTTGAATTATTGAATGTTATTTAAACAAAGCACTAATCATCATTCAAGCGTGTTACAGGTTGCTAACCATTGTTTTAGCAGAAAAGCAAAGAACTCTGACAGAAGCATTAAATGCAGTTGCTAAAGATGTGATATCCTCGGTAACTACCTTCTGATAAAATGGAAAGCATACTCTAATATTCTCCTTTGCATTCAATGCTATTTCCTAATGGGAAAAACAAAACGAATGAAGAAAATGTTGGAACTGTAAATCCACCTGGAATATTTGAACGACGAAAAATATTATCCGAGCGTCATGAGTCTAACAGAAAGATTTGAGACTCACAACGGTTAATCTTCAAGCTTCTCCAACGGCCATAAATGTTTCAACTATAAATACCGGAAGCATTGAATTCGTCAACTACCGAAACACTGTGCATTCATTTCGATTTATTACAACTACTACTGTTTCATTAATATCTTTGGATATCTCGTGTACTTCAGTGTTTATCTTTTATCTACTCGTGAGGAGTTTCTAAACACTTATTTTGATTATTGTGTTGTAAAATCTTAAGGTTGTGGAACCTTAAGTGTGGGTGTACAATTACAACTTGTAAGGGGGAGCGAGTCCGAGAGTGAAAGGATCGTCCTATACAGTGTGTGTAATTGTGATCTTTTGAAAAGTTAGTGGAAAACCCAAGGTGTGCTTGGGGACTGGACGTAGGTCAAAGTTTTAGACTGAACCAGTATAAATTGCCTCGTGTCTTTTTCCTATTTATCTGTGTTCATCTTTATCTGTGTGGCTCTTGCGATAAAAATTTGAGATCACCTATTCACCCCCCTCTTGGTGATATTTCATCTTCAGTATTTAACTTTGGAAAACCATAACTCGAGTTTTATTCTTAAAATCTCAAGTTGTCTAACTTCCTGACTCAAGACAATTTTAATAACAATTTAAGAACTAAAGTTTTGCAAATGTAAACTTGAGTTGTCTTGAATCATTAAGTTCTCTTTTGTGACAAGTGGTTGTTATGATCAAAACTTAAACCGAGAACTGACATTCTCTCTCTTTTTGATGATGACAACACTTGACAAAATTTTGAAAATTATTTTGAGAAATAAAATGAGATCACCAAGAAAGAATAGGTTAAACAATCACATAGATTATAATAAAATGGAATAGACAGAGATTGCATAATCAACTTCATTAATGATTAAAAGGTTAGTACATAATCAATAAAATATGAAGTAGAAAATACAATGGAATACAAATATTAGCTAGTAGTATAATTCTTCTGCCCCTTTGTCATCAGGCAAAAAGGAGGGATCAGAAGACTTAAAGGGAGGTGCAAAGTGAATGGGAGCAGGGCATGACCAGGAGCAAGAGGTGGGGTAAATATGGTGATGGCAGTGGAAGGTGGAGGAGTGGAAGTCTCTAGTGGAGAAATGATGGTGATGGGAGGTGAAGAAGTGGTAGTAGGTGGTGAGGTAGTGGCAAGTGGTGGTATAGGAATGGTTGTGGCAGTGAATGATGAGGATGAGGATGAGAAAGAATGTTGGGAAATGGGTTTAGGAACAAGATGTGAAGATGGATGAGTGGTATGGATAGGCTTTGTGAGAGGGGGCTAGGTTCACGGGAGGTCCTTGAAGGGCCATCTGCATCAGCGATGAATCTCAACCTCTAAAACATGTCCTTAAGCAACTAAAACCTCCTCAAATGATCAGCCAAAGTATCCTCAATCCTCTGTAACCTTTGCTCATATGCATCCAAAGTCTCAACCAGCCTGTTGTAATTGTTGTTGACCTTAGAAACTAACAGCCCAATCTGTGTCTCGATCTCCCCAGTCAACTCGTGGTATATGGCTATCATGTTAGTTCTCTATGTGTTTTGATGATAACTGATAGTTGTAAATAAAGTATGGTTAATGATTCAAGTAAAAAAATGCCTTATCTTGATCAAACTTGAATAAGTAACTTACTGTTAAACTGCTGTCAAATTGACTCAAGTTTTAGGTTGTAAAACTCAAGCCAAGTCTTTTGAAAACTTGTCAATATATGCTTGAACTATGATTGACTTGAGCCAGTCGCTGTTGACTCAAGTCACAAGCTCTTGTGAAATATTTTAAGAAATGATGTTTCCTCAAGCCTGTGCTATTTGACTCAAGTCATATTTTGTGAACTTAAATTTATTTTCAAAATTCAAAAGTTTTGCCTCGAGCCTGTATTCCTCAAACTCGAGCATAGTATTTGAAACATTTTCAAAATGAGTTTTCTTAACTTGAGTCATCACTTAATGACTCGAGCTGACACGATTTCAAAATACTATCTCAAAGTTCATTTGTGAAAGAAGAACTTGACTCGAGCTTACTATGATTGACTCGAGTCATGCACTTGAGCTAAACATTTTAAACTCGAGCCTAAGTCATACGAGACATCTTCATTTAAACTTCAAACTTATTTTAAAAGAAGATGATCCAATGACTCGAGCCTAGAATTCCTAACTCGAGTCATTTATGTAAATAGAGCAAATCACCAAGAGGGGGTGAATTGGGGATTTTAAAAATTTCTTTTTAAAATACCAAACACAACCAGTAAAACAGGGGTAAACAGAGGAAGAGTAGAGAAGAGTGACACAGTAGGATTTAATATTGGTTCGGTCTTAATTCTTGACCTACGTCCAGTCCCCAGACACTCTGGGATTTTCACTAACTCTCAAAATCAGTTACACACTCTGCACTCGAAAGTTATCCTCTCACTAGGATACACTCCTGCTTACAAGTTATAAACTGACAAACCCAATCTCCAAGTCCCACGACTAGAGATTCTTACAATAAATGATATTCAATGATATACTCTCTAAAAGAGCAGATAGAATAAGCACTGAAGTACAATGTATCAAAAGATACTTTACAAGTAGTTGAAAACACTAAATGCAGATGAACACTTTAATGCTTTTCATTTTCTGTAAGTTGGTTGTTGTAGAGACTTGACTGCTTCAGCTTATATATGAAGGAAGCATTAAAAGACTGTTGAAATTATTAATGTGATCGTTGGAGACATTAATCTAGCTGTCAGGTGCAACTTGGTCCTTTCTCTCTCTAGCATTCACTTAATCCAGGTGCCCAGATGTTTTTGGTTGACTTCCCTTGAAATAAATCCGTTGAAAGAGCAGCTTCTTGATAGGGAAAGAAAACATCTAAACCTTTGCATCGTTCAGGGAATGATTATTCAAAAGAGTGCAAGGTTTTCTGGACTTGTAATAAATGTGCTGATGTTACCTTTTGCTTTATTCTAAATCCTCATTCTAACACTCTTATAATCATCTGAAACTCACTAAAAAAATGATTAAACATAGTTAAGAATAGTAATGAGTGATGATAAGAAGTATCTAGATCAAACATGAAGATTTCGAAAATTTGAATAATTTGATTTTCAAACAGGGTGACACAAACTCGAGTTTGTTTAAGAAAACTGGAGTTTGCAACTTTTTTCAAAACCTAAACTTGAGTTAATAAACTCAAACTCGAGTTTAGTTCTTCCAGAGAAGGACGTCGTGATTTGAACTTTGAATAGCCTTTTGATCATAAGAGCAAACTCGAGTCATTAAGTGACCAACTCGAGTTTGGGACTTTTAAAGTGAAAATGTTTAAGTCCTCAAAGCTCAAAACTGGAGTTTTCAAAAAGCAAACTTAAGTTTTCAAAACCTTAAAATATTGAGATGTTTTCTATATGATCTAAACTCGAGTTGTCAGGACCAAACTCGAGTTTTCTTAAAAGATGAAAATCTTTGAAAACTCTCTGCCGAGTGCAAACTAGAGTCTACTTTTCTAAACTCGAGTTTTCACAAGATATGAAAATCTTTGAAAACTCTCTGCTAGACACAAACTCGAGTTTGACATTCCAAACTCAAGTTTGATTAAGTTAAAAAATATTGAAAACTCTATGTCTAGCCAAAACTAATGTTTAATAAAGCTAACTCGAGTTTGCTATTAACTTGAAAAAATTGGAGTGCTCTCTGTATGGCATAAACTCGAGTTTGCTTAAGTTTGGAAAACTTGAGCTACTCTCTGTCAAGTTCAAACTCGAGTTTGCCTTTGACAATAAGTTTTTCAACTTAACAAAGACAAACTTGATTTTGAGTTTACAATTGTTAGTTATCATCAAAACACATAGAGAACTAACATTCTCCCCCTTTTTTGATGATGACAACACTTGTAAACCAAAGTTTTTAAAGAGTTTGGCAGATCTGAGCATTTTGAGAAATTTGAAAGATGAAAATGCATAGTTCAAAGTTTTAGCAGCAAAAACACTTTGCATTGCAATACATATCACAGAGTTAGGCAACAGAAGCAATGATTAACTGAAGATTAATCAAAAAGCATTGATTACGTCAGTTGCATTAAATGCTAGTTTAGAAAACGAAGCACAAATTTGGCTAATCAGTCTTTGAACTTTCTGAAGGCATTTATGGTTTCTTTCCTTATATGAACGCCATATCATCCAACAGGAAGAACACAAAGAATGTCAACACAAAGAATGTCGGTGATCATTGAACGAATTAAGCGTTGTAAGTAACGAATGTGTTTCAAGTCTAACAACTATATTAATTACTCTCAACGGTGCATTAAAAGCTTCCAACGATCATTTAATTCCTTCACCAAATATAAGCTGAAGCATTCAATTCATTCAAACCACCAGAAACACAAACACTTAAACGAACTATACGCATTTATTGTTTCATTCACATGTGTAATATCTTCGCATATATTAATCTTTAGTGTTTATCAATATGCTCTTTTAAAAAGTTTATATCTGAATCAATATCTTTGTAAGAATCTCAAAGTTATGGAACTTTGAGATTGAGTTATTTGATTACAATTGTAAGAGGGAGTGAATCCTAGTGAGAGGATTACTTTCAAGTACAGAGTGTGTAATCAGTTGAAGTGATAGTGATAATCCCAAAGAGTTTAGGGACTGGACGTACGTTGAGAGTTAAGACCGAACCAATATAAATCTCTTGTGTTCATCTTTCTCCTACTTTCTCTGTTATACTCTGTTTTAGTGATATTTTGTCTTACATTTGGTATTAGAGCTAGAACTTCTCTTAAAGGATTAACATCCCGAGAAGAATCAATATGGACGGAATACTACCGGACAGAGCTTTTATCAACAGACCCCTCGGCTATAATGGATAACTTTATTCTTTTTGGAAATCCAAATTCAAAGTCTCTATAATGGCTACTGAGTATAATTTATGGAATGTGTTTGAGAGAGGAGATTAGAGTCCATCCACAGTGGAAGACGGAGTTAGAGTTCCTAAGATTGAAGAAGAATACGACGAGAATGATAGAAGGCTCGTGACTCTCAACAGAAAGGCCATTCTAACGCTTTAAAGTACACTAAGTCAGAAAGAGTGTTTTTGGATTTGGACTCTATCCTTTGCAAGAGATATGTGGAATGCAATTGAGATTGCTCATGAAGGGACAACTGGAATTAAAGAAAATTGAGTTAATACCTTTATGACTAAATACGATTTACTTCGTATGAAGTCTGAAGAGTCCATTGGTGAATTCCAGCTCAGATTCACTCATTTGATTAATCAACTTGCTGCATTGGGAAAAGAGTATGATCAACAAGTCCAAGTGAGGAAGATTCTGAACATTCTCAGCAAGGACTAGGAAGCTAAAGTCATTTTGATTGAAGAGGCTTGTGGAGAGTCAATGGGATCAGTGGCAACTCTATTTGGTAGCTTGTCTGAGTTTAAAAGAAAAATCAAGTTCAGAAATAGACTTGATGAAATTGGCAGCAAGCATAAGGGAATTGCCCGTAAGACTGCCATAGAAGACAAGGAATCAGATGATGATGATGGACATGAAGATGAAAAGGTCGGGATAATAGTTCAGAGATTCAAGAGATTCTACAAGAAGGATCAAGGATTTCAAAAGTTTCATAAAGTTAGCTCCAGCAATGAGCCCAAGAAGCCTATCATCTGCTACGAATGTGAAAAGCCTGGCCACGTCAAGTCTGAGTGCCCCCTATTGGAGAATAAAGAGAAAGATGAGAAGAGATTCAATAAGCTCAAGAAGAAAGCTTATGTCTTAGCCATATGGGGAGATAGCTCATCTGATGAAGATGAAGCTAATGAAGAAGAAAGGGCCAATATTTGTCTTGTGGCTCAAGAAGAATCTGAGAGAAAAGAGGTAAACGATTATGAACCCTCATTTGATGAATTATTCACTGAGTATAATTCTCTTCACTCAGAATTTCAAAAATTAGCTAAAGAACTTCTTTCTTCCAAAAGAAAAGTAAAAATTATTGAAGAACAAGTTCAAAATATCTCTCCTCCAATTTCTGTTCGTGAAAAGATTTCAGAAAAAGTTTGTGAAAATTGCGGTGTTTTAGAGAAAAAAATGTTTATCTTACTAAAACACTTGAGAAGTTCACTCAAGGCAATGAAATGCTTGACGTAATTTTGAAACAATAAAGGTTTACAAATGATAAATCAGGAATTGGTTACAAACCTGCTTTTGATAAAAATAAGGGAAAAAAGAAATCTGGAGAAAAGACTTATTTAAATTATTTTCGAAAATCAATTCACTGTTCTAATCCTTTTGCCCACTGCAATTATTGTAATCGTAAATGGCATACTACATCTTCTTGTTTTCATAAAAGGGAAAGAAAAGTCAAACCTATAGGTAACTAAAGATGGGTGCCTAAGGGATATTATGAGGTTCCTAAGTCACAAACTAACATAAAAGGACCTAAGAAAAGATGGGTACCTAAGACTTTATCTTTTGTGACTTGCAGGTTTGTCTAAGAGCATCAAAATCCAATAAATGATATATTGACAGTGGATGCTCTAGATACATGATGGGAGATCAATCCAAGTTTGTTACAATCAAACCAAAGGATGGTGGCAAGGTGACATTTGGTGGAAATCAATATGGAAGGATTGCTAGAATTGGTGAAGTTGGAAGCAACGATGGACCATAAATCAAAGACGTCTACCTTGTGGAAGGCCTATGTCACAACCTCCTCAGTGTGAGTCAAAGCACAAACAAAGGTAACTTGGTTATCTTCAATTTCGGGGAATGCCTGATTGTTAGCAAGGATGATCAACCAAAATCCAACCGTCTCAAAATCCTTGCCCGGATCCCCCAACCATGTGCCTTGGGGTTAGAAAGAGTGAATTCAACAAAGACTTTGACAATATTAAGTCTAAAGCCTTATTTAGGGCTCCTAGAGAAGGTAATTGTTACACCTTAAATCTTCCTAGTAATAGCTTCATTTTTGAAAATTGTTTTATTGGTAACTTGGACGAGAGTTGGCTGTGCCACAAGCGATTAGCTCATGTCAATATGTTCCAACTTGACAAGTTTCTGAAAAAGGATTTGGTTATTGATATACCAAAACTTTGTTTTAAAAATGACATGATTAGTGATGCTTGTCAAAAGGGTAAGCAAACCAAATCATCTTTCAAATCAAAAGGTGAAATCTCAACTAATAGACCACTTCAACTACTTCATATGGATTTAGCTGGACCAGCTAGAGTGAAAATCCTTGGTGGCAATTTATACATTTTGGTTATAGTTGATGATTTCTCTAAATTTGCTTGGACTATATTTTTATTTTCTAAAGATGAAGCTTTTGACCAGTTTGTTGCTTTTTCCAAGAAGGTCTAGAACGAGAAAGGTTTCTCTATTGTAGGAATTCGTACTGATCATGGTGGTGAGTTCGAGAATCATGCTTTTGGAGAGTTTTGTGATGATCAAGGGATTGATCACAACTTCTCAGCCCCAAGAACCCTTCAACAAAATGGAGTTGTGTAAAGAAAGAATTGGGTGCTCACCGAGATGGCAAGGGCAATGTGAAGGTGGTACCTAGGGGGGGTGAATAGGTGATTACAAATTTTTTTTGCTAATTGCTTGCAAACACAAATAAAACAGAGACAGAGAAAGGAAATTGACACAGAGTAATTTATATTGGTTCGGTCTAACTTGACGACTTACGTCCAGTCCCCAAGCACACCTTGGGATTTCACTAACTGTTCAAAAACAAATACAATTACACACCTGTAACTCAGGATGATCCTTTCACATTAGGACTCACTCTCCCTTACAAGTTGTAATCGTACACCCACACTTAAGGTTCCATAACCTTAAGATTTAACAAATCAAATAATCAGATAAGTGTTTAGAAACTCCTCACAAGTAGATAAAAGATAAACACTGAAGTACAGAAAATATCCGAAGATATTAAATGAAGCTAATGAAACAGTTGATCGAAATAATGCAGAATTGAATGCGCAAAGTTTCAGTGGTTGGCGGAATTGAATGTGGTGAGCATTTATAGCGATCTTCAATTAATGCCGTTGAGAAGAACTTGAAAGTAGCCATTGTGATTGTTTGAACTTCCGTTAGGCACAATTGATTTTTGTTGAGTATAATCGACTGTTGCTTCATTAAATGCATTCGCCATCGACTGTATTTGTGCAGAGGGTGACTCAGAATAATAGCTAGAATAAGTATGCCTTGAAGCAATGTTTTCATCTGCCACGAGCTTTAATTCTGATTGTTGGCTCTATTTCTGAGACGCATTTAATTCTACTTGACACGTAGGATTGCTTTTCAGGTAATCTCAATTTAAACAAGGTTAATCAACTGAAACTCATTCAAAAAAATTATTAGATATGATATAAATAAGTTTAAGTATGGTTAAGAGAGAAAATATAATAACCCATATATTTTAAGATATCAATTAATGACACTATGAAAAACAATAAAGATGCTTGAATCATATACTCGAGAATCACTTATATCATTCTCGAGTACACCTTAAGAAGAAGGCTTAACGGATGCCATCACTCGATAATACTCGAGAGCCAAATTTATTTGTACTCGAGAATGCTATGGTCAGAGAGCTTTTTATCATGGTGAATTAAACATATTGAAGAATCATCTTACCAATACTTGAGAACCATACTCAAGAATCAAGGTATTAATACTCGAGAATTCCATGACCCGAGAGCATTTGGCATATCGGACTAAACATACTCGAGAATCAACTTACCTGTTCTCAAGTACCATACTCGAGAACCATTTCCTAATACTCGAGAATTGCTTCTGATAGAAGAACAGTACGTCAGTGATCAAACCATATACTCGAGAATTTCTCGAGAACCATTTCCTAATACTCGAGAATTGCTTCTGATAGAAGAACAACACGTCAGTGATCAAACCATATACTTGAGAATCAAGAAACCATACTCGAGAATTACATCAGAAGATGCTCTGTGATAGCAAATTTGTCAAAGCATACTAGAGAATACTTAACCAATTCTCAAGTACTGCTACCTGAAACGCTTAAGCAAAAAGATTAGACCAACTATTCTCGAGTACAACTTCATAATACTTGAGTACTCATCAATGCAATTATTTAATCTTGATTCAAAACTTTAAAATCTTTCAAGTCTTTCAAAACACTGGGAGCTAACACAATGTTGAACGAGAATTAAACCTTCCAAGTATTTTGGGCTGATGCTATGAGTACAGCTTGCTACATCTCAAATTGGGCATACCTCCGGAAGAAGCTTGACAAAACTCCCTATGAGCTGTACAAAGGAAGAAAGCCCAACCTAGCACATTTGCACATCTTTGGCTGCAAATGCTTTGTGTATAATAATGGTAAGGAGAACTTAGGGAAATTTGATCCCAAGTCAGATAAAGGTATGTATTTCTTGGCTATTCTAATAGGAGTAAGGCATATAGAGTATTTAATAATGTACTTGTGTTGTAGAAGAGTCTATGCATGTTGTATTCTGTGAAGCCAAATCTGACAAGTCTTTGGATGATGATGAACCTATTCTTCAAAATCAATTTATTTCGAAAACTTCTGTTTTGGAAAATTTTGAAAAACATTTGCAAAAAGAACTTGAAGTTGAAAAGAATTGTGAAAATGATGATCAATCTCAACCTAGATCTTGGAGATACAGTAGGGGTCATCCTTTAGACCAAGTAATAGGTGATATAAATCAAGGAGTGAGAACTAGACAAAGTACTTTGAATGGAGTTACTTTCTCTGCTTTTATTTCAGAGATTGAACCCTCTAAGATTAATGAAACCCTTTAAGACAATGATTGAGTTATAGCAATGTAAGAGCAGTTACATCAGTTTGAAAGAAATCAAGTTTGGGACTTGGTACCAAGACCTAAAGACCATCTGGTTATTGTCACTAAATGGGTATTCAAGAACAAACGAGATGAATCCGCAATCATTGTCCGTAATAAGGCAAGATTAGTGGCCAAAGGCTATAATCAAGAAGAAGGAATTGATTATGAGGAAATGTATACTCCAGTGGCAAGATTGGAAGCTATACATGTTCTTTTAGCCTTTGCTTGCATTATGGGATTCAAGTTATATCAAATGGATGTGAAATCTGCTTTTCTGAATGGTTTTATCCAAGAGGAAGTTTATATTGAACAACCTCCTGGATTTGAGGATAATCATCATCCAGATCATGTCTTTCGTTTAAAGAAAGCTTTGTATGGTCTTAAGCAAGCTCCTAGAGTTTGGTATGAAAGACTAAGGAAATTCCTTCTTGATAAAGGATTTGTTAGAGTCAAAGTGGATACAACTCTCTTCATAAAATGCAACAAGAGGAATGATTTGTTAATTGTTCAAATATATGTTGATGATATTATATTCGGTGTTACTAATGATGCTTTGTGTGAGGATTTCTAAGATAATGCAGGGAGAGTTTGAGATGTCTATGATGGGGGAGTTGAACTACATCCTTTGTTTTCAAATCAAGCAAAAGAAGAATGACATCTTCATATCTCAGACAAAGTATCTCAAGGATCTCCTGAAGAAGTATGGGATGGACCAATGCTCTTACAACCTCTCCGTGAATTTGTGCCTGCATCGTCGCCCTCCACCTCCTTGTCATCGTCATAGAAGCTGTCGACTCCCCCATTCCTCTTCTTTGCTTTAGCCTTACGTGTTCCACCCAACAAATCCTCCACAAACTTTCACATCTAAACTCCCATGTCCGTTCTCTCTCTCTCTCTCTCTCTTGTCAAAGTATGTCTATCTGTGCTCTCTGATGTAACAGAGTCAAAAAGCATTTAACCCACATGTGACCTCCAACATGACTATCCCATATGGCATTCCACGTGTCAACGTTTCCTATGTGGTAGACATTTGTTGATCTCACCTTTTATCCTTATCTACACATCTTTATCTTTTTCTTTTTCTTTTGCAAGGTCTAGAAACTTAAGGGCCAAAAGGTTTCTAATATAATCAATGTCATCAATAGTGTAGGCTTTCTTATCAGAAAAATGCTACGGGAAAATTGAAGAACAAGTTAACATAAATCATTCAATCTAATGAAATAACTAACAATTCACTAACAAGATAATAATTGAAAATCATTTAAGAATGAAGAATTGATCACCTCCTCAAATTTTGAAGTAACTCCACTTTATATGATGATGTTATACATATAATTTACAACGAAGTAGCCGCACTCATGTTTCCCAGGTTGGTAAGGGAAATATACATCAAAAGAAAATAGTCAAAATTATTAGTTCTCTATGTTTGTTTTGATGATAACAGACAATTGTAAATGGAATGAAGTTAATGATTCAAGTGAAAATGCTATATCTTGATCAAACTTGAATCAGTAACTATTTTAAGTATCTATCATAGATTGACTCGAGTTAAGGTTTAGAGACTTCGAGTCAAGTGTTTTGAAACTTCAGTGAAAATGTGTTTTAACTTTGACTGACTCGAGTTACTCTCTAGTGACTCGAGTTAAATACTTTGTGAAATGCTTTTATTAAAATCATCAACTTAAATGTTTGCTTATGATTTGATTACTTCTTATCATCACTCATTATTTTTCTTAACTATGTTTAATCAATTTATTAATGAATTTCAAAAAGCATTGATTACCTCATAAGCATTTAATGTGGTTACAGAAAACCAAGAATGAATTGGCCAACCATTCTCTAAGCAATCATATGGAATTCCTGTTCTCTTTCCCTAATTAAATGCTACAAAACTCAATGGGAAGAACAAATAGAATGTCAAACGATAGAATGTCGGCGATCATTTACGAAATTGAAACGTGTGAGTAACGTATGGGCTTCATGTTTAACGGCTACATTTATTACTTACAACGGTTCGTTGAAAGCTTCTAAACGGTCATTAATTGCCTTCACCAAATATAAGCGAAGCATTCAATTCAGTTGAACTATCGAAGACACTTACGCTCAAACGAACTAAATGCATTTACTATTTCATTCACTTTACTGTGTAATATCTTCGGATATCTAAACCTCAATGCTTATCTATCTACTTTGTAAGAAATTTAAATTATATTCATCATTTTTGTTAAGAAACTCAAGGTAGTGGGACCTTCAGAGTGAGTGTATTGATTACAACTTGTAAGGGGGAGTGAATCCTAGAGAAATGATTACTTAAGAGTTACAGAGTTTGTAATCAGTTGAAAGAGTTAGTGAAATACCCAAAGAGTCTGGGGATTGGACGTAGGTCAAGAGTTTAGATCGAACCAGTATAAATCTCTTGTGTCTATCATTCTCCTTCTTTGCTATATTTTTTGTATGATTTTCAGGGGACAATTGAAAAAGTTTTTAAATCACCCAATTCAGCCCCCTCTTAGGTGATATTCAGTCTTTCAAAAATGAATTAAGGTAATTATAATGTGATTGTCAATTAAAAAAATTTGAATTTAAACAACTTACTTTGGGAAAGAACCACTTCGTGCTAGCAGCTTTAGTTTTGTGCTTCGTTTTAGTAGGAGACTGAGGTAAAGGCGGAGGCATCGTGCTATCATTATAATGACAACAGAAGACATTAAAAAAAATTGTTCAAGTTAAAACCCATCATCTACAAACAACTTACTTACTCGTTGAAAATCTTTTTGATCTCTGGATTTGGTGCGTTACCCAACGAATCAAACCAATAAATGTGCCCGATCTTGGGGCAAGCAACGTATAGGGTCCAATGATTTCTATAATAACATATATAGATTAAAAGGAGTTTAGCTAACATAATAATTTGTAACTTAATAAACAGAGTATGTCTTAAATAGGTACAAAAAAGGTACTTGCCTATCAATAATCAGTGCCAGATAACACATGTGGCGACCGTTTCCTATTCAATCCTTCACATACTTTGTAATCTCGGCAGGACTCAAGAATCCAAATAGAGAGGTTCTTTGGAGCTCGACAGTCATATTGCGGAAAATGTTACCGTACAATTAAAATAAGAAAAGACTTAGTGAATATAAACTCATACAAATCAACAAGTCTACTCCCCCATGAGTGGGAGGTCGCAGGTTTGATCCTGCCCTTTGTACTTCTTGACATTAATGCATTAATTAAAGTTAATAATAAAAAATAAACTCACTCAATGGCGAACATAACCCATCCATGATCTAGATTATCCATTGACAAGAACTCCCATACAACATTGACATCAATAACATATTGGAACGAGCTATCTCCCACAATCCCTTCTGGCATTCGAAGAGATCCTTCTTAATTTGTTTATGGGTAACATGGAGTTGTGCCAAGGAGATCCACCTTTCCACTTGTTTTTTTTATCCTAGCAACACATAAAGTTCAGATTGTAAGTAAGATGTCATTGAAAATTGAAGTAATTAATAGTATGGTGTTACCCACCATTTCAGGAGGATCCAAACTCTTAACTGGACGTGCTGACCAAAGGATGAAAGCTCCTTTTTCATTACCAAGTATGGCAACCTCATCCTCAGGGAAAGGGACACTTACATCTTCCTCCCCCTTTCGAACTCTTGTCACCTCGACCTTCCATTGATTAGGGGCAATTTTCTTACCATGGTGGGTTGTTGCCTACGTGTATACAACAACATCGGCAACAACACGTGACGAGTCATCCAACAAAACTTTGCAAGGTGAAGGTGGAATATCACCTAGTGGGGGGTGAATAGGTGATTACAAAAAAATTTTGCCAAAAGCTTACGAACACGAATAATGCAGTGACAGAGAGATTAAATAGACACATAGCAATTTACACTGATTCGGTCTAACTCAACGACCTATGTCCAGTCCCCAAGCACACCTTGGGATTTCACTAACACTTCAAAAAAAAAAAATTGCAATTACACACTTTGTAACTCAGGATGATCCTCTCATACTAGGACTCACTCTCCCTTACAAGTTGTAATCGTACACCCACACTTAAGGTTCCACAACCTTAAGATTTAAACAGATAAGAAATAAGTGTTTAAAAACTCCTCATGAGTAGATAATAAATGAACACTGAAGTACAAGATATTCGAAGATATTAATTGAAACTAATGAAACAAGATTGCAATATGTTCGTATTGAATGCGCAGAGTTTCGGTAGTTGAGAGTTCAATGCTTTTGGTATTTATAAGTGTTGGCATTTATGACTGTTGAGAAGCTTTGAAGATTAGTCCATTGAGATTCTTCAATATGACCGTTGGAGGAACAAGAAGCAGAATCATCAATGCTCACTAACATTCTTTAATTCTTTTATTCCTTCGATTATGACCATTGGAAGCCCAGCAAAGAGAATAAAATAATCTTGCCCAGAACGTCTTTCTGATGCTCAGAGGTATGTCTGTTGGTTGAGTGTCTCGAACAGGTAAGTGCATTAAATGTTCTGACACGTCGGATTACTTTATTTGAAAAACAGATTTAATTCGTATATTAATCATCTGTAACTCATTAACAAACTGATTAAATGAAGTTAAGAACAATAATGATTGATGATATGAAGAATCCAAAAACATACTTTGAAGATTTCAGAAGTTGTAAAACGATAAGAACAGATCAACATTGGCTCGAGTCAATCCATCGTTCAAAGCACAAAGAACATTTGAAAGTACTGTCAGACTCGAGGTAGACAAAACCATGGCTCGCGTTAGGGCTTAGGCTCAAGTCAGAGAAAAACATGGCTCGAGTCAATCTTAATTAATCATTGAAAGAATAGTGATGTTTAACTCGAGGCAAAAATCTCCAGACTCAAGGCAACTAGACTCGAGGCAGGCAAAACAGGCTCGAGTCAATCATGAAGAAAAAGCATTTGGAAGTTTAGAAACAGGTGTCTGGCTCGAGTCAGTAAGTGATGGCTCGAGTTAAATTTCATTTTCAAAAGTAATGGTCAATATTCTTGGCTGGAGTCAACCACACTGGCTCGAGTCAGCGAAGATAGATCAAGGAACATTTTTAAGTTTTTCAAACACTTGGCTCGAGTCAATGTATGAGTTGGCTCGAGTCAAGACCCAAACTCGAGGCAGCGTTTTGGTGGCTTGAGTCAATATGGCAATTTTGAAATATACGAGAGAGGATTGACTCGAGTCATTAAGTGTTGGCTTGAGCCAATCTGAAAGCAAACGTTTTTGCTGATAAATGCAAATTTTTCGATTGAACTCAATCATTTTGCCTTTGACCATAAAGTATACATTGTTTCCAAAGTTAATCATCATCAAAACACATATAGAGAATAAACATTCTCCCCCTTTTTAATGATGACAACTTTTGTAAACAAGAAGTCAAGTTTGAAAATTTTTTTTTTGAGATTTGGTCACACACAGACTCGATGAACTGACTTCCATATACCAAAATGAAAGATGTAGTAATACATGTAACAGTTAAGAAACACATAGCTATCAATTGTAAGAACCACATACGTATAGTCAATTATGCCAATGTCAGAGAAACTGAACCATAAACCAGAAAACTTAAAATAGAAGTCCAAGAAAACAAGCAATAAAATTTTATATAGAAAATACAAGAAGCTTGCAACATTCAAAAAATTTCTTGGCTTCTTGCTTCATCACTTCACAAATCCTCTCCCCCTTTGGCATCCATCAAAAAAAGGGGAATCACAGAGGAGGCTTCTGGAACTGAGAAGAGAATGGATGAGTGGAGTTGGGGAAAGGGAGAGGGGAGTATGGAATGATAGAGAGGGGGTTAGGAATGGAGATGGAGGTATCAAGATCATCTTTACCAAACAATTCAGTTGTAGAAGATTCAGAGTAAGTGATCTTTACAGTAGAAGTGTGTGATGGAGGGACAGGAATGGTGGAAGGAGCAGAGACAGGTGTAGAAGCAATGATAGGACTGAGGACAGAAGGTGTGGTAGTGAAACCAAAAGATGGTGATGGAGATGTAGGAGGTGAAAGTTTAGGAACAACAAAAGGAGTGCCAAAACCAAGACCACTGTTAGTTGTCTATGGGGTTTGATGATAACTGACAATTGTAAACTCAAGATGAAGTTTTGTCTTTGGTAAGTTGAAAACTTACTGTCTAAGACAAAACTCGAGTTTTGTTTTAGTAAACTCGAGTTTTGGCTTGACAGAGAATAGTTCAATTTTCACAAGTTAAGAAAACTCGAGTTTGGGTTTTGGAAACTTGAGTTTGTACCTTACAGAGACACTTCAATGTTTTGTAAAGAAAACAAAACTACATTTTGCATTTGGCAAACTCGAGTTTTGGTCATACAGAGAACTACCAAAGTTTCGAACTAAGCAAAACTCCAGTTTCCATTTGGAAACTCGAGTTTGGCCAATACAGAGAGTTCCCTGAGTTTTCAAAGTTATTTGGAAACTCGAGTTTGCTTTTGTAAACTCGAGTTTACAAGTCACAGAGAGCTATGCTCATTTCTGAGTTTATGAAAACTCCAGTTTCTATTTCAAAACTCTAGTTTTCAATTGACAGAATATTTATCAAAGTTTTCTCTTATGAGGAAACTCGAGTTTCCACAAGACAAAGAGTCTTCACGTTTTACTCACCTTGAGAAAACTCCAGTTTGGTTTTGAAAACTCCAGTTTTGACTTAGCCTGAATTTTCAGATGTTTTCAAACTTAGGAGAAAACTCGAGTTTAGTATTTGAAACTCGAGTTTGCGCCAAGTAGAAAACTTTGCATTATTTCAATATTTTGAAAAATCTAGTTTACTATTTGAAACTCTAGTCTTGAGGTTTTGGACTTAAACATGTTTTTCACTAAATAGTCCAAAACTCGAGTTTGTCATTAATCAACTCTGGAAGAAGAAAAATCGAGTTTACTAATGGAAACTCGAGTTTCCACTTTGAGCACAGTGACAAACTCCAGTTTGGATAAACAAACTCAAGTTTGTGTCGCTGGATTTGAATTTCACGATGAACGAATTTGCGAAATCTGCGTGTTTAATCCTAATACTTTATATCATCACTCATTACTATTCCTAAATATGTTTAATCAGTTTGTTAGTGAGTTTCAGATGATTTAGAAAGGATTAAATGGAGAATTAGCATAAAGCATAAAGTGATGTCAGAATATTAAATGCAAAGTCCAGAAAACTTGCATTCTTTTGGACAATCATTCTCCACACGTTTCGAAGGAATTAATGTTTCCTTTCCTCATCTAGTAGCTGCTCTTCCAACGGATTAGAAGTCAAGAAGTCAAGCCTGAACTTCTGTGCAGCTGGATTAACCAAAGAGTAGAGAGAGAAGAAGACCAAACCTTCAACTAATCAACTTCAAATGTTTCCAACGGTTACATTAGGAATTACAACGGTCATTTAATGATCTCTAGCTATAAATAGAGATGCATTCAATTCTTCTCAACAACCAATCTGTGAGAAAACGAAAATCATTAAAGTTTCAACTACTCTTTGAATTTTCTTGTAAGAAGTATCTTTTGATACATTGTACTTAAGTGTTTATTCTTATCCACTCTTAGAGAGAGTTCATTGATTGTAAATCATTCATTGTAAAGAATCTCAAGTCAGGGGACTTGGAGATTGGGTTATTGATTACAACTTGTAAGGGTGAGTAAGTTCTAGTGAGAGAATTACTCTTTAGTTGCAGAGTGTGTAATCAATTGTTATAGTGAGAAATCCCAGAGAGTCTGGGGACTGGACGTAGGTCAAGAGGTTAGACCGAACCAGTATAAATCCTTTGTGTCTTGCTTCTCTTCTCTATACTCTGTTCACCTCTGTTTTACTACATGAAAAACAGATCACTTCGAAAAGAATTTCAGAATCCCCAATTCACCCCCCTCTTGGTGATTCAGCTCCACCTTCAACCACAAAACTAAGACTGAAGAATCTTGTCAACCTTGTTGGAGAAAATCCAGAGGGTGTTGTTCAGATTGGTGATGCTAGCCCCATGATCTTCAAGATGGCCACTTAAATTTTCAACTTCTTCCTTCAATTCCTCTTGGTCATCTTGCATATTAGTCACCTCTTCCACTAACTTGCCAATTGCAACCTCCAATTTGACAGATAAAGAGTTTTGAGCAGCCATAGAAATGTGCAAGCGGTCCAAACTATCTGAAACAACCTTTTCAACAATGGCTTTAATATTAGCTCCAAGAGAAAAGGGAGCAGGTTGTGAGGTCAGTTTAGGACCAGGCTCAGGGTAGGGCTCTGGAACTCTTTGCCTTTAGGCTCTGATCTAGATGGACCATGTGCCCTAGAGTGACCAGATCCTTCTTGGAAGTTCAATTTCATCAGGTTAAAAATATGCTGACCAAAGACCTCAGGTTTCTTGGCTACCTCATCCTTCTCCAAATACCATATCTTCTCATGAAACAAAATAACAGAGTCTAGACTCGGAAAAGGTATGGTGGAATTTTTCTTGGAATGCATACAGTACCTTTTCATTTCATTGAAAATCCAATGACCAAGATTATGAGGAACTTTGGCCACAAAGGAAGCAAAAAGAGTGTAGTCTCTCTGGGTGAAATGAGTAAAAATTTTGCCCTTTCATACAAAGTTCCTTGAGTGGATGTAACACAAGGCTCTGTGTACAAGTGGCATGGAGATAGGTGGAAAGTAAAGTGACCCTACTGGTTCACTTAACTGCTCATCTAGTCGAAGAATTTTAAAAATTTCCTCATTATCATAGTGGATTTATGGAATAGGACGAGGATTAACAACTTGGAGAATCTCATTCAGATAAGAAGTAGTAATTGAAATACACTTTCCTCTCACAATAGTAAGGAGTTTTTCCTCAGCCACATTACGATGCTTGTCTAACATAGTATGAACAGACATGTTAAAGTAAAAGACTCTAACTAATGGAGGGCTGTAGGGAGCAGAAATCGACAGAAAAGACTCATAATCTCTAAACCATGGAAAAAGGTCTAAGTTACAGTCATCCTTGAGTTTTGGCATATCCAGAGATACTATAGGACAAAATTTCCTAAGTGTATTCCTTACTAAATTTTCTCCCATCATCAGAGGAAAATAGAACAGGACTACAAATGAAATCGACAAGAGGAAGAGAAATAGAAGCATGATTGATAGCCACAATGGATAGTATATCGAATACCTTAGATCCAGATTGTTGGACCGAAGCCTTTGAAGCAGAGGCAGAAGCTTTCGACACTGAGACAGAGGCTTGGTTCATTGCTTGAGACTTAGAGGTGACACGAAACTCAGAAGAAGGAACATACTACTTCTTCCTTGTTTTCTTTGGACTGACAACAACCACATCCTTATCTTTGCGAGTCAAAGCTTCCTAGTCAGTTGGCTTAGATATGGAAATCTTCGAAGGCTCTTCGAATTTCAACTTTCTTTGTTTCTTAGATTCAGGTTCCTCAAACGAAACCTTAAGCCGAAACCTCTTCGTTGGAATCTTCTCTCGTTGAGATCGTTTCAACGGAGGAGGTGACGAAGATTCAGTAGCTTCATAGTTTGAATCAGATTTCTTGGATTTGGTTGGAGATTTGGGATTCGATTTGGGGGCATTGTCGATTTGGAGAAAGAAGAAAGTTAGGGTTTTGGGCTCATAGAAAAGAGAGAGAGCAGAGATGAAAGATGATTCGAATGCAAAGAGAGAGAGAGTAAAGATTGAAGCATCAGACACTCACACATATATGTAAAAATAGAGATTAACTCGAGGCTAGCATTGTTGGCTCAAGTTACAGGCTCGAGGTACCAATGTTTGGCTCGAGTTAAGCAAGAATTTGAGCTAACCTGGAACAACGATGGAGTATTGGCTCGAGTAAAAAAGTGCTCTCCATTCTTCAAACTCTCAGGTTGTCTATTGACTTGAGGTGCACAAGTTGGCTCGAGCCAAAAACCTTCTTCCATTCTTCAAAAGCTCGGCCTTCCCTTTGACTCGAGGTGACACTTACTGGCTCGAGTCAACTAGCTCTTTTCACAATTTCTTCAGTCTTTGACATGGATTGGCTCGAGTTGACATATTTCTTGGCTCGAGCCAAGTACCTTTGATTCACCTCTGTTCTTTCTTGACATAACAGAGTCCTGCAAAAACACAATCTAGAAACTTCGATACTTAAGTTAGTCTTTGTTAATAATCAAAACACTATTATTTACATTAAACTAACATTTTACTTACAATTCATTGGGATTTATAATTCCCAATTCTCTTCGGATGAAAGTGAACTGTTCTTTCGCCAATGGCTTTGTGAAAATGTCAGGCAATTGAAGATGTGTGGGAATGAACATCACCTTGACATTTTTCTTTTGAACACGACCACGAATAAAGTGATGTCTCACATCAATATGTTTGGTTCTAGTGTGTTGTACTGGGTGTTTAGCCAAGCTAATTATAGTGGTGTTGTCACAAAGGATTGGAATCTCCTTCAGATGAATCCCCAGGTCTTGGAGTTTCTGTTTGAGCCACAAGACTTGAGCACAGCAGCTTGAGGCAGCATCATATTCAGCTTCAGTGGAGGATACAACCATGGTGGTTTGCTTCTTGCTAAACCACGATACGAGTGAACCTCCCAGAAATTCACATTGACCACTTGTACTCTTTCTATCAGTCTTGTACCCAGCATGATCCGAGTCTGAATATGCTACCAAATATTCTTGTTGACCTTTCGGGAACCAAAGTCTAAGTTCCTTTGTGTCCGCAAGATATCGAAAGATTCTTTTCACATGCTCAGCATGTGATTCCTTTGGAGTAGCTTGAAATCTTGCGCACAACCCCACACTAAATTGAATGTCGGGTCTACTTGCAGTCAAGTATAGCAATGATCCGATCATTCCTCTATACTTGGTTATGTTGAAGTCTTTGCCTTTTTCTTCATCCGCATCCAGAGAGGCAATTGAATTCATTGGAGTGTTGGCTCCATTGTAATGTTCCATCCCAAACTTTTTGAGCAAATCACGGAGATACTTCATTTGTGAGATGAACATCTCATTCTTCCGTTGTTTGATTTGCAAGCCGAGGAAGTAATTCAACTCTTCCATCATAGACATCTCGAATTCACCTTGCTTTTTCTTGGAAAATCCCTGAGAGAATCATTAGTAGCACCAAATATTACGTCATCTACATATATTTGCACAATCAAAATTTCATTAAGCTTATTACTTTTAATGAAGAGTTTTTGTGTTTGCTTTTCCTCTAACAAAACCTTGATCTAGAAGAAACTTGCTTAACCACTCATACCAAGCTCTAGGAGCTTGTTTAAGGCCATACAAAGCTTTCTTGAGATGGTAAACATGATCTGGATGATGATCATTTTCAAAGCCAGGAGGTTCTTCAACATAAACTTCCTCCTGAATAAAACCATTTAAAAAAAGAAATCTTAACATCCATTTGATAGAGTTTAAATCCTTTGATACACGCAAAGACTAAGAGTACTCGTATTGGTTCCAATCTAGCCACTGGAGCATATGTTTCCTCATAATCAATACCTTCTTCTTGATTATAGCCTTTGGCAACCAATCTAGCCTTGTTATGGACTATGATTGCAGATTCATCACGTTTGTTCTTGAATACCCATTTAGTGCCAATGACCGGATGGTCTTTAGGCCTAGGTACCAAGTCACAAACTTGATTTCTATCAAATTGATGTAATTCCTCTTGCATTGCTATCACCCCATCATTATCTGATAGGGTTTCGTCAATTTTAGAGGGCTCAATCTCAGATATAAAGGCAGAAAATGTAACCTCATTCAAAGTACTTTTTCTGGTTCTTACACCTTAATTTACATCTCCTATTACTTGGTTCAAAGGATTATTCCTAATGAACTTCCAAGCTCTAGATTGAGATTGATCAAGATTTTCGCAAGAGTTTTGAGAATCATTTCCAAAAACATTTTCAGGACTTTTAAGTGAGGTAGGAGTAGTTTTTGAAAAGAATTGGTTTTTGTGAATAGGTTCATCATCATCTAACATTTCGTCAGACTTGGATTCACAAAACACAATATGGACTGACTCTTCAACTAGACGAGTACGCTTATTGAAAACTCTATATGCTTTACGTCTATTAGAGTATCCAAAAAATATACCTTCGTCGGATTTTGGATCAAACATACCCAAATTATCCTTACCATTGTTGTGGACGAAGTATTTGCAACAAAAAATGTGTAGGTGTGACAGATTCGGTTTTCTTCCTTTGTATAAATCATAAGGAGTTTTGTTGAGCTTTTTTCAGAGATAGGCTCGGTTTGATATGTAGCTCGTTGTGCTCATGGTATCTGCCCAGAAGAATTGTGAAGTCTTATTCTCATTCAACATTGCACTAGCACATTTAACTCAAACAGTACAAACAAGACAGAAAAAAGTAACAAATAATTTAAGTCAAATATGACAGAAAATAGTAGCCCAAAGCAAATATGACAACAAAATAGCAAATCTAAATCAAATCAATTAAATAGGTACACATGAGAAGAAAATGGCAAAAAACAAAAAAAGTCACGCTAGAGAAAATATTGAAAAATATGATAAACGATAAGTATAACAATAGATAAATAATAATTTTTTAAAAAATTAACCAATTAAATATTAACCTAATAAATAAGAAGAAGACGAATCTAACTAATTAAATGGAAGGAATTATTTGGATTCATCAAAGACAAATTTAAATACAAACAAACAAACTAGAACATTTAACTCAAACAATACAAACAAGACAAAAAAAGTAACAAATAATTTAAGTCAAATACGACAGAAAAATAGTAGCCCAAAGCAAATATGACATCAAAATAGCAAATCTAAATCAAATCAATTAAATAGGTACACATGAGAATAAAATGGCAAAAAAAAAAAAAGAGTCACGCTAGAGAAAATATTGAAAAATATGATAAAGAATAAGTATTAAAATACATAAATAATAATTAATGAAAAAAATTTAACCAATGAAATATTAACCTAACAAATAAGAAGAACACAAATGTAACTAATTAGATGGAAGGAATTATTTGGATTCATCAAAGACAAATTTAAATACAAACAAACAAACTAGAACATTTAACTCAAACAATACAAACAATACAAACAAAAGTAACGAATAATTTAAGTCAAATATGACTGAAAAATAGTAGCCCAAAGGAAATGTGACAACAAAATAGCAAATCTAAATCAAATCAATTAAATAGGTACAGATGAGAAGAAAATGGCAAAAAAAAAAATCAAATACAAATTTAAATACAAACAAACAAACTAGCACATTTAACTCAAACAATACAAACCGGACAAAAAAAAAGTAACAAATAATTTAAGTCAAATATGACAGAAAAATAGTAGCCCAAACAAATAGGACAACAAAATAGCAAATCTAAATCAAATCAATTAAATAGGTACAGATGAGAAGAAAATGGCAAAAAACAAAAAAAGAGTCACGCTAGACAAAATACTGAAAATTATGATAAATAATAAGTATTACAATACATAAATAATAATGAAAAAAAATTAACCATGAAATATTAACCTAACAAATAAGAAGAATAGGAATCTAACTAATTAAATGGACGGAATTATTTGGATTCATCAAAGACAAATTTAAATACAAACAAACAAACTAGCACATTTAACTCAAACAATACAAACAAGACAAAAAAAGTAACAAATAATTTAAGTCAAATATGACAGAAAAATAGTAGCCCAAAGGAAATGTGACAACAAAATAGCAAATCTAAATCAAATCAATTAAATAGGTACACATGAGAAGAAAATGGCAAAAAACGAAAAAAAAAAATCAAAGACAAATTTATATACAAACAAATAAACTAGCACATTTAACTCAAACAGTACAAACAAGACGAAAAAAGTAACAAATAATTTAAGTCAAATATGACAGAAAAAAAAGTAGCCCAAAGGAAATATGAAAACAAAATAGCAAATCTAAATCAAATAAATTAAATAGGTACAGATGATAAGAAAATGGCAAAAAAAAAAAATCAAAGACAAATTTAAATACACACAAACAAACTAGCACATTTAACTCAAATAATACAAACCAGACAAAAAAAAGTAACAAATAATTTAAGTCAAATATGACAGAAAAATAGTAGCCCAAACAAAAAGGACAACAAAATAGAAAATCTAAATCAAATCAATTAAATAGGTACACATGAGAAGAAAATGGGAAAAAAAAAAAGAGTCACGCTAGATAATGAAAATTATGATAAATAATAAGTATTACAATACATAAATAATAATTAAAAAAATTAACCAATGGACGGAATTATTTGGATTCATCAAAGACAAATTTAAATACAAACAAACAAACTACCACATTTAACTCAAACATTACAAACAAGACAAAAAAAGTAACAAAGAATTTAAGTCAAATATGAAAGAAAAAAATTAGCCCAAAGGAAATATGACAACAAAATAGCAAATCTAAATCAAATCAATTAAATAGGTACACATGAGAAGAAAATGGACAAAAACAAGAAAAGAAACATGCTAGAAAAAATATTGAAAAATATGATAAAAAATAAGTATTACAATACAGAAATAATAATTATAAAAAAATTTAAACAATTAAATAGTAACCTAAAAAAATAAGTCAAATATGACAGAAAAATAGTAGCTCAAAGGAAATGTGACAAAAAAAATAGAAAATCTAAATCAAATCAATAAATAGGTACACATGAGAAGAAAATGGCAAAAAAGAAAAACAAAGACAAATTTAAATACAAACAAACAAACTAGCACATTTAAGTCAAACAATACAAACAAGAAAAAAAAAAGTGACCCATAATTTAAGTCAAATATGACTGAAAAATAGTAGACCAAAGCAAATATGACAACAAATAAGAAAATCTAAATCAAATCAATTAAATAGGTATGCATGAGAAGAAAATGGAAAAAAACAAAAAGAGAGTCACGCTAGATAATGTACTGAAAATTATGATAAATAATAAGTATAAAAAAACAGAAATTATAATTATAAAAAATTAACCAATGAAATATTAACCTAACAAATAAGAAGAATAGGAATCTAACTAATTAAATGGAAGGAATTATTTGGATTCATCAAAGACAAATTTAAATACAAACAAACAACCTACAGCATTTAACTCAAACATTACAAACAAGACAAAAAAAGTAACAAATAATTTAAGTCAAATATGACAGAAAAATAGTAGCCCAAAGGAAATGTGACAACAAAATAGCAAATCTAAATCAAATCAATTAAATAGGTACACATGAGAAGAAAATGGCAAAAAAAAAAAAACAAAGACAAATTTAAATACAAACAAACAAACTAGCACATTTAACTCAAACAGTACAAACAAGACGAAAAAAAGTAACAAATAATTTAAGTCAAATATGAAAGAAAAAAATTAGCCCAAAGGAAATATGACAACAAAATAGCAAATCTAAATCAAATCAATTAAATAGGTACCCATGAGAAGAAAATGGAAAAGAACAAGAAAAGAAACATGCTAGAAAAAAATATAATAAATAATAAGTATTACAATACAGAAATAATAATTAAAAAAAATTTAAACAATTAAATATTAACCTAACAAATAAGTCATGACAGAAAAATAGTAGCCCAAAGGAAATGTGACAACAAAATAGAAAATCTAAATCAAATCAATTAAATAGGTACACATGAGAAGAAAATGGATAAAAACAAGAAAAGAAACATGCTAAAAAATATATTGAAAAATATGATAAAAAATAAGTATTACAATACAGAAATAATAATTATAAAAAAATTTAAACAATTAAATAGTAACCTAACAAATAAGTCAAATATGACAGAAAAATAGTAGCTCAAAGGAAATGTGACAAAAAAATAGCAAATCTAAATCAAATCAATTAAATAGGTACACATGAGAAGAAAATGGCAAAAAACGAAAAAAAAAAAAAAAAAAAAAATCAAAGACAAATTTAAATACAAACAAACAAACTAGCACATTTAACTCAAACAGTACAAACAAGACGAAGAAAAAAAGTAGCCCAAAGGAAATGTGACAACAAAATAGCAAATCTAAATCAAATCAATTAAATAGGTACACATGAGAAGAAAATGACAAAAAAAAAATCAAAGAAAAATTTAAATACAAACAAACAAACTAGCACATTTAACTCAAACAGTACAAACAAGACGAAAAAAGTAACAAATAATTTAAGTCAAATATGACAGAAAAATAGTAGCCCAAAGGAAATATGACAACAAAATAGCAAATATAAATCAAATCAATTAAATAGGTACACATGAGAAGAAAATGGACAGAAACAAGAAAAGAAACATGCTAGAAAAAAAATACAGAAAAATATGATAAATAATAAGTATTACAATACATAAATAATAATTAAAAAATTAACCAATTAAATATTAACCTAACAAATAAGAATAGGAATCTAACTGATTAAATGGAAGGAATTATTTTAAATCAAAGACAAATTTAAACACAAACAAACAAACTAGCACATGTTACTCAAACAGTACAAAAAAGAGAAAAAAAAAAAAGAAACAAATAATTTAAGTCAAATATGACAGAAAAATAGTAGCCCAAAGGAAATGTGACAACAAAATAGCAAATCTAAATCAAATCAATTAAATAGGTACACATGAGAAGAAAATGGCAAAAAAAAAAAAAATCAAAGACAAATTTAAATACAAACAAACAAACTAGCACATTTAACTCAAACAATACAAACAAGACAAAAAAAAGTAACAAATAATTTAAGTCAAATATGACAGAAAAATAGTAGCCCAAAGGAAATATGACAACAAAATAGCAAATCTAAATCAAATCAATTAAATAGGTACACATGAGAAGAAAATGGCAAAAAAAAAATAGAGTCACGCTAGATAATATACTGAAAATTATGATAAATAATAAGTATTACAATACATAAATAATAATTAAAAAAAATTAACAAATGAACTATTAACCTAACAAATAAGAAGAATAGGAATCTAACTAATTAAATGGAAGGAATTATTTGGATTCAAACAAAAAAACTAGCACATTTAACTCAAAACAGTACAAACAAGACGAAAAAAGTAACAAATAATTTAAGTCAAATATGACAAAAGAATAGTAGCCCAAACGAAATGAGACAACAAAATAGAAAATCTAAATCAAATCAATTAAATAGGTACACATGAGAAGAAAATGGCTAAAAAAAATCAAAGAAAAATTTAAATACAAACAAACAAACTAGCACATTTAACTCTAACAGTACAAACAAGAGGAAAAAAGTAACAAATAATTTAAGTCAAATATGACAGAAAAATAGTAGCCCAAAGGAAATGTGACAACAAAATAGCAAATCTAAATCAAATCAATTAAATAGGTACACATGAGAAGAAAATGGCAAAAAAAAAATCAAAGACAAATTTAAATACAAACAAACAAACTAGCACATTTAACTCAAACAATACAAACAAGACAAAAAAAAAGTAACAAATAATTTAAGTCAAATATGACAGAAAAATAGTAGCCCAAAGGAAATATGACAACAAAATAGCAAATCTAAATCAAATCAATTAAATAGGTACACATGAGAAGAAAATGGACAGAAACAAGAAAATACTGAAAAATATGATAAAGAATAAGTATTACCAAACATAAAAATAAAAGAAAAATTTAAATACAAACAAACAAACTAGCACATTTAAATCAAACAATACAAACAAGGCAAAAAAAAGTAACAAATAATTTAAGTCAAATATGACAGAAAAATAGTAGCCCAAAGGAAATGTGACAACAAAATAGCAAATATAAATCAAATCAATTAAATAGGTACACATGAGAAGAAAATGGACAGAAACAAGAAAAGAAACATGCTAGAAAAGATATTGAAAAATATGATAAATAATAAGTATTACAATACATAAATAATAATTAAAAAATATTTAAACAATTAAATATTAACCTAACAAATAAGTCAAATATGACAGAAAAAGAGTAGCTCAAAGGAAATGTGACAAAAAAATAGCAAATCTAAATCAAATCAATTAAATAGGTACACATGAGAAGAAAATGGCAAAAAACGAAAAAAAAAAAATCAAAGACAAATTTAAATACAAACAAACAAACTAGCACATTTAACTCTAACAGTACAAACAAGGCAAAAAAAAGTAACAAATAATTTAAGTCAAATATGACAGAAAAATAGTAGCCCAAAGGAAAAAGTACAACAAAATAGCAAATATAAATCAAATCAATTAAATAGGTACACATGAGAAGAAAATGGACAGAAACAAGAAAAGAAACATGCTAGAAAAGATATTGAAAAATATGATAAATAATAAGTATTACAATACATAAATAATAATTAAAAAATATTTAAACAATTAAATATTAACCTAACAAATAAGTCAAATATGACAGAAAAAGAGTAGCTCAAAGGAAATGTGACAAAAAAATAGCAAATCTAAATCAAATCAATTAAATAGGTACACATGAGAAGAAAATGGCAAAAAACGAAAAAAAAAAAAATCAAAGACAAATTTAAATACAAACAAACAAACTAGCACATTTAACTCTAACAGTACAAACAAGAGGAAAAAAGTAACAAATAATTTAAGTCAAATATGTAAGAAAAATAGTAGCCCAAAGGAAATATGACAACAAAATAGCAAATCTAAATCAAATCAATTAAATAGGTACACATGAGAAGAAAATGGACAGAAACAAGAAAAGAAACATGCTAGAAAAGATATTGAAAAATATGATAAATAATAAGTATTACAATACATAAATAATAATTAAAAAAATATTTAAACAATTAAATATTAACCTAACAAATAAGTCAAATATGACAGAAAAAGAGTAGCTCAAAGGAAATGTGACAAAAAAATAGCAAATCTAAATCAAATCAATTAAATAGGTACACATGAGAAGAAAATGGCAAAAAAAAAAAAAAAAAAAAAAAAAATCAAAGACAAATTTAAATACAAACAAACAAACTAGCACATTTAACTCTAACAGTACAAACAAGAGGAAAAAAGTAACAAATAATTTAAGTCAAATATGTAAGAAAAATAGTAGCCCAAAGGAAATATGACAACAAAATAGCAAATCTAAATCAAATCAATTAAATAGGTACACATGAGAAGAAAATGGACAGAAACAAGAAAAGAAACATGCTAGAAAAGATATTGAAAAATATGATAAATAATAAGTATTACAATACATAAATAATAATTAAAAAATATTTAAACAATTAAATATTAACCTAACAAATAAGTCAAATATGACAGAAAAAGAGTAGCCCAAAGGAAATGTGACAACAAAATAGCAAATCTAAATCAAATCAATTAAATAGGTACACATGAGAAGAAAATGGCAAAAAAAAAAAAAAAATCAAAGAAAAATTTAAATACAAACAAACAAACTAGCACATTTAAATCAAACAATACAAACAAGGCAAAAAAAAAGTAACAAATAATTTAAGTCAAATATGACAGAAAAATAGTAGCCCAAAGGAAAAAGTACAACAAAATAGCAAATATAAATCAAATCAATTAAATAGGTACACATGAGAAGAAAATGGACAGAAACAAGAAAAGAAACATGCTAGAAAAGATATTGAAAAATATGATAAATAATAAGTATTACAATACATAAATAATAATTAAAAAATATTTAAACAATTAAATATTAACCTAACAAATAAGTCAAATATGACAGAAAAAGAGTAGCTCAAAGGAAATGTGACAAAAAAATAGCAAATCTAAATCAAATCAATTAAATAGGTACACATGAGAAGAACATGACAAAAAAAAAAAAAAAATCAAAGACAAATTTAAATACAAACAAACAAACTAGCACATTTAAATCAAACAATACAAACAAGACAAAAAAAAGTAACAAATAATTTAAGTCAAAAGAAAAAAAGTAGCCCAAAGGAAATGTGACAACAAAATAGCAAATCTAAATCAAATCAATTAAATAGGTACACATGAGAAGAAAATGGCAAAAAAAAAAAAAATCAAAGACAAATTTAAATACAAACAAACAAACTAGCACATTTAACTCAAACAATACAAACAAGACAAAAAAAAGTAACAAATAATTTAAGTCAAATATGACAGAAAAATAGTAGCCCAAAGGAAATATGACAACAAAATAGCAAATCTAAATCAAATCAATTAAATAGGTACACATGAGAAGAAAATGGACAGAAACAAGAAAAGAAACATGCTAGAAAAGATATTGAAAAATATGATAAATAATAAGTATTACAATACATAAATAATAATTAAAAAATATTTAAACAATTAAATATTAACCTAACAAATAAGTCAAATATGACAGAAAAAGAGTAGCTCAAAGGAAATGTGACAAAAAAATAGCAAATCTAAATCAAATCAATTAAATAGGTACACATGAGAAGAAAATGGCAAAAAAAAAAAAAAAATCAAAGACAAATTTAAATACAAACAAACAAACTAGCACATTTAAATCAAACAATACAAACAAGCCAAAAAGAAGTAACAAATAATTTAAGTCAAATATGACAGAAAAATAGTAGCCCAAAGGAAAAAGTACAACAAAATAGCAAATATAAATCAAATCAATTAAATAGGTACACATGAGAAGAAAATGGACAGAAACAAGAAAAGAAACATGCTAGAAAAGATATTGAAAAATATGATAAATAATAAGTATTACAATACATAAATAATAATTAAAAAATATTTAAACAATTAAATATTAACCTAACAAATAAGTCAAATATGACAGAAAAAGAGTAGCTCAAAGGAAATGTGACAAAAAAATAGCAAATCTAAATCAAATCAATTAAATAGGTACACATGAGAAGAAAAAATGGAAAAAAAAAAAAAAAATCAAAGACAAATTTAAATACAAACAAACAAACTAGCACATTTAAATCAAACAACAAAAAAAGTAACAAATAATTTAAGTCAAATATGAAGAAAAATAGTAGCCCAAAGGAAATGTGACAACAAAATAGCAAATCTAAATCAAATCAATTAAATAGGTACACATGAGAAGAAAATGAGAAGAAAATGGAAAAAAAAAAAATCAAAGACAAATTTAAATACAAACAAACAAACTAGCACATTTAACTCAAACAATACAAACAAGACAAAAAAAAGTAACAAATAATTTAAGTCAAATATGACAGAAAAATAGTAGCCCAAAGGAAATGTGACAACAAAATAGCAAATCTAAATCAAATCAATTAAATAGGTACACATGAGAAGAAAATGGCAAAAAAAAAAAAAAAATCAAAGACAAATTTAAATACAAACAAACAAACTAGCACATTTAACTCAAACAATACAAACAAGCCAAAAAGAAGTAACAAATAATTTAAGTCAAATATGACAGAAAAATAGTAGCCCAAAGGAAAAAGTACAACAAAATAGCAAATATAAATCAAATCAATTAAATAGGTACACATGAGAAGAAAATGGACAGAAACAAGAAAAGAAACATGCTAGAAAAGATATTGACAGAAAAAGAGTAGCTCAAAGGAAATGTGACAAAAAAATAGCAAATCTAAATCAAATCAATTAAATAGGTACACATGAGAAGAAAATGGCAAAAAACGAAAAAAAAAAAAATCAAAGACAAATTTAAATACAAACAAACAAACTAGCACATTTAAATCAAACAATACAAACAAGACAAAAAAAAGTAACAAATAATTTAAGTCAAATATGACAGAAAAATAGTAGCCCAAAGGAAATGTGACAACAAAATAGCAAATCTAAATCAAATCAATTAAATAGGTACACATGAGAAGAAAATGGCAAAAAAAAAAAAATCAAAGACAAATTTAAATACAAACAAACAAACTAGCACATTTAACTCAAACAGTACAAACAAGATGAAGAAAAAAAGTAGCCCAAAGGAAATGTGACAACAAAATAGCAAATCTAAATCAAATCAATTAAATAGGTACACATGAGAAGAAAATGACAAAAAAAAAAAAAAAATCAAAGACAAATTTAAATACAAACAAACAAACTAGCACATTTAAATCAAACATTTACAAACAAAACAAGAGGAAAAAAAGTAACAAATAATTTAAGTCAAATATGACAGAAAAATAGTAGCCCAAAGGAAATGTGACAACAAAATAGCAAATCTAAATCAAATCAATTAAATAGGTACACATGAGAAGAAAATGGCAAAAAAAAAAAAAAAAAAAAAAAAAATCAAAGACAAATTTAAATACAAACAAACAAACTAGCACATTTAAATCAAACAATACAAACAAGCCAAAAAGAAGTAACAAATAATTTAAGTCAAATATGACAGAAAAATAGTAGCCCAAAGGAAAAGTACAACAAAATAGCAAATATAAATCAAATCAATTAAATAGGTACACATGAGAAGAAAATGGACAGAAACAAGAAAAGAAACTTGCTAGAAAAGATATTGAAAAATATCATAAATAATAAGTATTACAATACATAAATATTAATTAAAAAATATTTAAACAATTAAATATTAACCTAACAAATAAGTCAAATAGGATGAGAAAAAGAGTAGCTCAAAGGAAATGTGACAAAAAAATAGCAAATCTAAATCAAATCAATTAAATAGGTACACATGAGAAGAAAATGGCAAAAAAAAAAAAAAATCAAAGACAAATTTAAATACAAACAAACAAACTAGCACATTTAACTCAAACAGTACAAACAAGACAAAAAAAAATAACAAATAATTTAAGTCAAATATGACAGAAAAATAGTAGCCCAAAGGAAAAGTACAACAAAATAGCAAATATAAATCAAATCAATTAAATAGGTACACATGAGAAGAAAATGGACAGAAACAAGAAAAGAAACATGCTAGAAAAGATATTGAAAAATATGATAAATAATAAGTATTACAATACATAAATAATAATTAAAAAAATATTTAAACAATTAAATATTAACCTAACAAATAAGTCAAATATGACAGATAGATAAAGAGTAGCTCAAAGGAAATGTGACAAAAAAATAGCAAATCTAAATCAAATCAATTAAATAGGTACACATGAGAAGAAAATGGCAAAAAAAAAAAAAAAAATCAAAGACAAATTTAAATACAAACAAACAAACTAGCACATTTAAATCAAACAATACAAACAAGACAAAAAAAGTAACAAATAATTTAAGTCAAATATGACAGAAAAATAGTAGCCCAAAGGAAATGTGACAACAAAATAGCAAATCTAAATCAAATCAATTAAATAGGTACACATGAGAAGAAAATGGAAAAAAAAAAAAAAAAATCAAAAACATATTTAAATACAAACAAACAAACTAGCACATTTAACTCAAACAATACAAACAGACCAAAAAAAAGTAACAAATAATTTAAGTCAAATATGACAGAAAAATAGTAGCCCAAAGGAAATGTGACAACAAAATAGCAAATCTAAATCAAATCAATTAAATAGGTACACATGAGAAGAAAATGGCAAAAAAAAAAAAAAAAATCAAAGACAAATTTAAATACAAACAAACAAACTAGCACATTTAACTCAAACAGTACAAACAAGACAAAAAAAAGTAACAAATAATTTAAGTCAAATATGACAGAAAAATAGTAGCCCAAAGGAAAAAGTACAACAAAATAGCAAATATAAATCAAATCAATTAAATAGGTACACATGAGAAGAAAATGGAGAAGAAACAAGAAAAGAAACATGCTAGAAAAGATATTGAAAAATATGATAAATAATAAGTATTACAATACATAAATAATAATTAAAAAATATTTAAACAATTAAATATTAACCTAACAAATAAGTCAAATATGACGAAAAAAGAGTAGCTCAAAGGAAATGTGACAAAAAAATAGCAAATCTAAATCAAATCAATTAAATAGGTACACATGAGAAGAAAATGGCAAAAAACGAAAAAAAAAAAATCAAAGACAAATTTAAATACAAACAAACAAACTAGCACATTTAAATCAAACAATACAAACAAGACAAAAAAAAGTAACAAATAATTTAAGTCAAATATGACAGAAAAATAGTAGCCCAAAGGAAATGTGACAACAAAATAGCAAATCTAAATCAAATCAATTAAATAGGTACACATGAGAAGAAGAAAAAAAGTAGCCCAAAGGAAATGTGACAACAAAATAGCAAATCTAAATCAAATCAATTAAATAGGTACACATGAGAAGAAAATGGCAAAAAAAAAAAAAAAAATCAAAGACAAATTTAAATACAAACAAACAAACTAGCACATTTAAATCAAACAATACAAACAAGACAAAAAAAAGTAACAAATAATTTAAGTCAAATATGACAGAAAAATAGTAGCCCAAAGGAAAAAGTACAACAAAATAGCAAATATAAATCAAATCAATTAAATAGGTACACATGAGAAGAAAATGGACAAAAACAAGAAAAGAAACATGCTAGAAAAGATATTGAAAAATATGATAAATAATAAGTATTACAATACATAAATAATAATTAAAAAATATTTAAACAATTAAATATTAACCTAACAAATAAGTCAAATATGACAGAAAAAGAGTAGCTCAAAGGAAATGTGACAAAAAAATAGCAAATCTAAATCAAATCAATTAAATAGGTACACATGAGAAGAAAATGGCAAAAACAAAAAATCAAAAAAAAAAAAAATCAAAGACAAATTTAAATACAAACAAACAAACTAGCACATTTAAATCAAACAATACAAACAAGGCAAAAAAAAGTAACAAATAATTTAAGTCAAATATGACAGAAAAATGGTAGCCCAAAGGAAATGTGACAACAAAATAGCAAATCTAAATCAAATCAATTAAATAGGTACACATGAGAAGAAAATGGCAAAAAAAAAAAAAAAAATACAAAGACAAAAAATACAAACAAACAAACTAGCACATTTAAACTCAAACAAAAAATAAACATGCTAGAAAAGATATTGAAAAATATGATAAATAATAAGTATTACAATACATAAATAATAATTAAAAAATATTTAAACAATTAAATATTAACCTAACAAATAAGTCAAATATGACGAGAAAAAGAGTAGCTCAAAGGAAATGTGACAAAAAAATAGCAAATCTAAATCAAATCAATTAAATAGGTACACATGAGAAGAAAATGGCAAAAAACGAAAAAAAAAAATCAAAGACAAATTTAAATACAAACAAACAAACTAGCACATTTAACTCTAACAGTACAAACAAGAGGAAAAAAAGTAACAAATAATTTAAGTCAAATATGACAGAAAAATAGTAGCCCAAAGGAAAAGTATAACAAAATAGCAAATATAAATCAAATCAATTAAATAGGTACACATGAGAAGAAAATGGACGAAACAAGAAAAGAAACATGCTAGAAAAGATATTGAAAAATATGATAAATAATAAGTATTACAATACATAAATAATAATTAAAAAATATTTAAACAATTAAATATTAACCTAACAAATAAGTCAAATATGACAGAAAAAGAGTAGCTCAAAGGAAATGTGACAAAAAAATAGCAAATCTAAATCAAATCAATTAAATAGGTACACATGAGAAGAAAATGGCAAAAAACGAAAAAAAAAAAATCAAAGACAAATTTAAATACAAACAAACAAACTAGCACATTTAAATCAAACAATACAAACAAGACAAAAAAAAGTAACAAATAATTTAAGTCAAATATGACAGAAAAATAGTAGCCCAAAGGAAATGTGACAACAAAATAGCAAATCTAAATCAAATCAATTAAATAGGTACACATGAGAAGAAAATGGCAAAAAAAAAAAATCAAAGACAAATTTAAATACAAACAAACAAACTAGCACATTTAACTCAAACAGTACAAAAAAGACAAAAAAAAGTAACAAATAATTTAAGTCAAATATGACAGAAAAATAGTAGCCCAAAGGAAATGTGACAACAAAATAGCAAATCTAAATCAAATCAATTAAATAGGTACACATGAGAAGAAAATGGCAAAAAAAAAAAAAAATCAAAGACAAATTTAAATACAAACAAACAAACTAGCACATTTAACTCTAACAGTACAAACAAGAGGAAAAAAGTAACAAATAATTTAAGTCAAATATGACAGAAAAATAGTAGCCCAAAGGAAAAAGTACAACAAAATAGCAAATATAAATCAAATCAATTAAATAGGTACACATGAGAAGAAAATGGACAGAAACAAGAAAAGAAACATGCTAGAAAAGATATTGAAAAATATGATAAATAATAAGTATTACAATACATAAATAATAATTAAAAAATATTTAAACAATTAAATATTAACCTAACAAATAAGTCAAATATGACAGAAAAAGAGTAGCTCAAAGGAAATGTGACAAAAAAATAGCAAATCTAAATCAAATCAATTAAATAGGTACACATGAGAAGAAAATGGCAAAAAAAAAAAAATCAAAGACAAATTTAAATACAAACAAACAAACTAGCACATTTAAATCAAACAATACAAACAAGGCAAAAAAAAGTAACAAATAATTTAAGTCAAATATGACAGAAAAATAGTAGCCCAAAGGAAATGTGACAACAAAATAGCAAATCTAAATCAAATCAATTAAATAGGTACACATGAGAAGAAAATGGCAAAAAAAAAAAAAAAATCAAAGACAAATTTAAATACAAACAAACAAACTAGCACATTTAACTCAAACAATTACAAAAATAGTAACAAATAATTTAAGTCAAATATGAAGAGAAAAAAGTAGCCCAAAGGAAATGTGACAACAAAATAGCAAATCTAAATCAAATCAATTAAATAGGTACACATGAGAAGAAAATGGCAAAAAAAAAAAAAAAAATCAAAGACAAATTTAAATACAAACAAACAAACTAGCACATTTAAATCAAACAATACAAACAAGACAAAAAAAAGTAACAAATAATTTAAGTCAAATATGACAGAAAAATAGTAGCCCAAAGGAAAAAGTACAACAAAATAGCAAATATAAATCAAATCAATTAAATAGGTACACATGAGAAGAAAATGGACAAAAACAAGAAAAGAAACATGCTAGAAAAGATATTGAAAAATATGATAAATAATAAGTATTACAATACATAAATAATAATTAAAAAATATTTAAACAATTAAATATTAACCTAAAAAATAAGTCAAATATGACATGAGAAGAAAATGACAAAAAAAAAAGAGTAGCTCAAAGGAAATGTGACAAAAAAATAGCAAATCTAAATCAAATCAATTAAATAGGTACACATGAGAAGAAAATGGCAAAAAAAAAAAAAAAAATCAAAGACAAATTTAAATACAAACAAACAAACTAGCACATTTAAATCAAACAATACAAACAAGACAAAAAAAAGTAACAAATAATTTAAGTCAAATATGACAGAAAAATAGTAGCCCAAAGGAAATGTGACAACAAAATAGCAAATCTAAATCAAATCAATTAAATAGGTACACATGAGAAGAAAATGGAAAAAAAAAAAAAAATCAAAGACAAATTTAAATACAAACAAACAAACTAGCACATTTAATTCAAACAGTACAAACAAGATGAAGAAAAAAAGTAGCCCAAAGGAAATGTGACAACAAAATAGCAAATCTAAATCAAATCAATTAAATAGGTACACATGAGAAGAAAATGACAAAAAAAAAAAAAAATCAAAGACAAAATTAAATACAAACAAACAAACTAGCACATTTAACTCAAACAATACAAACAAGACGTAACAAAGAAAAGAGTAGCTCAAAGGAAATGTGACAAAAAAATAGCAAATCTAAATCAAATCAATTAAATAGGTACACATGAGAAGAAAATGGCAAAAAAAAAAAAAATCAAAGACAAATTTAAATACAAACAAACAAACTAGCACATTTAACTCAAACAGTACAAACAAGACAAAAAAAAAAGTTACAAATAATTTAAGTCAAATATGACAGAAAAATAGTAGCCCAAAGGAAAAAGTACAACAAAATAGCAAATATAAATCAAATCAATTAAATAGGTACACATGAGAAGAAAATGGACAAAAACAAGAAAAGAAATATGCTAGAACAAATATTGAAAAATATGATAAATAATAAGTATTACAATACAGAAATAATAATTATAAAAAATTAAACAATTAAATATTAACCTAGCAAATAAGTCAAATAAGACAGAAAAATAGTAGCTCAAAGGAAATGTGACACAAAATAGCAAATCTAAATCAAATCAATTAAATAGGTACACATGAGAAGAAAATAACAAAGACAAAAATCAAAGAAAAATTTAAATAGGAAATGTGTACAAAAAAATAGAAAATCTAAATCAAATCAATTAAATAGGTACACATGAGAAGAAAATGGCAAAAAAAAAAAAAAAAAAAATCAAAGACAAATTTAAATACAAACAAACAAACTAGCACATTTAAATCAAACAATACAAACAAGACAAAAAAAAGTAACAAATAATTTAAGTCAAATATGACAGAAAAATAGTAGCCCAAAGGAAAAAGTACAACAAAATAGCAAATATAAATCAAATCAATTAAATAGGTACACATGAGAAGAAAATGGACAAAAACAAGAAAAGAAACATGCTAGAACAAATATTGAAAAATATGATAAATAATAAGTATTACAATACAGAAATAATAATTAAAAAAAATTAAACAATTAAATATTGACCTAACAAATAAGTCAAATATGACAGAAAAATAGTAGCTCAAAGGAAATGTGACAAAAAAATAGCAAATCTAAATCAAATCAATTAAATAGGTACACATGAGAAGAAAATGAATACAAACTAAAAAAAAAAAAAAAAAAAATCAAAGACAAATTTACAAAAAAAAAAAAAAAAAAAAAATCAAAGACAAATTTAAATACAAACAAACAAACTAGCACATTTAAATCAAACAATACAAACAAGACAAAAAAAAGTAACAAATAATTTAAGTCAAATATGACAGAAAAATAGTAGCCCAAAGGAAATGTGACAACAAAATAGCAAATCTAAATCAAATCAATTAAATAGGTACACATGAGAAGAAAATGGCAAAAAAAAAAAAAAAAAATCAAAGACAAATTTAAATACAAACAAACAAACTAGCACATTTACATCAAACAATCAAACAGTAACAAAAATTTAAGAAATATGAAAAAAGTAGCCCAAAGGAAATGTGACAACAAAATAGCAAATCTAAATCAAATCAATTAAATAGGTACACATGAGAAGAAAATGGCAAAAAAAAAAAAAAAAAAATCAAAGACAAATTTAAATACAAACAAACAAACTAGCACATTTAACTCAAACAGTACAAACAAGACGAAAAAAAGTAACAAATAATTTAAGTCAAATATGACAGAAAAATAGTAGCCCAAAGGAAAAAGTACAACAAAATAGCGAATATAAATCAAATCAATTAAATAGGTACACATGAGAAGAAAATGGACAGAAACAAGAAAAGAAACATGCTAGAAAAGATATTGATAAATAATAAGTATTACAATACATAAATAATAATTAAAAAAATATTTAAACAATTAAATATTAACCTAACAAATAAGTCAAATACGACAGAAAAATAGTAGCCCAAAGGAAATGTGACAGCAAAATAGCAAATCTAAGTCAAATCAATTAAATAGGTACACATGAGAAGAAAATGACAAAAACAAAAAAAAACAAAAATTCAAAGACAAATTTAAATACAAACTAAACAAAAAAATAGTAATTCTAAATCAAATCAATTAAAAACGAAAAAAAAAAATCAAAGACAAATTTAAATACAAACAAACAAACTAGCACATTTAAATCAAACAATACAAACAAGACAAAAAAAGTAACAAATAATTTAAGTCAAATATGACAGAAAAATAGTAGCCCAAAGGAAATGTGACAACAAAATAGCAAATCTAAATCAAATCAATTAAATAGGTACACATGAGAAGAAAATGGCAAAAAAAAAAAAAAATCAAAGACAAATTTAAATACAAACAAACAAACTAGCACATTTAACTCAAACAGTACAAACAAGACGATGAAAAAAAGTAGCCCAAAGGAAATTTGACAACAAAATAGCAAATCTAAATCAAATCAATTAAATAGGTACACATGAGAAGAAAATGACAAAGACATAATTAAATACAAACAAACAAACTAGCACATTTAACTCAAACAGTACAAACAAGACGAAGAAAAAAAGTAGCCCAAAGGAAATGTGACAAAAAATAGCAAATCTAAATCAAATCAAATAAATAGGTACACATGAGAAGAAAATGGCAAAAAAACGAAAAAAAAAAATCAAAAATTTAAATACAAACAAACAAACTAGCACATTTAACTAAAACAGTACAAACAAGACGAAAAAATTAACAAATAATTTAAGTCAAATATGACAGAAAAATAGTAGCCCAAAGGAAAAAGTACAACAAAATAGCAAGTATAAATCAAATCAATTAAATAGGTACACATGAGAAGAAAATGGACAAAAACAAGAAAAGAAACATGCTAGAAAAATATTGAAAAATATGATAAATAATAAGTATTACAATATTGAAATAATAATTAAAAAAATATTTAAACAATTAAATATTAACCTAACAAATAAGTCAAATAGGACAGAAAAAGAGTAGCCCAAAGGAAAAGTGACAAAAAATAGCAAATCTAAATCAAATCAATTAAATAGGTACACATGAGAAGAAAATGGCAAAAAACAAAAGAAAAAAAAAATCAAAGACAAATTTAAATACAAACTAAACAAAAAAATAGTAATTCTAAATCAAATCAATTAAATAGCTACACATGAGAAGAAAATGGCAAAAAAAAAATCAAATACAAAATTAAATACAAACAAACAAACTAGCACATTTAACTCAAACAGTACAAAAAAGACAAAACAAAGTAACAAATAATTTAAGTCAAATATGACAGAAAAATAGTAGCCCAAAGGAAATGTGACAACAAAATAGCAAATATAAATCAAATCAATTAAATAGGTACACATGAGAAGAAAATGGAAAAAAAAAAAAAAAAATCAAAGACAAATTTAAATACAAACAAACAAACTAGCACATTTAACTCAAACATTACAAACAAAAACAAAAAAGTAAAAATAATTTAAGTCAAATATGACAGAAAAATAGTAGCCCAAAGGAAATGTGACAACAAAATAGCAAATCTAAATCAAATCAATTAAATAGGTACACATGAGAAGAAAATGGCAAAAAAAAAAAAAAAAAAAATCAAAGACAAATTTAAATACAAACAAACAAACTAGCACATTTAACTCAAACAGTACAAACAAGACAAAAAAAAGTAACAAATAATTTAAGTCAAATATGACAGAAAAATAGTAGCCCAAAGGAAATGTGACAACAAAATAGCAAATCTAAATCAAATCAATTAAATAGGTACACATGAGAAGAAAATGGCAAAAAAAGAAAAAAAAAATCAAAGACAAATTTAAATACAAACAAACAAACTAGCACATTTAACTCTAACAGTACAAACAAGAGGAAAAAAGTAACAAATAATTTAAGTCAAATATGACAGAAAAATAGTAGCCCAAAGGAAATGTGACAACAAAATAGCAAATCTAAATCAAATCAATTAAATAGGTACACATGAGAAGAAAATGGACAAAAACAAGAAAAGAAACATGCTAGAAAAAATACTGAAAAATATGATAAATAATAAGTATTACAATATTGAAATAATAATTAAAAAAATATTTAAACAATTAAATATTAACCTAACAAATAAGTCAAATATACAGAAAAATAGTAGCCCAAAGGAATTGTGACACAAAATAGCAAATCTAAGTCAAATCAATTAAATAGGTACACATGAGAAGAAAATGGAAAAAAAAATCAAAGACAAATTTAAATACAAACTAAACAAAAAAATAGTAATTCTAAATCAAATCAATTAAATAGGTACACATGAGAAGAAAATGGCAAAAAAAAAAAATCAAAGACAAATTTAAATACAAACAAACAAACTAGCACATTTAACTCAAACAGTACAAACAAGACAAAACAAAGTAACAAATAATTTAAGTCAAATATGACAGAAAAATAGTAGCCCAAAGGAAATGTGACAACAAAATAGCAAATCTAAATCAAATCAATTAAATAGGTACACATGAGAAGAAAATGGCAAAAAAAAAAAAAAAAAAAAATCAAAGACAAATTTAAATACAAACAAACAAACTAGCACATTTAAATCAAACATTACAAACAAGACAAAAAAAGTAAAAATAATTTAAGTCAAATATGATGAGAAAAATGGTAGCCCAAATGAAATGTGACAACAAAATAGCAAATCTAAATCAAATCAATTAAATAGGTACACATGAGAAGAAAATGGCAAAAAAAAAAAAAAAAATCAAAGACAAATTTAAATACAAACAAACAAACTAGCACATTTAACTCAAACAATACAAACAAGACAAAAAAAAGTAACAAATAATTTAAGTCAAATATGACTGAAAAATAGTAGCCCAAAGTAAAAGTACAACAAAATAGCAAATATAAATCAAATCAATTAAATAGGTACACATGAGAAGAAAATGGACAAAAACAAGAAAAGAAACATGCTAGAAAAAATATTGAAAAATATGATAAATAATAAGTATTACAATATAGAAATATTAATTTAAAAAAAATATTAAACTAACAAATAAGTCAAATATGACAGAAAAAATAGTAGCTCAAAGCAAATGTGACAAAAAAAATAGCAAATCTAAATCAAATCAATTAAATAGGTACACATGAGAAGAAAATGGCAAAAACAAAAGAAAAAAAAAATCAAAGACAAATTTAAATACAAACTAAACAAAAAAATAGTAATTCTAAATCAAATCAATTAAATAGGTACACATGAGAAGAAAATGGCAAAAAAAAAAAAAATCAAATACAAAATTAAATACAAACAAACAAACTAGCACATTTAACTCAAACAAGACAAAAAGACTAAAAAAGTAACAAATAATTTAAGTCAAATATGACAGAAAAATAGTAGCCCAAAGGAAATGTGACAACAAAATAGCAAATCTAAATCAAATCAATTAAATAGGTACACATGAGAAGAAAATGGCAAAAAAAAAAAAAAATCAAAGACAAATTTAAATACAAACAAACAAACTAGCACATTTAACTCAAACAGTACAAACAAGACGATGAAAAAAAGTAGCCCAAAGGAAATTTGACAACAAAATAGCAAATCTAAATCAAATCAATTAAATAGGTACACATGAGAAGAAAAAGAAAATGACAAAAAAATCAAAGACATACAAATACAAACAAACAAATAGCACATTTAACTCAAACAGTACAAACAAGACGAAGAAAAAAAGTAGCCCAAAGGAAATGTGACAAAAAATAGCAAATCTAAATCAAATCAATTAAATAGGTACACATGAGAAGAAAATGGCAAAAAAAAAAAAAAAAATCAAAGACAAATTTAAATACAAACAAACAAACTAGCACATTTAACTCAAACAGTACAAACAAGACAAAAAAAGGAACAAATAATTTAAGTCAAATATGACAGAAAAATAGTAGCCCAAAGGAAAAAGTACAACAAAATAGCAAATATAAATCAAATCAATTAAATAGGTACACATGAGAAGAAAATGGACAAAAACAAGAAAAGAAACATGCTAGAAAAAATACTGAAAAATATGATAAATAATAAGTATTACAATATTGAAATAATAATTAAAAAAAATTAAACAATTAAATATTAACCTAACAAATAAGTCAAATACGACAGAAAAATAGTAGCCCAAAGGAATTGTGACACAAAATAGCAAATCTAAGTCAAATCAATTAAATAGGTACACATGAGAAGAAAATGGCAAAAACAAAAGAAAAAAAAAATCAAAGACAAATTTAAATACAAACTAAACAAAAAAATAGTAATTCTAAATCAAATCAATTAAATAGGTACACATGAGAAGAAAATGGCAAAAAAAAAAAATCAAATACAAAATTAAATACAAACAAACAAACTAGCACATTTAACTCAAACAGTACAAAAAAGACAAAACAAAGTAACAAATAATTTAAGTCAAATATGACAGAAAAATAGTAGCCCAAAGGAAATGTGACAACAAAATAGCAAATATAAATCAAATCAATTAAATAGGTACACAAGAGAAGAAAATGGCAAAAAAAAAAAATCAAAGACAAATTTAAATACAAAGAAACAAACTAGCACATTTAACTGAAACATTACAAAAAAGACAAAAAAAAGTAAAATAATTTAAGTCAAATATGACAGAAAAATAGTAGCCCAAAGGAAATGTGACAACAAAACAACAAATCTAAATCAAATCAATTAAATAGGTACACATGAGAAGAAAATGGCAAAAAACGAAAAAAAAAAAAAAAATCAAAGACAAATTTAAATACAAACAAACAAACTAGCACATTTAACTCAAACAGTACAAAAAAGACAAAAAAAAGTAACAAATAATTTAAGTCAAATATGACAGAAAAATAGTAGCCCAAAGGAAATGTGACAACAAAATAGCAAATCTAAATCAAATCAATTAAATAGGTACACATGAGAAGAAAATGGAAAAAAAAAAAAAAAAAAATCAAAGACAAATTTAAATACAAACAAACAAACTAGCACATTTAACTTAAACAGTACAAACAAGACGAAAAAAAGGAACAAATAATTTAAGTCAAATATGACAGAAAAATAGTAGCCCAAAGGAAAAAGTACAACAAAATAGCAAATATAAATCAAATCAATTAAATAGGTACACATGAGAAGAAAATGGACAAAAACAAGAAAAGAAACATGCTAGAAAAAATACTGAAAAATATGATAAATAATAAGTATTACAATATAGAAATAATAATTAAAAAATTAAACAATTAAATATTAACCTAACAAATAAGTCAAATACGACAGAAAAATAGTAGCCCAAAGGAAATGTGACAGCAAAATAGCAAATCTAAGTCAAATCAATTAAATAGGTACACATGAGAAGAAAATGACAAAAACAAAAAAAAAAAAAATCAAAGACAAATTTAAATACAAACTAAACAAAAAAATAGTAATTCTAAATCAAATCAATTAAATAGGTACACATGAGAAGAAAATGTGGCAAAAAAAAAAAAATCAAATACAAAATTAAATACAAACAAACAAACTAGCACATTTAACTCAAACAAGACAAAAAAAGACAAAACAAAGTAACAAATAATTTAAGTCAAATATGACAGAAAAATAGTAGCCCAAAGGAAATGTGACAACAAAATAGCAAATATAAATCAAATCAATTAAATAGGTACACATGAGAAGAAAATGGCAAAAAAAAAAAAAAAAAATCAAAGACAAATTTAAATACAAACAAACAAACTAGCACATTTAAATCAAACATTACAAAAAAGACAAAAAAAGTAAAATAATTTAAGTCAAATATGACAGAAAAATAGTAGCCCAAAGGAAATGTGACAACAAAATAGCAAATCTAAATCAAATCAATTAAATAGGTACACATGAGAAGAAAATGGCAAAAAAAGAAAAAAAAAATCAAAGACAAATTTAAATACAAACAAACAAACTAGCACATTTAACTCAAACAGTACAAACAGAGAAAAAAAAGTAACAAATAATTTAAGTCAAATATGATGAAGAAAAATAGTAGCCCAAAGGAAATGTGACAACAAAATAGCAAATCTAAATCAAATCAATTAAATAGGTACACATGAGAAGAAAATGGCAAAAAAAAAAAAATCAAAGACAAATTTAAATACAAACAAACAAACTAGCACATTTAACTCAAACAGTACAAACAAGACGAAAAAAGGAACAAATAATTTAAGTCAAATATGACAGAAAAATAGTAGCCCAAAGGAAAAAGTACAACAAAATAGCAAATATAAATCAAATCAATTAAATAGGTACACATGAGAAGAAAATGGACAGAAACAAGAAAAGAAACATGCTAGAAAAAATACTGAAAAATATGATAAATAATAAGTATTACAATATAGAAATAATAATTAAAAAAATTAAACAATTAAATATTAACCTAACAAATAAGTCAAATATGACGAGAAAAATAGTAGCCCAAAGGAAATGTGACAACAAAATAGCAAATCTAAATCAAATCAATTAAATAGGTACACATGAGAAGAAAATGGACAGAAACAAAAAAAAACAAAAAATCAAAGACAAATTTAAATACAAACTAAACAAAAAAATAGCAATTCTAAGTCAAATCAATTAAATAGGTACACATGAGAAGAAAATGGAACAAAATTAAATACAAACAAACAAACTAGCACATTTAACTCAAACAATACAAACAAGACAAAAAAAAGTAACAAATAATTTAAGTCAAATATGACAGAAAAATAGTAGCCCAAAGGAAATGTGACAACAAAATAGCAAATCTAAATCAAATCAATTAAATAGGTACACATGAGAAGAAAATGGCAAAAAAAAAAAAAAAAAATCAAAGACAAATTTAAATACAAACAAACAAACTAGCACATTTAACTCAAACAGTACAAAAAAGACAAAAAAAGTAACAAATAATTTAAGTCAAATATGACAGAAAAATAGTAGCCCAAAGGAAATGTGACAACAAAATAGCAAATCTAAATCAAATCAATTAAATAGGTACACATGAGAAGAAAATGGCAAAAAAAAAAATCAAAGACAAATTTAAATACAAACAAACAAACTAGCACATTTAACTCAAACAGTACAAACAAGACGAAAAAAGTAACAAATAATTTAAGTCAAATATGACAGAAAAATAGTAGCCCAAAGGAAATGTGACAACAAAATAGCAAATCTAAATCAAATCAATTAAATAGGTACACATGAGAAGAAAATGGCAAAAAAAAAAAAATCAAAGACAAATTTAAATACAAACAAACAAACTAGCACATTTAACTCAAACAGTACAAACAAGATGAAAAAAGTAACAAATAATTTAAGTCAAATATGACAGAAAAATAGTAGCCCAAAGGAAAAAGTACAACAAAATAGCAAATATAAATCAAATCAATTAAATAGGTACACATGAGAAGAAAATGGAGAGAAACAAGAAAAGAAACATGCTAGAAAAGATATTGAAAAATATGATAAATAATAAGTATTACAATACATAAATAATAATTAAAAAATATTTAAACAATTAAATATTAACCTAACAAATAAGTCAAATATGACGAGAAAAATAGTAGCTCAAAGGAAATGTGACAAAAAAATAGCAAATCTAAATCAAATCAATTAAATAGGTACACATGAGAAGAAAATGGCAAAAAAAAAAAAAAAAAAAATCAAAGACAAATTTAAATACAAACAAACAAACTAGCACATTTAAATCAAACAATACAAACAAGACAAAAAAAGTAACAAATAATTTAAGTCAAATATGACAGAAAAATAGTAGCCCAAAGGAAATGTGACAACAAAATAGCAAATCTAAATCAAATCAATTAAATAGGTACACATGAGAAGAAAATGGCAAAAAAAAAAAATCAAAGACAAATTTAAATAAAACATCTAAAGACAAATTTAAATACAAACAAACAAACTAGCACATTTAACTCAAACATAGGTACACAAACAAGAAAATGGACGAAACAAGAAAAGAAACATGCTAGAAAAAAGACAAAAAAGTAGCCCAAAGGAAATATGACAAAAAAGAGCAAATCTAAATCAAATCAATTAAATAGGTACACATGAGAAGAAAATGGTACACAAGAGAAGAAAATGGCAAAAAAAAAAAAAATCAAAGACAAATTTAAATACAAACAAACAAACTAGCACATTTAACTCAAACAATACAAACAAAGACAAAAAAAGTAACAAATAATTTAAGTCAAATATGACAGAAAAATAGTAGCCCAAAGGAAAAAGTACAACAAAATAGCAAATATAAATCAAATCAATTAAATAGGTACACATGAGAAGAAAATGGACAGAAACAAGAAAAGAAACATGCTAGAAAAAATACTGAAAAATATGATAAATAATAAGTATTACAATACATAAATAATAATTAAAAAAAATTAAACAATTAAATATTAACCTAACAAATAAGTCAAATACGACAGAAAAATAGTAGCCCAAAGGAAATGTGACAGCAAAATAGCAAATCTAAATCAAATCAATTAAATAGGTACACATGAGAAGAAAATGACAAAAAAAAAAATCAAAGACAAATTTAAATACAAACAAACAAACTAGCACATTTAACTCAAACAGTACAAAGAAGACGAAAAAAGGAACAAATAATTTAAGTCAAATATGACAGAAAAATAGTAGCCCAAAGGAAAAAGTACAACAAAATAGCAAATATAAATCAAATCAATTAAAAAAATCAAAGACAAATTTAAATACAAACAAACAAACTAGCACATTTAACTCAAACAGTACAAACAAGACGACGAAAAAAAGTAGCCCAAAAGAAATTTGACAACAAAATAGCAAATCTAAATCAAATCAATTAAATAGGTACACATGAGAAGAAAATGACAAAGACAAATTAAATACAAACAAACAAACTAGCACATTTAACTCAAACAGTACAAACAAGACGAAGAAAAAAAGTAGCCCAAAGGAAATGTGACAAAAAATAGCAAATCTAAATCAAATCAATTAAATAGGTACACATGAGAAGAAAATGGCAAAAAAAAAAATCAAAGACAAATTTAAATACAAACAAACAAACTAGCACATTTAACTCAAACAGTACAAACAAGAGGAAAAAAGCAACAAATAATTTAAGTCAAATATGACAGAAAAATAGTAGCCCAAAGGAAAAAGTACAACAAAATAGCAAATATAAATCAAATCAATTAAATAGGTACACATGAGAAGAAAATGGAAAGAAACAAGAAAAGAAACATGCTAGAAAAAATACTGAAAAATATGATAAATAATAAATATTGCAATACATAAATAATAATTAAAAAAATTAAACAATTAAATATTAACCAAACAAATAAGTCAAATATGACAGAAAAAGAGTAGCTCAAAGGAAATGTGACAAAAAAATAGCAAATCTAAATCAAATCAATTAAATAGGTACACAAGAGAAGAAAATGGCAAAAACAAAAAAAAGTAATTCTAAATCAAATCAAAAATAGGTACAAATGAGAAGAAAAAAAAAAAAAAAAAAATCAAAGACAAATTTAAATACAAACAAACAAACTAGCACATTTAAATCAAACAATACAAAAAAGACAAAAAAAAGTAACAAATAATTTAAGTCAAATATGACAGAAAAATAGTAGCCCAAAGGAAATGTGACAACAAAATAGCAAATCTAAATCAAATCAATTAAATAGGTACACATGAGAAGAAAATGGCAAAAAAAAAAAAAAAAAAATCAAAGACAAATTTAAATACAAACAAACAAACTAGCACATTTAACTCAAACAATACAAACAAGGCAAAAAAAAGTAACAAATAATTTAAGTCAAATATGACAGAAAAATAGTAGCCCAAAGGAAAAAGTACAACAAAATAGCAAATATAAATCAAATCAATTAAATAGGTACACATGAGAAGAAAATGGACAGAAACAAGAAAAGAAACATGCTAGAAAAAATATGATAAATAATAAGTATTACAATACATAAATAATAATTAAAAAAATATTTAAACAATTAAATATTAACCTAACAAATAAGTCAAATACGACAGAAAAATAGTAGCCCAAAGGAAATGTGACAGCAAAATAGCAAATCTAAGCCAAATCAATTAAATAGGTACACATGAGAAGAAAATGACAAAAACAAAAAAATAGTAATTCTAAATCAAATCAATTAAATAGGTACAAATGAGAAGAAAATGGCAAAAAAAAAAAATCAAAGACAAATTTAAATACAAACAAACAAACTAGCACATTTAAATCAAACAATACAAAAAAGACAAAAAAAAAGTAACAAATAATTTAAGTCAAATATGACAGAAAAATAGTAGCCCAAAGGAAATGTGACAACAAAATAGCAAATCTAAATCAAATCAATTAAATAGGTACACATGAGAAGAAAATGGCAAAAAAAAAAAAATCAAAGACAAATTTAAATACAAACAAACAAACTAGCACATTTAACTCAAACAGTACAAAGAAGACGAAAAAAGGAACAAATAATTTAAGTCAAATATGACAGAAAAATAGTAGCCCAAAGGAAAAAGTACAACAAAATAGCAAATATAAATCAAATCAATTAAATAGGTACACATGAGAAGAAAATGGACAGAAACAAGAAAAGAAACATGCTAGAAAAAATACTGAAAAATATGATAAATAATAAGTATTACAATATAGAAATAATAATTAAAAAAATTAAACAATTAAATATTAACCTAACAAATAAGTCAAATACGACAGAAAAATAGTAGCCCAAAGGAAATGTGACACAAAATAGCAAATCTAAATCAAATCAATTAAATAGGTACACATGAGAAGAAAATGGCAAAAAACGAAGAAAAAAAAAATCAAAGACAAATTTAAATACAAACTCAACAAAAAAATAGTAATTCTAAATCAAATCAATTAAATAGGTACACATGAGAAGAAAATGGCAAAAAAAAAAAAAAAATCAAATACAAAATTAAATACAAACAAACAAACTAGCACATTTAACTCAAACAGTACAAACAAGACAAAATAAAGTAACAAATAATTTAAGTCAAATATGACAGAAAAATAGTAGCCCAAAGGAAATGTGACAACAAAATAGCAAATCTAAATCAAATCAATTAAATAGGTACACATGAGAAGAAAATGGCAAAAAAAAAAAAAAAAATCAAAGACAAATTTAAATACAAACAAACAAACTAGCACATTTAACTCAAACAGTACAAACAAGACGAAAAAAGGAACAAATAATTTAAGTCAAATATGACAGAAAAATAGTAGCCCAAAGGAAAAAGTACAACAAAATAGCAAATATAAATCAAATCAATTAAATAGGTACACATGAGAAGAAAATGGACAAAAACAAGAAAAGAAACATGCTAGAAAAAATACTGAAAAATATGATAAATAATAAGTATTACAATATTGAAATAATAATTAAAAAAAATTAAAAAACTAGCAATTCTAAATCAAATCAATTAAATAGGTACACATGGGAAGAAAATGGCAAAAAAAAAATCAAAGACAAATTTAAATACAAACTAAACAAAAAAATAGTAATTCTAAATCAAATCAATTAAATAGGTACACATGAGAAGAAAATGGCAAAAAAAAAAAAAAAATCAAAGACAAATTTAAATACAAACAAACAAACTAGCACATTTAACTCAAACAGTACAAAAAAGACAAAACAAAGTAACAAATAATTTAAGTCAAATATGACAGAAAAATAGTAGCCCAAAGGAAATGTGACAACAAAATAGCAAATCTAAATCAAATCAATTAAATAGGTACACATGAGAAGAAAATGGCAAAAAAAAAAAAAAAATCAAAGACAAATTTAAATACAAACAAACAAACTAGCACATTTAACTCTAACAGTACAAACAAGAGGAAAAAAGTAACAAATAATTTAAGTCAAATATGACAGAAAAATAGTAGCCCAAAGGAAAAGTACAACAAAATAGCAAATATAAATCAAATCAATTAAATAGGTACACATGAGAAGAAAATGGACAGAAACAAGAAAAGAAACATGCTAGAAAAAATACTGAAAAATATGATAAATAATAAGTATTACAATATAGAAATAATAATTAAAAAAAAATTAAACAATTAAATATTAACCTAACAAATAAGTCAAATACGACAGAAAAATAGTAGCCCAAAGGAATTGTGACACAAAATAGCAAATCTAAGTCAAATCAATTAAATAGGTACACATGAGAAGAAAATGGCAAAAAAAATAAAATCAAAAAATCAAAGACAAATTTAAATACAAACTAAACAAAAAAATAGTAATTCTAAATCAAATCAATTAAATAAATACACATGAGAAGAAAATGGCAAAAAAAAAAAAATCAAATACAAAATTAAATACAAACAAACAAACTAGCACATTTAACTCAAACAAATACAAAAAAGACAAAACAAAGTAACAAATAATTTAAGTCAAATATGACAGAAAATAGTAGCCCAAAGGAAATGTGACAACAAAATAGCAAATCTAAATCAAATCAATTAAATAGGTACACATGGGAAGAAAATGGCAAAAAAAAAAAAAAAATCAAAGACAAATTTAAATACAAACAAACAAACTAGCACATTTAACTCAAACAGTACAAACAAGACGAAAAAAGGAACAAATAATTTAAGTCAAATATGACAGAAAAATAGTAGCCCAAAGGAAAAAGTACAACAAAATAGCAAATATAAATCAAATCAATTAAATAGGTACACATGAGAAGAAAATGGACAGAAACAAGAAAAGAAACATGCTAGAAAAAATACTGAAAAATATGATAAATAATAAGTATTACAATATAGAAATAATAATTAAAAAAAAATTAAACAATTAAATATTAACCTAACAAATAAGTCAAATATGACGAGAAAAATAGTAGCCCAAAGGAAATGTGACAGCAAAATAGCAAATCTAAGTCAAATCAATTAAATAGGTACACATGAGAAGAAAATGGCAAAAAAAAAAAAAAAATTCAAAGACAAATTTAAATACAAACTAAACAAAAAAATAGTAATTCTAAATCAAATCAATTAAATAAATACACATGAGAAGAAAATGGCAAAAAAAAAAAAAAAATCAAATACAAATTTAAATACAAACAAACAAACTAGCACATTTAAATCAAACAATACAAAAAAGACAAAACAAAGTAACAAATAATTTAAGTCAAATATGACAGAAAAATAGTAGCCCAAAGGAAATGTGACAACAAAATAGCAAATATAAATCAAATCAATTAAATAGGTACACATGAGAAGAAAATGGCAAAAAAAAAAAAAAAAAAATCAAAGACAAATTTAAATACAAACAAACAAACTAGCACATTTAACTCAAATAGTACAAACAAGACAAAAAAAAGTAACAAATAATTTAAGTCAAATATGACAGAAAAATAGTAGCCCAAAGGAAAAAGTACAACAAAATAGCAAATATAAATCAAATCAATTAAATAGGTACACATGAGAAGAAGATGGAAAGAAACAAGAAAAGAAACATGCTAGAAAAGATAGTGAAAAATATGATAAATAATAAATATTACAATACATAAATAGTAATTAAAAAATATTTAAACAATTAAATATTAACCTAACAAATAAGTCAAATATGACGAGAAAAGAGTAGCTCAAACGAAATGTGACAACAAAATAGCAAATCTAAATCAAATCAATTAAATAGGTACACATGAGAAGAAAATGGCAAAAAAAAAAAAAAAAAATCAAAGACAAATTTAAATACAAACAAACAAACTAGCACATTTAACTCAAACAGTACAAACAAGACGACGAAAAAAAGTAGCCCAAAAGAAATTTGACAACAAAATAGCAAATCTAAATCAAATCAATTAAATAGGTACACATGAGAAGAAAATGGCAAAAAAAAAAAATCAAAGACAAATTTAAATACAAACAAACAAACTAACACATTTAACTCAAACAGTACAAACAAGACGAAGAAAAAAAGTAGTCCAAAGGAAATTTGACAACAAAATAGCAAATCTAAATCAAATCAATTAAATAGGTACACAGGAGAAGAAAATGGCAAAAAAAAAAAAATCAAAGACAAATTTAAATACAAACAAACAAACTAGCACATTTAACTCAAACAGTACAAAGAAGAAGAAAAAAGGAACAAATAATTTAAGTCAAATATGACAGAAAAATAGTAGCCCAAAGGAAAAAGTACAACAAAATAGCAAATATAAATCAAATCAATTAAATAGGTACACATGAGAAGAAAATGGACAAAAACAAGAAAAGAAACATGCTAGAAAAAATACTGAAAAATATGATAAATAATAAGTATTACAATATAGAAATAATAATTAAAAAAAATTAAACAATTAAATATTAACCTAACAAATAAGTCAAATACGACAGAAAAATAGTAGCCCAAAGGAATTGTGACACAAAATAGCAAATCTAAGTCAAATCAATTAAATAGGTACACATGAGAAGAAAATGGCAAAAACAAAAAAAACAAAAAATCAAAGACAAATTTAAATACAAACTAAACAAAAAAATAGTAATTCTAAATCAAATCAATTAAATAGGTACACATGAGAAGAAAATGGCAAAAAAAAAAAAAAAAAAAATCAAATACAAAATTAAATACAAACAAACAAACTAGCACATTTAACTCAAACAAACAAAAAAGACAAAACAAAGTAACAAATAATTTAAGTCAAATATGACAGAAAAATAGTAGCCCAAAGGAAATGTGACAACAAAATAGCAAATATAAATCAAATCAATTAAATAGGTACACATGAGAAGAAAATGGCAAAAAAAAAAAAAAATCAAAGACAAATTTAAATACAAACAAACAAACTAGCACATTTAACCAGAAAAATAGTAGCCCAAAGGAAATGTGACACAAAATAGCAAATCTAAGTCAAATCAATTAAATAGGTACACATGAGAAGAAAATGGCAAAAACAAAAGAAAAAAAAAATCAAAGACAAATTTAAATACAAACTAAACAAAAAAATAGTAATTCTAAATCAAATCAATTAAATAAATACACATGAGAAGAAAATGGCAAAAAAAAAAAAAAAAAACAAATACAAAATTAAATACAAACAAACAAACTAGCACATTTAACTCAAACAGTACAAAAAAGACAAAACAAAGTAACAAATAATTTAAGTCAAATATGACATAAAATAGTAGCCCAAAGGAAATGTGACAACAAAATAGCAAATCTAAATCAAATCAATTAAATAGGTACACATGAGAAGAAAATGGCAAAAAAAAAAAAAAAAAAAATCAAAGACAAATTTAAATACAAACAAACAAACTAGCACATTTAACTCAAACAAGACAAAAAAGACAAAAAAAGGAACAAATAATTTAAGTCAAATATGACAGAAAAATAGTAGCCCAAAGGAAAAAGTACAACAAAATAGCAAATATAAATCAAATCAATTAAATAGGTACACATGAGAAGAAAATGGACAAAAAACAAGAAAAGAAACATGCTAGAAAAATATTGAAAAATATCATAAATAATAAGTATTACAATACATAAATATTAATTAAAAAATATTTAAACAATTAAATATTAACCTAACAAATAAGTCAAATATGATGAGAAAAAGAGTAGCTCAAAGGAAATGTGACAAAAAAATAGCAAATCTAAATCAAATCAATTAAATAGGTACACATGAGAAGAAAATGGCAAAAAACGAAAAAAAAAATCAAAGACAAATTTAAATACAAACAAACAAAATAGCACATTTAACTCAAACAGTACAAACAAGACGACGAAAAAAAGTAGCCCAAAGGAAATTTGACAACAAAATAGCAAATCTAAATCAAATCAATTAAATAGGTACACATGAGAAGAAAATGGCAAAAAAAAAAAAAAAAATCAAAGACAAATTTAAATACAAACAAACAAACTAACACATTTAACTCAAACAGTACAAACAAGACGACGAAAAAAGTAGCCCAAAAGAAATTTGACAACAAAATAGCAAATCTAAATCAAATCAATTAAATAGGTACACATGAGAAGAAAATGGCAAAAAAAAAAAAAATCAAAGACAAATTTAAATACAAACAAACAAACTAGCACATTTAACTCAAACAGTACAAAGAAGACGAAAAAAGGAACAAATAATTTAAGTCAAATAGGACAGAAAAAGAGTAGCCCAAAGGAAAAAGTACAAGAAAATAGCAAATATAAATCAAATCAATTAAATAGGTACACATGGGAAGAAAATGGCAAAAAAAAAAAAAAGAAACATGCTAGAAAAAATACTGAAAAATATGATAAATAATAAGTATTACAATATAGAAATAATAATTAAAAAAATTAAACAATTAAATATTAACCTAACAAATAAGTCAAATACGATGAGAAAAATAGTAGCCCAAAGGAAATGTAACAACAAAATAGCAAATCTAAATCAAATCAATTAAATAGGTACACATGAGAAGAAAATGGAAAAAAAAAAATCAAAGACAAATTTAAATACAAACTAAACAAAAAAATAGTAATTCTAAATCAAATCAATTAAATAGGTACACATGAGAAGAAAATGGCAAAAAAAAAAAAAATCAAATACAAAATTAAATACAAACAAACAAACTAGCACATTTAACTCAAACAGTACAAAAAAGACAAAACAAAGTAACAAATAATTTAAGTCAAATATGACAGAAAAATAGTAGCCCAAAGGAAATGTGACAACAAAATAGCAAATCTAAATCAAATCAATTAAATAGGTACACATGAGAAGAAAATGGCAAAAAAAAAAAAATCAAAGACAAATTTAAATACAAACAAACAAACTAGCACATTTAACTCAAACAGTACAAAGAAGACGAAAAAAGGAACAAATAATTTAAGTCAAATATGACAGAAAAATAGTAGCCCAAAGGAAAAAGTACAACAAAATAGCAAATATAAATCAAATCAATTAAATAGGTACACATGAGAAGAAAATGGACAAAAAAATAAATACACATGAGAAGAAAATGGCAAAAAAAAAAAAAAATCAAATACAAAATTAAATACAAACAAACAAACTAGCACATTTAACTCAAACAGTACAAAAAAGACAAAACAAAGTAACAAATAATTTAAGTCAAATATGACATAAAATAGTAGCCCAAAGGAAATGTGACAACAAAATAGCAAATATAAATCAAATCAATTAAATAGGTACACATGAGAAGAAAATGGCAAAAAAAAAAAAAAAATCAAAGACAAATTTAAATACAAACAAACAAACTAGCACATTTAACTCAAACAGTACAAAAAAGACAAAACAAAGTAACAAATAATTTAAGTCAAATATGACAGAAAAATAGTAGCCCAAAGGAAAAAGTACAACAAAATAGCAAATATAAATCAAATCAATTAAATAGGTACACATGAGAAGAAAATGGACAGAAACAAGAAAAGAAACATGCTAGAAAAAATACTGAAAAATATGATAAATAATAAGTATTACAATACATAAATAATAATTAAAAAAATATTTAAACAATTAAATATTAACCTAACAAATAAGTCAAATATGACAGAAAAAGAGTAGCTCAAAGGAAATGTGACAAAAAAATAGCAAATCTAAATCAAATCAATTAAATAGGTACACATGAGAAGAAAATGGCAAAAAACGAAAAAAAAAAATCAAAGACAAATTTAAATACAAACAAACAAACTAGCACATTTAAATCAAACAATACAAACAAGACAAAAAAAAAGTAACAAATAATTTAAGTCAAATATGACAGAAAAATAGTAGCCCAAAGGAAATTTGACAACAAAATAGCAAATCTAAATCAAATCAATTAAATAGGTACACATGAGAAGAAAAAAAAAAAAAAAAAATCAAAGACAAATTTAAATACAAACAAACAAACTAACACATTTTAACTCAAACAAGACAAAAAAAAAAAAGTAACAAACAATTTAAGTCAAATAGAGAAAAAAAGTAGTCCAAAGGAAATTTGACAACAAAATAGCAAATCTAAATCAAATCAATTAAATAGGTACACAGGAGAAGAAATGGCAAAAAAAAAAAAAATCAAAGACAAATTTAAATACAAACAAACAAACTAGCACATTTAACTCAAACAGTACAAAGAAGACGAAAAAAGGAACAAATAATTTAAGTCAAATATGACAGAAAAATAGTAGCCCAAAGGAAAAATGACAACAAAATAGCAAATATAAATCAAATCAATTAAATAGGTACACATGAGAAGAAAATGGACAGAAACAAGAAAAGAAACATGCTAGAAAAAATACTGAAAAATATGATAAATAATAAGTATTACAATATAGAAATAATAATTAAAAAAAATTAAACAATTAAATATTAACCTAACAAATAAGTCAAATACGACAGAAAAATAGTAGCCCAAAGGAAATGTGACAAAAAATAGCAAATCTAAATCAAATCAATTAAATAGGTACACATGAGAAGAAAATGGCAAAAAAAAAAAAACAAAAAAAAAAAAATCAAATACAAAATTAAATACAAACAAACAAACTAGCACATTTAACTCAAACAGTACAAAAAAGACAAAAAAAAAGTAACAAATAATTTAAGTCAAATATGACACAAAAATAGTAACCCAGAGCAAATATGACCACAAAATAACAAATCTAAATCAAATCAATTAAATAGGTACACATAAGAAGAGAATGAATAAAATAAAAAAAAAATAAAAATAAATACAAACAAATAAACTAGCAGATTTAAATCAAACAGTACAAATAAGACGAAAAAAGTAACAAATAATTTAATTCAAATATGACAGAAAAAAAGTAGCCCAAAGGAAATATGACAACAAAATAGCAAATCTAAATCAAATCAATTAAATAGGTACGCATGAGAAGAAAATGGACAAAAACAAGAAAAGAAACATGCTAGAAAAAATATTGAAAAATATGATAAATAATAAGTATTACAATATAGAAATATTAATTTAAAAAAAATATTAAACTAACAAATAAGTCAAATATGACAGAAAAAATAGTAGCTCAAAGCAAATGTGACAAAAAAAATAGCAAATCTAAATCAAATCAATTAAATAGGTACCTATGAGAAGAAAATGGCAAAAAAAAAAAAAAAAAAAAATCAAAGACTAATTTAAATACAAACAAAACAAAAAAATAGCAAATCTAAATCAAATCAATTAAATAGGTACACATGAGAAGAAAATGACAAAAAAAAAAAAATCAAAGACAAATTTAAATACAAACAAACAAACTAGCATATTTAACTCAAACAAGACAAAAAAAAGTAACAAATAATTTAAGTCAAATATGACTGAAAAATAGTAGCCCAAAGCAAATATGACAACAAAATAGTAAATCTAAATCAAATCAATTAAATAGGTACACATGAGAAGAAAATGGCATAAAACAAAAAAAGAGTCACGCTAGATAAAATACTGAAAATTATGATAAATAATAAGTATTACAATACATAAATCAAATCAATTAAAATGAACTATTAACTAACAAATAAGAAGAAAGGAATCTAACTAATTAAATGGAAGGAAAAATCAAAGACAAATTTAAATACAAACAAACAAACTAGCACATTTAACTTAAACAGTACAAACAATACAAAAAAAGTAACAAATAATTTAAGTGAAATATGACAGAAAAATAGTAGCCCAAAGTAAATATGACAAAAAAATAGCAAATCTAAATCAAATCAATTAAATAGTTACACATGAGAAGAAAATGGCAAAAAACAAAAAAAGAGTCACGCTAGATAAAATACTAAAAATTATGATAAATAATAATTATTACAATACATAAATAATAATTAAAAAAAATTAAACAATTAAATATTAACCGAACAAATAAGTGAAATATGACAGAAAAATAGTAGCCCAAAGGAAATTTGACAACAAAATAGCAAATCTAAATCAAATCAATTAAATAGGTAGACATGAGAAGAAAATGGCAAAAAAAAAAAAAAAAATCAAAGACAAATTTAAATACAAACAAACAAACTAGCACATTTAACTCAAACAGTACAAACAATACGAAAAAAGTAACAAATAATTTAAGTCAAATATGACAGGAAAAAAATAGCTCAAAGGAAATATGACAACAAAATAGAAAATCTAAATCAAATCAATTAAATAGGTACACATGAGAAGAAAATGGCAAACAACAAGAAAAGAAACATGCTAGAAAAAATACTGAAAAATATGATAAATAATAAGTATTACAATACATAAATAATAATTTAAAAAAATTTAAACAATTAAATATTAACCTATCAAATAAGAAGAATAGGAATCTAACTAATTAAATGGAAGGAATAATTTGGATTTATCAAAGACAAATTTAAATACAAACAAACAAACTAGCACATTTAACTCAAACAGTACAAATAGTACATTGATCCAAATGTAAATCTAACGCTCACCAGGATGATTCTTGTTTCATCAAGCTCCTGCTAGATTTTCAACAACTAGTCAGCCTCAGCAAGGTCCTGAAGATTTGAAAATAGAAGGGAAAATGAGATAAATACGTCAAAACTAACCATATGAACATGGGAAAAAAGAAGAAGAAAACTTTGTCGGTAGTCAGTGAAATAAAAGAAAATAACTTTATTGAGAATATTTAGTTGAAAACAAGGTAGAATTCCAAAGAAGATGAAAAATGAAATGAAAGAAGGTAAACTAAAATGTCTAGGTTTCTATGATCATTCTCTTGAAGTTGAAGTATTTAGTAACTTGAAATACAAACTTAAGATGTTTAGCATTATTTAGATAAAAAAGGAATAATAACACTCGGCAAGCCAAATTTAATTAAACCTTACATGATCAAACCAGCAAGAAGTAACCAGAGAATAAAGTTGAACTCACAGAATCTCAGTTGACAGTTTCATTCCAGCTCAATTCACCACAAAACTCTTTAAGTGCAGAATCTCAGCTGCCACTTTACAAAGAACTCCCAAGGGTCCTACAAATTAAACCCCATATAAAATGTAATATCTTGTAATTAAAATAATAGACACTTAAGGAATTAAAGAAGTGATAAAATTTGTCAAATTAAAAATTAATCCATATAATCACTCCTAAACAGAGTTATCTTCTAATTAACACATTTTAGCTCAATTAAAGTGATGAAAGCCTAAGATTATACATAAAAATAATGGGTTCTATCAACCCCCCCCCTGAGGATTTTACATTCCGGGCAAAATAATGGAATTAAACTGAACCTCAAACACACCACCAATGAAGAGTATCAAAGCATGCTTAAATATGAACCACTTGTATTCATCAACGTTCTCCTTCAAATAGGATCAATCCAAAACAACTTCATGCCAAAAAAGCAATTAAACTCATGCGATTTAATCAAGGAAAGCAAATAAAGCAGGAGATTTCTCACACGGTAAGTGTTTCACTCTCACTCTCATTAATCAAGGATATTTCTCTCAAGACCATCTAATTTAGGCTCCCCATAAGCTTGTAACTATCCTACATCTCCACCACTAAGTAGCCCATAGTCTTCGTGAATCAAAGGGTCTTTTTAGGGCTGTAATGTTGGAAAGGCCAAATGATGGAGTGGAAGTAAATGCCAATTATTAATGAAAACTGCACATGTATGTTACTCTCTGCTACAACTTTCATGAAGAGTTGATGACACCAAACATGCACAAATTCAGATGTTCATGACAGCAAACTCAACATCAATCACTTAAGTACCACATATGCACAAGTCAGAATCATTCATCCGCAACTATGAGTGAATATTCTTTTCGTTTTACCCCTGCCACTTAGCTAGCTCTCATTCCTCTTCTTTCCTTTCTATTTTTTACCTTTTTCTTCGTCTCCTTAGGCTTTTCTCTCTTCTTTTTTCTGTTCATTCTTCTACTTTTCTCTCTTCTTTTTTCTGTTCATTCTTCTGTTTTTTCATATAACTTTTCATTGCCTCTTTCTGCATTTTGTTTTTTGTTTCTTTTTTTCACATTCTTTTTGCTCTCTTTTTTTTCATCACTTTTTTTCTAGCACTGTAACAATAACTAAATGGAAACAGAAAGTTCATTCTATCAAAAATTCCAGCCTTACTTAGTTCCTGTCACCAAGATTGCATACATCAACTAGTTTCAATAAACATGAATTCATTATTTATTCAATCAACTTGCAAGTCATAACCTCTAAACGTTCAGCACATGCAGCATTCATTAATCATCGATGGAAAATGAAAGAATAACGAAGGGCTCAAAGGGTTAAACAAGGGATTTAATGTGTATAGGCTGCTGTTTGGTCAAAGGGGTTTGAATGGAATGCCCTAATCATATTCACAATTCCAAGTGCTGATGTGGTCTCAAATTAAGGATTGAGACAAGTTCTAGGAAGTTATTAAGCTAGATGGTATCACTCAATTTTAAGAAAAATTCAGGCCCAACTCCTTCCAACTGGCTTACTCACCCTCATTCACTCACCAAGACCAAATCGCATATGAGCTTAATGCATGAGATTATTTTGCCTTGATGCAAAATTCCAAAATTCATTGATTCAACAAGCAATTCACACTTCAACAAGCCTTAACACTATTCAGAAGGACATGTTCCAGGTTCAATTAAATTCCATACCAGTCAAGCAACCATCAAACCTGAAATTATAGTGCAAAGTTAAAGCAAATAATTGCCAACAAAGATCAGAAACTCCAAAATAGAATCAGATCAGACCAGAGGAATAGCACAGAACGTTATTAATCAAAGTCACATGAGAAGAACATTGTCCTCAATGTGAAGTAACGGCAGAATAGAAATAGCACAAAAACAGCTGGATAAAACTGAGGTACCAAAACCTATAACAACTACCTTTTACTACTAGACTAATCTCCCCCCCCCCCACAAAAAAAAAAAAAAACACTTATGTTTAACAATAAAGCTCATAAAACAATTAATCAATCTAAAAAACTAATGTAAAGTGAGGGAAAGGGACAACCGTGCAATGAAATCTTCTTAAAGTCATGAAACATAAATTCCCATCCCGGATGAGAATCACAAGCCCCTCCAATATAGTCCTTGCTCCTTGATGAATCCTCCTTGGTGGTGGTTTAGGATCGATCGGTAAAGGCTCCAAGATATATGGTACATGTTGAGTCCCTTGGAGACTTATCCCATGAATTACCTGCAAGGAGGTATCATAATTAGTAGCAATATGATCAACAGAAATCATGTGAGTCAAGTGATCAAGCTCATGTATGCGTAAATCCAGTGGTAAGTCAAATGAGAGAATCTCATGAATAAAGTCATGGACATACTTAGGTTTCTAAATCAGATTATGCGAATTCTCAACCCTAGAATCCTTGACAAATCTGATTGAAGTATATTATTTAATACCACACAATTCAAAGCAGACCCTCTTCAATCTAGCAGATTAACTCCAAGAATGTGTGACATGAAGTTGGATGTAATGAATGAATGGTAGTGAGTTAATTAATTCTAGACAACTTGAGTGATCATATCAACAATCAATACCCACAATCAAATCTAGCAACAAGTGAATTAGTTCAAGTGGAATTTTCAGTCACGAATTAGCAAACGCACAGACTGTAAGGACACAAAGTCACACGGTAGATCTGATTTAACAAATGGATTTCTTAAAGCTACCAATAACAGTGAGCCAAATGCAATTCTGAGAATCACAGCAATTACACATGAAAGTTCCAATTCCAGAGGCTAGTAATGACCACTAATGACAATAAATTATGCCAAGAACTAATAAAATTCGGAACAATAAGGAAGAATGCACAGATTGCAAATGTAACCTTTATGCCTTGTAGAAATCAAGTGCAAATCAAGTATAACAGCAAGAATTTGATTTCCACGTCAGTTCAGCATAACAATTTCAAGTTTCCAGCAAACTTTCCAGTAGATTTATAATTTAGCAAATAGCATGGTTAATCACAAGTTCAATAAGCGATCAGCTCAGATTTGCTGCCAATAGCAAAGTGACTTCCAATCGACAGAATATGCACAAATCAATGAATTTCCACCTAGTGATAGGAAATGCACACTCAGTTCTAACCTAGATTCCAACAAATCAGTAACTAATTCTTTGTTTATATGGAGAATTAAAGCCACGAAAACCGATAAAATAATATTTATTAAAAAGATCACAAAAATTATAATTATTTAGAAGGGCCAGGTAAATTTGAAAATCAACCTTGTTCCTCAACAACTAATTAAGGGTCTGTTCACATCTCTCTTCCCCCTTGAATTCACGGTCAATACAGTTCAGATTTATTTTTTTTGTTGATAATAGAGCAAATTATGAATCAAAGATGTAATGTAATACAATGAACATCTATCTATTAACTCATTACAATCAAGATCTACAAAATACCTAGACGCTTGGCAAATAAATCCTATAGGCTATAGCAACATGAGAAGCTTGGTCATATCTTCCTGTTGGAAGATATTAAAAATGGTGGAACTGACTTGTTGACATAAAACCAACATAAGACCGCCTCTAAATTCCAGAAGCAAGACAAATTCTGATAGAGTTTTTACTATAACCCTTGAAACAAAATCTTTTTTTTTTTATTTGTTTTCCCTGGTTAAGATTATCTCAGCCCAAAGTCAAAAACCTAATCTCCAATCAAATCGCAACATCAATAAGCAAGAATTGAAGCATAAGATTTCAAGCTCAAAAATACAAGACTAAGAAAAGGGGGGAAAAGAAGACTAATCTAAAACTGACAGCCAGAGCATTTTGAAGGAAAGAACTGTGGAGAACATACATATTCTTCGTTGTCGTGAAGAGTTTCCTTGATCTCAAAATCTCACCAACCAATGGATTCCCTCATATAGTTGCTCCGTCGCAGATGAACCCACAACAAAAGACCAATTCACCTGAAAAAAGGAGAAAGAACAAGACCAATTATCTGTTTTGAACCTGCTGCAAATTCATTTAAGCAAAACAAAGCCCATGATTTCCATGTTATGGTTGTTCATATTTATGTGTAATGCCTACAACTTGTTTTCTCCAAAAAAATCATACTTCAGGATCATTAACAAGTTATAAAACTTAAATTTCATTTAATCACCAGCTTTAAGTTAAGAAATTAAGCAATCATTAAAAAAACATAATCATAACTTCTATTACCCCTCTAACACTTTTTATCAAACACCTATCATGTATAGAAATTGTAATTAATGAAACAAGCTCAGTTCCTTCACAATTAAATTTGCAGAACAATTGCATGCAACAACAAAGCTATATACTTCTTCCCAAATACTAATTTTCTTAACCAAAGTAAAGCCCCTAATTCCAAATAACTCAGTTTGAGGAAGGGAAAAAAAACATAACTTTAATTAATCATAATGTCAACCTCAGAATTGATGATAAAAACATTTACCCTTCATTTCCCTTAACATTTTAGTAATGGCCACATCAATTACCCTTGATTATGGCAGACTACGACAGGCAAGGTGAGGAAACAAAATGAAACAAGATTCTATCCCTCAAACAACCACATATAATACAATACATAAGAAAGAAGAAAATAAATGGAGAATAGAAGAGATGCTTACTCCAAACAATGGCCAAGAGGAGGAAGATAAAACAAAAACCCATTTGCAGGGCAAGGAGGAAGAAAGAAGAGGCGAAACTCTACAACCACACATACGCGATTGCAACAACTAAAGCAAGGGAAGAGGAGGAGTTCGACCTCCATGGCACCCACAACCACCAAGGATAGAATTAGACATATACAAGGACGCACAACCCCACACAAGGGGAGCAAGGCAACAATGGCGGTGGAACCAAAAACGAGCAAAACACATTCCAAAAAGGTAAAAACAGTTTCAGTGTTTTGGGGTAGAAAGCAGAGATACCGGCGGACGGACGACGGCAGATGGTCGGCGACGCCGGCAGGGAAGGTGAAGGGACATTGTAGAGCAATGGGGGCTGGGGTTTTTGTTCCAGAGATTTCGATTCCCCTCTCCTCTTTCTATACTAGCATCGAGTAAATGTTTGATGCTACATCTCTTATTGTTTTTTTAGGATGGCAATTGAGTAATTTCCATAATGTAGGGGGAAAAAAGTAATGTTAACCGTCTGCTTGGAGATGATTCGAACTCCATCGCCCAAAAACATTTGACCACTACAACTACCAAGAAACCACATGCTTCTCTTAGTTTCCAGGTTACAATAAGTAATTAATATATTAAGTAGCTTATTATATATATATATATATATAGGATCATTACAGTGATATCAAGCCCATATTCTTATATTAATGACATAGTTATCTTATTATTACATGTTGGCTCATCGTCTCAATTAATTATTATTATTATTATTACTATTATCTTTAATTCTCAAATATCTGGCTTATTACATTCCTCCCCCCTTAAAAAATTCGGTCCTCCGAATTTAATTGCTTAAATGATATGGTAGGATTACATAACTGATAATATCATTTAATTGCTTAAATGAAATGGTACTGCATCTTCACGACGTTGTTTTAGGAGTTAAGGGAATTAATGAAGGGTATTTTTGTATTTATTACATGAATTTTACTAAAACACCCTTCATTAATTCCCCTAACTCCTAAAACGACGTCGTTTTGGAGTTAGAGGAATTAATGAACTCCCAAAACGACGTAGTTTTGGAGTGACTTGACATAACCTTATGTCAAGTGACATGATATATATATATAATTGATTTGCCTCCGGTGATGTGTTTATCTCAGGTGAGACAGTTTGGTGGTCCTTGTGTGACTTGTTTGTTGCTTTGCCTCCCATGAGGTGTTGGTCCTTGGTGGTGAAACCGTTTGGTATTTATCTCTAGTGAGATGTTTGGAGTATTATTTGTTCCGTTGTGAGACTATTTGTTGTGGCTTCTACTCGGTTTAGTACCCTTTGTTGGTTGAGCTCTTGGTGAAGATGTTGGATCGTAACTTTTGAATGTCATTGGTGTGACATTTGGTTGAATTATTCTTGGCTATGTCCGAACTTGCTGCTTGATCCAAGAACTCATGAAGAAGAAAGTTATTGGTGAATGGTTTCTGCTCACATTTAAGCCGCTTTCAGCTTAAGGAGGAGTGTGTGAAAATTGGGTGAAGAGGTTCTTAGGAAGAAAATTATTTTGTTTGGATTTATGTTTTCTTGTAACAAGTTGAGCATGATTAACATCTATGCTCCAACTTGAGGGAGAGTGTTAAGAAATATATCAGTGCAAAAAAAAAAAAAATATATATATATATATATATATATATATATATATATATATATATATATATATATATATAATCGGTATAGGATCATTACAGTGATATCAAGCCCATATTCTTATATTAATGACATAGTTATCTTATTATTACATGTTGGCTCATCATCTCAATTAATTATTTAATTTAATTAATTAATTATTATTGTTATTATTACTTTTATCTTTAATTCTCAAGTATCTGGCTTATTACATTCCTCCCCCCTTAAAAAATTCAGTCCTCCGAATTTAATTGCTTAAATGATATGGTATTGCATCTTCACTAGACTAGGATTACATAACTGATAATATCATATAATAATATTACAGCAATAAATTGAAGCAAAATATCACAATCATTTGTCATGTCATACAGGCACTTATCACCACATCCAATAAGACCCATTGACTTAAATTTTTCTTACACAATCAAATTGACAACTATAAAAAAAAAATAGCAATATTGCATTTTTCGTAGAAACAGAGTTTCCATAACCTTACCGATTTTCTTAATGTATATTGTAAGATATTCTTAATGTATATTTATATATTCAAGTAAGAAACATCACAGTATTAAAGCTACTCATTCTCAATTATGGTCCATGAATTTATTACAACAAGAACACTCTTTTCCTTTAAATTCAAAAAAATCAAGCAAAATGCCAATTTATGTAGTCTCAAACAATATTCAGATATCAAAGCATCATCTCTAGCAATACTTAAGACCAAACTATCATATTCTTATGTGAAAACAAATTGACAACAAAACTCAAATATCGACAACAACAACAATAAGTATTTCATGCATAATTACAACCAATTAGGAACTTTTTATGCTCAAACTAAAATATTAACTACGTCCTATTATTTTAAATATTCATGGAGATCATAACCAAACAAGCACCTTTCAAGGTCAAACCCAATCATAAATTTTTATCAATAATTCACCTATTTAAGTCAAACTTATCACAATTAGGTATTGTAAGGTGTTCATCAAGGTTCATAGCTATAAGGCTCACTTAGAAGCTTAAAACTCAAATGATATGTGTAGTAGTTAGTCTGATGCTATAGATGTAAAGAATGTAGAGTGAAAACTTTCAAAATTACATAGAGAAGTCATTTAATACAAGCTCAATTAAACATATACTGTGTTGCTGTGATGATGGTTTTTGTTAAAGCTATGTTTGGCTAATTTCTTTTTGCAACCTAGAGTACCTATGAACTTATGAGTAGATTAAATTTGGTTTTCATTGTTTAGTTAAATCTAATATTAATTTTGGTTACTTAATCTGTTTAGATTTATCTATCAGTGACTGGCCATCATTGAATATGATTTTGAGAATTAGGATTTACCTTGACGAAGGGGATTTTAATTAGGCTCTGAGATTAAGTAATATGGGATTAAATTACGATTTAATTTGCGATTAGGATAGACATATACCTAATGGCCCCATATAATTGTTGAAGAGTGTGTTCGAGTTTTATCGCCTCTTGAGTAATTATGTTAGACATAACAAAATATACTCAAGAGAGGGTTGTAAGTGGACCGACGAGGCACTTATAGCTATTTATACTCGAGATTAACAAAATTGATATTAAGGCTAATTAAATTAGTGAAATCAAGGTTTATGAAGCTAATAAGGGATTAGTGACTCTGGGTTGCTCATTTGATTATTTTCGTAGTTTGTTTATTTTAATTTTAGTTTTAATTCATGTTCTCTTAATTAAATTCAATTTTGATTTGCCCAACTTAAACGAAATTGTAAAATTAATGCTTAACCAAAGTTTGTGATACCAAGTCCTCGTGGGAACGATACTTTTCTTATCACTTTATTACTTGATACGGCCCGTATACTTGTGGAGTTATAGGCTTTAAAGTTTTGCCCTATCAAGAATCATGTTCAACATACAAGAACCAAGCACATTGATGTTAGACATCACTTCATCAGAGATCATGTTCAGAAGAAGGATGTGAAAGTCATGTTCATTCCCACTCATCTCCAACTTGCTGATATCTTCACAAATCCATTAGCTAAGGAGCAATTTACATTCATGAGAAGAGAATTGGGAATGGCAAATCCCAGTGAGTTGTAATTAATCTCTACTTAATGTTAGTTATGTTTTTGATGATCAATATATACTAACTTAAGCATCAGAGTGTCAAGTTATGATTTATACAGGATATCTGATATATCTGTCAAAGTTGCTGAAGTTTGTTGTCAAAAGGGGTAAACTCGAGTTTCGTAACCTCAAACTTGAGTCAACTGAAGGCAGAGAGCAAACTCTAAGTTTTAGAGAAAACTTAACTCGAGCCTGCATGTGGCACACTTGAGTGTATTTCAAACAGAGAGCAACCAAGCTTTTGAAGAGAAAAATAAACTCAAGTTAAGACATAGCCAACTTAAGTCAAGTCGAAATAGAGAGCAACCGAGGGCAGAGCAACTTCCTATCTCAAGCCAACAAGTGGTTCGCTCAAGTCAACAAAATCTTTCAAGTGTTTTCATATGCACACTTGAAGCCCAGGTTAGTCTATGTTTATGTAAACTCAAGCTTGTTCTTATAAACTTGAGTAGGTAACTCGAGTCAGTAAGTGAAAACTTGAGTTTATAGCTTTCTATATATACTAATGCTCAATTGTCGCTCTATACTTCACAAAACCCTCGTCTGAACCTTAGTTTATCTGAAATCCTCTTATCTTTCTTGCCTTAAACTCGAGCCTTCCTTTCGAAAATGCCTCCTAAACACTCTGCCAAGACCAACAATGATGATTCCAACTTCGAGGCAACGCAATATGCATCTCCACCTCCTCTGAAAAGACCTAGGAGAGAGAAACATACTCCTAAATGCTTCCAGCCTAAGGTGGCTGTTGACGAGCCTTCTCCCAAAGCTAAACCAAAGAAGGTTGTCATTCAAGAACCCCCTGAGGTTTCCAAGAGGAAGCCATTTGATCTTAAAACTTCCTATCACAAGGACAAAGAAGAAGTTGTTGAGACTGCTAAGCCTAAGAAGAAGAATAAGAATGTTGCTTCCACTGACTTCAAGGGATCTTCTAAAGGTCAATCTGCTTCTCATCCTCGTGAGCAATCTAGCTCCAAGGTATTTGAAGAACCTCCTTCTCTTCAGGATATTTAAGCTCATTCTAAACCTCCTGAGAGTTTTTGTTGTGATCCTATTTTATTCGAAAATTCTGCTGCCAAAAAATTTAGGGAAAATTATACAAATAGAGGTTTTTGCCCTACTGTTTATGTTGATCTTGAAAAGCTTAGGGAAGATTGCAATCTTGAACTTTCCCCATGGCTTACGCAATTTGAAAATCTTCTTGCAATTCGTACCCCTTATAGTCCTGGCATAGTTAAGGCTTTCTATTTCAATATGACCTCAGCTAATCATTTGGATAGCGAAGGTGATCTGATAGAGGAACGAATTATTACTCATGTGAGGGGTAAAAATATTGTCTTAACTACTGATTTTATCAATTCTTTACTCAGAATTTCAAATCCCCCTCCTGTTGCTGTGTTAAATTATGATAATAGGGAAATTTTCCAAATTCTAAGACCTAATGAGCCTGTACCTGATGGACCATTAGATACTTTATCTTTTCCTCATGTTGCCATGCCCCCACTACATAGAGCTATCTAGTATATCTATTCCAAGAATCTCATGCAAAAGGGTGGAAATTTCATACATTTTGCAAAAAGGGATTACCCATTTTTGCTTCTATTATAAACAAAGTGCCTCACAATATTGGGCACGGGTCTTTCAAGAAATGGCAAAGTTTAATTTTTCTTTTAAAATGACTTCTACCATCCCTTTTCCAAATCTTGTATCTCTCATTCTATTTCAAGAAAAAGGTTTGGTACTTAGCCATGAATGAGCAGCCAGTAAAGCCAAAGATGTTTGGTAAACATCACCTCAATCTGATAAGGATCTCATTTGAGGAAGGTTCAGGCCAATCAAGGGCTCCTTCAAGATCAAGGGCCTCTCAGTCAAGAATGAATGAAGCCCAATCTACCTCTATGCCAGATTAGTCTACTTTACCTCTATCTACTACTTCTTCTGTTTTACAAGCTCAGATAAAAGAAATTGTTGACAAGGAAATCTCAGACTTGACAGATAGGGTTGAAACTAAAGTTGGTAGACTAATTTCAGAAGTAACAAAAGGGAATATTGATTTAGGGGATGCTCAAGAGGAACTGAATGAGAAGGTGGAAAATCTCAGTGGAATATTCATGACCACACAACTAGCATCGCCTCAGTTCATGTCATGATGCATATACTAAGTGACAAGATGGATAAGCTGTTAAAGACTCAGCTTACTGCAACTGGTTCTAGTCTTAGTCGTGATGGTCCTAGTTTTGGTGTTGGCATTTCCTCTCCTTCTCCTACTTTTGTTGGCCCTAGTTTCAGCATTCTTTCCACTTTTCCTTCTTCCATCCCCTCTCCTATCATTTCTTCTCCAATCCCTTCATCTCCCACTTTCACTTTCACTACACCTATCATTACCACTACTCCAGTTGTTGCTACTACCCCATCAACTATCATTGTTCCTCCCTCTCAAACTTCCACAGTCAAGATTTCACCTTCTGGAAATACTACTGACTTGTTTGATGAGAATTCCTCCGCAGCTTCAACTCATCCTGATTCGCCTGCCTCACACCACTCTCCTCCACCTATTCCTCTGATTGATCCTTATGTCTCTTCCCCTCCCCATCAGCTAAAGGTTCCTACTTCCTCCTCTGATCCACCCTTGTTGAGTGACGACAAAGGGGGAGAAGAGAAGTAAAGATGTATAGTTGAGCATATTGTCAATTATCATATCAGTTATCTTAGTTGTATTTTTGTATTTCATTTGCTTTGTACTAATGCCTCATGAATATTACTCTAATGTACTTAGCTACTTTTGAATGCAATGATATATGACTTTTTGCATAAACTGATATATGTCTTTATGTTTTGCTCAACTCATCTCTTGAATGATCAAAATTTTGAAAAATTTGTCAAACAGTTTACAAGTGTTGTCATCATCAAAAAGGGGAAGAATGTTAGTTCTCTATGTGTTTTGATGATAACTGACAATTGTAAACTAAATGAAGTTAATGGTTAAGTTAAAAATGTTTAAAACTTGTTCAAACTTAACCAAAAATTTACTGTCAAAGCATTGTCTAATTGACTTGAGTTTGTGTTACCAAAACTCGAGTTAACTAAAGACAGAGAGTTTGTCAAAGTATTTGAACTTAATTGGACTTGAGTTTCGAGTTGATTAACTCGAGTCAGTGCAAGGTAGAAAGCTTTCAAAGTATTTTGAATTCAAATTGACTCAAGCCTGTTTATCTTAACTCGAGTTTATTGTTTGAAAGATATTTTCAAATGAATCAGTTAACTCGAGTTAGTCACTTAATGACTCGAGCTAACACGATTTCCAACCATTTTCAAAATGCTATTTCGAGGCCCATTTCTGAACAAAAAGCTTGACTCGAGTGCACCTAAATTAACTCGAGTCATAGACTAGAGTTAAACATTTTTAACCTCAAGCCAAAGTCATACAGAGACATCTTCATTCAAACTTATTTTCAAAGAAGATGAACTAGTGACTCGAGCCTAAAATGTTAAACTCAAGTTATGCACTCGAGTTTGCTTGAAATTAACTTGAGTGTAACGCATCTCTGTTTTACAATCACCGCGTCCATAAATGCCAATTCTTCATGTATGATCTGTATACTTCATATCTTCACTCATTATTGTTCCTAACTATGTTTAGTCAGTTTGTTAGTGAGTTTCAGAAGATCAAATGAATTATTAACTAAAGATTAGACAAAAAGCATGCGATTACATCACGGTCATTAAATGCTAGTTCAGAAAATGAAGCATGGATTTGGCAAATCATTCTCTGCACATTCCAAAGGATTTAATGTTTTCCTTCCTCATTTGGACACCAGATCATCCAACGGATTAATCTTAAGGAAAGTCAACAAAGAATGTTTGGGCACCTGGATTGAATCAAAGCGTATAAAGCAAACAGTCTAACGGCTATTTATTAATTCCAATAATGCATTGAATCTTCAACGGTCATTAAATGCTTCCAGCATATATAAGCTGAAGCATTCAATTCTTTCAACAACTCAAAGAAAACCAAGAAACGAAAATGCTCAAACGATCAAAGTGCATTTACTATTTCACTCATCTGTATAATATCTTTGGATATTGTAAACTTCAGTGTTTATCTATCTGCTCTTTTAGAGAGTTTATCATTGATTATAAATCATTGTAAGAATCTCAAAGTATTGGGACTTTGAGATTGGGTTATCTGATTACAACTTGTAAGGGGGAGAGAATCTTAGTGAAAGGATTACTTTCAAGTACAGAGTGTGTAATAGATTCAAGAGATAGTGGAAATCCCAGAGTGTCTGGGGAATGGACGTAGGTCAAGAGTTGAGACCGAACCAGTATAAATAATTTGTGTCAATCTTTCTCTCCCTCTTTGCTATACTCTGTTATTGCTCTTGTTTATGGGTGTTTCGAAAAGATTTTAAAAAAAATCCTCAATTCACCCCCTTCTGGAGATATTATGTTCTACACCATTCACCCTCTAACCCAACAGCCTATGGCAGACAGAGGAGGCAAAGGAGGAAGAAGGGGAAGAGGAGATGAATATGAAGAAATTGAAAGAAAGAGGAGCTTAAATACATCAAGACGGATGAAGATTAATTAATTACAATTATTGAAGTGGCCTCAGAATTCAAGGAGACACATAGTTGGGAAGTTTGCTTGGGAGCGGAAGAGACTCTGAAACATTGAACACATAGTATGAAGACACGACTCTAAGTTTACTTGGAAGCGGAAGAGACTCTGAAACATTGAACACAAAGTATAAAGACACGATGGTATCTGAAAAAAAAATGTAATTGGTTTTATCAATATATACCACGACTGTTTCATAAAACACCGTCGTGTAAAGTTCGTGATAATTAATATAAATGTTTGTTTTATATATAACACTCGTTAATTAGTAAATGAGTGTTAATTATACACACTTTTTAATGTCTTGAGCCTTGAGCCAAAACAACTTACAATGGATCTGTTAAAAAGAGGCAAATATAGGTTTCTTACTGAGACCAGATATGCGAGATGCCTTGAGCCACACTGTACGTTTCTTGTCCTCTTTCTTTGATAAAGAAGGCCAACCTTGCATGTTCCTTGTGTAAGAGAATTGTTAGTCTTTGTTATTGTTCTGGTATAGAACTCAGATGTCCGACCTATGAGTGGCCGGAGGTTTGATCTTGGATCGATGTACTCCCCTCGTATGCCTATAGGGCAAGCGTACTAGGGAAGTATGGATCACTGTACACAACCAGGCGTTTCGCCTAAGGGGTGCGGTGTGTGCACAGTGTAAGCTGTATGTAAATAGTCCGGGACTAGAAGTGTGTACCTTGGCGAGTATCTCTTCTACGTATATAGAGAGTATACCTTGTTGGTTGGATCTCGTTGGCTCCCACGTTGTGCGTGCCCCCAACTGGTTTGAAGATCCGGTTGTGCGTGCCCGACGATCTTGCTGTGAAATTTTCTCTGGCTCAGAGTCCTTTGGGATACGCTGACTGTGCTCCTCTCCCCACTTCTCCTATCAACCAAGGTGGCCTCGCACGGAGACCAGGTCCTAGGGCCGAGGTGGATGATTATATCGGCCCATGCTACGACTATCTCTATGAATGTACCCGCCTTATCTCACTTGGTGATTGTGCTAAAGCTGACTCGATTCTGGCTTCATGTCGTCACAACATTGCCCCACCTTCCCCAGAGGCGTCCCCTAATGTCGACCCTTGAAATTTGGAGTCTAATCTTTCCTTGGCAGTGGAAACACGCCTTCGTTTTTTGACATCAGGTATGCTGGGCAAATTCTGATCTTGTTTAATTTTTATTTCTGTGGTAGGTATTATGGCCTCGTCGTCCTCTTCCCATACTGCGGAATCAGAATCTGGTACTTCGAAGCCGGTTAGTCCCTCTGAGGCTTTGGTGGGAAAATATCCATGGGTTACCCATGAGGCGTTGTCTTACCGTTCGACGTTGAATACGGCCGACCTTGAAGCGCTGCCAATAGAGAAGAGTGAGAGCTATGACGTTCGTCTCCCAGATGACGATGAACCAATTTTCTCAGTTAGGGAGGGTAGTCAAAACTCTTTCTTCTTCTTTTACCGTGAATATATGACTCGGCTCGGTATTCGTTTTCCGTTTACCGGGTTCCAGATAGCCATCCTCCAATTCTTAGGCTTAGCTCCTTCTCAGTTGCATCCCAATGGATGGGGATATATAATAGCTTTTGAGTGGTTTTGTGGGAACTTAGGCCTACCCTGTACCACATCCATGTTTTTCTATTTCTTTGCTCCCCACACTGCTCGCTCCTCACAGGAGGCGTACTGAGCTTAAGGGCTGGACCTCTATTCGGGGCGTTGTGAATAGGAAGCTGTTCACCCCGGTCTCGGATTCCTTTAAGCATTTTAAGACTGGGTTTTTTAAAGTAGTTGCCAAGTCTGGAGGTAGACCTTGGTTCCTCGACGGTCCTGATTCCGAGAACGTTGACAGGTTTTTTCCTTTATACTGGAGTAAGGATCACCACGATGTGTCGCTTGGAGCCTATAAGGTGGAATGTTCCCACCTGGAAGATCATGAGAAAAAAGCAATTGACAGCATACTGGCTCAAGTGAAGGCCAGTGGGACTGTTGGGGCTGGATCCTTGGTGGCCCAATATCGGGCCGAAAATCAAAATAAAGACCAGATGAGGACGGGGGCGAGTATGAGTCGCTAAACTTATTGTCTTTCATCCCTGTTGCTAACTCTCAATTGCACTCCGCTAATGCTCTAAAGCTTTTGCAGGTCTGGAGATAAAAGGACCAGCGTATCTGTCCGGCATACCGGAGGATGAGCTGGGCTCCTTTCGTCAGTAAAGCTACAGCAGGTCCGTCCTCCAAAACTGCTACCACGAAGAAGTCTAAGACCGGACCCGAGGTACTGACTCAGAAGGAGCCTGTGTCAGCCCAAGTGGAGCCACGTCAAGAAAATCGCATGTCTCCGCCCCCGTGCATCCCTGCTGTTGCGACGCAACCGCCTTCTAGCTCAGCAGTCGCCGATCCTTCTTCTGTTCCTCCTACCCGCATGCTATCTCCTCCATCGCCCTTGATCCCCCGCTCCCACTGCTGGAGTAAAGGGATTACCGAAGAGCTGAGTGTTGCGTTTCTCCCTCCTCGCCGATATGTTGAACCGGTGCCATTGCGGGAGGTCGATGTGCGAGATATTCAGGCCATTGGAGACGAGATTCTAAAGGCGGCCGGGTTGATCCAATCCTTTCTCACACTGCACCACAATTATGCAGATGCTATTAGTTTGTTGAAGCGTGCGAGGGCCGAAAGAGAGGATACTCTGAAGCAATGGCAAATAGCTTCAAACGAATTCCAAGCAAACCAACTCAAGCTTCAGAAGATGGAAGAAGAGTTGGAGAGAACCAAAGATATTTTGAAGGATGCGAACATCCTTGTATCGACCCTTAAGACAGCTCGAGATAATGACCAACAAGAATTAGATTCCGTCAAAGCCGAGAAGAACCAGCTGAAGGCCGAGATGGACACTCTGAAGGCAGAGAGATGAGCTGGTCACTGGAGCTGAATTAAGTAAGACATTGCTAGCCGAGGCGACGGATGAGACGGCCCGAGTTCGGGAGCTCCTGAAGGGATCCGTGGTGGAGGCTTTTCAGAATGCCTTAACCCAAATCCAGCATTTGAACCCTGGGGTCGAGCTGAACATCGCGGGCTACCACTTTCGCTCCTACGTTGAGAACGGTGAATTCGTCCCATATGTGGAGCCCGCGACGACTCCAAATCCTGGGAGTTGATTTAAACTTCTTTATAAGAATTTTAAACTTTTCGCATATTTTGTATAAACCGGGTTTGTGACCGGTCTTTTGGTGTGGACAATTTGACCAATTTGGCCCTTTAATGCAAATATCCAATGTCTAACGGAAATTTACTTTGCATGTGTTATCGCAAATGACCGGGCCAGGGTCAGTAGTGAGATGTGCAGAATCTGCGAGAGCGCGTGTGGTCTTAAGACCGTAATATATTGAATGGTCAGTGTTGCCACTGTCTCGTATGGATCCAGGATTGTCAACCGGGTCATCCTAGGATAAAGGGAAACTACCACCTACCCGGGTTCGGCTTTTCACCAAAGCGTCCGAGTATTTTAACCTGATCAGGGTCGTCATGGCAATTCCTCTTGATATCCCGGAGTAATTTGCAAGATGCTTAAGCTGCGATAGCTCTTTGGAGTAGTAATGCGTGATGATAACAACGTTTGGAATTTAAAACGCTCTCGAATGAGAGTCTTACTTTTATTCAACAAATGCATTGCTAACAAGGGAAAAAGCCATATGGCCAACATTCGAATCCAAATGCTAAATGAAATGAACAAAAAAGAAATGATTAAAGAAGGAAAAGCTAAGTCTAACTATAATAAGTCCTTAACTTGTCCGCATTCCATGTTCGCTTAATTAGGTTCCCGTCCAAGGTTTCCAAAATATAAGCTCCTTTTCCCAGTACTTCCCGAACACAGTAGGGCCCGTCCCAGTTAGCAGCGAGCTTGCCATCCTTGGCGTTTCTGTTCCCAATGTCTGCCCTTCTAAGGACCAGGCTCCCTGACTGAAACATCTGGGGTCTAACTTTCTTATTATAGCGGGCTGCAATCAGCTGTTTCATAGCGATGTCGCGGCAATGAGCCGTAACTCGGGCTTCATCAGCCAAATCTAGCTCGATGCCAGCGCCTCACTATTAGCCGCTTCTCCTTGTGACAGGATGCATCTCCTGCGCCACGATGGTAATCCAACTTCGACTGGAATCATGGATTCGCAACCATAAGCTAACCTGTAAGGAGTCTCTAGAGTGGAAGATTGGGCTGTCGTTCGGTAACCCCAAAGAACATAAGGTAATTGATCCACCTAAGAGGTTTTGGCTTCCAGCATGCGCTTCTTTAATCCATCTATGATGACCTTATTCGTGGCTTCCGCTTGATCGTTGGATTGCGGGTGTTCCACGGAAGCGAAATGGTGCTGAATGCCGAACTCATACATCATCTCGCGGAATCCGATCCCAGTAAACTGAGTTCCGTTGTCTGTGACTACCTCGGTCGGGGCTCCGAATCGCGTGATGATACTAACTTCAAAGAATCTTTGTACGCGGGCCGAAGAAATCGTGGTAAGGGGTTCGACCTCAATCCATTTGGTGAAGTAGTCAACAGCAACGATTAGCCATCGTAGCTGACCTGGCGCTGTTTGAAATGGGCCTAAGATGTCCATCCCCCATTTGTAGAAAGGCCAAGGGGCCGAGATGAAATGGAGTTCCGCCGGGGGTGACCAAATTATTCTTGAATGCTTCTGGCAGCTGTCACATGTTTTAACGAGGATCTTCGAATCGGCTTCCATGGTCGGCCAGTAGTACCCCACTCGCAAAGTTTTTCTGGCAAGCGCTTTAGCGCCCATGTGTTGGCCGTTGGCTCCCCCATATATCTCGGACAAAACATAACCCGCCTCGTTCGGGTTCAAGCATCTCAACATAGGGGAATGTAGGCCTTTCCGGTAGAGCTGATCCTCCACCATGGTGTATTTGGCGGCCTCCCGAACCAATTTTTTGGCTTCCATGACATCGTCAGGTAGGATGCCACGCTCCAAGTAATCTTCGATCGGCTTTTTCCAATCCGCTTCGACCGAGATGGCCATGGTGCAGAGTGGGTCCTCAAGGTTCTGTTGAACCACCGTCCGATGACATCCTGCACTCTTGGTACTGGCTAATTTTGAAAGGATGTCGGCTCTGACATTCTCTCCTCTAGGGATGTGTGTAACAAACGCTTCTTCGAACTCGGCCATTATCTCATTTGCCTTACAAAGGTATTTGGCCATTAGCGGGCCTTTTGCTTGATAAGATCCCTCAATTTGAGCAGCCACAAGCTGTGAGTCGGTGAAAACCTTAACTCTTGTGGCGCCGTTCTCTTTCGCCTGTTGGAGTCCGACTATCAATGCCTCGTACTCAGCTTGATTATTTGAAGTTGGGAACTTCAACTGAAGTGAGTGTTCAATCGTAACGCCTTCTGGGCTTTCGATGATGATCCCGGCTCCGCTGCCTTTGGTATTCGACGATCCGTCGACATATACTTTCCACTCGCCCATCTCCTCGCTAAAGCCTGTGACTAAATTGCATGGCAAGCTTCATAGGTGATATCATATTCAGACAACTCTATTGCCCAATTTGTCATTCTTCCCGCCAAATCCAGTTTATGCAGGACTTGTCGTATTGGTTGGCTGGTTCTAACAACAATGTGATGGGCCTGAAAATAGGGTCGCAGACGACGAGCCGCGATGAGTAAGGCGAAAGCCACCTTTTCTAACTTCTGGTACCGAATTTCGGCATTTTGTAAGGTCTTGCTAATAAAATACACCGGCACTTGCCCATGGTCGACCTCCCTTACCAATGCAGCGCTGACGGCTTCCTCGCCAATTGACAAATATAGATAGAGGGCTTCCCCGGGTTCAGGCTTCGATAGAACTGGCGGGTTGGCCAAGCACTGTTTTATTCCATCGAACTCTTCGTCACACTTTGAATTCCATTGGACCCTCGCTTCCTTCTTCAGTAGCTTGAACAAAGGTAAGGCCTTCTCGGCCGATCTTGGAAGAAATCTGGTAAGAGCGGCTAATCTTCCTGCGAGCTGTTGAACCTCTTTCTTGTCCTTCGGAACTTTCATCTCGAGAACCGCCCGGCATTTGTCGGGGTTCACTTCAATGCCCCGATGAGTCAGCAACTCAGCATGAAACCCAAGAATTTGCCAGCTGGGACACCGAAGGCACATTTGGCCGGGTTCAGTCGGATTCGGTAAATTCTGAGTTTTCCAAATGTCTGTTCCAAATCCTTGATGTGGCGCGGGGGTTCCAAAGTCTTGACGATCATGTCATCTATGTAAACCTCCACGTTACGGCCGATTTGATCCGCAACACCGTGTTCATCATCCTTTGATACGTAGCTCCTACATTCTTCAGACCGAAAGGCATGACGTTGTAATGATGAATTGGCCCTTTCAGTGATGAAGGCCATTTTTTCTTGGTCCTCCGGGTACATTGGTATTTGATTGTAACCCGAGTATGCATCCATAAAGGAGAGGAGTTGGAAACCTGAAGAGTTGTCAACCAATTGGTCTATATTGGGCATTGGGTAAGAGTCTTTGGGGCAAACCTTGTTTAGATTTGTGTAATCCGTGCACACTCTCCATTTTCCGTTTGGTTTCTTGACCATCACCACGTTAGACAACCATGTGGTGTATTGGATTTCACGGATAAATCCGGCTTCCAAAAGTTCTTGAATATGAGTTTCCAATGCTTTCCTCTTTTCCGGGCCGTGGTTCCTCTTTCTTTGGGATACTGGAGTTGATCCTGGATATACTCCCAGTTTGTGACAACAAAACTTAGGATTAATACCTGGAACCTCGGTTGACTTCCAAGCGAAGACATCCCGGTTTTTCCTGAGGAAATCAATGAGGCTGGCTCGAATCTCCGGGGATAAATACTTTCCAATCTTCGTGGGTTGGAAGGGTTCTCCCAACACTAGTTCCTCTAACTCTCCAGCCGGTTCTGGGCGCAGGTCATCCTCACGAAGGTCCAGCTCTACAGTATTTACACCTAGGTCGGGGAACTCCGGCTCCGCTTGATCTAAGTACTTTCCACAATATTGTCCCTGTGGCTGCGATGAAGGTCCGCCCTCGCCAATTCTGACGGTTTCATAATAGCACTGCCTTGATTCCTTCTGGTCTCCTTTGACCGTGACAATGTTTCCGTGGTTACCCATTATCTTGAGCTTCTGATGTTTGGCGGACACCAGCATGTCCCATTGATGTATAGTAGGTCGTCCCAGAATTATGTTGTATGGTGAAACAAAATCTGCCATTATAAATTGCACTCTTTCTGACCTGAAGGCGTCTCTGGTTCCCAGTGTGAATCGGAGGTCGATAAACCCCTTAGGGCGTGACTGCTCTCCATTGAACCCGATGAGGGTTGTCTTACACGGCTTTAAATCCTCATGATCCAGGCTCATTCTTTTGAATGCTTCCCAACTGAGGATATCTGCCGAGCTTCCGGCGTCCACAAATATTCGCTTGACTCGGCAGTTCACCAGTATCCCGGTTACAACTAGACCATCTTGATGTCCGGGGGACGACGTCACGAAGATCCTCGTTTGTGAAATACAAAGGCGAGCTAGAAGGTCCATTATGATGCTCTTTGAATTTTGGCCGGTCTCTTATGGATAGGACTTCCCGGAGGTACTTCCTTCATTGACTCATAGTATCTCCACCTCCACCCATGGCTCCGCTTTTGACATTACAGTCGAATTTGGTTTCGGGAAATCGGTCTTCATCCTCAGCCGGCTTCTTCCGCTTGTCATCCTGTTTTTTGTATTTTTGGGGAGGGCTTTTGCTGTGACTCTTGGGCTTGCGTTTGCCGCCCTTACCTTGATGTTCTATAAGATATTGTTGAAGCTTGCCCTCGCGGATAAACCTTTCAATGGCATCCCGGAGCTCGTAACATTCGTCTGTGGTATGACCTCGTCTTTCATGAAACGCACAGTATTTAGATTGGTCTACCCCGGATCTTCGGTAGGATAGCCGAGGGCGATCGACCCTTTTCATCTCGGTCGTCGATACTTCCTTCCAAACTTGCGACCGCGGCACATTCAGGGCTGTGTATCTCTCGTACTTGCTTCTCGCATCAAATTTCCCACCACGGTTCTTGTTCTCCGAGCCCCTTCGGTGGGGGTCCCTCTTCCTGTTCTCCGTGTAATCTCTATCTCTGGGTGGAGTGGCTCTGCCTTGGTCCCTTCTCGGATCATTTGCCACACGCATCTGCTCCACCTCGAGGTATTTCTTTGAACGAGTTATAAAATCGTTGAGATTTTTCGCCCGTTCCTTCAAGAAAGATTCAGCCAGGCGGGATTCTTTATCAAGGTCGTCGACCAACAAATGGACGTGTACGTCCTCATTTAATCCGCGCACCTGCAGGGCCGCATGCTTAAAGCGATCCAGGTAGCTCTGGAGCGTCTCGCCGGTTCGCTGCCTGATTTTGGATAGAGAATATTGGGACTTCGGTTGCCGTTTACTAGTCGCGAAGTGCAACTCGAAACCCTCAGCTAAGTCCTCAAATTTATGTACTGACCCCACTGGGAGAGTGTGGAGCCACTTCAATGCTGGTCCTTTAAGGGTTGCAGCAAAAATCCATGCAACGATTGGCTCCTCCAGACCTCTTACTGCCATGTGCATGTCAAAGTCCTCCAAGTGAGTCATCGGGTCTTGAGTGCCGTCATACTTCGTCAGCTCGGTTAAATTTAACTTCTCTGGGAAACGAGCGTTAAGGATTTCGTTGGAGAAAGGGCTATTGTGAAGTTGGCTGACATACCTTCGCCGCTGAAACCCGGTTGGGGACCTCGGTGTCTTGTCCTTTTGGTTTGGCTTTTCCTTTTGGGAAATCTTGCCTGAGGAAGCCGGCTTTTTACTATGGGCGATTGCTGTCTTCTGATTGCTCTTTTGACGACCTGAGCTGTCATCATCTTCGTCCTCCTTCCAGGACTTATCTTCCCAGTCCTCGCTGGTGTAAGCCGAGTTCCCTTTCTTCTGCTAATCCTCCCACCGCTGGAAGTTGAGGGTATGGCGCTTGTCCATGTTATCCATACGCCTCAGTATTGCAAGCATCCCGGTTTGGAGGGAGCGGAAGTCTGGTTCGACGGCCGGGTTCTCTTGGTTACCAATCGGATTGGAGTTCTGAGGCTCGTGGCGATGATTTCGCGGAGCCGAGGACTCCGAATCCGTCGGGTTGTCTTGCGAGGGTTGATCGTTGTTAGGGATGAGAGGTTGCTCCAGCTGTGATAGCCGATCTTCTTCGTCCCGCTGGTTGTTACCGAGAGGGTCATCCGGCTGCTCGTGTGGTGGTTGCCGAGGTGGTAGACGGTGATCTGTGGTTCGATCCGTCTCCACCTGCTTATGGCTTGAAGCACGGGTGCTGATCCTCATGGTCACGGGATTGAAGTTTACCAATCCCCACGGTCCGCGCCACTGCGGTGTAGAACTCAGATGTCCGGCCTTATGAGTGGCCGGAGGTTTGATCTTGGATCGATGTACTCCCCTCGTATGCCTATAGGGCAAGCGTACTAGGGAAGTATGGATCACTGTACACAACCAGGCGTTTCGCCTAAGGGGTGCGGTGTGTGCACAGTGTAACTGTATGTAAATAGTCTGGGACTAGAAGTGTGTACCTTGGCAGAGTATCTCTTCTACGTATATATAGAGAGTATACCTTGTTGGTTGGATCTCTAGCTCCCACGTTGTGCGTGCCCCCAGATCCAGTTGTGCGTGCCCGACGATCTTGCTAACTCCCCTGATGACTAGGTCCTTCTGTTAGGAGGTCGCTATCCTCACGTGGATTGCCCCCTGTGCTAGTTGGTTAGTTAGTGGGCCTTGACTAGGTCCGTAACAGTTATTGTTGTTCCTTATCACAAATATATGTACGTAAGCCTTAATTGATCAACAAAAAGACTTAACTTAAAGCGTTATATTCATAAGATTCATGGAATTAATGTCATTGAGATGGTCAAGATTGGATTATTCGGTAACAAAAAGAAGTCATCAAACCACCAAAGAACACAACTAAACTTCAAATTTAAATGAACTGATGACCAATTATCAAACACCTACCAAACAAACCAATACTTAATGGATTAAAGTGGCCTCAGAATTCGAGGAAACGCATAGTTGGGAAATTTACTTGGGAGCAGAAGAGACTCTGAAACATTGAACACAGAGTATAAAGACATGACGTGAAGTTTACTTGGAAGCAGAAGAGATTCTTAAACATTGAACAAAGAGTATAAAGACAAGACAATATCTAAAAAAAATATGTAATTGGTTTTATTGATATATACCACGACTTTTTCATAAAACACCATCGTGTAAAGTTCGTGATAATTAATTTAAATGTCTGTTTTATAGATAGCATTCGTTAATTAGTACATGATCATTTATTATACACAGTTTTTAATGTCCGTCTTATTTATAATAGTCGTTAAATATATCCACGACTGTTATATAATACGCACCGTTGTTGTAAATATCATATCGAAACATGATAGAAGGATGGTAATAATAAAACCGGTATACTAATTTTTTCAGATACGGTGTTTCTTTATACTCAGTGTTCAATATTTCATACTCTCTTCAGCTTCCAAGTAAACTTATGTGTCTACTAGAATTCTGAGGCCACTTCAATAATTGTAATTAATTAATCTTCATCCATCTTGATGTATTTAGGCTCCTCGTTCCTTTAGTTTCGTCATATTCATCTCCTCTTCCTCTCATCTCTAAAGTATCACTATGATTTCTAATTATGTTTGTCCTCCTTTTCCTCATCCTCCTCCTCTACAACCTCAACCGCCTCCTCCACCACCTTCAGCCAAGCAGCTTCTTCAGTAGTTGCATGCAAGGGTGGATCATATTGACCGAAACCTCAGTCAATTGTTCAACCTTCTGCACACTCTGAACAACAAGTTCAACCATGTACTCACACCCTTGATGTAGAGTACAATCTGTAGGACAACCCCTTTTCCCCTTCTTCCTCCTCCGCCTCCGTCGATATGGAGGAAGATTGAGGGGTTTTTTTTTACTACGAATTGTAAAAACAATCATAATAAGACAACTGTTGAGTGTAAAAGGTCGTGGAAAATGTTATGTCTTTTATACCTAGGTCCAGGTTCAAACTGATTCTCTGCAAAGTTTTTGAACTGAACAAACATGGCTGATGCTTCATTTTTCGTTTTAAGAGGAAAAATCGATGAGTAATGACTATAATCATCAAGAAACAGAACATAATATCGAAAACCATTGATATTTGTTGGTGCAGGACCCCACAAGTCAGTATGTATCAATTCGAGAGGTTTAGAAGCATGAGACAGAGAAGATTTAAAAGGAAGAAAATGAGACTTGACAAGCTTGCAAGATCCACAAAAAGGTAACTTCATCATTCTTAGTATTGAATTTCAAATTACAATCACTAATTACTTCATTTAGTACTCTATCATTAGGATGACCAAGTCTACAATGCCATAAATTAAAGTCCTACTACAAGTAAAATTCTTTCATTGTGCTGAATAATCAGCTTCTTTTTTAGCAACAAAAACTAGATCCATGCCTTTCTGATTTAAAACTCTATACATTCCTCCTTTGGTTAGCGCCCCATTTAGAACTATCTACCCTGTTTCTTGTTCTTTCACAGTAAACCCATGTTTTTAAACACAACATCATCATTATTGTCATTAGCAACTTTACAGACACTTAGTAGATTCTTAGTAATGCCAGGAGTGTATAAAACATCATTCAACTTCACTACTTTGTTAGGAACATTTGAGACTATGGATAAGCCAATTTTTTCTACCTTAACTTTATCACTATTACCAAAAATGATTATCATCTTACTAGTAGGCTGAGTAGGATTTTCAATGCAATTTGTATCATTAGTCACATGACAAGTGGCTCCTCTATCTAAGTACCATGCATCATCATTGATAGTTTAAACATTCTTAGTTTGCTTTTTGTTTATATTTAACGACAACAAATTAATGATTGTTTGTTTGAAACCAGTCAATAAAAAAGAGGCGGTGGCATTTTTGAAATTTTGTCTCAAACTTCAACGATTGTTGTACATAGACGACTGTTGTATATGTAACAGTCGATGTAAGTAAGTTTAAAAATGATATCCTGGCTTATTTGATTGGTGGAGGAAAATAAAATTTAAATTCCTTTTTTAAATAAATGTAGCAGACATTGATGGAGAGACTGTAGGTGATGTAATTAAATTACTTTTGAAGGAGAATATTTTTAAATTTATATTTTGGTTATTGGTCCTTCTCAATAATTACATCTTTTACAGCTTTTCCCAATAAATATCTTATGCTCTACACCCTTTTATCTAATTTTCCCTAAATAATAATTGTGAAACGGGATGCTCATCTTATCTTGTGCAAATACAAAGTGAACATTATAATAATAAAAAATATTTACATAGTTCAAGACTTAAACGACAATTCATTAGATTAACATGAATATAATTAAAACTGGCAAGAAAATTATATAATTAAAAAATATCCCAATAAAGATGAAAAAAAAATGTGATCAAGATGAAGATTAGAAATTAAAATATTTTTTTCATTGATAATATTTGTGGGCAGCATTAGTACACATAGACAAGAGGAACTAGTTGTTGTGAATTCTTTTTAGTCTGAATTTAAATGACTATTTTTGTGAAATAGTCATTGAATATTGACACAAAATTTCAAAAATACCACCACCTCTTTTTCTATGTTTGGTTTCATGTAAACGGTCATTAATTATACGTCGTTAAATCTATTTTTTTTGTAAAAATACTTAATGAAAAAAAATACTTATCAATGAAAAAAATATTTTAATTTCTAATCTTCATCTTGTTCTATCTTCATTTTGATCGCGTTTCTTTTTCATCTTTATTGGGATATTTTTTAATTATATAATTTTTTTCCAGTTTTATATATATTCATGTTATTCTAAATTTTCGTTTTAATTATGATTAATGATCATTTTATCTCAGTCCTTGATTATTGAGGCAAAATGTCAAAAATGTGCCACCTCTTTTTTAATGTCGGTTTGAAAAAACACGGTCGTTAATTATGCCTCTTTTTAAGCTTCTTACGACATTCTTCATTTGTTGCTATTCTTGCTCTCTTCATCCGCCTTTTTTTTCACAACTAAATTCACTTGAGAGCATCATTGATGTATCAGCAATTTCATTTGTTGTCCATCATGCTACAACATTAGTAAGTTAACTCAACTGCATTTCCTAAAAGACTTTGTGACAGCAATGTTTGTAAGGCTCAAAGTGGGTAGCAATGGTGAAAAAAATGAATGACTCATTCACATGCAAATATACTAAGATACAGAGGTTTCAACCTAAGAAGTAAGACAAATCAAAGAGGGTATTGAATCTAGAGAGTAAGCATACTAAAATTAGAAATTTAAGCTCGAAAATCCTTCCATATGGTTTGTCCTCAGGATTTATCCTAACAACAACTAAACCATATGCATTATCAAGCCTAGCACTACAGTTTCCCAAGCTTACACTTGTATTCCTTAAGACAACCCTATTCTAGTTATTCCTTCAAGCAAATGCTTTGCTTAAATGGCTAATTCTACTCCACTATAAAACAAGTTTCAAGTTTAAAATTGGCCCAATATTGCAAAAGTGCCTAGTGTGAGTTATGAACATATGAGTTAGCAATCACAGTGCACAATCAGCACATATTTATCAACTTCCACATCACATCAGTTAGCAAGGTTTGCCTAATGCCTCCCCCACACTTAAATATTGCAATGTCATCAGTGCAAAGGGTGAAATTTGAGAGGGAATAAGAAGATAAAAGTCAATGTGAAAGCACATGTGTGCAACGTGTACATTCATCAAGCACAGAAATATAGCAACACAAAACAGAAGCAAGAGCAGGTGAGAGACAACGAGATGCGTCGATAGTGCTAAGCAAAAGAATGATTGAAAAGGGAAATTTTTTTTTGTCAGTGTTTGAGTACAAGGAAATATAAAAAGAAAAAAGAAAAGAAAAACAAAAAATGTCAGGGGGCTTCACAAAAAATGTCAGGGCGGAGCAGGGAGGACCATCAACCACAGCTAGGTGGGACTAGGGCATCAGAGCTGGTACCCTGAGGACCCTGTTGAGGAGGAGCACTGGTGGCAGTGTCCTCCAGGGAGGAAGAGTCCGAGGTTAAGTCTGCGAAGGGAATGAATGAATGGGAATCAGAGAGAGTGATGATGGTAGTTGCGTTGAGGTCAAGAACAGGGGCTGGGTTGGCAAGCGGAGGAGGAGGCAAATGGTTGTTTGGTGGTGGCAGAGGCAAAGGATGTTTGGTGGAGGCAAGGACAAGGGGTTTTCTGGTGGTGGCGGAGGCAAAGGATGTTCTCGTGGAGGCAAGGGCAAGGGGTTTTCTAGTGGTGGCGGAGGCAAAGGGTTTGGGAAACCAGGGGGAGGTCTGGGATGCCATTCGTTTAAGGCGTGAGGAGTAGATGCAGGGATTAGAGGACGAGCCTGGATCCAGTGGAAGGGTCGGGGTAAGGAAGTTGAGGGGCGACACGGCCGCACCTCACAGTCTGCTTGAGGTGTGGCATGGCGGAACGAGGAGGCCTTGGACGTGTGACATGAATAAGGGAGAACAGAGTGGAAGGAAGGATGGTGGTGGTAAGGGCGCGTGCAGCAAAGGGGCGGAGTGATGACGGCGATAGTCATTGTGGGTGCAGAAAACAGAGTGTAGGTACTGGTGAAATACGAAAAGGCACGGGGAGAGGAAAGAAAAAGGGAGGGGTAGAAAGGCACGCGCATTAATAATTGGAAAGGTGGTACTTATGTCATCAAGTTTGGTACATACCATGACTGTTCTAAATATAACAATCGTTTATACCAGTCATTGCAAGAAGAAGAAAAAATGAAGTTTTCTACTATTGTTTTAATAAAAATAGTCGGTGTAGGATTAAGTTAACATGACTTGTTTATGGAAATTATCGTTGATATGTTCTTTTAAGGACTGGATTTTTATACCGTCGTCAAATTTTCAGACAAAATTTCAAAAATGCCACCGCCACTTTTTTAACGTCTGTTATAAAAAAAAAGGACATTAATATGGGGTCGTTGAATCTACTTTTTATAATAGTGTCTATACATAACGGTTATATTTGAAAAACTATAAAATACAGTGCCCAATATTTAACGGTTAAAAACAATTATATATAAATATTTAATGCTTGGATATTTATCGGTTAAATATCAGTAAAAAAATAGTTAAATATAGATAAATCTGTAGTAGTGTGGCTCTTATATTAAATATAGGAGGTAGTAAATATATAGAAAATTATTTCGTGAAGTAAACGGAAATTTTAAAATTAAATACCTATTCTGAAAGATCGATGAAATATATATCTGACATTACGTCATTGGTATACAGAACTGAGGGAAGAGCAAAACGAAACAAAAGTCGCTGCTAGAGTCAAAGTCAATGTACATAGAAAATGTGGGTGCGTGTAAAACAGGGAAAGATATTTGGAAAAATTACAGGAAAAAAAAATGAAATTGTAAAATTCAAAATCAAGTTTTTTACTGAGAATTAATAAAGTAATAAGGAAACTTGATAAACAATTTATAACTTATTTTATAGGAAGTACCACCCTGATCCTATTTACAAGTCTCTTTTGACTAAATCACATATACTAATGACAGATACTTAATTCAATAATTATGGGGTAAATTTTCAACTTTGTCCTTATTTATAAATGAGTATCATTCAACTCTTTAATCTCTCTCTATTTTCATTAATACAATTAATATAGATAAAATTATCATAATCTCGTTTATTACCTGAAATATAACTTATAAATAGGACTCAATTTTTGGGTCAAAAAACACTTATAAATAAGACCAAAATAATATTACCTCCGCTCCTAATTAAAAGAATACTTTTGTAGTGTAAATTGTACTATAAAAGTGTTCTTATAATTAGAACCGAAGGGAGTATCTTTTTTACAATTTCAAAGTTTTTTTCCTATCATTTTCCGGCATATTTCGTGAAGCAAACGGAAGACTTTCTGTTTTCAAGTTTAGACAAGTGGATGCCCACAAACTCACGTTATTAATTTCAAATTTCACACGCATTTTTAAATAAAAATAAAGAAAATTAATGTGACGTATAGGAAAAGATAAAGTTAGGAGTACTTTAATTCAAGCATACTTTAATTTCCACCACACAACTCCAACATAGAGCAGTAAGCCAACATTTGTCTCATCCACATATATATTTTGCACATTCATCACCAATTTAATATCGATTTAATTTGTACCCATGATGGAATCATCAAAACCCAACATCATTCCAGGATTTTCGATGATCTTCTTCATAGTTATAAGCTTCATCAGAACAAGTACTTCTCAGACATCCAACTACGTTGGAGATGACTGCCATAACAAAACCCCACAAACTCTTACTTCATCGTACAAAGCCAACCTTAACCAGCTACTCACAAGGCTGTCCGCCGATGCTTCCATGAGCAAACATTTCAGCAATACCATCATCGGAAACACCACTAACGCCATCGTGTATGGCCTATACGACTGCCGTGATGATGTTGCCGGATACTTCTGCCAGTTCTGTGTCACTACTGCTACCAGAGAGGTTCTCCAACGTTGCCCAAATCAATCTGCTGCTGTAATATGGTACCAATCTTGTGCATTAAGCACGCCTATATATGTTTGGGTTTAAGTTTGATATGTAATATGCTTATTAACGCCTTTTTGGGATTTGAAATCATAGTTTAGCAAGTCAACAATTGATATAGATAATTTGACCATGTTTTTTGTTTGCTTTTAATGTTCTAAGAGAAAGAATATTTTACAAGATATGAGCAACTTAATCAGGAAATTATATATTCTTCTATCAACTGTTTTTTTTTTCTTTATGCTATTTTGTTTAAATATGAGCAATTTACTTTTTCTGAAGTCATGAGTTGTTTGATCATTCATTGTTAGGAAATCTTTGTCTCAATAAGTAAGTTTCTTAACGAGGACTTGTGGGGTTTTTCCTTTACTTTTAATCTAAATTTACGTCTATTTAAATAAAATTAAACATTCAAATTTAATTATAAGTATTTAAAAGTAGGAAAGCAAGGAAAATATAATTGAAAATTAAAGGGAGAGAAACTAGTTGTTTTCTAGAAACATAACTTCTTATATTAGTACAGAATATCCTACAAATACCCTTGTGACAAGAAGAAGATCGTGAGTTTAATCCCTATAATAATAATAATCTATTATGAAAGTCTCGGTTTATGTTTCTTGTTCTTTATAATAGGGGAGGACTACTTTACACATAATCATAATACTAGCCAGTATATTGGATTCAACATAGTCTGCGAATTTCTTGGTTTTCAAAATAGCCTTGTATCACTTAATATAATAGATGAATCATGACATTACTTTAACGACCATTCCTTAAGCAAGTGTGTGTTTTGGTTGCAACTGCAACATATATATAGGTACAGCTATTGCATCTTGCGATACTCTAATGAGAACTATTTTGGGAAGGCGGACATGACCCCGTTATGGTCCGGGGGAGGAGAGAAGAAAGTGTTGGATCCGATGGAGGGGAAGAAGGTGGAAAGTTTCATAAGGAATCTGATCGAAGAAGCGACCGAGGAGGCAAAGAGGTTGAGCGCATGGGGAGAGTTTAGTTTAGGTTTGTTGAATTTTTTTAGATACATGTATAAGTTGATGTTGCCTTTCTATCAAAATGACTCAAACCAATTGATATGACATACTTCAGGTTATATATACCTTTAATTCATTGGGAATTGCATAAAAGTCTCAATGAAAAGAAAAAATCACAAGTAGGTCCGTTAAAATCATTAAATTGTATTGAAATCCCATGAGATTTGAACTAGCTTAATTCAAATTGAGAAAAGACCACTATATCCTTGTTAATCTGAGCAACCAATGATAAGTTCTCAATTCATTGTGGCACCCTTGTTATTGGTTGCTCAAGTTAACAGGGGCAAAGTGGTCTTTTCTCAATTTCAATTAATCTAGCCTAAGTCCCATGGAACTTCAATACAATTTAATGATTTCAAAGAACTTGCCAGTGATTTTTTTTCTTTCTTGGTTCCTGCATGCATGTATGTAATTCCCCTTTAATTCAGTGCCTAACTATTTAATGTGGGACGTATTCTAATAAGGTGGTGGAAGAACAAGGTATGCGTTGGTACAGTGCAGTAAAGACCTTTCCAACGTGGGTTGCAGGCAGTGTTTGGAGGCTATGTTGAATGAAGCTATTCAATGCTGTGAGCAGAAGCAAGATTGGCAAGTTGGGTCGACAACTTGTATGATCAAGTACACTAACTATATGTTTTACCAGTCACCATCTTCCCATAATCCTAAGACAGGTAGGTACAATAGTGAGATAAACAAATCTTGTGTTGTGGGAAATGAAATTTTGAGACCAGAAGATCAATTTAATTTCAGGTTAGGCCAGACAATTTCTCCAATTGTAATGAAGGCTAAAGGTCCTCAACTCATAATAATCCAACATGAAATTTGAATATTGTTAGCTTTTTTTTTATTCTTTAAGGTTCATTATATATCGACATATATTGTTAGAACTTTATGATATTTTGTCAATGTTGCAGCCAATAAAGGAGTTCGCAAGTCAAAAGCCTTGATCATAAGCGCAAGTGTATTAATGATTGTGGCCGTACTATGTTTTTCTTTCTACCTATTCAGGCGGAGCAAGAGGAAAAAAGGTATTTATACCAATATTTATGTGGATTCACTATTACAGAAAAATGCAGTTGTAGCGTTTAGTTTTTTAAATTGAGTAAATACCCTTTTGGGTCCCTGGAAAAACACGCTCTACCCATTTTGGTCCTTGAGTAAAAAAAATGTCATTTTCGGTCCTTTTTAGGGACTAAAAAGGATTTTTTGGGAATTTATGAGGATTAAAATGCCCACAAAAATGACTAAAAGGACTAAAATGGACCTTTTTTTACTGTTTAAGGACTAAAAATGACATTTTTTTTACTCAGGGACCAAAATGGGTAGCGCGTGTTATTTCAGGGACCAAAAAGGGTATTTACTCTTTTAAATTTGTAGCATTTCAAAAACGCTACATCCTCTAGCTATTGCTAAAATAACAATTGAATTGAAAACATGTTGTATCGTTTACTTGTATATACACACACACATGCTGCATTCAATATATATATAATAGGAACTTTCAATCTAATAATATTAATAAAATCTTCCACAGTTTATTTTAGTTCCCGCACCACATCGTCAAACGGATTCGGATTTCCTCAGAAGTCCTCCCCTCAGTATCACTTAGTATCCGTGAATCCTGACTGTCCAAAAATTGATCCAACCGTTCAGAAAGAGACACATAAAAAACACATGCACCATTATACTTTATTAAATTTCTCAAAGCTCTCTCTCTCTCTCTCTGACACCCTTGTCTATATATGACCATACAATCAAAATATAACTCTATAAATATGATTGTCTTGTAGATGAAACGCCGTCGGAGAGCACTCCTGTAGTTTATGACCTTTCTCAAAGAGATAGTTCACTGAACACAGACCTTCCCACAATCCCTTTGCTTGTGATACAACAAAGCACTCAATAATTTTCAGAAGATTCCAAATTGGGAGAAGGTGGATTTGGTCTTGTTTATAAGGTATGAATATTTGGATTTGGAAATTTCAATTATTGAATGGTTTGATTATTATTTGTTTTACTTAAAGTTTAATTTATTTTTAATACAAAATATTTGCTTAAATTTACAATTAACTCATTACAATTGTGCATAAATTTAGTTTAGCTTTTAATTATAAAACTTATATTAACATATAAAAGTCTTAGATTTAATTAGCCATATAAAACTTATTGCCTTTCTCGTATTTATAGTGTCAATACTTATGAAATTAATAAAATATTATAAGCAACATGTCTCAAATATCAGTATAATTGTGTATATTCCATATAATCTTCCTCTTTCCCATATATATCACTTTGATATGAAACAAGTTATTTCTTAGCATAAAACCTTTATATCACATTTAACTTTACCATGAGATATTGTTGGACAGGATTTCACCTAAGAAGGGATGAATCAGGTGATATTAAAAAATGTAAAATTTTAAATCATATAATTAATAAGAATATGTTAGAAAGATGTAACCGAGGAGAGTAAGAACCAATAATACAAAAATTTATATTGGTATTGTCTCAATTACTTGACCTACGTTCAGCCCTCAGAATATGTTCGATATAATTCAATAACTATCTTCTCCAATATTTGAAGGGCTCTTGGCAATCAATACAAATAATTTCTCTCAGAGATTTAAATATTTCCCCTTACAACTTGTATGATAACACCCACTCAAAATTCCACAATTTATTGTCACTCATAAAAGAGTATGAATGAAGAAAACTCACATTCTCTCTCTCAGAGTAAATATGCTAATCATTGAAGTTTAGTAAAACTGAATGCTTGGCAAATGTAGTTGGTTCGGTAAATACGCTATCGGAGCACTTGAACATAGAAAATTGAATGTTTGGTAAATGTAGTTGGTTCGGTAGTTTTTTCCATCTTGATTGCTCTTCTATTTATAAGTAGGAAGATTTAAATGACTGTTGATGATGAAGCTTAATTCGAGTGATGGAATATAAATCGTGTGATAATGTTTGTTTAGAGACATTTGATCCAGAATAATACTTGCAAGTTGACTCGATGGTGAATTGTGATAAAATACAGTTATGACTCTAGTGATCGTCATAACTCGAGTGATCTTGAAGATTTTCGCAAATAACTGAGTCATTCGCAGGTTTCTGGCAAGTTGAAGCTTGACTCAAGTGGTTTTCAAATGACTTAAAAGATAAGTCTTTGCTGATACTTATGAACCGTATTAAAAACTTGTGAGTTTAAGCTTTCTATAAATGAAAACTCAAGTGAGACAAAATGACTCTAGTGCTATTCATAAATTTTCAAATTTTAACTAAGTCACTCTCATGTTTTAACAGAGTTATAAAATGACATCAGTCTAGTTGATACTCATAAGGAGGCTGTCTGAAAATTTAAAACCAAGTTTCAACGATATACAGCATTTGCCGATTTTAAACAAGTTGTCCATGAAAACTGACATAACTTGAGTGGAAGTGAGATTGGACTTGAGTGAAAATGAAAGGTTTGACAAATTGAGACAGTGACCTAATTAAGTAGGCCAGAACTAAGGTGATTTTAGAACAAAATTACTTGAGTTGATTTTAACAGTAACTGTTTATCAGTTATACAACTGATATTTTTGATAGATTAAGGTCCTTAAACATTTTAAAACCTTACAAAACAATGTATCTAAGATTTCTTATTATCCAAACACTTGATTCTAACAGTTATATGTTAAAGTAGCAGACTTTGAAGCATATATATACATGATTTGTCTTTTTAGGCCTCACAACAATGAAGGAGTGATCTAATGACTTGCTTCAAGTTTGTGGTTCCTTATAACATATGGTATGAATTGCATGTTATGGTGTTATTGTTATCACTACAAAAAAATATCAAATTAGCGACTGAAATTCTGTCACTAATCAGTTTAGTGACAAAAATTGGATTAGCGATGAAATTTGCTAACAATCACTAATTGATTAATGATGAAATTTTGAATTCTATCACTAATTAGTGATGGATTAGAGATGAAAAATTGTAGTAATTAATGCATCACAAAGTTGGAATAAGTTGTCCCCAAAGTCAATGACGGATTAATTAGAGAAAATTTCTCTCATAAAATTTCCATCACTAATTAGCGATGAAAATAAGTGATGAAAATTTTCGTCACTAACTAATAATAAAAATTTCCATTACTAATTTGTAGCAAAATCATTTAAATGCCACAGGTCACTTGCCAGCTACCGGCACCTCATTGTCAATCGCCGTCACATTTCCCCTACTAATTAAGGGCCATCGTGCCACATGTCCTTGCAAGGAGCCACCATATGCACCACCCAAGAGATTGCCATATGGCACGTTTCTCTATGCCACAAATTGGTTGCATTTTGTGAACATGGTGGTATTGGAAGCGATGACTTCCACTATAAAAATGTGTTTGCCAGTTGAACAAAGAAGAGCCTAATAACATCACATGTAATATATATATATATATATATATATATATATATAGATAGTCCCTTTAAGGGTCCTAAGGGATTAAGAAAATATCAAAAAAGTCCCACAGAAAATTATTATGACAAAAAAGTCTCATTGACAACTCTTTTAGTAGGTAATTAACAACTCAATATGTGGGTTTTAACAACTTTTTTGGACTTTTCTTACATCATAATTTTCTGTGGAACTTTTAACATTTTTTTGATCCCTTAAGACCTTAAAGGGATTTTCCCTGTATTATATTATAATTTTAATAATAAATATGAATTTATAATTATAGATTTATATTACTACTTATGTAACAATTTATATATATATATAAGATTTAAAAATTTTGTAATTAGGAAAAAGCTTTAATTGTTATGAAACTTAATTATTTTATATAAAAATGTAAATAATTTGGAGAGATTATCTTAATGACTCATTCAATTAAATTTTTGGTGCAATGTTTTAAGGTGCTGGATGCACTAAAAAATAGTTTAGGATATTGGATAATAGAGAAAAAATTACTTTAGTGTGCTCGGTCTTAGATACTAGTTGGTACTAAAACAAGGGTGCTATGTGGACCAAAATCATTTTAGGATATTGAGTGATGTTGAAAAAAAGATTTCAAAATTTTGTGTTACACCCCAACCAGTCTCGCCCTTTTGGGTGACGGGTTAGAGGATCCCTTTTTAACTGTTACCTTCCCTTAGTTATTGGTCCATTTAATTATACATCAGAGTACGCACAACAGAGCATATGACCGGTTTGGACAACTACTGTACTGGTAAATGTAAAACAACAAAAAGTAAAAGTCCCCAAAGGGTTAAGGGTACAGTCATCCCAAACTAAATACCAAAAATAATATACAGTCATCCAAAAGTAAAGTACAAAGTATGATAGGGCATCCCCTATCCTTCACCAGCACTGTCATGCCTACCTTTCCAAAAAGGCTTTTATCAGACAAGAACGCCCCTCTGTATCAACAAAAGCTTCTGGAGTCCAACAATGGTCCCCAGAGTAACCATCAATACTCATGCACTAAATGTGTGATGTGTATGCATGCTACCATGTCAAATGTGTAAACATAGATAATATGCCAAATATACCGCACATGCAAATAGAAAACATACAACAGCAACACGTCTTCAAACCGTTGAGCCGCCTTACCAAGGCAGGCCCCGAAATTACCGGAATCACAAGCCAGTCCCATTGGGCCTCCACATAGGCAGACCCCAGAAGGCATCTTCAGCGCTAGGAACTCAATCACAAACATTGTTCTGTATGCATATTTGGCCAACACAAACAAAAACACACATGGCAAGCAAGACATACAACAAAACACATAAGAGTGTCTGAGTAAAATGGTTACTACCTGATGGCGTATGCACTGTCTTAAGATTTTCATGTGCCTGTACGCTTCCCAAAGTAGGCCTTAATCCTAAATAATACTAAAATACCTTATTTTTAGTATTTCCAAAAATACCCTTACATTTATCACAAAATCCGAGCCCTTTACAACTTTTCTAGAAAATCCTGCGTTTTTGGCCCCACTTCAAACATTTTTAATAAATTCCAAACAACTAATTTTATCATGAAACCAACGCCATCTGAACCTTTAAGATGTCTATTTTCCAGGAAAAATAATTCCAGAAATCATTAGTTCACTGATTACATCGTGGAGCTCAAATTTCGCTCTCTGGTCCGATTCGCTCCCCTGTTTCCAGACCCTTTTTCAAAAATTTATTTCACCCAATATTTTTATCCAAAAGTTATCGTATTTTATACCAAAATCATGCCCCGGATGTCTAGTTTCTTGATGTAAAATTTCGGCTAAAAAAAGTTCGTTTACTATTTTAAAAACGATTTTGAAGCTTCACTGACCAGATTCCCAAAAACTGGCAGCAAGCCCTTACTTAAGGACAAATGAAAACACACACTAGACTAAACAGTTTCTCAAGCAATGAAGTACAATGTTCTGCACTTATAGAATTTATTATATTGATATTGCAGTACACTCTGTATTGCTATTCATCTCTTGACAATTCATGGAAGGAGATACTCTCATTGTCATTTTTCTGCCCATCCCTCCCCATCTTTCATCCTGACCGTTAAAATCTTGATCCAAGGGACCAGAATGATTTTTAACAAAACCGCGCGCGGTTTTTTCAAAAACAAATCTGGCCCATTGGGTCAAGATTTTGACAGTCAGGATGAAGGATGAGGAGGGATGGGCAGAAAATGTAAGGGGAGAGAACCCGAACCCACAATTCATACTAACTTTGAATGACTTATATTTTCTATATAGACACATCTGTTAGATACAGATATTTTTCATTTGTTATGATGACCAAATTGGCATTAGAGAACATTTTAATGCTGCATTTTGCATCCCTTGAAATTGAAAACTAATACTACCTCTGGTCCTAATTATAGAACTAAACATATATATTTACGTGAACTACAACTTGCACTGAAATATCTCATTATTACTGTAATAATGAGATATGTGAGTAGCATGTTGTAGTTCACATAAATATATATGTTTTGGACGTATATGATTTCATCTTTGCAACATCTTTCTTTTATAAAATAAACTTATTTCATAAACAATTATTTAGACATCAACGAGTGATGACATCACATTTTAGTTATAAATTTTGTTTTGTTAAGTATTATATATGCAACAAAATTTTTAAATGGGTCTCTTAGAAAGAAACTAACAGTTTTTCTTTCTTCCCCATATGTCTTGTCAAAAAAAAAAATTCTTGGAAAAAAATGTCAGGAGATGAAAATAGAAAGCAACTAGATTGGACAAGAAGACTAAATGTCATTAATGGAATTGCAAGAGGACTTTTGTATCTGCATGAAGACTCCTGACTTAGAGTCATTCTACTAGAAATTATATGTGGAAAGAAGATTAGCGGTTTCTACGTCTCTGAACATGGTCAAAGTCTTCTATGTTATGTAAGTTATTTTGTTGATCTTATCAAGGAATATTGATTTTGTAATAGTAACCCAATTTTAGGACATTCATTATTTCAAAATGCCAAAATTTGCAATTGCTTGCAGGCTTGGAATTTGTGGTGTGAAGGAAAATGTTTGGAACTAATGGATCCCATCCTAGAAGATTCATACACAGAAAATGAAGTTTTGAAGTGCATACATATTGCTTTGCTTTGTGTTCAAGAAGATGCAGCAGATAGGCCAACCATGTCCACTGCCGTCGTCATGCTAGCAAGTGACACAATGTCATTTCCCATGCCTAGTCGTCCTGCATTTTCAGTTGGAAGAAAGGTCACAGAAGATTTATCTACTTCAAAAGATTCTAAAGATGCTTCTATTAATGAGGAGACCTTATCATCCATCAAACCAAGGTGATAAAACTAATTTAATAGATGAAATAGATCCTCTATAGCAACTGCACAATCCAAAGAGAAGAGAGATCACAAAGAATATAATGGTGACTTGATATGTGGATCCCTTTGGTTTCTTTATCTTTTGGGTTCAGGTGCATCCAACAACACCCTGAAGTATAATATTAAGTCCATTCAACACCTTAAAGTATTTCGTTGTATATCCAACACTTTGAGCAATTGGACTGGACTCAACATGTGAAAAAAAAAATGTTTATGATACTAAATGTACTAAAAAATAATTAACATGTTATACTTACTTTGGAAAATATACTTTATTGGATGTACCGCAAAATATTTTCGGATGTTGGACGCACTTGGAAAAATGCCTCAGGTGCTGGATTTACCATAACCATGTTTTTAAACTATTTCATAAAAGCATTTCCGAGTTTGGAATAAAGTTCACTTTGCCATGAAGACCAAATAATGAGATAAGGCTTCTAGATTTTGATGTGAGAGAAATTCGCATTTGACTGTGCCTACCTAAAGTGTATGTGCACGCATGTATCTTATGACACGTACGCTCATGTATTATATATTGTTATCAAAGATCTTTATACAATCATCCAATAAAGGTGTTGGAATTTTTTCTCCTTTTTTTGAGAGAAGGCTTTTCATATACACTATATTTGAAATTTTATTTTGTAGGTATATAATTGTTAGTGTATATGTATATTTGACTTGTTATGTTGAATAATTAATTATTCTAAATTCTGCAGAATACTTGTTCATTTACAAAATATGCATGGATATTCTTTTGTGAAGAAGGCTTCTTTATATACTGTTTAAATCTTTGTAAACAATTAATTGAGTTTTATGAGTTGGGGTTAACCAAATCTAGAAACATTTTACCCTGAATTAAAAAAACCTTTTGCAATATTTTAGTTCAGAAAGTCCTAAAAACAATGGGTGATATTTTATAAAATTGGGACCACTTTACAAGAGACAAATAATGACGCAAGCTCAAAGAATCAAGAACCCTGGCAGAGAAAGCACAACAACCTAGTTAGGAAAACTCTACAAAAAAGACCATGAAGTAATCATCTCTAGACCTCAGCTTCAATCAACAAGGCCTAAAAGCAACCATATGTAGATTTGGGCTTAACTTAAAATAGGTAGGAAGAAACTAGTAGCTTCAAACTGTAAGCTACTGGAATGGGTTTACCTCACATATCCAATACACCTATGTTAAACTGACATTTTAAGCCCAAAAATTGCCATAGGACAATGGGAGAAGTAGAGTAAGGGATGTACTTATAGGATGCGGACGCTTCTGTATAAATTAGTGGTGGGTTAACTGAATAACATTGTGATAGGCATTTTGCTGTAGCATTGCGGAAGCTGTGCAGTAAAATGTTGTAGCAATGCATCATATGCAAACTGGGGGATTAATGCGACTTAAGATGAAATATAAGCTCTGCCTATTTTAACTCTGATTTTCTCAACTAACTCGCGATCATTTTTTTTTCTAGTGGTAAGAGATAAAGCAACCATCAAAACTATTTCCATCACGCAACTTTCAATCGAATACTGGCTGCATAGTAGGTATTACAATCTCTGTGAGATGATACTCTATTTACTCTTTATTACTTGTCTAACTGATTCACTTGCCACAAGGGGATTTTGTCCAACAAATACTCTATGCAATAATAAATTGTGAGGATGATTACATAGCTACATATGATCGACAACAAATGAAATTGGTGTTAAAGGTGATGCTCCTGAAAAAGAACAAAAAAACATAGAGCAAAAGAGAACCAGCACGTATGACAAAACATCAACTACTCTAATTCTAGTTGCATACTTGTTTGAACTACACAACTGTACATTTCATTTCATTTTATATATTCCTCTTGGACCCACCAACATTACATCCCTCAAAGTCCTCTTGATGCATTGAACTTATGTTGCAAGGTAGCGATCACAAAGTTTTGACAAGCCTATGGTAGAGTACAAACTAGAAGAGGAGAATGAAATAAGATCCCACATGGTGAGAGAGAGCTAAAGGCTTAACCTAAGAGTCTCTTGGATAAAGCTAAGCCATACTTAGAGCTGAAATTGTGCTTGTTAGTGGGATTGTTTGCATAACAAATTGAGCTTGAGATGATGACAGGAAACACAGTACCCAAGAGCATAAGCAATGCCGTATGGTGAGTTTTCCTAAATTTGTAATCACTGGATGTTGTCTAAGATTGTAAAAAGCTAAGTATGGGGGAGTTTGTTAAGTCCAAATTCTGGTATATATTTTCACAATTTTACAATTGATTTTGTTTAGATTTTAATGTTTATAGTGCCTTTGACATGATCAGTTGTAATAGAATTCATGAATAGGTGGAACGAACAAATCAGTTGTAATAGAATTCATGAATAGGTGGAAAGAACAATTAAAAGAGCTGAATTGTTACAATTAAAAAAGTAACAAATAATATAAGTCAAATATGACAGAAAAATAGTTGCCCAAAGGAAATATGACAACAAAATAGCAAATCTAAATCAAATCAATTAAATAGGTACACATGAGAAGAAAATGGCAAAAAAAAAAAAAAATCAAAGACAAGATAAATTTAAATACAAACTAGCACATTTAACTCAAACACCACAAGCAAGACGAAAAAGTAACAAATAATTTAAGTCAAATATGACAGAAAAATAGTAGCCCAAAGCAAATATGACAACAAAATAGCAAACTAAATCAAATCAATTAAATAGGTACACATTTGAAGAAAATGGAAACAAAAAAATCAAAGACAAGACAAATTTAAATACAAACAAACAAACTAGCACATTTAACTCAAACAGTACAAGCAAGACTAAAAAAGTAACAAATAATTTAAGTCAAATATGACAAAAATATTAGCCCAATGGATATATGACAACAAAATAGCAAATCTAAATCAAATCAATTAAATAAGTACACATTAGACGAAAATGGCAAAAAACAAAAAAAGAGTCAAGCTAGAGAAAATAATGAAAAATATGGTAAAGAATAAGTATTACAATACATAAATAATAAATAAAAAACATTAACCAATTAAATATTAACCTAACAAATAAGATGAATAGGAATCTAACTAATTAAATGGAAGGAATTATTTGGATTCATCAAAGAAAAATTTAAATTTAAATACAAACAAACAAACTAGCACATTTAACTCAAACAATACAAACAAGACAAAAAAAAGTAACAAATAATTTAAGTCAAATATGACTGAAAAATAGTAGCCCAAAGCAAATATGACCACAAAATAGTAAATCTAAATCAAATCAATCAAATAGGTACACATGAGAAGAAAATGGCACAAAACAAAAAAAGAGTCACACTAGATAAAATACTGTAAATTATGATAAATAATAGGTATTACTATACATAAATAATAATTAAAAAAATTAACCAATTAAATATTAACCTAACAAATAAGAATAGGAATCTAACTAATTAAATGGAAGGAATTATTTGGATTCATCAAAGACAAATTTAAACACAAACAAACAAACTAGCACATGTTACTCAAATAGTACAAAAAAGACAAAAAAAAAAAACAAATAATTTAAGTCAAATATGACAGAAAAATAGTAGCCCAAAGGAAATATGACAACAAAATAGCAAATCTAAATCAAATCAATTAAATAGGTACAAATGAGAAGAAAATGGCAACAAAAAAAAAATTAAAGACAAGACAAATTTAAATACAAACAAACAAACAAGCACATTTAACTCAAACAGTACAAGCAAGACGAAAAAAGTAACAAATAATTTAAGTCAAATATGACAGAAAAATAGAAGCCCAAAGGAAATATGACAACAAAATAGAAAATCCAAATCAAATCAATTAAATAGGTACAGATGAGAAGAAAATGACAAAAAAAAAAAGAGTCACCCTAGAGAAAATACAGAAAAATATGATAAAGAATAAGTATTACAATACATAAATAATAATTAAAAAAATAACCAATTAAAAATTAACCTAACAAATAAGAAGAATAGGAATCTAACTAATTAAATGGAAGGAATTATTTGGATTCATCAAAGACAAATTTAAATACAAACAAACAAACTAGCACATTTAACTAAAACAGTACAAACAAGACAAAAAAAAAAGTTACAAATAATTTAAGTCAAATATGACAGAAAAATAGAAGCCCAAAGGAAATATGACAACAAAATAGAAAATCCAAATCAAATCAATTAAATAGGTACACATGAGAAGAAAATGGACAAGAAACAAGAAAAGAAACATGATAGAAAAAATACTGAAAAATATGATAAATAATAAGTATTACAATACAGAAATAATAACTAAAAAAAAATTAAACAATTAAATATTAACCTAACAAATAAGTCAAATACGACAGAAAAATAGTAGCTCAAAGGAAATGTGACAAAAAAATAGCAATTCTAAGTCAAATCAATTAAATAGGTACACATGAGAAGAAAATGGCAAAAAAAAAAAAAGTCAAAGACAAATTTAAATACAAACAAACAAACAAGCATATTTAACTCAAACAATACAAACAAGACAAAAAAAGTAACAAATAATTTAAGTCAAATATGACTGAAAAATAGTAGCCCAAAGCAAATATGACCACAAAATAGTAAATCTAAATCAAATCAATCAAATAGGTACACATGAGAAGAAAATGGCATAAAACAAAAAAAGAGTCAAGCTAGAGAAAATACTGAAAAATATGATAAAGAATAAGTATTACCAAACATAAATAATAATTAAATATTAACCTAACAAATAAGAAGAATACGAATCTAACTAATTAAATGGAAGGAATTATTTGGATTCATCAAAGACAAATTTAAATACAAACAAACAAACGAGCACATGTTACTCAAACAGTACAAAAAAGACAAAAAAAAAAGTAACAAATAATTTAAGTCAAATATGACAGAAAAATAGTAGCCCAAAGGAAATATGACAACAAAATAGCAAATCTAAATCAAATCAATTAAATAGGTACAAATGAGAAGAAAATGGCAACAAAAAAAAAATTAAATACAAGACAAATTTAAATACAAACAAACAAACAAGCAAATTTAACTCAAACAGTACAAGCAAGACGAAAAAAGTAACAAATAATTTAAGTCAAATATGACAGAAAAATAGAACCCCAAAGGAAATATGACAACAAAATAGAAAATCCAAATCAAATCAATTAAATAGGTACACATGAGAAGAAAATGGCAAAATAAAAAAGAGTCACCCTAGAGAAAATACAGAAAAATATGATAAAGAATAAGTATTACAATACATAAATAATAATTAAAAAAATAACCAATTAAAAATTAACCTAACAAATAAGAAGAATAGGAATCTAACTAATTAAATGGAAGGAATTATTTGGATTCATCAAAGACAAATTTAAATACAAACAAACAAACTAGCACATTTAACTCAAACAGTACAAACAAGACGAAAAAAGTAACAAATAATTTAAGTCAAATATGACAGAAAAATAGAAGCACAAAGGAAATATGACAACAAAATAGAAAATCCAAATCAAATCAATTAAATAGGTACACATGAGAAGAAAATAGACAGAAACAAGAAAAGAAACATGATAGAAAAAATACTGAAAAATATGATAAATAATAAGTATTACAATACAGAAATAATAATTAAAAAAACAAAACAATTAAATATTAACCTAACAAATAAGTCAAATACGACAGAAAAATAGTAGCCCAAAGGAAATGTGACAAAAAAATAGCAAATCTAAGTCAAATCAATTAAATAGGTACACATGAGAAGAAAATGGCAAAAAAAAAAAAAAAAAAAATCAAAGACAAATTTAAATACAAACAAACAAACTAGCACATTTAACTCAAACAATACAAACAAGACAAAAAAAAAAAGTAACAAATAATTTAAGTCAAATATGACTGAAAAATAGTAGACCAAAGCAAATATGACCACAAAATAGTAAATCTAAATCAAATCAATCAAATAGGTACACATGAGAAGAAAATGGCATAAAAAAAAAAAAGAGCCACGTTAGATAAAATACTGAAAATTATGATAAATAATAAGTATTACAATACATAAATAATAATTAAAAAAAATAACCAATTAAAAATTAACCTAACAAATAAGAATAGGAATCTAACTAATTAAATGGAAGGAATAATTTGGATTCATCAAAGACAAATTTAAATACAAACAAACAAACAAGCACATTTAACTCAAACAGTACCAACAAGACGAAAAAAGTAACAAATAATTTAAGTCAAATATGACTGAAAAATAGAAGCACAAAGCAAATATGACAACAAAATAGAAAATCCAAATCAAATCAATTAAATAGGTACACATTAGAAGAAAATGGACAGAAACAAGAAAAGAAACATGATAGAAAAAATACTGAAAAATATGATAAATAATAAGTATTACAATACATAAATAATAATTAAAAAAAACAAAACAATTAAATATTAACCTAACAAATAAGTCAAATACGACAGAAAAATAGTAGCCCAAAGGAAATGTGACAAAAAAATAGCAAATCTAAGTCAAATCAATTAAATAGGTACACATGAGAAGAAAATGGCAAAAAAAAAAAACAAAGACAAATTTAAATACAAACAAACAAACTAGCAAATTTAACTCAAACAGTACAAACAAGACGACGAAAAAAAGTAGCCCAAAAGAAATTTGACAACAAAATAGCAAATCTAAATCAAATCAATTAAATAGGTACACATGAGAAGAAAATGACAAAGACAAAAATCAAAGAAAAATTTAAATACAAACAAACAAACTAGCACATTTAACTCAAACAGTACAAACAAGACGAAAAAAGGAACAAATAATTTAAGTCAAATATGACAGAAAAATAGTAGCCCAAAGGAAATGTGACAACAAAATAGCAAATCTAAATCAAATCAATTAAATAGGTTAACATGAGGAGAAAATGGCAAAAACAAAAAACAAAAAATAAAAGACAAATTTAAATACAAACAAACAAACTAGCACATTTAACTCAAACAGTACAAACAAGACGAAAAAAGGAACAAATAATTTAAGTCAAATATGACAGAAAAATAGTAGCCCAAAGGAAAAAGTACAACAAAATAGCAAATATAAATCAAATCAATTAAATAGGTACACTTGAGAAGAAAATGGACAGAAACAAGAAAAGAAACATGCTAGTAAAAATACTTAAAAATATGATAAATAATAAGTATTACAATACAGAAATAATAATTAAAAAAAATTAAACAATTAAATATTAACCTAACAAATAGGTCAATTACGACAGAAAAATAGTAGCTCAAAGGAAATGTGACAAAAAAATAGCAAATCTAAGTCAAATCAATTAAATAGGTACACATGAGAAGAAAATGGCAAAAACAAAAAAACAAAAAAATCAAAGATTAATTTAAATATAAACAAACACACTAGCACATTTAACTCAAACAGTACAAACAAGACGAAGAAAAAAAGTAGCCCAAAAGAAATTTGACAACAAAATAGCAAATCTAAATCAAATCAATTAAATAGGTACACATGAGAAGAAAATGACAAAAAAAAAATCAAAGACAAATTTAAATACAAACAAACAAACTAGCAAATTTAACTCAAACAGTACAAACAAGACGAAGAAAAAAAGTAGCCCAAAAGAAATTTGCAACAAAATAGCAAATCGAAATCAAATCAATTAAATAGGTACATGAGAAGAAAATGTCAAAAAATAAAATAAAATAAAAGACAAATTTAAATACAAACAAATAAACTAGCACATTTAACTCAAACAGTACAAACAAGACGAAAAAAGTAACAAATAATCTAAGTCAATTATGACAGAAAAATAGTAGCCCAAAGGAAATAGGACAACAAAATAGAAAATATAAATCAAATCAATTAAATAGGTACAAATGAGAAGAAAATGGACAGAAACAAGAAAAGAAACATGCTAGTAAAAATACTTAAAAATATGATAAATAATAAGTATTACAATACAGAAATAATAATTAAAAAAAACAAAACAATTAAATATTAACCTAACAAATAAGTGAAATACGACAGAAAAATAGTAGCTCAAAGGAAATGTGACAAAAAAATAGCAAATCTAAGTCAAATCAATAAATAGGTACACATGAGAAGAAAATGGCAAAAAAAAAAAAAATCAAAGACAAATTTAAATACAAACAAACAAAATAGCACATTTAACTCAAACAGTACAAACAAGACGAAGAAAAAAAGTAGCCCAAAGGAAATATGACAACAAAATAGCAAATCTAAATCAAATCAATTAAATAGGTACAGATGAGAAGAAAATGGACAGAAAAAAAAAATCAAAGACAAATTTAAACACAAACAAACAAACTTGCACATTTAACTCAAACAGTACAAACAAGACGAAAAAATGAGCTAATAATTTAAGCCAAATATGACAGAAAAATAGTAGCTCAAAGGAAATGTGACAAAAAAATAGCAAATCTAAGTCAAATTAATTAAATAGGTACACATGAGAAGAAAATGGCAAAAAAAAAAAAAAAACAAAAAATCAAAGACAAATTTAAATACAAACTAAACAAAAAAATAGCAATTCTAAGTCAAATCAATTAAATAGGTACACAAGAGAAGAAAATGGTACAAAAAAAAATCAAAGACAAAAATTTAAATAAAAACAAACAAACTAGCACATTTAAATCAAACAATACAAACAAGGCAAAAAAAAAAGTAACAAATAATTTAAGTCAAATATGACAGAAAAATAATAGCCCAAAGGAAATGTGACAACAAAATGACAAATCTAAATCAAATCAATTAAATAGGTACACATGAGAAGAAAAAGGCAAAAAAAAAAAAAAATCAAAGACAAATTTAAATACAAACAAACAAGCTAGCACATTTAACTCAAACAGTACAAACAAGACGAAGAAAAAAAGTAGTCCAAAGGAAATTTGACAACAAAATAGCAAATCTAAATCAAATCAATTAAATAGGTACACATGAGAAGAAAATGAGAAAAAAAAAATCAAAGACAAATTTAAATACAAACAAACAAACTAGCAAATTTAACTCAAACAGTACAAACAAGACGAAAAAAGGAACAAATAATTTAAGTCAAATATGACAGAATAATAGTAGCCCAAAGGAAATGTGACAACAAAATAGCAAATCTAAATCAAATCAATTAAATAGGTACACATGAGAAGAAAATGGCAAAAACAAAAAACAAAAAATAAAATACAAATTTAAATACAAACAAAACAAAAAAATAGCAAATCTAAATCAAATCAATTAAATAGGTACACATGAGAAGAAAATGGCAAAAAAAAAAAATCAAAGACAAATTTAAATACAAACAAAAAAACTAGCATATTTAAATCAAATAATACAAACAAGTCAAAAAAAGTAACAAATAATATAAGTCAAATATGACAGAAAAATAGTAGCCCAAAGGAAATGTGACAACAAAATAGCAAATCTAAATCAAATCAATTAAATAGGTACACATGAGAAGAAAATGGCAAAAAAAAAAATCAAAGACAAATTTAAATACAAACAAACAAACTAACACATTTAACTAAAAAAAGTAGTCCAAAGGAAATTTGACAACAAAATAGCAAATCTAAATCAAATCAATTAAATAGGTACACAGGAGAAGAAATGGCAAAAAAAAAAAAAAAAATCAAAGACAAATTTAAATACAAACAAACAAACTAGCACATTTAACTCAAACAGTACAAACAAGACGAAAAAAGGAACAAATAATTTAAGTCAAATATGACAGAAAAATAGTAGCCCAATGGAAAAAGTACAACAAAATAGCAAATATAAATCAAATCAATTAAATAGGTACACATGAGAAGAAAATGGACAGAAACAAGAAAAGAAACATGCTAGTAAAAATACTTAAAAATATGATAAATAATAAGTATTACAATACAAAAATAATAATTTAAAAAAATTAAACAATTAAATATTAACCTAACAAATAGGTCAAATACGACAGAAAAATAGTAGCTCAAAGGAAATGTGACAAAAAAATAGCAAATCTAAGTCAAATCAATTAAATAGGTACACATGAGAAGAAAATGGCAAAAACAAAAAAACAAAAAATCAAAGACAAATTTAAATACAAACAAACACACTAGCACATTTAACTCAAACAATACAAACAAGACAAAAAAAGTAACAAATAATTTAAGTCAAATATGACTGAAAAATAGTAGCCCAAAGCAAATATGACCACAAAATAGTAAATCTAAATCAAATCATTCAAATAGGTACATATGAGAAGAAAATGGCATAAAAAAAAAAAAAAAGAGTCACGCTAGATAAAATACTGAAAATTATGATAAATAATAAGTATTACAATACATAAATAATAATTAAAAAAAATAACCAATTAAAAATTAACCTAACAAATAAGAAGAATAGGAATCTAACTAATTAAATGGAAGGAATAATTTGGATTCATCAAAGACAAATTTAAATAGAAAGAAACAAACTAGCACATTTAACTCAAACAGTACAAACAAGACGAAAAAAGTAACAAATAATTTAAGTCAAATATGACAGAAAAATAGAAGCCCAAAGGAAATATGACAACAAAATAGAAAATCCAAATCAAATCAATTAAATAGGTACACATGAGAAGAAAATGGACAGAAACAAGAAAAGAAACATGATAGAAAAAATACTGAAAAATATGATAAATAATAAGTATTACAATACAGAAATAATAATTAAAAAAAACAAAACAATTAAATATTAACCTAACAAATAAGTCAAATACGACAGAAAAATAGTAGCTCAAAGGAAATGTGACAAAAAAATAGCAAATCTAAGTCAAATCAATAAATAGGTACCCATGAGAAGAAAATGGCAAAAAAAAAAAAAAAACAGAAAACAAAGACAAATTTAAATACAAACAAACAAACTAGCAAATTTAACTCAAACAGTACAAACAAGACGAAGAAAAAAAGTAGCCCAAAACAAATTTGACAACAAAATAGAAAATCTAAATCAAATCAATTAAATAGGTACACATGAGAAGAAAATGGCAAAAAAAAAAAAAAATCAAAGACAAATTTAAATACAAACAAACAAACTAGCAAATTTAACTCAAACAGTACAAACAAGACGAAGAAAAAAAGTAGCCCAAAAGAAATTTGCAACAAAATAGCAAATCGAAATCAAATCAATTAAATAGGTACATGAGAAGAAAATGGCAAAAAAAAAAAGACAAATTTAAATACAAACAAACAAACTAGCACATTTAACTCAAACAGTACAAACAAGACGAAAAAAAGAACAAATAATCTAAGTCAAATATGACATAAAAAAAGTAGCCCAAAGTAAAAATGACAAAAAAATAGCAAATCTAAATCAAGTCAATTAAATAGGTAAACATGAGAAGCAAATGGACAAAAACAAGAAAAGAAACATGCTAGAACAAATATTGAAAAATATGATAAATAATAAGTATTACAATACAGAAATAATAATTAAAAAAAAACAATTAAATATTAACCTAACAAATAAGTCAAATATGACAGAAAATTAGTAGCTCAAAGGAAATATGACAAAAAAATAGCAAATCTAAATCAAATCAATTAAATAGGTACACATGAGAAGAAAATGACAAAAAAAAAAAAAAAATCAAAGACAAATTTAAATACAAACAAACAAACTAGCACATTTAACTCAAACAGTACAAACAAGACGAAGAAAAAAAGTAGCCCAAAGGAAATTTGACAACAAAATAGCAAATCGAAATCAAATCAATTAAATAGGTACATGAGAAGAAAATGGCAAAAAAAAAAATCAGACAAATTTAAATACAAACAAACAAACTAGCACATTTAACTCAAACAGTACAAACAAGACGAAAAAAGTAACAAATAATTTAAGTCAAATATGACAGAAAAAAAAGTAGCCCAAAGTAAATATGACTACAAAATAGCAAATCTAAATCAAATCAATTAAATAGATACACATGAGAAGAAAATGGCTAAAAAAAAATCAAAGACAAATTTAAATACAAACAAACAAACTAGCACATTTAACTCAAACAGTACAAACAAGACAAAAAAATGAACAAATAATTTAAGTCAAATATGACAGAAAAATTGTAGCCCAAAGGAAAAAGTACAACAAAATAGCAAATATAAATGAAATCAATTAAATAGGTACACATGAGAAGAAAATGGACAGAAACAAGAAAATAAACATGCTAGAAAAAATACTGAAAAATATGATAAATAATAAGTATTACAATACAGAAATAATAATTAAAAAAAATTAAACAATTAAATAGTAACCTAACAAATAAGTCAAATACGACAGAAAAATAGTAGCTCAAAGGAAATGTGACAAAAAAATAGCAATTCTAAGTCAAATCAATTAAATAGGTACACATGAGAAGAAAATGAAAAAAAAAAAAATCAAAGACAAATTTAAATACAAACAAACAAACTAGCACATTTAATTCAAACAGTACAAACAAGATGAAGAAAAAAAGTAGCCCAAAGGAAATGTGACAACAAAATAGCAAATCGAAATCAAATCAATTAAATAGGTACAATAAGTAATTAATATTTATATATTCAAGTAAGAAACATCACAGTATTAAAGCTACTCATTCTCAATTATGGTCCATGAATTTATTACAACAAGAACACTCTTTTCCTTTAAATTCAAAAAAATCAAGCAAAATGCCAATTTATGTAGTCTCAAACAATTTTCAGATATCAAAGCATCATCTCTAGCAATACTTAAGACCAAACTATCATATTCTTATGTGAAAACAAACTGACAAAAGATATCAAAGCTTCTTATTGCTCATCATCGGTTGGGTCAAACAAAAGATGTTAGCTTTCTCTTCCTTGTTCCCCCTACATGCTTATGCTTTTGATAATGATGAAATGAGTGTTGCACTAATGTAGAACAATTGATATGGCTGCTCTATGTTGAAGAAGGAAAATTCAACCTTTTCTCTTCTTTTTTGCTATGACAAGTGAAAAAAAAAAATTTCAGGGGCGCTGCCCCCTAACCACCGCTTCCCCTACCAATAGTGCCCCCTTCCATAAATTTCTGGATCCGCCCCTGAGTGTTTATCAGTTATACAACTGATATTTTTGATAGATTAAGGTCCTTAAACATTTTAAAACCTTACAAAACAATGTATCTAAGCTTTCTTATTATCAAAACACTTGATTCTAACAGTTATATGTTAAAGTAGCAGACTTTGAAGCATATATATACATGATTTGTCTTTTTAGGACTCAACAATGAAGGAGTGATCTAATGACTTGCTTCAAGTTTGTGGTTCCTTATAACATATGGTATGAATTGCATGTTATGGTGTTATTGTTATCTACAAAAAAACTATCAAATTAGCGACTGAAATTCTGTCACTAATAAGTTTAGTGACAGAATTGGATTAGCGATTGAATTTGCTAACAATCACTAATTGATTAATGATGAAATTTGAATTCTATCACTAATTAGTGATGGATTAGAGATGAAAAATTGTAGTAATTAATGCATCAAAAGTTGGAATAAGTTGTCCCCAAACTCAATGACGGATTAATTATAGAAAATTTCTCTCACTAATTAGTGATTGAAAATTTCCGTCACTAATTAGCGATGAAAATAAGTGATGAAAATTTTTCGTCACTAACTAATAATAAAAATTTCCGTTACTAATTTGTAGCAAAATCATTTTTTTTTATAATTTAAAAATGCCACATGTCCCTTGCCAGCTACCAGCACCTCATTGTCAGTCGCCGTCACATTTCCCCTACTAATTAAGGGCCATCGTGCCACATGTCCTTGGCAAGGAGCCACCACATGCACCACCCAAGAGATTGCCATTGGCACGTTTCTCTATGCCACAAATTGGTTGCATTTTGTGAACATGGTGGGATTCGAAGCGATGACTTCCACTATAAGTGTGTTTGCTAGTTGAACAAAGAAGAGCCTAATAACATCCCATGTAATATATATATATATATATATATATATATATATATATATATATATATATATATATATATATATATATATATATATATATATATAATGACATATATTGTAGGGATAGTCCCTTTATGGGTCCTAAGGGATTAAGAAAATATCAAAAAAGTCCCACAGAAAATTATTATGACAAAAAAGTCTCATTGACAACTTTTTCAGTAGGTGATTAACAACTCAATATGTGGGTTTTAACAACTTTTTTGGACTTTTCTTAAATCAGAATTTTCCGTAGAAATTTTTTAACATTTTTTTATCCCTTAAGACCTTAAAGGGATTTTCCCTGTATTATATTATAATTTTAATAATAAATATGAATTTATAATTATAGATTTATATTACTACTTATGTAACAATTTTTATATATATAAGATTTAAAAAACTTATAATTAGGATAAAGCTTTAATTGTTATGAAACTTAATTTTATATAAAAATTTAAATAATTTGGAGAGATTATCTTAATGACTCATTCAATTAGTCATGGCTTCTTCTAATAATACTATCCGCATGGCTTATTCGATTATCATGTATTTACCCAGGATTATATAACTAAGTTTCTCCAATCTACTAGTGAATCACTGATTCATGTTTTGTTATCATCAAAAACCATATTCCAAAATGTGAAATAAAACAAGTTTTTATGAGACTGCATCTTTCTTTATGAATAAGTGTCGAATGATGAGCTCAATGATGATAATGACACAATTAACACCAACCCAATAAATACGTCAATTTATTTTGTAATTGACAATATATTTAAATCATGTTATTATGAATCATGTTATTGTCACTAGTACAAAAAAAAAAAAAAAGACCAGACGAAAAAATGCCTTTGAGACTGGATCTGGAACCGGTCTCAATACAGGCGATCTATTAACTCAATTGCTTTTAAGACCGGTCTTAAAAAGTAGATTTTTTATAATGAACTTTTTAAACATCTGCCCATTGATCCAAATCGCCGCCGTCGTTGCTCCCTCTGCCACTCACCGCCTGCTGCTGCTCGCTCATCTTTGCCTCCGGCTCTAGCCCTGGCAATGACTCTAGGTCTGATATGTGCTGCTTCAGCTCCAGATTCGCCTGATATGGCGTCGGTGGCCTCGTCTGGTGCATGCTCGCCTCGCTCACCTCCAGGTTCAAGCAATGATTCTTGGCGGGTGGATCTTATGGTGTGGCAGGCGCAACAGCTAGAAGTCGAGCTTGGCCTTGTCGCTGCAGATGTGCTTGGTTGCTTCATCGGCAATGTTGTAGGTGTCGAGCCATACTCGGACGCGTAGGTGAAGGAGCCCAAGTACTGAAAGAAATACCATATATTTGGAATAGCCACAGCCACCATGTAGCTAGGTGAATCCAAAATGACATATGGGAGTATGTGGATTAGTGAATCCAAAATTAAATATTTGAAAAAATAAATGAAGAATATGAGGGAGGATACAGACCAAAACGGCGGAGGAGGAGGAGGAAATGATCGAGAGTCCATTAGAGGGCGTAGGTGCTGTGATCCCAAAGAATTAGGACCGTTTTAGCTAAAGAATTAGCAACCTTGTTGCAACTTCACTTCCCAATCCCAAGCCTTCACATTCTTGATTTGGATTGAGTGAGGGAGATGAGAGATCTAAACAGAAGCGAGAATAGTTGGAATTTCCAGTGTTGCTAAGATAATGAAAAGTAAAATTCTAAGTACACAGCCTTAAAGCCTTAAAGGATATCAACTTGTATAGCATCAAGGCTAAGCTGAAAGGAACCCATACACTCAACTCTTCCTATCAACCTTAAATGAAAACTACAACCTGGAAAAGCTGGCTAGAGGGTGTGTCGGTGTTGTGACTGTGTGAGAGAGAGATAAGAGATTTGAACTTAAACCCGTAACGATCTCTTTTAGACTGAATATTATTAACATCCGGTCTTAAAAGTAATAAAAAAAAATTATTATTTTTTTCTTATCTTTTAGACGGGATATTCTTAACTACTAGTCTTAAAATTTCACCTTTTAGACTGGATATTATTAGCATCCAATATTAAAAGTAATTTTTTTTAAATATATTTTAGACATGATATTCTTAACTACTACTCTTAAAAATTCACCTTTTAGATCGAATATTATTAACATCCAGTCTTAAAAGTAATAAATTTTTTTTTCTTATCTTTTAGACTGGATATTCTTAACCACGGATCTTAAAAGTTCACCTTTTAGATCGGATATTATTAACATCCGGTCTTAAAAGTTATTTATATTTACGAAACTGTCACCAGTCATACTTTTTAGACCCAATCCTCTATAATCTGGTCTTAAATAGTTCTCTATATTTATGAAACTGTCACCGGTCATACTTTTTAGACTTGATCCTCTATTATCTAGTCCAAAAAGTTCTTGATATTTACGAAACTGCCGCTGGTCATACTTTTTAGACCGAAACCTCAATACTCCAGTTTAAACGAAATGATCTAAAAGCCTTATTTTTTATACTATAATTGATGGTAGGAATAGAAGCTAAAATAATAAAATATGAAATCAGTAACGGAATTGTGACAAGAATTTTTTTTTCACAAATATCTCACAACATTTTGTAACAGAAATTGATGATGGAATTTTTCCATCGCTAATTTTTGTCACAAAATAGTTTGTCATACAATTAGTAATAGAAATAAGTGATGGAAATATTCCGTCACAAATCCTGTCAGAAAATATTGTGACGAAAATTAGTAATTGAGTAGCGACAAAATTTAGCGACAAATTTTTTTTTTGCCGCTAATTTTTGTCACAAATTAGTTTGGCATGAAAAGAGTGACAGAAATTAGGGATATGAAAATTTCATCACTAATTTCGTCACAAAATATCTTGTGACAGAAATTAGTGACGGAATTTTTCCGTCACTAATTTTTTTGGCCAATTTTTGTCACAAGAACAATTCCATCGCTAATTCCAACAAAAAATATTGTGATAGAAATTATTGATGGATTAGAAACAGAAATTAGGGAGGATTCTATCCGTCTTTATTCTGCAGGCTGGGCCATGAGTTCCCCCTCATGTGTTGGTGGGTTGTGGCAGTTCCTAATGAACATGTGAGAAAAGAAAAGGGCAACCATGAGGAGCTGTGTGATAGCATAGTATTGGTCGATTTCCTTGATGGCAAGTGAACCAGTCGAGCAAGTAATAAAGAGTAAGTAGAGTATCATCCCACAGAGACTAAGATACCAAATGTTGACGCCTAATCACGAATTCAGTTGTGTTTGAAAAGAAAATAAATCGGATTTGGTTTGAGGTTTTATAGCTATTCTAAAAGCAAGAAAAGAAACAAATGGTAGTAGTTGAAAGGATATCAGTAAGAGATTAGGCTGAGCTCAGAATCCTCCCTTAGCACATCAATCCCCCAGTTGCCTCTCACACAATGCTATAGCATCTATGCTGCACAGCTCTCGCAATGCTACAGCATAGACACCGTTGACACAGCTATTCAGTTAACCCACCACTCTAATCTATCGAAGCTCTCGTGTCTGATATGTACAATCCTAACTTACTTCTCCCATACATCTATAGCGATTTTCTAGTTAAGTTGTTCACTACAATTCAAGGTGTTATGGTTATGAGCGGTAGACCCATCTCTGAAGACTACAATAATAGGTCAAGCCTTGCACCAGCCTGCCTAGCAATCACTGTTTCTCAGAGGTCTAACCTCGACTTCCTCTCGGTAAACCGAAGCCACTTATCTAGTCCTTAGCTCTCGCTAATCGACAAGAAATTAAATCACTGATAAGCAAAATGAATGTATTGAATTTAAACTAGCAACTGGGTTCATTCCATACTTAGGGCATCATCCTCGCTCAGCCAAAGAAAGTTTAGTTCATGACTGATGAGGGAAACACTAAACAGAGTACAACAGAATAGCCCATGATCAAAAGATTAACTAAAATAAATGAAAGCAAAACAGAAAGCTTGATGGAGGTTCGATGGCGTGGAAGAAGCCCTGTCACGTCATAGCTCCACGTCTTCTTATCTCCGTCTCACTCGTAAGGAAGGATGTCGGGTTCTCTTGAATGTCTCATGCTTTGTAACTTCTCTCACTCTCCTCTTGAATCTGACCGCAAGGGGTGGTCTCTTTTTTCTCCAAAAATACTTCCACACCTTTAGGGTTGGCTCTTGTTTCCTTATATAGTCGAGATTACTTGTTGTGTACGTTCAATGAACTGGGCCTTTCCTAATCTGTCGAGGTCCAATCGTATATTCCTTTCCCAACCTCGATAGATTGATTCTACTGATATTGCGGGATTCTTCAAATCTTTAGTTTCGATATTCCGCATCTTTTATCCCAATACATCAGCAATCTAACCGTTTACCAATCTGCTCTTTGTTTCCTGAAATAACCTTGACAAAATATTAGAACAAATGCCACATAGCATTGCTTCACTTACTCTGCTATAGTTTCAGGGGATGCATTGTATTGCGCTTCGAGGAGGCTGTCTCGATATGCTATAACATTGTATCGGCTATGTTGTGCGCCTTTCATACAAAATCTCAAAACACGATCTTTTTCTTAGCACATGTTTAGGATGCGTATGTGATTCATTCATGTTTATAAACTTCATCCTTAAATTCCCCATATAATGAATTAATGCCTTTTTGCTCGGATTAAATGCAATTAAGCTTATGTTTACCACACAATTCAGCCATAAGATACAAAAAAAACATGGCATAAATAGTGTTCATCACGTAGCATGCGGCACAAAACACTAACTCCACTGATTTCTTCCCCATTGATAATTATCATCAATCATCCCAAAGCCAATTATACCAATTATATCCCAACAGTTCAATCAATAAATCTATATACAGGCAATACTCATAACTCATACATTCCAAGGATTATCTTTTTCAAATGCAAAACACCCCACAAGGTGATTTTATAAAATCAAAAAACACATATATAACTTTACATACAATCAAAAGGTTTTAGTCGTATAATTTGGGTTTGCATAACCCACAACATATAATATTCATACAATAGGACGGGACAAGGTTACCTCTTTTACCAAATTATGTCTCAAGATTTACCAAATAGAACTCCTTGCATGAGTCTGTCAATGCTGGGATCAATCTGAGATACCAAACATTCTCAATACGTCCAATCATGTTTATGGAGTAACAGTAGTCATGTTTGAAGTCATTATCTACCCTCTAGGGTTCTCTATAGTTCCCCAGAAGTACTCCGAGAGTCCGAGTAACTCAGGGTTACAAGTTTTGACCGATATTATAGGAAAACAACCTAGATATGGAAATCATTGTCTTCGAACATAATAGAAACGAGCCATATATGATTTTTCCCAAAAAACCCAATTGGGATCCAATACTAACTTAAACTCTAGATCTAAAATTCTAAGATGAATAAAATAATCAAGAAGGGTTACATCTACTTACTGATTGAAACAGATTGTTCAAAATCTCTCAAAAGTATCACAGGTTCGTGCCCTAGCAAAGAGAATTCCTCCCTCTATATTTTGGACGCGACTTCTCTCCTTTGCTAGCCGCGTCAGTCAGCTGCCTTCTTTTATTTTAAACTATACCGTTTTGGTGTAAAATCTCATGTTCCTCTTCTTTTTATTGAAAAATAGCATCCAGTGTCTTAAAATATTTCTTCAGTACCATCCAGGACTTTGAATATATTTTTCAACATCATTCAATATCCTAAAATGTTTTTTGGTTACTTAGTCTCCTTAACATATTTTTTTTAGTACAACCTAGTATTTAACACTCAAGACAGTTAAGTATTTCTTTTAGATGGACTCAATTTCCTAAACTAATTTTTAATGCATATGGCACCCAAAATATTTTTCCACTAACACTTAATATCTTAAAGTAAATTTTTGGTGCAATGTTTTTAAGGTGCTGGATGCACTAAAAAAATAGTTTAGGATATTGGATAATAGAGAAAAAATTACTTTAGTGTGCTGGGTGTTACACACCTACCGGCCACGCCCTTCCAGGTAGCGGGTAGTGTGATCCTTTACTTTTATACAATTCTAAATTTATTTTTCCCTGGATAATCTACGTTGCACATCAGAGTTTAAGCAACAGAGCATGCCTCGGTTTGGACAATAATATACTGATAAAAATACAGAAAGATAGATTCTTCCCCGAAGGAAACAAAACATACAGTCATCCTGATAATGGTGCCCAGACAGGCCAAAATAATAGTCTACAGTCATCCAGAAGTCAAAAGAAATATCCAAAAGAGAGTCACCAACATCCACTACTACACTAGCCCTGCTCCGGAGCCTTACCTCTGTCTCTCTGCTCTACTCCAGATGAGCTGCCAGATGGCTTAAAAGGGGCTGGGATTCAAAATTTGAATCCCAGAGTAACCGTTAATCTCATATAAAATGTATAAATAATGCATGTAAGAAAAGCCATAAATAAACAAATACCACATAACATTCAGTATCAAGGCACACAGCCAAATCCGGAACTAGCAGTCCTAATAGCACACAGCACAGACTGCAGCAGTCCTAATAGCACACAGCACAGACTGCAGTGGTCCTAATAGCACACAGCACAGACCACCGGGCATAGCACACAGCAAAGCCCTTTATGCACACAGCATGTTCCGGTTCCATAGCCTTCAGAAATAAATGATAATCAAATGTTTGCAATATATATGGTAAAGCATACATACACACGTTGCACAGAGTATATGAGGATTAAGGTTACTACCTGGTAGTCGACTACAGATAACAATAACCTTCGCGGTGCAAAATATCACAATTATCCCTAAAATAATAAGATATACATATAATTAATTCCACCTCAATGAATATTTTCTTTGGTAAATTAAAAATAAGCCCAAATAATGTGTCCATACTCACTAAATTCCTTTTCTTATTAAGGAATTTAATTTGGGCCCATATAATCTTAATTTTCGTCTTAAATCTGAAATTTTGCTGAAATGGAAGCCCAACTTCAAAAATTCATAATTAAATCTAGAAAACTCCTTTTGGGTTGATTCCAAAGCCCAAATGACCCTTAATATGTCTATTTTCAACCAGAAATACTCGTTTGGGTCAGACCAAGTCGAAAATTCATCCATAGCCCAAAATACCCCTGCTGTCCGAAATCATGTCCAGAATCAGAGGGTCATTTTCACAAATTAATTTCTCCTAGTACAGAACTTGAAAAATTACATATTATATATCACAATAATCCTTGATATGTCTAATTTCTCCATGTAAAATTTCATAATTTTCCAAGTCCATTTACTAAGTCAAAAATCCATGAAATATTCGACTGGTTCCCAGAAATTCCACAAGTCTGCCACCAACGTTTTTCTTACATTTTCATCTAGGGTTCCAAAATTTTGATCCAAGTTCATCCTTATACAAAATCTCATTTTAAACACTTTAGAACTATCAAAAACACCAAAATCCAATCCCAAAACACTTGTATATCCAGCTGGACGAAAATCATATTCCAAACACAAATATTCAAGTTTCCATTTTAACATCATAATCTAGTCCATAATCACTTCTAATTTGTTGTTTGAACCCTTAATCATACACTAACCCCATCTAAGAATTTGGACAACAACTCCCCTTACATTTAGGGTTTACAACATTTCAAGTATACAAGAAAATACCACCCCAAATCAATTCACCAACACAAATCCATTCCAAGAAGGTTCAAGAATCACTAACATTGGCTTGACCTTTGAGGTTCTTGTAATTTCTTCTTCCTTGTATACCAAAATTTTCGACCTCCCCTTCATGAACACCATAAGAAGACAGATTTTTGGGTCAAGAAGAGTTGCAAAAGGGAGCTTAGAAGAGATGGAGGAGATTACATGAGATTTACCTATTAGATTCTTGAGTTTTCCCTTCTTATTTTGCCCAAGAAATTTTCGTCTTCCTCCTTTTCCTTCTCTGCGTGATGGCTGGATCTAATGGGGGAAGAAGAGTTGATGTAATGGCAATTAAAAGGGTCAATTCGGCTGGACAAAAGAAGGGAAGAATTAACCTCCAACTAATCCATTATTTACCACCTTGCCATTTAGTTAAAACCCAACCATTTAGTTGCCATGCGTTGGCCATTTTCTTTTTCTTTTCTTTTTTTTTTCCTCTTAGTTTGGGCCAAAAATTTAAGCCTCTCTTAGGATGATTTTAGCCCACTTTGTTAACTTGTAACCCATGCTCATGTACCCATAAAGTCTAAATAATTATGGAACATACGGCACAATTTTGTGGAAATTGAAATTTTAACCTTGCTTCAATTTTTCTCTTAATTCCTAATAATACTCATGAAACTTCTTCTCATCCCTTCTTGGCCAAATTTATTACACATAAACAAGTAATTCCACGACCACATCTTAATCTTATTCTGATTATTTCACGCAACAACCTATATTCATTAACACATAACTTCAAAAAAATATCCATATATGCAAATGAATCCACATTGAGGCACATGAAAAATGGGGATGTTACATTTCTTCCCCTGTAAAAATAAATTTCGTCCTCGAAATTGTTTATACATACCTCATGTTTCTAGACATGAACTCTGGATATTGTTCCCGCATATCCTCAACCGTCTCCCACGTAGCTTCTCTGGGAGATAATCCTCTCCACACCACTTTTACAAAAGGAATACTTCTACGCCTGAGCTGTTTCTCTTGATGCTCAACGATTCGCTCTGGCTCGACTGCAAAAGTATGATCCTCTTGAAGATCAACATTTTCATACTCCAGAACATGCTTTGAGTCCGGTTGATATTTCTTCAGTTGAGAGACATGAAAAACATCATGCAATTTACTCAGATTCGGTGGCAACCCTAACTGATAAGCCACTGGTCCCCGCTTCTTCAATATTTCATAGGGACCAATGTATCGAGGGCTCAATTTCTTTCTTTTAATGGCTCTACCCACTCCTGTGACAGGAGATACTTTTAGAAATACATGATCACCCTCATTGAAATGTAGAGGTCTCCTTCTCCTATCTGCGTAACTTTTCTGTCGGCTCTGAGCAGCAAGGAGCCTCTTTTTGATTAGACTGATATGCTTGGAAGTTTCATCTACCATTTCCGGCCCGAACAATTCACGCTAAGATAATTCTGTCCAACAAAGAGGTGATCGACATTTTCGTCCGTATAGAGCTTCATAAGGAGCCATCTGGATACTAGCATGATAGCTATTATTGTAGGAAAATTCGGCGAGAGGTAGATATTGATCCCAATTTCCTTTGAAGTCCAGTACACATGCACGCAACATGTCTTCCAGTGTCTGGATTGTCCTCTCAGATTGCCCATCTGTCTGGGGATGGTAAGCAGTACTAAATTTCAACTTTGTCCCCAATGCTTGATGTAGAGCTTGCCAGAATCGTGACATGAATCGAGGTTCTCGGTCAGAGATAATACTTTTTGGTGTACCATGGAGTCTGATGATTTCACGTATATAAATCTCTGCCAGTTTCTCTGGAGAATAATTGACACTGACAGGAAGAAAATGTGCAGACTTAGTAAGTCGATCAACGATTACCCAGATTGCATCATGGTGCCTGATCTTGGGTAGACCCACTACTAGATCTATCGTCACGTTCTCCCATTTCCACTCTGGAATCTCTAGACCCTTCAAGAGTCCTCCTGGTCTTTGATGCTCAATCTTTACCTTCTGGAAAGTTAAACATGTTGCCACATAATGAGTTATTTCCTTCTTCATGCTAGGCAACCAAAATTTCAATTTCAGATCTCGATACATTTTGACCACACCAGGATGAATGGTGTATTTACTTTTGTGAGCCTCGTCAAGAATTTTCTGTCTCAAATCATCTTTAGGTGGCACATAAATTCGTTTCTTGTATCGGATCAATCCGCTCGGTGAGATGTCATATTCTGTTGTTTCTCCTCTCTCAATCTTTCCTTGAATGGACTTAGCTAGATCATCTTCCATCTGAGCTTCTCCTATTTCAACACTCAGACTATTCTCTTCTTGGATAACAAGGAGACTAGCAATGTAGGCTTCATGAGATGTATTCCTACTTGTGAAGATCTGATTTGATAAGTTCAAGTCACGGAAATCTTCTAGCAATTTTCGCTCCTTAATCATCATATATGCAACTTGCATCGTTTTTCTGCTCAATGCATCTGCGACAACATTGGCTTTACCCGGATGGTATTTGATTTCCATATTGTAGTCTTTTAGCAACTCCATCCATCTACGCTGCCTCATATTAAGTTCTTTCTGATCAAATAGATACTTGAGGCTTTTGTGGTCACAATATAGCTCAACAGTAGTATCATAAAGATAGTGTCGCCATATTTTCAAAGCAAAGACAATAGCCGCAAGCTCCAGATCATGTGTAGGATAATTTAACTCATGAGGCTTCAACTGACGAGAGGCATACGCTACAACTCTGCCCGCCGCATCGGGACACATCCCAATCCCTGTAAACTAGCATCGCTGTAGACCACATAGGTCTGGCTTGGATCTGGGATAATCAACACAGGCGCTGTCGTCAGCCTCTCCTTCAGTATCTGGAAGCTCTCCTCACAATGCTCATCCCACACAAATGCTTGGTTCTTTCTCAGGAGCTTCATCAATGGCAACGCAATCCGGGAAAAATTCTGTATGAATCGGCGGTAATACCCCGCTAGACCGAGAAAACTGCGTATTTCTGTAACAGTCTCAGGCCTTTTCCAGCTCAATACTGCTTCCACTTTACTAGGGTCTACTGAAACACCATTTTCGAAATTACGTGGCCCGAAATTTAACCTCGTAAAGCCGAACTCACATTTACCGAGTTTAGCATAGAGTCGCTTTCCCTTAGAATATTCAATACAAGACGTAGATGATTCTCATGTTCCTCCCTACTCTTTGAATAGATCAAGATGTCATCAATGAATACCACTACAAACTGATCTAGATACGGTCGAAAAATTCTGTTCATGTAATCCATGAAGATAGCAGGAGCATTTGTCAAGCCGAACGACATTACTAGAAACTCATAATGCCCATACCTGGTTCTAAAAGCAGTCTTCAGAATATCCTCAGCTCTAACTCATAGCTGATGGTACCCCGAACGTAAATCAATCTTTGAAAAGATACAGGAACCAGATAATTGATCTAGCAAGTCATCAATTCTAGGGAGAGGATACACATTATTAGCCGTCAACCAGTTTAATCCCAAAATTACATCAATATCATGCAACGGTAAACAAATCAAATCCACAGTGGACTCATGTCCGTCCACGATCACAATACAATTCAAACATACATCAGCAGTTTCAGACTTAACTCCCAAAGGAGTAGACACAATCAGATCATAAGGCAATTTGTGAACATTCAAATTCATACGTCTGACACAGTCATAAGCTATGAAAGAGTGACTAGCACCAGAATCAAATAAGGCATGTAATTAACATCCATGAAAGGAAATCATACCTTGCAGCAATTCAGGTGATTTACGAGCATCATCCCGAGTCAAAGTAAATACCCGACCCTGACTCTGGGGTCTCCTCTCAGCAGTCTGGTGTGGACAGTCACGACTGATATGCCCTGGCTTACGGCAGACATAACAAATGATTCGTCCCTCACAATTAGATCCAGGGTGTGGTTTCCCACATTTATTACAGATCTGAGGCTCAACAGGCCTCCTGAAATTTGACCGACCAGATCCAGATTGAAAAGGCTTTTTAGAGCTGCCACGATTCTTATTCCATGGCCCTTTTCTTTTCTATGAGGAACTCCCGTGAGTAGATTCACTGCGGGTTGAAACGTTCCTAGAAGCATGCAATTCATTCAGATTTCTTTCAATAGTACGACATTCCTCAACAGCTTGATTAAGTTCACGGAATTGCCGAGCCACTAGTTTTTCTCTGATTTCAAATTTAGATCCACGAATCAATACATCTGCGAGGTTACCCTCAGCATCTGGATTTCGGTGATAGGCGGAATACCGAGATAGACGGGTAAATCTCGCATAATAATCCTCAAAGGATTCATTAATTCCTTGCTGAATAGTCAAGAATTCAGATTCCTTTGCCATTTGAATTGAGCGAGGGAAATATTGTTCATTGAATTTTTCTCGAAAGACCTCCCAAGTAATAGGGATATTACGAGCACGAAGAGTTGTTTCAGTGTTTCTCCACCATCTGTCTGCAACACCCTCTAATTTATAAATAGCCAACAAAGGCCTTCTATCAACAGGGCATTCTAGAACCTGAAAAATTTTATCCAGACGCAATAACCAATCCTCTGCACCATCAAATCTGCCTCTAAATACTGGAGGTTGATGTTTACAAAACTGCTTAACCTAGTACTGAGGAGTCTCAGCCTCTATTGTTGAATGGTTGATGCTGTTGTTCATCATTACTGTTGTTGTTATCAACAGTTTGTTCTTCTTCATGATCTCGAGCTTTCATTTCATTTATCTCAGCTCGCATTTCTTGGATCATATTCCCTTGTTCTCTTATTAGACCCATCATTTCTCGCATCAGATTATTACCTTGAGGATTTGGTATTTGTGTCTCTGGCTCTCTTCTAGGCCTTCCTGGTCCTTTCCCTCTTGCCATTTTGAATATTCAGCTTAACATAAGCAGAAGAAAATGTTATTTTCACAAAATAATATTAAATTATAACCATAACCATGAAATGATCAGCAACCCTGCTGATAACTCACATAATAGACCATTTCACAACATATCATTGATTCAAGATATCGAAACATTCATAATTCATATACTGTTCATCATAATTGTACAATCAAGCTACTTCTTACAAGGCTATCATAGTATACTACCATACACTAATAATGAAATCAGGATACCAAAATAAGTCTACAGAGACTGATACATATTATTTTAAAAGACTTCAAACTCCAAATTCGACCCCTGGTTCATAACACCACTCCTATATTCTCCTAGCCGCGCTCCTTCTACCATAGTACTTCCCAAATCTCACACTTATCTTCTTTCTACTACAATTAACCACCAGTATCTCAGTCTCAGTTTTATTTATCAGTATCGTCCAAACCGCGCTCTGATACCACAATTGTTACACACCTATCGGCCCCGCCCTTCCGGGTAGCGGGTAGTGTGATCCTTTACTTTTATACAATTCTAAATTTATTTTTCCCTGGATAATCTACGTTGCACATCAGAGTTTAAGCAACAGAGCATGCCTCGGTTTGGACAATAATATACTGATAAAAATACGGAAAGATAGATTCTTCCCCGAAGGAAACAAAACATACAGTCATCTTGATAATGGTGCCCAGACAGGCCAAAATAATAGTCTACAGTCATCCAGAAGTCAAAAGAAATATCCAAAAGAGAGTCACCAACATCCACTACTACACTAGCCCTGCTCCGGAGCCTTACCTCCATCTCTCTGCTCTACTCCAGATGAGCTTCCAGATGGCTTAAAAGGGGCTGGGATTCAAAATTTGAATCCCAGAGTAACCGTTAATCTCATATAAAATGTATAAATAATGCATGTAAGAAAAGCCAAAAATAAACAAATACCACATAACATTCAGTATCAAGGCACACAACCAAATCCGGAACTAGCAGTCCTCATAGCACACACCACAGACTGCAGCAGTCCTAATAGCACACATCACAGACTGCAGTGGTCCTAATAGCACACAGCACAGACCACCGGGCATAGCACACAGCAAAGCCCTTTATGCACACAGCATGTTCCGGTTCCATAGCCTTCAGAAATAAATGATAATCAAATGTTTGCAATATATATGGTAAAGCATACATACACACGTTGCACAGAGTATATGAGGATTAAGGTTACTACCTGGTAGTCGACTACAGCTAACAATAACCTTCACGGTGCGAAATATCACAATTATCCCTAAAATAATAAGATATACATATAATTAATTCCACCTCAATGAATATTTTCTTTGGTAAATTAAAAATAAGCCCAAATAATGTGTCCATACTCACTAAATTCCTTTTCTTATTAAGGAATTTAATTTGGGCCCATATAATCTTAATTTTCGTCTTAAATCTGAAATTTTGCTGAAATGGAAGCCCAACTTCAAAAATTCATAATTAAATCTAGAAAACTCGTTTTGGGTTGATTCCAAAGCCCAAATGACCCTTAATATGTCTATTTTCAACCAGAAATACTAGTTTGGGTCAGACCAAGTCGAAAATTCATCCATAGCCCAAAATACCCCTGCTGTCCGAAATCATGTCCAGAATCAGAGGGTCATTTTCACAAATTAATTTCTCCTAGTACAGAACTTTAAAAATTACATCTTATATATCAAAATAATCCTTGATATGTCTACTTTCTCCCTGTAAAATTTCATAATTTTCCAAGTCCATTTACTAAGTCAAAAATCCATGAAATATTCGACTGGTTCCCAGAAATTTCACAAGTCTGCCACCAACGTTTTTCTTACACTTTCATCTAGGGTTCCAAAATTTTGATCCAAGTTCATCCTTATACAAAATCTCATTTTAAACACTTTAGAACTATCAAAAACACCAAAATCCAATCCCAAAAAACTTGTATATCCAGCTGGACGAAAATCATATTCCAAACACAAATATTCAAGTTTCCATTTTAACATCATAATCTAGTCCATAATCACTTCTAATTTGTTGTTTGAACCCTTAATCATACACTAACCCCATCTAAGAATTTGGACAGCAACTCCCCATACATTTAGGGTTTCCAACATTTCAAGTATACAAGAAAATACCACCCCAAATCAATTCACCAACACAAATCCATTCCAAGAAGGTTTAAGAATCACTAACCTTGGCTTGACCTTTGAGGTTCTTGTAATTTCTTCTTCCTTGTATACCAAAATTTTCGACCTCCCCTTCATGAACACCATAAGAAGACAGATTTTTGGGTCAAGAAGAGTTGCAAAAGGGAGCTTAGAAGAGATGGAGGAGATTACATGAGATTTACCTATTAGATTCTTGAGTTTTCCCTTCTTATTTTGCCCAAGAAATTTTCGTCTTCCTCCTTTTCCTTCTCTACGTGATGGCTGGATCTAATGTCGGAAAAAGAGTTGATTTAATGGCAATTAAAAGGGTCAATTCGGCTGGACAAAAGAAGGGAAGAATTAACCTCCAACTAACCCATTATTTACCACATTGCCATTTAGTTAAAACCCAACCATTTAGTTGCCATGTGTTGGCCATTTTCTTTTTCTTTTCTTTTCTTTTTCCTCTTAGTTTGGGCCAAAAATTTAAGCCTCTCTTAGGATGATTTTAGGCCACTTTGTTAACTTGTAACCCATGCTCATATACCCATAAAGTCTAAATAATTATGGAACATACGGCACAATTTTGTGGAAATTGAAATTTTAACCTTGCTTCAATTTTTCTCTTAATTCCTAATAATACTCATGAAACTTCTTCTCATCCCTTCTTGGCCAAATTTATTACACATAAACAAGTAATTCCACGACCACATCTTAATCTTATTCTGATTATTTCACGCAACAACCTATATTCATTAACACATAACTTCAAAAAAAATATCCATATATGCAAATGAATCCACATTGAGGCACATGAAAAATGGGGATGTTACACTGGGTCTTAGATACTAGTTGGTACTAAAACAAGGGTGCTATGTGGACCAAAAATCATTTTAGGATATTGAATGATGTTGAAAAAAGGATTTCAAAATTCTGTGTTACACCCCAACCGGTCTCACCCTTTCGGGTGGCGGGTTAGAGGGATCCCTTTTTAAATGTTACCTTTCCTTAGTTATTGGTCCATTTAATTATACATCAGAGTATGCACAACAGAGCATATGACCGGTTTGGACAACTACTGTATTGGTAAATGTAAAACAACAAAAAGTAAAAGTCCCCAAAGGGTTAAGGGTACAGTCATCCCAAAATAAATACAAAAAATAATATACATTCATCCAAAAGTAAAGTACAAAGTATGATAGGGCATCCCCTATCCTTCACTAGTACTGTCATGCCTACCTTTCCAAAAAGGCCTTTATTAGACAAGAACGCCCCTCTGTATCAACAAAAGCTTCTGAAGTCCAACAATGGTCCCCAGAGTAACCATCAATACTCATGCACTAAATGTGTGATGTGTATGCATGCTACCATGTCAAATGTGTAAACATAGATAATATGCCAAATATACTGCATATGCAAATAGAAAACATACAACAGCAACAAGTCTTCGAACCGTTGAGCCGCTTTACCAAGGCAGGCCCCGGAATTACCGGAATCACAAGCCAGTCCCGTTGGGCCTCCACATAGGCAGACCCCAGCAGGCATCCTCAGTGCTAGGAACTCAATCACAAACATTGTTCTGTATGCATATTTGGCCAACACAAACAAAAACACATATGGCAAGCAAGACATACAACAAAACACATAAGAGTGTCTGAGTAAAGTGGTTACTACCTGATGGGGTATGCACTGTCTTAAAATTTTCATGTTCCTGTACACTTATCAAAGTATGCCTTAGTCCTAAATAACACTAAAATACCTTATTTTTAGTATTTCCAAAAGTACCCTTGCATTTATCACAAAATTCGAGCCCTTTAGAACTTTTCCAGAAAATCCTGCGTTTTTGGCCCCACCTCAAACATTTTTAATAAATTCCAAACAACTAATTTTATCATGAAACCATTTCCATATGAACCATTAAGATGTATATTTTCCAGGAAAAATAATTCCAGAAATCATTAGTTCACTGATTACGTCGTGGAGCTCAAATTTCGCTCTTTGGTCCGATTCGCTCCCCTGTTTCCAGACCCTTTTTCAACAATTTATTTCACCCAATAGTTTTATCCAAAAGTTATCTTATTTTATACCAACATCATGCCCCGGATGTCTAGTTTCTTTATGTAAAATTTCAGCTCAAAAAAAGTTCGTTTACTATTTTAAAAACGCTTTTGAAGCTTCACTGCCCAGATTCCCAAAAATTGGCAGCAAGCCCTTACTTAGGGTTTTTGGTGTTTTCGACTTCGGAAACTTAAGCCATGACTAAAACCCACAAAAAACCACATTCCAGAGCCATTGGAAGCCTAAAAAACGCCAGAATCCAACCAAAACCCTAAGCCCTTACTCCCTGAACGAAAATACCATAGTAAGAACTTAGAGTAAGGTTTTTCGATATTACCTAAGATCGGAGAATCGTCGGGTGTTCTTGGTATCTTGGAGCTTGAGCTTTGGCTATGCAGGTTTCTGATCCTTCTCTCTTGATCTTCAAAATTTCGTGCCTCTAGGGTTAAAATGAGAGGTTAAAACACCTTTTTAATAAAAGGTAAATTTGATTCGGTATTTTAGATTTAACAGGCGTAAGTTTCTGTCCATTGTGTAATAAACTAGACCTGATTCTTGAATTTTTCTCCAAGTTATTCCAGAAAATTCCAGGTTTATCTAGGGAGCTGACAAGTGGCGTTTTCCCCTGAAAATATCTGGATATTTTAGTTTTATTTGGGGAAAATTACCTACTTTGGCCCAGAATTTATGAAAATTACCAATTTTGGCCTAGCACTTCTTTATTATTCTTTTCCTTTTCCCCAAGTTTTCAAGACTCTTCCTAGAGCTAGGTGGTGCCTTATGGACCCCTCAACTCAGATCCCATGATTTTATTTTAGTTTTCCTAATTTATCTGATTAATTCCCCTTTTAACGGCCAGGGTCCCGCAGCTTGACTTTTTGACTGATTATTCTTTTCTCTCTTTTCAAGCACGTTTTTAATCATTATAGGGCTAGGTGGCGCTTCTTTGGGCCCACCAAATCCATCCCCTTACTTTTCCCCTGTCTCTTCCACTTAATCCAGCCCAATCTCCTTCTACTAGTCCACGTCGGGCCCCGCTAGTCAGCAGGGTGCTTCCTTTTGTATTTTTCTTCAACTTTTCAGATATTTTCCCCCGAATGGACATGCATATGTGGTGCCTCCTTGACTACCCAATATGGCCCCACACTTGTCTCATTCAGTCCAAAAGAAGCCCCTAACTTATCCTTATTGGTCCCCTTTCTACCAGTTAACAACCCGTAGGACCCGCATTTTGTGTTTGGGTCTGAGTATGGATAAAATCATCTGATTTTCTCTCTCCTCCTTCATGTGGACAAAATTGAATACTTAAAGGATAAGGATTTGACTTCTCTACCCCTGTAATCATTACTTACTTTTTGCTCTTTACTCCCACAGAGACACGTGTTTCAATGTAATCATTACACTGACTTTTCCCCTTCAAAAACGCAGGGGATCTTCATCTGTCCAGGAAATGTCATGTGCATATTTATTTTAGCATATTTATGCTCAGCTAATTGTCCCAGACCTTAGGACATAGCTACATGACATTTTTACCAACCGATTAACACCGTATAAGTGTTTTTGTGCCCTTCTGCACTGTCACTTTAACTTCTTCAGCCTTGAGCTCTTGATCAAAATACCCATAGGATATCAATGTTTTATTTCCAAATTTAAATATCACACTTCCTGAACAGGGTTTAGTCGTATGCTTGATACAGGCTTATTCTCAAGTCTCTAGGCCCAAAATTCAGGATATTACATTCTGGGTGGTACTGAAAAAATACTTTAAGATACTGGATGCTTTTCTATTTTTAAGAGAGAGAGAGAGAGAAGAGAGAAACATGAGATTTTACACCAAAACAGTGCAGTTTAAAAGAAAATGAGTGCAGCGGAGGCGACCAGCAAAGGAGAAGCCACGTCCCCTAAGTTTTTGGCTGGCGAATAATGACGAAGATCAGTGTTTTGGGGCCTTGTATAATTGCGCATTCCCTAAATGAACATTGTGTTTCGCTCGTTCTGTTGTGGCAAGTTGACTTTTTGCCGCAATGAACACGCATTATTAAAACCGTGTGTTCAGTTCCATTTGCGGCAACGACTATTGTCTCTGCAGCGAACGAGATAGAACCACAATGGTTCGTTTTCCTAGCCTTAACATGTTCCTAAGGCTTCCCAGGCCTACTTCAAAAAATGGAAGTCAGTCACCATCATGAAGTTATATTCCTCTTCCTCTCTTCCTTATTAATCAACTCCCATAACTTACTCTTCAAAACACCGTATATGATATTATGATTCCTTTTATTTGAGTATATCATATTTAGTGACCCATATGTCTTGCTTATTTATAAAATAAGGTCCACTTCTTTATATGAGGTTGGGCTTATCCTAATCCACCAATGATGAATTTGATAAAATTCAACAGTGAGGTTCATTGAGGAATTTTTTTTACTGGTATTTTTATGGAGTACTTGATAACTCTCACCACATTTATTTTAGGATGTCCAAATATGAGTTGATCTGAATTGATGTAAGATGTCATGCCCAATATCTGAAATTTATCAAATTCACAGGATTAGGATTGGGCTTATCCTAACACAATATTACTTATTCTTGCATGCCTGAAACAACGCCCAACCACAACAACACAATCTAATAAAGTCCAAAAAGAACTAGCCTTTCCTTTTGAATGAAAAGTAGGTCAACATCATTCAATCAATACTCAAAGCTAATTAGAATTATTTTGAATGACCTAATTAACCTCGCTTGTATTTGCTAGTTTCAACTCAATTAAAGATATGCCTATATTGAGCCAAACATGGCACTTGAGTTAGATAAATGCACCCTACAAGAAAATAGGGCTTGAATTAGGTTAGTGTCATATATATTCACCTCGACTCAATCCATATTTACTTCTTGTTTGTCATATAGTTACCTTATAGGGTATTTGATTTAGCCTTGCCAAATATAGTATTTTGTTTTAAATGTATAATCAACCTTTTTATTAGGGAACACTACCAAATGGGAAGGAAATTGCTGTGAAAAGGCTCTCTCAAACTTCAGGTCAAGGTTCACAAGAGTTCATGAATGAAGTGATATTCATAGCAAAATTGCAACATAGAAACCTAGTTAGACTCTTGGGCTTCTGCATGGAGGAAAATGAAAAGCTACTTGTATTAGAGTACATGCCAAATTCTAGCCTTGACTCACACCTTTTCAGTATGTTTTCCTAACACACACACACACACACTCTCTCTCTCTCTCTCTACCAACACTTTTACTCTTTGTATGGCTCAAAATTAGTGCTTGGGAGTGATAATGTAACTTAATAGGGCAACAACCACGAACGTATACAATATGTTTCTTAGAGCATGAGTTTACATATGTATGTTTAACATGTGTCTTAATCATGGTTGCTTGGTCACTTGTATGATTAGTATGATAAAATTATGTGTATCCATTAACTTTTTTTCCCCCAATATAAGGTTTCATGAGTAACATAATTAACCGATTATATTTCACGTCTGGCTTTCTTGTTCTTTAATTACTTGATAATTTGGATATTAATTTTTGTTGATTCATTCCTATAAATGGATTGATTAACTGCACTGATTATTAGTCCATTCTTTGGCTTTCATTACTACTTCAAAATCAAGCCACATTTAAAAACAACATTAATTAGATTTGTGTACGTTATTGTAATTACCGTTTGAATGTGCATTTTCCTATGTTTAACTTTGTTATTCACTACTACACCTTTCAAACCATGAAAGAAAAAGAGTATGAAAATAAGAATATTTGAGAGTTAACACTAACTTTGCCTTAATATATATGTGTGTGTATATATATATATATATACAGTTAATTTATGGTTGCAACCCATACAAGTTTACTTTGATGCTAACAACAGTGGGTCCTACTTATAGAAACTTCAACTACTATTGAATTCTACATTATGCTTGAAAATTCTCGTCTTCTAGCGTAGTACAAATGAAAACATACACTAAACGGTTTCTCAAGCATTGAAGTACAATGTTCTGCACTTATAGAATTTATTATATTGATATTGCAGTACAATCCATATTGCTATTCATCTCTTGACAATTTATGCTAACTTTGAATGACTTATATTTTATACATAGACACATCTGTTAGATACTGTTCTGGTGTAGAACACAGATGTCCAGCCGTGTGTATGGGCTGGTGATTTGATATTGGATCAAGGGTCTCGGCCTGGGTGCGTATGTAGAAGCACACAGACGGAGACGGGATCACTGAACACAACCAGGCTCTTTAGCCGAGGGCGTGGGGTGTGTGCTCAGTGTAACAGTAGGTAAATAGTCTAGGTTAGAGCGTGTGTACCTTAGGCTGTTGCTTGGGTATTTATAGAACCTACCTGGAGCAGCTTTGGCGTGATTCCAGGCCCATAATCCGAACTGCCTATCCTTATGCGGAGATACTCCTATATTTCCGGGGTAGTTAAGATCTTCCAGGATCGCGGATATGACGGATCTGACACGTCTACCCATGGTTGGGCCTTACTCCAATTGGGCCTTATCCGGATCCGTAACAGTTGCCCCCAGCCCGGTAGTTCAAGGTTTTGGACTGCCGGGGTGTACCCTGTCGTTGCAATGTCATCCGAGGTGTTCCCGTTTTCTGACGTCTGCGTTGGGCTAGGATTTGTTGAGCCGACATGCCTGGGTTCATGGTGGCGTCACCGGGTTCGGTGAGCCGGGGCGGCGTCATACACCTCGTGAGGTGTCGTGATGACGACCTATGGCTTGGGAGTCGTCGTGAAGAGTTTCAGCGACCGAAGAAAGAAAGCCGAGGTGAGAACTTTCGGTCCTAAGAGTGCCGCGGTAAGAACCGACGACGTAAAGGTCCGAGGTGTTCGGTCTGGCCCTGGGGTGACTCTTGGGGAATTCTATCCGTTCCTGCCATGATTGCCTGCGACACCTGGCTCCCTTGGATTGGGGAAGCTCTTCGATCCTCGTGTCCGCCGCCCCCGAATTTCGTGCGCGTTTAATGCTCTGGTGGTACGTTGCACGTCCCCTCAACTTTTGGGGTGAAAAGTCGTGGCTACCCCCATCGGTTGAGTTGCTTTGTTTTGAATTCCCTCCTTCTTTCCTCATGATATAAACTGCTGACATTTCTCATTTCTCCTCTTTTTCCATTTGCTCATTCTTCTCCTCCACACATAAAGCTTCTTCTGCGCAGAGCTTCTCTGGTACCGGAGGGTGTCTGTTCCTTCCTTCGTACATCTCAGAATTTGTTGAATAGTCTGGGTTTCTTACTCTCCGTCGACTTTAGCTGTGTTCAATTTCTGCCATCTTTAGTTTTTGAGGTACTCATCTCTCCTTTTGAACTTTTATATCGTATTTCAGTATTTGGGTTCTTCTTCTTCCTTTTTTTCTTCGCTGGTGCGCTTCTGGATTCTGGGTTTGTCCGGGTGGAGTGTTTTTGGATTTAGTGATCAAACCCGTAGTTTTGGGCTTTAGGCATTTCTGGTTTTCTCCATTTTGGTCTTAGCCTTTTCCCCTTCTCATTTTCCTGATGTTGACTGTATAGGTTTGAGCCCTTGATGGATAGGGGAAAACGTCATTCGTCTTTGCGTCAGCCTCTAAGTTCAAACATTGATGATGAGGTCCTCCAAGAGCGTTATCCCTACTTTAGCTATTGGGTATTAGGCACTCCTTTGACCGAGGAGGAGAAGCTATCCTTGGCCCTCCGTGGTGGGTCGAATACTAGGAGTGCTGGGGGGTCTCGGCCAGTAGTTCCTGGGTCCCATCAGTCGGAAACCATTCCTTTCGGGGTGGGTTCTGAAAGTTTCTCAGTTTCTGAGGCCATCTCAGCCGAACCAATAAATGCCTTCCAAGTGCGCCGCCCGTCCGGGCCGGAGTCATTACCAGCCGGGTATCTCGGTCCCTGCTGGGATTGTGTTGCCGAAAGTTCTTCCCTCATTGCTAGTGGGCAAGATCGTATGGCCGAAGTCGTCTTGGGCTCATGCCGGCATAACTCGTCATCTGAGCCTGCTTCGGCTCCCGGGGCTCCTTCTTTTCCTGGGCCCGTCCGCCTTCATTGTCCCCTTAGCGGTTTGTCCCAATCAGGTATTCTGTCTAGCTCTGATTTTGGCTTTTATTTCTTTTTGTAGGAAAATGGAGTCTACGTCTTCTCCTCGTCTTTCCGCCTCCGATCTGGAGGCAGACTCCGGCAGTCCTTCACCGTCGATGAGAGCCAAATATCCTCGGGTGACAAGTGAATCGCTAACTATACGTTCGCGATGACGGACGCGGACGTGGCGCCCAGGGTCTCCGGGGTCGGCAGGATCTTTGTCTTGCCCCCCCCGAGGATGATGAACCGATCTGCGCCACCCGGGAGCCCGGATCTCCTAACTTTTTTCTCTTCTATCGGGAGTACATGTCCCAGCTCGGTATTCGCTTTCCGTTTATCGGGTTCCAAATGTCCGTACTTCACTATCTTCATCTCGATCCTTCTCAACTTCATCCGAACGGGTGGGGTTATCTGGCGGCATTTGGGTATCTCTGCGGGAAGATGGATCCTGTCATTCCTTGTACCGCCGCCCTTTTCCTTCATTTTTTCTCTCCTTTCACCCCTCGTTCGGGTAAGGAGCCGCCCTCTTTGAAAGGGCTGACTTCTCTTCGTGCCGAGGCGGATCGGAAGCTTATGACCTCCTTCTCCGACTCCTTCAAGCATTTCAAGAATGCTTTCTTCAAAGTTGTCGCGATAACTGGGAAGTGCCCCGGTTTCGAAGAGTGCTGAAGGTCCCGGCGTAGAGTGGCGCTTCCCTCTTTACTGGACCTCCGATCATCATAACTTCTCTTCCTCCACATACCAGTTTACTGCCAAGGACCTCTCTAAAGAGGAGAGAGAGTACGCTGCTCGGCTGGCGTCATACGTCGCCGAACGCGGTGTCAAGAGTGCGACCTTCTATATCAAGAAGGCCAGTGTAGAGTCCGGCTCAGCTTCTAGTACGGCTTTGTTTGTATGAATCATGTCATACTACTTGATTTTCGTCCCCCAATTAGCTTCTGATATTTATTTTTGTTTCTGGGATGCCTTTGTAACAGGTTAGGGTGCTATGGAGCTGAATCCGGACTACCTTGCGTATACCTTGCTGACGGCCGGAAAACCGAAAGAGAAAGCTCCTAAGAAACGGCCCGCCGCCGACCCTTCTAAGAAGAAACCTCCTGCGGCGTCTATGGTCCCGAAGCCTTCCTCGGCGAAGAGGGCCAGGATTGGGGCTGCCACCGCTACACCTTCGGCTACTCCTTCTTTGGCCGTCCAGCCCGAAGTAGTACCTTCCTCCCCTCCCTCGTTGGCGGCCGACACAGGTGTGGTGCCTCCGTCTGCTCCAGCCTCTGCTGCTACCGGGGCCTCTCCACCTACCGACCCTCTTCCATCCCCTGATAAGGGGAAAACGGTGCTTGCCTCTGACTCGGCTTCTCCCTTGTCTCAATCGGCCGCCGCTCCTCGCCCTGGTGGCTTCAGACGGGGCCAAGCCTGGGACGGTAACGTCTCTGAAGAGATCGGCACGGCCTTCTTTCCGCCGCGTCGATTCTTATGCCCTCAGCCTCTTTCAAACGAAGACGTTCATAAAGTGCAGCACGTATCCGATAGTCTTTGCCAGGCCCTCGGGTTGTCTCAGGCCTATCTGCACCTCCATAATTATTATGTTCGAGCTTTCGGTGAATCGTGAGCTCTGAAGGTGGGATTGGAGTCGGCCGAGGAGAAAGCTAAGGGGCTCGCGGTGGATAAGAAGAAAGCAGAGACTGAAAGGGACAGTCTGAAGGTGGAACTTAAAAGTTCCCAAGTTGCCGCTGAAAAGGCCGGCGAGGATCTTCTGCTGACCCACCAGGCATTGACGCAGGCCAACGCTGATCTGATGCAGACCCAAGCTGCCCTGGCCGAGGCCAACCGTAATCTGGCCGATGCCAATTCTCGCCTGGCCGAAGCCAACTCTAGTCTGGCGGAGATGAGATCTTTGCACTCTCAATCTATGGATGCGGTGAAACGGCTTACCAAGCAGCGCAGCGAGCTGTGCACGCAGTTGGAGCAGACTCGGGGGGACCTAGGAGAAGAGAAGGCCGCTCACGAGAAGGCGGTGGAGGCGGTGAGGAGGACCGCGTCAGATTGCTTCAAGATGGCCCTTGCTCAAATTGAATATCTAAATCCAGGCCTGACTCTGAACCTTGCCGGCTATGGATGTCGCTCCTGCTTTCAGGCCGGTGTTCTCATTCCTCCACCTCTGTCTCCTGAAGAGGAACCCACGTCAGATGCCGAGGTCGACGGTGGAGAGCGCGCCGGGGAAGGGGCTGCTTCTGGAGCCGAGCCTGATGGGAGTGGGGTGCCTGAGGACGAGGCGGCCCCTTAAAGATTTGCTACTTTTCTGTTTCTTTATTTATTTTCGGCTTAGGATGCCGGTTTTGTAGTAGTTTGTAGTGTCGATCTTGTTTGTACTTTTGAACGATTAACCTTATGAATAGAGATTCACTGCTTATTTAGCGAATCATTTAAGTACTCTTAGAATTGAACATTCGGATAATAAACCCTTTATTAATTCAAGAGATGATTAGCTTTATAAAGCTGACCATTTGAAAGGAACATTTGCAGAAGGGAAATGACTGAAACCAAAATAAACTTGAAATAGCAAAATCAAAGCTTAACTCGGACATGGAGTGTCCGTTGTGGCATTTCGGCTACGACTAGGCCTAGCTATAGTAGATCCTTAGCTTGTCGCCGTTCCATGTCCTCTTGATAGGTTTCCTCGCCAAGGTTTCGAGAACATAGGCTCCTTTTTCTAATTTCTCTTTGACTCGGTATGGTCCCTCCCAGTTAGCGGCCAGCTTGCCGTCTTGCGCGTTTTTGTTACCGATGTCGGCCCTTCTTAGGACCAGGTCGCCCCGGACGAACGCCCTGGATTTGACCTTTCTGTTGTATCTAGCCGCGATGAGTCGTTTGGCCGCCACGTCTCGGCAATGAGCCGTGGTCCTGACTTCATCCACCAGGTCCATCTCGGTCAATAAGGCCCTGGAATTCAATTCTTCTCCTTCTTCCAGGGTTCTGAGCCTTCTCCATGATGGCTGACCTACTTCTACTGGGATCATGGCTTCGCATCCGTATGTCATGCGGAAAGGTGTTTCTTGAGTAGCCGACTGCATGGTTGTTCGAATTCCCCATAAAACATTATAGAGTTGTTCAACCCAGCAGGTGCCGGCCTCTTGCATCTTTTTCCGAAGGCCGTCCAAGATTATCTATCTTATTTGCTGCCTCCGCTTGCCCGTTTGACTGAGGGTGTTCGACCGAGGCGAAGTGATGTGTGATTTCGAGGTCGACCATCATGTCCCGAAATCTCCTGTCGGTGAATTGGGTGCCATTGTCCGTTACCACCTCTACTGGAACCCCAAACCGGAAAAGATGCTCGTTGGATGAAGCGCCGGACCACGGCCGATGTGATGGTGGCGAGGGCTCGGCTTCAATCCACTTAGTAAAATAGTCTACCGCCACAATTAGCCATCGAAGTTGTCCGGGGGCCGGCTTAAACGGTCCGAGTAAGTCCATTCCCCATTTAAAGAAGGGCCATGGGGCCGATATATATTCCATGTTTGATGGAGGGGACCAAATGATTTTGGCATGTTTTTGGCAACTGTCGCATGCCTTTACAAACTCCTTAGTGAGTAGTACCCGGCCCGAAGTGCCTTTCTTGCTAACGCTTTCGCACCCATGTGTTGCCCGTTGATTCCTCCATGGATCTCGGCGAGAACGTATCTGCTTTCATTAGTGCCCAAACATCTTAGCATTGGGGTATGCAGGCCTTTTCGGTAGAGTTGATCATCTACCATCGTGTACACGGCGGCCTCCCGAATGAGTTTTTGGGCGTCGGTTGCGTCGAAGGGAATAATTCCTCGCTCAAGGTAATCTTCGAGCGACTTCCTCTAGTCGGCCGCATCAGATATGGCCATTATACAGGTCGGCTCTTCAAATTTTTGCTGTACGACGGTCCTGTGGTTGGACGAGCCTTTAGTACTAGCGAGCTTGGAGAGGATATCCGCTCTGACGTTTTCCCCTCTCGGGATATGCGTGACTGTCATCTCTTCAAACTGAGCCTGAATTTCCTTTACTCTGTTGAGGTATTTCGCCATGAGAGGGCCTTTAGCTTGATAAGCTCCGTCTACCTGGGCGGCCACGAGTTGCGAGTCGGTGAAGACCGAGACTCTTTGGGCTCCGAGGTCCATAACCTGTTGAAGTCCGGCCAGGAGGGCCTCGTATTCGGCCTGATTGTTCGATGTCGGGAAGTTCAGCTGTAAGGAATGTTCGATTGTGACCCCTTCTGGGCTTTCTATGATTATTCCGGCGCCGCTCCCTTTGGAGTTCGACGAACCGTCGACATACACCATCCAGAGATCAACGTTGCCGAGATCATGGTTGGTTGGGGTTAGCTCCTGGAGGAAGTCGGCCAAAGCTTGTGACTTAATGGCATGTCGGGATTTGTATGCCATATCGAACTCAGATAATTCGATGGCCCAACTGATCATTCTGCCGGCCAGGTCCGGCTTATGGAGTACTTGCCGGATTGGTTGGCTGGTCCGAACTGTTATTTTGTGGGCCTGAAAGTAAGCGCACAGTCTTCGCGCCGTCGTTATTATGGCGAAAGCCAATTTTTCCAACTTCTGGTATTTTAGCTCCGAGCTCTGTAATGCTTTGCTGACGAAGTATATGGGTTCTTGACCATTCTTTCCTTCTCGGACTAGTACCGAGCTTATTGCCTCCTCCCCGACCGATAGGTAGAGGAATAGGGTCTCACCGGGTTTTGGTCTCGACAGGACCGGTGGAGTTGCCAAGCATTGCTTGATTTTCTCAAATGCGGCGTCACACTCCGCGGTCTAGTTTCCTGATGTCTCCTTTTTCAGCAATCTGAAGAAAGGTAAAGCGTTTTCTGCCGACTTCGGCAAGAACCTAGTTAGGGAGGCCAATCGGCCTATTAGCTGCTGCACTTCCTTCTTATTTCGTGGGGCCTGCATGTCCAGCATGGCCTTACATTTGTCCGGGTTGGCCTCGATTCCTCGACTGGTGAGCAAGAAACCGAGGAATTTCCCCGCCGGCACTCCAAATGCGCACTTCACCGGATTGAGCCGAATCCGGTGCACCCTTAGTTTACTGAACGTTTGCTCTAGATCTCGGATGTGGTTATTGGGATCGTAAGATTTGACGATCATGTCGTCAATGTATACCTCAATGTTGTGGCCGATCTGATCCTCAAAAAATTTATTCATCATCCTCTGGTACGTTGCCCCGGCGTTTTTTAAGCCGAATGGCATGACGTTATAGCAGTAATTTCCCTTTTCTGTGATGAAGGAAGTGGCCTCCTGGTCATCGGGGTGCATGGCGATCTGGTTGTATCCGGAATAGGCGTCCATAAATGACAGCAGTTGATAGCCGGATGAGTTATCTACAAGTTGGTCGATGTTCGGCATCGGATAGGCGTCTTTCGGGCATGCTTTGTTCAGGTCTTTGTAATCCGTGCATACTCTCCACTTGCCACTTGGTTTCAAGACCATTACTACGTTGGAAAGCCACGTGGTATATTGTATTTCCCTGACGAAGCCGGCCTCTAGCAACTCGTCCACATGGCACTTCAGCCGCGCTCCATGCGAAAACATCTCGATTTAAAGCCAAAAATTCTTCCATTCTCAATCGCAGATCGGGGGTCAATGTTCTGCCTATTTTTGTATTGTGCTCTGGATTGTTTCCGAGGATAAGGTTTTCTAACTCTCCTTCTGGTTCGGGCCGGGGTAGCCACTTTTCCTCGCGTAAATCTAACTCGACCATATAGATCGGGTTGTGGGTCTTTTCTTGCACGAGGTTGGTTGGCCCGGATTTGTCATTCCGGGGCCGAGCTTGAGGCGTCATTGCCTTTTCCTTTACATTGATCGTCTCTACATAGCACTGTCGGGACTCTTTTTGGTCGCCCTTGATGGTAACGACCCGGTTGGCATTGCCTACCATTTTTATCTTCTGATGCTTGGTAGATGCGAGCATGTCCCATTCATGAATCGTGGGTCTCCCCAATATGATGTTGTAAGGGGATGGGAAGTCGGCCACAATAAATCTAACTCGCTCAGATTTGAAGCCTTCCTTCGTTCCAAGGGTGAGTCGGAGGTCAATATACCCCTTTGGGGGGGACAACACGCCATTAAACCCCACGAGAGTGGTTTTGCAAGGCTTCAGGTCTTCTTGATCGAGGTTCATCCTTTTAAAGGCGTCCCAAATGATGATATCTGCCGAGCTCCCCGAGTCTATGAATATCCTTTTAACTCGACAGTTGACCAGGGTTCCAGTGATGACCAGTCCATCATGGTGGCCGGGCAATACGTCGGTCATATCTTCTTTCGTGAACATGAGTTGAGGTCGTTCCAATTTACCAGTCATGTCGGGGTCCTCCTTAAATTTAGGTCGGTCCCTTACTGAGAGGACCTCCTTTAGGTATTTTTCCGTTGACTTGCCGTGTCGCCTCCTCCTCCGAAAGCTCCACTGATCCGTTGCAATCGAATTCGGCCTCGGGAAACCCACTTTCCTCATAAGCCAGCTTCTGTCTTTTACCATCCTTTTTTCTTTCGGGGACTGGGCTGTCCAATCGGTCATCCTGCTTTCGATTTTCCTTTGTTCGTCCCTACGTTTTGATTACGTATTGACGCAATTTTCCCTCTCTGATGAACTTTTCGATGGCGTCCCGGAGGTCATAGCATTGATCCGTGGTATGCCCCTTACTCTAATGGAAAGAGCAGTAACGAGACTGATCCGTATTGGATCGTTTCTTGACAGGCCGGGGAGTCTCGACCTTCCTCATCTCGGTCGATGCTACTTCTTTCCAAAGCTGGGACCGGGGCACGTTTAAGGGGGTATAATAGTCATATTTACTTTTTGAGTCCGGCTTTTTTCTAGAGGGCTTATTGTTCGAACCTTTCCCACGGCGATCTTGCTTGCGACCCTCGGACTGGCTTTTATCCTTTGGCGGGGTGCTCTTGTCCGGGTCTTTTCTAGCATTTGCTTGCCGCATTTGTTCCACCTCGAGGTACTTCTTTGACCGAGTCATGAAGTCGTTTATGTTTTTTTCCGGCTTTTTGAAGAATGATTCATCTAGTCGTGTCGAGCTATCTAGGCCGTCGGCCAAGAGGTGAACGTGGACTTCCTCCTTCAATCCCTGTACTTGCAAGGCCGCATGATTGAAGCGATCCAAATAGCTTTGGAGTAATTCGCCGGGCCGCTGCCTGATCTTGGACAGGGTATATTGAGACTTCGGCTGTCGCTTACTGGTTGCAAACTGGAGTTTGAAGGCCTCGGCAAGGTCATCAAATTTGTGAATCGACCCCACCGGCAGAGTGTGGAGCCACTTTAACGCCGGCCCTTTAAGAGTTGTAGCAAAAATCCGGGTCATTATGGGTTCTCCGATGCCTCTGCAAACCATGATCATCTCAAAGTCTTCAAGGTGGGTCGTCGGATCTTGAGAGCCGTCGTACTTGTTGAATTCGGTAAGGTTTAGCTTTCCTGGGAAACGAGCGTCGAGTATCTCGTCTGAGAAAGGGCTGTTGTCGACATTGCCGACATATCTCTTCCGCTGAAATCCGATAGGTGGAGGCCGTGGTGGCCTTTCATCCCGGGCCGACTTCTCCCTTCTTGACTCCTTCGTGGAAGAAGTCGCCCTCCTGCTTCGGCTGACCTCTGTCTCCTGCGTGCTTCTCGGGTGCCGGAAGCTTTCAGAGTTTTGGTCTTCCTTCCAGGTCCTATCATGCTTGTTTCCATGTGAGGAGGCCGAATCCTTTGTCTTGGACCGCCCTTCCATTCGCTCGAAGTGGAGGGTGTGCCGTTTGTCCATGTTTTCCATCCGCCTTATCATCGCGGCCAAAGCATTTTGGACAAGGAGCATATCAGGAGTTGGGGAAGGGATTTCCGCGCGAACCTCCTGGTTCGGAGGTGGAGGTTGGTGGCCATGATTTTGCGGGGCCAAGGACTCCGTGTCGGGCGGGTTGCCCTCCGGACGCCCGTTATCGTTAGGGACGTCGTGTTCCTCAAGTCGTTCCTCCGGCTGTGATAACCGGTCTTCATCGTGCTGTCCGTCGTTACCGACGGGTATGTTCGGTGGCTCAATCCGCGGTGGTTGCCGAGGTGGAGGTGGTTGACGATGATCTCCTGTTCGAGCCATCTCGGACTGCTTCAGGCTTGAGCTACGGGTATTCACACTCATTGGTCACGGGAATCGAAATTTATCGATCCCCACGGTCGGCGCCACTGTTCTGGTGTAGAACACAGATGTCCAGCCGTGTGTATGGGCTGGTGATTTGATATTGGATCAAGGGTCTCAGCCTAGGTGCGTATGTAGAAGCACACAGACGGAGACGGGATCACTGAACACAACCAGGCTCTTTAGCCGAGGGCGTGGGGTGTGTGCTCAGTGTAACAGTAGGTAAATAGTCTAGGTTAGAGCGTGTGTACCTTAGGCTGTTGCTTGGGTATTTATAGAACCTACCTGGAGCAGCTTTGGCGTGATTCCAGGCCCATAATCCGAACTGCCTATCCTTATGCGGAGATACTCCTATATTTCCGGGTAGTTAAGATCTTCCAGATTGCGGATATGACGGATCGACACGTCTACCCATGGTTGGGCCTTACTCCAATTGGGCCTTATCCGGATCCGTAACGATACAAATATTTTTCATTTGTTATGATGACCAAATTGGCATTAGAGAACATTTTAATCCTGCATTTTGCATCCCTTGAAATTGAAAACTAATACTACATCTAGTTCTAATTATAGAACTAAAAATATATATTTATGTGAACTACAACATGCTACTACTGACATATCTCATTATTACTGTAATAATGAGATATGTCAGTAGTAGCATGTTGTAGTTCATATAAATATATATGTATTGGACGTATATGATTTCATCTTTGCAACATCCTTCTTTTATAAAATAAAACTATTTCATAGACAATTACTTAGACATCAACAAGTGATGATATCACATTTTAGTTATAAATTTTGTTTTGTTAAGTATTATATATGCAACAAAATTTTCAAATGAGTCTCCTAGAAAGCAACTAACAGTTTTTCTTTCTTCCCCATATGCTCTTGTCAAAAAATCTTTTCTTGGAAAAAATTGTCAGATGATGAAAATAGAAAGAAACTAGATTGGACAAGAAGACTAAATGTCATTAATGGAATTGCAAGAGGACTTTTGTATCTGCATGAAGACTCCCGACTTAGAGTCATTCATAGAGATTTGAAACCTAGCAATGTCCTTTTGGATTATGAGATGAACCCTAAGATATCAGATTTTGGATTAGCAAGGGCTTTTGAAGGAGCACAAAATCAACGTGATACAAGACGAATAATGGGTACATAGTAAGTGTTTGATGCAACTAAATCATTTTTCTTTTTCATTTTTACTTTCAAATTAGTGTTTAAATTGTCTAAAGAAATGTTAGCTCTTGGATAACTAAACAACTATTTGAATTGATTGATAAACAGTGGCTACATGGCTCCAGAATATGCTATGGAAGGATTATTTTCGGTGAAATCAGATGTTTTTAGTTTTGGAGTTATTCTACTGGAATTTATATGTGGAAAAAAGATTAGTGGTTTCTACGTCTCTGAACATGGTCAAAGTCTTCTATCTTGTGTAAGTTATTTTGTTGATCTTATCTCATCAAGGAATATTAATTTTGTAACAAGAACTCCAATTTTAGGACATTCATTATTTCAAAATGCCAAAATTTGCAATTGCTTGCAGGCTTGGAATTTGTGGTGTGAAGGAAAATGTTTGGAACTAATGGATCCCATCCTAGAAGATTCATATATAGAAAATGAAAGGTGCATCTAGCAACACCCTGACGTATAATCTTAAGTCCATTCAACACCCTAAAGTATTTCGTAGTATATCCCACACTTTGAGGCATTGGACGCAACATGTGGGGAAAAAAAGTTAGTTTATGATGCTAAATGTACTAAAAAATATTTAACATGTTATACTTACTTTAGAAAAAATACTTTACTAGATGTACTACAAAATAATTTTCGGATGTTGGACGCACTTGGAAAAATGCCTCAGGTGCTGGATATACCTTAACCATGTTTTTAAACTATTTCATCAAAGCATTTCTGAGTTTGGAATAAAGTTTACTTAGCCATGAAGACCAAATAATGAGATAAGGCTTCTAGATTTTGATGTGAGAGAAATTCAAATTTGACTGTGCCTACCTTAAGTGTATGTGCGCAAATGTATCTTCTGACACGCTCATGTATTATATTGTTATCAAATATCTTTATACAATCATCCAATAAAAGTGTTGGAATTTTTTCTCCATTTTTTAAGAGAGAAGGCTTTTCATATACACTATATTTGAAATATAATTTTGTAGGTATATAATTTTTATTGTGTATATGTGCATTTGACTTGTTATGTTGAATAATTAATTGATTCTAAATTCTACAGAATACTTGTTCATTTACAAAATATGCATGGATCTTCTTTTGTGAAGAAGGCTTCTTTATATACTGTTTAAATCTTTGTAAACAATTAATTGAATTTTATGAGTTGGGGTTAGCCAAATCTAGAAACATTTTACCCTGAATTAAGAAAACCTTTTGCAATATTTTAGTTCAGAAAGTCCTAAAAACAATTGGCGATATTTTATAAAATTGGTGCCACTTTACAAGAGAAATAATGACGCAAGATCGAAGAATCAAGAACCTTGGCAAAGAAGGCACAACAACCTATTTAGGAAAATTCTACAACAAAGACCAGGAAGCAATCATCTCTAGACCTCAGCTTCAATCAACAAGTCCTAAAGCAACCATATGTAGATTTGGGCTTAACTTAAAATAGGCAGGAAGAAACTAGTAGCTTCAAATTGTAAGCTACTGGAATGAATTTACCTTACAAAGCCAATGCACCTATGTTAAATTGACATTTTAAGCCCAATAATCACCATAGGAATATGGGAGAAGTAGAGTAAGGGATGTACTTAAAAGATGCGGACGCTTATGTATAAATTAGTGGTGGGTTAACTGAATAACATTGCGATAGGCATTTTGTTGTAGCATTGTAGAAGCTATGCAGTATAATGCTGTAGCAATGCATCGATGCAACCGGGGATTAATGCGACTTAAGATGAAATATGAGCTCTACCTATTTTAACTCTGATTTTCTCAATTAACTTGCGATCATTTGTTTTATTTCTTTCTCTAGTAGTAAGAGAGATAAAACAACCATCAAAACTATTTCCATCACACAACTTTCAATCGAATACTAGTTGCATAGTAGGTGTTACAGTCTCTGTAGGACGATACTCTACTTACTCTTTATTACTTGTTCGACTAGTTCAATTGCCACAAGGGGATTTTGTCCAACAAATACTCTTTGCAATAATAAATTGTAAGGATGATTGTATAGCTACATATGATTGACAACAAATGAAACTGTTGTTAAAGGTGATGCTCCCGAAAAAGAACAGAAAAACATAAAGAGAGCAAAAGAGAACCAGCACGTGTGACAAAGCATCCACTAGTCTAATTCTAGTTGCATACTTGTTTGAACTACACAACTGTGCATTTCATTTCATTTTATATATTCCATCTTGGACCCACCAACATTACATCCCTCAAAGTCCTCTTGATGCATTGAACTTATGTTGCAAGGTAGCAATCACAGAGTTTTGACAAGCCTATGCAAGGGCGGACCCAGAAATTTATTGAAGAGGGGGCACCATTGGCGGGGGGATTTGGGGGTTCAGGGGCAATGCTCCTGATTTTTTTTAAAGAAAAATTTTAAATGCATTAAAAAAACTAAGAATATAAAGGGAAAAATAAGGCTAAGTGCTGTTAGAAATAGCAAGGCCGGACATTAAATAAGTTCAAGTACATATATTTTAATAACAAAAATATATTACAATAAAAATAATTACAATGTCACTTTTCTAGGCTTTAGTTTTTAGAATTCCATCATAATTATCTTATTATCAATGCTATCAAATACATCTTTTTCAATATAAGGCACTAAGCAATCATTCAACTATTCATCCCCCATCCGATTACGAAGTGCAGTATTGATGTATTTCATAGCTAAACATACTTTTTTCACAGATGCAGTTGCTAAGGGGGGCACTTAGAAAATAAATGTAAAACGTTATTTTAGAAGAAAAAAAAAATAATAACGTTATTTTAGAAAATAAATTTTTACAAAAGGTTATTTTAAGGGGGGGCACTTGCCCCCCTAATCATATACGTCGGTCCGCCATTGAGCCTACGGTAGAGTATAAACTAGAAGAGGAGAATGAAATAAGATCCCACATGGTGAATGAGAGCAAAACACTTAACCCAAGAGTCTCTTGAGGTCTCTTGGATAAAGCTAAGCCATACATAGAGCTGAAATTGTGCTAGTTAGTGGGATTGTTTGCATAACGAATTGAGCTTGAGATGATGATAGGAAACACAGTACCCAAGAGCATAAGCAATGCCGTATGGTGACTTCTCCTAAATTTGTAATCATTGGATTTTGTCCAGGATTGCAAAAAGCTAAGTATGGGGGAGTTTGTTAAGTCCAAATTCTGCTATATATTTTCACAATTGATTTTGTTTAGATTTTCATGTTTATTGTGCCTTTGACATGATCAATTGTAATAGAATTCATGAATAGGTGGAAAGAAGAATTAAAAAAGCTGAATTGATATATTTTGGAAGTTGTTCTATATGTAGGCAAAAAAAGGACTTGAAACTGTTGTATTTCTGAATGATGTATCATTGCTAGATCAATGCTATAGCATTGCGTCGTAACTGAACGATGAAATCTGTAGCATCATTTTTTTGTTATAAACTAACCTTTTCTTGAGAAAAATATAGAGTAGAATTGCAGGAACTTAGGCCAGACGCTAAGTGGCCTTTGTAGCTTAAAGATAGATGGAACAAGGCCACTTGCTTGACAAAGAAGAAAATCAAGGACAACTAGATTTTAAAGAATATCATAATAGAATCCAGCTGGATTAATAACAAAATCAATCAAATAGAATCTTCATGATGGGCCTGAAAGAAAAGGAATTTCTAGCTCACCATAGGATGTGTGACACAAGGATCCTAACCATAAAAGGAAAGGCTATCAACCATAGAATTATGTGTTGGACATTGAGAACGAAACACAATGATAGAATCTCTTGTTCCCTGTACCTCAAAATAATAGAACGTTTGGCGGCTGAGAGAGTGCATGTGACAGATAGAACAACTGAGACAGAAGGTTGCTAAGACGAATAAGACATTGCTGCGTTATGTGGCAAACACTCTGTTAGATCCCAAGTGTTTTGATGATGACAAAATATTCAAAAGATTTAAAGGTTTCAAAACAGAAAGTATAAATAACTAAATTTGTGAAACAAAAGCAAACATTCTCGAGAATACATTTCTTATTCTCGAGAATACTCTCATAATTCTCGAGTATAACATGGCAAAATCAAATGACCATATGTTATTCTGATTCTCGAGAATCAGATTGAATTCTCAAGAATTGGACCTATTCTCGAGTACCCACAATTGATTCTCGAGTATGCATAGTCTGCCACAACTTCACTCTCGGATATAACATCATTCTCGAGAATGAGTAAGTCATTCTCGAGAATGGAAGTAATTCTCGAGAATAAGTAAAAGATTCTCGAGAATGATTATATAAAGATTGAATCGTCTTATATCATGTGATTCTCGAGAATGAGATTGTAATTCTCGAGCACAAGCAAAAGATACTCGAGAATGCTAAGTAAATATGAATGACCTAAACTGCCTTACATGATTCTCAAGAATAAGAAATTAATTCTCGAGAATGACAGTGATTCTCGAGAATGAGCCATGGATTCTCGAGAATGCTCAATGAATAATTGCTTTCTGACTCATGATTCTCGAGTATGCTAGCTTGTCTCTCGAGAATGGAAGCAATTCTTGAGAACTCTCTCATGATTCTCGAGAATACTAAGTAAATGAATATAATGATCAAATATTTCCTATTACATGATTCTCGAGAGTGTCGAATTTATTCTCGAGAATGAAAGCAATTCTCGAGAATGCAGTATCAATTCTCAAGAATGCCTATCATCTACGAAAATTGATTAACGTCTGATTCTCGAGAATGATGACTCAATTCTCGAGAATGGCTTCATTAAATCTTCACGACAAAACTTCTGGCCATAGGATTCTCGAGAGTCAAATGATCAATTCTCGAGAACTCCTTCAGGATTGCTTTTTCATCTTCTGGTCTTCAACTAGATTCTTGAGAATGCTTAGAACAATTCTCGAGAATGTTTTCCTGAAACGATTACGAGTTACTTAAATCTTTTCTGGAAATTCATGGGCTATTCTCTAATGTTTATTAATCATTTTTAAACTCACTTATATCATATATAATCATTCTTTGGTTGAGTTTTAAAGTGATTAACCAGGTTAAATTTGAATTCGAGCAAAAGGCAATCCAATATGGTAATGCATTAAATGTAAGTCAGAGAAACAGAGCAACATTAGGAATAAACGATCGCAGCAGACGAAAGCATTCTTTCGAGGAACACTTATTCCAGCTTGCCTCTGATTATCTCTGCACAAGGTCGTCACCACCGAAGAGCATTTAATGAAGCAACGTTTAAATATTCATCGTCATTCTGCTTCTGTGTCTAACAGAAATACAGAGAGTCACAATGGCTATTTCTTGAAGTCTCTCAACGGCATTAATGGCGTTCACTATAAAAGTCCATCACATTCAATTTCGCCACCTACCGAAACATCTTGAGCATTCAATTTGAGTCAATTGTATTTATTGTTTCAACTGTCTCATTAATATCTTCGGATATTCTAGCACTTCAGTGATTATCATCTATCTACTCAGTGAGGAGTTTCTGTCACTTAAACATTTACTTGATTACGTTTTAGTTTGTATAACTTAAGGTTGTAGAACCTTAAGAGTGGGTGTACATTTACAACCAGTAAGGGGGAGTGAGTCCAAGAGAGAAAGGATCATCCTTGAGTTGTAATCGTATTTGAAAAGATTAGTGGAAATCCCAAGGTGTTCTTGGGGACTGGACGTAAGTCGAAGTATTAGGCCGAACCAGTATAAATTGCTTAGTGTTCATTTACTCTTTCTGTCTTAGTTCTAATTCTGTCTTCGTGTGTATCTTCGAAAAAGAATTTGAGATCACTTATTCACCCCCCTTTAGGTGATATTCCACTTTCACACTCCTCTATGTTGTCAAATTCCTTCGACTTCTCTTCTTCTTATTCTTCTTCTTATTAGTTTACTTTGTTTTTTCATGGATAGCTTTATGACAGTTTAAGTTGTAATCTTTTCACGTGCCATGAACTAATTCCCTTCTGGCTCAGTGACAATGGAACCTTAATATTTCGCTTTAAACCAAATTGCTTTGTTTTACATTTATATAACTTAGTTTGTTTAATGATGTGAATGTTAACATCAGTCTTATTTGTTAGATGGCCAATAGTAAGCAAGAGCTATAATCACTACTAGAAAATAAACAAATAATGACAAAATTTGCGACGGAATCAAATATCCGTCACAAAACTGAGATATTTGCGACATAAACTTAATTCTGTCACAAACTGATGGCCATTTGCTGTCAGTTTTGCCTCCCTTTTGCGACAGAACGATAGTTCCGTTGCAAAAAGGGCCTTGTTGCATCGGAACTACAATTTCCGTTGCAAACCAGCAACCATCTGGCCGCTGGTTTTTCCTCCGTTTTGTGACAGAACTTTGTTTCCGTCGCAAAATGGGTGTTTTGTTGCGGCGGAACTAAGTTCCGTTGCAAACCGGCGTCCAAATGGTCGCCGATTTCCCTCCCTTTTTCGATCGAACCTCGATTCCGTCGCAAATGGCTACCGGTTTTGACTTCATTTTGTGACGGAACCGTGTTCCGTGCAAAAAATTGGGATTTTTAGCCAAATCCTGATCATTTCTCCCTCAAATCCACGTCTGGCATTCATTTCTCCCTCAGATCCGCCAACTGTCGCGTCTCTAACTCCCTTCTCGGTCCCCCGTGAGTCCGGTCTGATACGACCCTTCCCTCCTCTTTTCGTCACACGTTCGGCGCTCCTACTCCTCCTCGGTTCGTCTGGCCACCACGTCCTCCTCGGCGCCTCCTCCTTCGTTCGTCCTTTTCTCCGCCTCCTCCTCGAATCGATGGCCATCCTCCTCCTCCTCACGATCTCCAATCCTTCGCCTCCACATCGCTACTTCCGGCCAGGTAACGTCCTTCTCTCTTTTCCTCTCCTGTCATAGATTCGCCTAATGCTTGTCCTTAACTGTGAGTTCATTCTATGTGGGGTTTCTCATATCCAAGTTTTTGAGTTCACCTACTTTCATTTATCCATGATGTAGTCTTGTTTGTTGCATTTAGCTGATGATTGATTCTACATAGAGATATTATTGTATAAGATATTTAGCAATATGAACAAAAATATTATATTTTTCTAAATATATTATATTAATTGTTTCTTTTTTGAAAACTAAAAGTCATGTTAAAAATAATAATAAATTTAGAAATATAATTTTATATAATGATAATTTTTTGAGAATATAATTATAGATGTAATTTGTACCAAAAGTTTTTGGGTTAAGGTGCACTAAACAACTTGAAATATTTTCTTAGATGTTAAGTGATGCAATTTTGCCCCCTAAAATAATAAAAGTGGAGCAATTTCACCCTCACATTAACATACTCTTTTTACACTATAAAAGTAGAGCAATATGGTTTATATATGAATGTTCTTATTACAAGAGGGTTAATGTTTTTTTATTTAAATGTTATTTTTTTATAATCCGTATAACCGAGTTAATCCTTTTTAAACTATTGACTCCACAACCTTGAGTTATGTGATTTTATTTCGACCCTTGTTTTTTTCCTGCTAGCAGTTACTGGAATTGAGGTAACAATCTACAAGTTTTCCCCATAATTTGTAATATGTCCCCATTTTCTTGTGTACTTTATCATTCTTTCTTTGCCCCTTCCACATGCATGTCCCTATCTTCTAGTGTACAATCCTCATTCTTTGGTTGCTTGTTGGGATATGTTTTTTGTTGAATGCATGTGTTTGTTTACCACTTTCTTGAGTAAGTGACAATTGATTGGTATAAGAGGCCAGTTGTATTTGCTACTTATATTTATGACATGTTGATATGTAAAGCATATAAAATATATTAGTGGCCAAATTGGTAAGGAAGTTAGAGTTAGTCACTTTGGTTAGTAAATGAATTAGTTAGTATTACTGTGTTATGTTATAAATTTCTTTGTTTCCTATCTATGACATATTGTTTTGTGTATTGGGGTATGTCCTCACTGTTGTTGGGATGCAAACAACATCCCAACCAATGCTTGGGATGCAAACATTGATCATCATGAAACAAACTCCTTATATAGGGTTGGGTTGGGGAAGTATGGAAGGTGATCATGATAGGAGTTGGATGTACAATTGTCTAACTCAGAGAAAACAACTAACTCGAGCCTTCTTGGAGGGTTTGGAAGAGTTCATCTAATTTGCTTTGGCACAAGCAACTAATGAAAGTACCGCGATCAGCTGTCCGTGTGTGAAATGTAGGTGTTTAAGATTTTAAGATGCGGGCACGATCAAAATCCATTTGTGTACAAAGAGATTCATGAAGAATTATGAATGTTGAGAATATCATGGCGAAGTCTGACATACACCGAGTAGTTATTACGAGGACAATAGTCATCGAGACAACCATAATCAATATGAATAGTTGGTTGTGGATGTCGCGGGATCATCGATTGGCCAATATTTTGATCTCGTTACTCATGTTGAACCATCATACATAGGAGAGGAGACCAGTACACATACTCAACCATCATCTTGTTGGGTTCCATACACGCAGCGAAATTAAAAACTTACGAATCCCATCGAAGGATCGCTCAATAGCGTTTAAATCAAGGTTAAAAGAATCCGAATCGTACGTATACCGAACTATTTGGACTAGTGGGATACCTTCTCGATCAGCAGAAGTCAACTCTTCGAATCGCCTTCCTTTACCGGTATCCACACGAATAACCTCGAACATAGACGGCAGCGTGCTAGTGCCTTCAGTATTCTCGCGTCTCTCTATTCTCTCTAAGGTTTCTCGCGGCTTTCTAATACGCTTGACAAAAGTCCCGTAGGTTTTTCTAAACCTGGTAGGCGTATTATATTCAAAATTAATCCTCATTAATTTCGAAATTAGAATTTTGAATATGGATTAAAAATATATATTAATTAAATCTATATGATAGATCTAATCTAATCTATTTATTTAATCCAAATTAAAAGCCTTCTGATTTAATTTATCTCTATAAATTAAATCCGAGAAATGATATCTATCCATTTAATTAAATCTGAGATATTATATCTCAATTTAAATTAAATGATATCTTTATTCGAAAATTAAATTGAGATACAATATCTCTATTTGTTTTAGATATATAATTTATCAAATAAATTAAATACAAACAAATATTATATAATAATATTATAATCTTCATTAAATAATATTATTATATTAATTTCGAATTTTATATATATACACACACACACACATATTCATTCTAGATTAAATATATTATTCATTAAATCTTAGACATATCTAAGATTCAATGAATCTGGATACTTTTGCTCGTGTTGGGTTATTCTTGTGTGCGGCCCTGCAGGCCCACATGAGATTGGTAGCGGGCCAATATTGTACCAGCCCACAAGTCGCAAGTGGCCTCTAGTAAGACATTGCGACTACCCAATTCATATGAGGATTGATGATACGATACAACCTATCGTACAACCATGTCACGTCCCTTTTGTCACGCGATAATTTGGTCAAGGATGAGGCATGGAGAATGTCAACTTCCTATTCTTGACTATTACTTTCTCGATTCTTGAGTAGTCTAATTGAAATGGAAACTTCTTTCCATCGTAGTATGACCATACATTTCTCAGACTGACTCATCGAGGGGAGGACGCTGGATGTTGTCGTTGTCACTCAGATGGACGTGTATCATGTCATAGTCCCGTGGAACAAGGACACAGACCAGCCGATCGGCGGCGGTGGTCACCTGTTGAACCGATTCCTGTCAGAATTTGGCGGGAATTGGGCATGGTTCCCGATCTTTTTCCATGATTGGAAGCATGTTCCGAAGGAAAACAAGGACAAAGCATTTGCTGACATTTTGCAGGTATGTTATGTTGTTTAATTAAATTTTACATGTTAAGAGTTATAAGTTATGGTTTTATTTATTTATTTATTTCTTAATTAATTATTAATTAATTAATAATTAAATTATGATACAGAAAAAGTTTAAACTGCGCGCTCACGTGAAGAGGTACGTACTGATGAAAATGGGGGAAGGGTGGAAGAGCCGGAGGGGTCGTCTCTACAACCATTAGAATGGAGATGAGACTATTCCTATGCAGCAGCTGATCGAAAACGTCCTAGACGGCGTGGACCCAAATGTCTGGGCAGGTTTCGTCTGTTATAGGAGGAGTGCAAACGGACAGGTACGTTTTTTAATTAATTATAGTTTAATTTTGTTTAAACATTACTTAATTTGAAGGTTAAATTTTCTTTAAATTAATTTTGTTTAAATGTAGTTTAAATTAATTTATAGTTTACATTTGGTTTAAATTAATTAATAGTTTCACTTAATTTATAATTTAAATATAGTTTAAATATTATTTAATTTATAGTTTAAATTACTTTATAGTTTAAATATTAGTTAATTTATAGTTTAAATATAGTTTAAATTACTTTATATTTAAATATTTGTTAATATATAATTTAAATATAGTTTAAATTAATTTACAGTTTAAATATTAGTTTAAATTTTAAATACATATTACAAGATATCAAAATAATAATTAATTTCACTTAATATCTTGTTTCCTCCTCCTTGCAGTCTCTGTCGCAAAGGAACACCAGGAGTCGGGCACATCAAAGGGTCTATCACACAGCAGGGACCAAGACGTTTGTTGTGACCTACAGTGAGATGGTATGTTGAAAGTTAACATGATGAATGTTTTGTTTTTGAAATAACAAAGTTTATATTCTTTTAATTCTTTCAGCAAGAGAAGGCTCGGCAGGAGAACCGTCAGACTGACTATGGGCAGTTGTTCACACGCACCCATAGACACCGTGATGGGACGTCAACCTTTAAGGCAGCATAGGAGATAATAGTAAGTTACAAAAACATTATTTATATAATTAATGTTGTATATTTAAATTGAATTAATTATTTGATTAATCATTAATGAAGTTTGTGTGTCAGGCCCGAATTGAGCAAAGTCAGGCAGACCTGCGAGCGTCACAGACCCCGGAGTCACAGGGGTCTGTGGATCCGGCCCCATTGAAAGCTGTTGTGGGCCCAGTCGAGCATCATGGCCACATTAAGGGCATGGGGCTAGCCGCCAGGCCTAGCATAGTGTACCCCAAGGCCTCCTGCTCTAAGGCTGGAACCTCCAGCTCAAGAAGGCCACCATCGAAGGCGGTTGATGCGATCATTGCAAAGAAGGTCGCTACGCAAGTTGCCCAACAGAGGGCCGAGCATGAGGCTAGGAATAGGTGCATGCAGGAGAGATACGACCGTTGGTACGCTGGTCATAGATACTGTTACCGGGGCCTTGACAAAGTTCTTACCTGACAGACAATTTCCATCTCCCGAGCCTCCCCCTCCGTTCATCTATGAGGATTCCCCATCGCGTGCTGCTGATGATGATGAGGGCGTTGTTACTTCTGGTCGTGCACACGCCCCCTAAGAGAGCCCCCACTGAGACAACCCCCCCTGAGACAAGACCTGATGATCAGGCTCCTGATAGTTAGTTTTTATTTTCACGCACAATTTTGTACCGCTGGATTTTTGTTCTCGTGCATTTAAATATTTGGTTTGTTTAGAATCTCATTTCCTTAAATATTTGTTATCTTTAATTTTGATAGGTTGTTTCAAAACTTATAATTCATTTATATTAGGTTATTAATGTCACTTATAGTTAAATAAAATAGATATTGTAAATTAAATAATAGAGTTAATAGTTTGTGAATAAAAAGATATTTCCTAAAATTTTAACTAGTTAAACCCTAACCCTAAACCCTAAATAGTTAAACTTAACATTTGTAGTGGTTTAAATGGATAAACCGCTACAAAATAAATTTGTAGTTGTTATGGGGAACCAAACCGCAACAAATTTGAATTTCAAACTTAATAAAAGAGCGCCAACAATTTGTAGCGGTTCCTATCGACAAACCACTACAAATGTCAAATAATTATCATTTTGTAGCGGTTATATAACCGCGACTAAACTCTGGCAAGATTATGAATTCAAATTTGTAGTGGTTGTTTAACCGCTAGAAATTTGTATTTTATATTTGCAACGGTTGTTGTAGCGGTTATTTAACCACTACAAAGTATTCCATGTTGCATTTTAAGATCTCAAGTGCTGCTATGAAGGTAACTAAACATTGTCTCTACATTTATGTTCTATCCTAGCTTTGTTTGTCACATATGGATAAGTCATGGATCAAGCTGCTGCGTAGTTCTCCTATATATTTAGCGAGATTGAAAACTTTCTTAGATTTCGTCTTCTTTCACACTAGCATTAATGGAAAGATTGTGTGTCCTTATTGTCGATGAAAGTTTAAGAAGTGGAAAACACAAGAAGGTGCTATGGAACATCTTCTTATGAAGCCTTTCCCAAAAGCATATACATTCTGGGAAATTCATGGTGAGAAACGTGGTTTGAGATATGAGGATCATCTTCCTCAAACCTCACAAGTAGGAAATCAAGTAGATCCCATTAATAAAGCTATTCGCGATGCTTTTGGTGTTCAAGACGACAACTTCACAGTAGAAGTTCAGGGTCCAAAACCTATTTTCTTCAGGAATGATGCAGCTCGGGAATTTTTCAGCCTCATGGATGAGAGCGATCGTCCTTTGTATCAAGGTTGTCAGAAATACTCAAAATTATCTTTTTTGATCAAATTGTACCATATCAAGTGCTTGTGTGAGATCACTGATAAGGCAATGTTGATGTTCATGGAATTACTTCGAGATGCTTTCCCTGACGCGGACATTCCCACAACCTTCTACGAGGCCAAGAAGATAATCAACAGATTAGGCTTGAACTACGAAAAAAGTGATGCCTACCCAAACGACTGTATGCTTTATTGGGGAGAGGACGCTCAGAGGGAGACTTGTAAGAAGTGTCACACTTCGAGGTTCAAAACAGTTCGGAAGGGAAAAGTAGAAGAAGAAACCCGCAAAGATTCTAATGTACTTTCCTTTAAAACATCGCTTACAAAAATTATTTATGTCGTCTTAGATAGCTAAGCATATACGGTGGCATGAAGCTGACAAGAACGAAGACGGTAAACTCAGACATCCATGGGATGCTAAAGCGTTGAAAGCGTTTGACTCAGACTTTGTAGATTTCGCAGCGGACCCTAGAAATGTTCGTCTTGCTTTGGCGACCGACGGTTTTAATCCGTTTGGGAATCTTAGCACAAGCTATAGTATATGGCCAGTTGTGTTGATACCCTACAACTTGCTCCCTTGGATGTGCATGAAACAAGGCTCCTTCATTATGTCCATGATCATTTCAGGCAAAAAAGCACCAGGAAATGACATCGATGTGTATCTCCAATCGCTTATCAAGGAGTTGGTGGAGTTGTGGAATGTAGGTGTCGAGACATATGATGCACACGAGAAGACATTGTTCAACTTGCGTGCGGCCTTGATTTGGACGATAAGCGAATTTCTTGGCCTCGGGTCATTATCCGGGTGGAATGTGCATACCAGCCTTGCGTGCCCAGCTTGCAATTTTGACTCTGACTCAGTGCGCCTTCGCCACAGTTGTAAGTGGTGCTTCATGGGACATCAGAGGTTTCTCGATGGTACACACAGGTTTAGGTTGCAACGCAATCGTTTCAATGGGCAACAGGAAAAAAGAGAACCTCCTCAAAATTTATCCGGTGCAGAAATCATAGAGCAGATTCAGGATGTTGAATTTGAGTATGGGAAAAAAAAACAATCCGGCAAAGGCCGGGACAAAGACTGTCAGGGCTTCTGGTTCTACGCCTCAGCAATGTTGAAAGATCAGCATCTTCTTTGCTCTTCCATATTGGAAAGATAATTTGCTCCAACACAATCTATATGTCATGCACATTGAAAAGAATGTGTGAGACAATGTGTTGTACACAATTCTCAATGAACCAGGCAAGTCAAAAGATCATCTTCAAGTGATGAAAGATTTACGGGAGATGGGCGTTTGTGGAGACGTGTGGCCGGATGAGCATGACAGATTTCAACCGGAAAAATTCACCCTGACAAAACTGAATAAGGAAATCTTTCTCGCGACGTTGAAGAAAATAAAAGTTCCTGACGGCTATTCAAGCAACATATCACGATGTGTTAACGTGTAGGCTCGAAAGGTTACTAAGCTGAAGAGTCATGACTCACATGTGCTTATGCAACAATTACTTCCGCTGACCATAAAAAATACGCTGCCTCTCGATGTGTCTATCGTTTTGGTCGAGCTTTGTACTTTCTTTCGTAAGTTGTGTTCCAAGGTTTTGATCGTGGAGAAGCTTGACTATCTGCAACAGAAAACCATTCTTCTGTTGTGTCATTTGGAGATGATCTTTCCTCCGTCATTTTCACGGTCATGGTTCACTGACGGTACACCTTGTTCACGAAACAAAGCTTGCTAGCCCAGTTCAGTACCGATGGATGTATCCTATTAAGAGGTACTCATTTAAAAATAATTACTTTAGCATTACTCAGAGCCATCAGCAACAGAGTTGTTAATCCCTCATGTTGGTAAACCAGTTGGCGGAAGTGAGAAATTCAAACTCACGACACTTGAGAAGTTTCAAGCACATAGACATGTCTTGATTAATTGCACTAAAGTTGAACCGTACCTTCAGTAAGGATTGCACACAGATATATATATCTGTGTGTGTGTGTGTGTGTGTGTGTGTGTTATCCTATATATTTCCTTACATTTTATACTCACGTTTCATGCTCGTCATTGCATGTTTAATTGTAGGGAATTCAGGAGTCATGTAAAGCGTGAACTGAGGATCCGTACATAGACATCCTCTGAAATTGATAGAAATGTCCACAGAGAATTCCAGGGTTGGTTTAAGAGGAGAATAATGAATGACCACAACCCGCACTCACCAGAATTCAGAGCTCTCACCCTAGGCCCGCTTGACCACGCTCAAAGATTTACGACATACAATGTCAATGGTTTTAAGTTTTGCACCGTTTCACGAGATCAGGGATTGCTGACCCAAAACTCTGGTGTATATGACACGTTTGGAACGAGGAGTTATGCAGCAGCAGTGATGGGAACATGCAATTCGATGATGTCCCATATTATGGAAAGCTGCTTGATGTGGTCAAAATAAATTACCTAGGTTGTTTCACGGTGATGTTGTTCAAGTGTTTGTGGACAAATACAACACTTCTCAGGGACTCACGACTGATGACTTAGGCATCACATCAGTGAATTTCTCCCGGCATATTCACAGTGGTCAGTCTGAAGATGACAAGTCGTATATTCTTGTCTCAGAGGCCCATCAGGTTTATTATGTCGCCAATGAGAGGCACAAGGATTGAAATATGGTGGTTCACTTAAAGCCTCAGGACCTTTACGACATGGGCGATGGTGATAATGTCGCCTACGATTGTGAATCGTTCCAACCCTCCAGTTTCGAAAACTTCTTCCCAGACTGCGATGACAATTTACCTATAGTTCGGTACGTTTTTTAATATACGCTTTACGAAATAATAACATTTAACTAAATTTTTATTTGTGTTCAAACATATTCACCTCACACGTAACATTTTATTCAAACTTTCTTTGTAGGGATGGTGAAGAAGATTGAGAGAAAAAATTATGCCTATTTATGTCTGTAATCTTTTTATTAATTTTTTTTTAAAAAAAAATCCATAACAGTATTTGTAGCGGTTATCCAACCGCTACAAATACTAAAAACCTCTATAGAAAACCAACCATACAAATACGCATCATTAACTGCTACTAATGAAAACCGTTACAAAAAGTGAAATCTCAACCGCTATAACATGATGCGCAGATATCAACATAAATACCCCCACCAAACCACATTTAATATACTTCAGTTTCCTTTTCTACACACGTTTTCTCTCTGCCTCCTCTCATATTCTTATGTTTTGTCAAAGAGGTTAACTGTTTGAAGGGGTAAATGTCGTTCAACCGGATCAAATCTAATGATTATCGAAATATTTCTTTTTTCTTCTATCCTTCTGATACTAACTTTTATTATTTTGCAGTTGAATTATGTATGTTTATCAACTTTCTTTCTACTTTCACATACATTATTTGATCGACTTTCACACACATTGTTTTTATAATGAATATTATTTTAATTAACTCATAATTAGTTGTTATTATACTTACATGTTCTCATTGTTTTACACCTATATAATAACCTTATATATTCACATATCATATTTTAATATCTTTTGTTTTCACTAAAAATATAAATTATTAATAACGCAATATTTACTTAATTACTACAATAATTAAAAAAAATTAATTTTTTTCCTATATCAATAATTTGTAGAAGTTACAGAAACCGCTATAAATATTCAAAAGAATCAAATTTTTTTGACAAAAAAATGGCGGCATTTCTTTGTAGCGGTTAAGAACCGCTACAAATATTCAAAAGAATTAAAACTGATGGCGGCAAAACTTTTTTGCCAAAAAATGGCAGGAATTATTTGTAGCGGTTATGAACCACTACAAATATTCAAAATAATTAAAATTGATGGCGGCAAAAAAAAAATTCAAAAACATATTTTGTAGCGGTCATTTAACCGCTACAAAATATTGATATAATTAGTAGCGGTTTCATAACCGCTACAAGTCTGAACAAAATCAATTTAACCGCTACAAAATCAATTGGGAATCGTGACTAATCTCTCAAACAAGACGTCAGCGCAGCTCATATAGTGTCGGTCATTGGGAACCACTACAGATATAGTAGCGGTCACGATATATGTAGTAGCGATTTTTTTAACCGCTATAAATCAGTTTGCCACGGTGGATTTTGTAGCGGTTTTAGTAACCACTACAAATGTCATTAGTAGCGCCTAAAACCACTACAAATACATCATTTCAACCGCTACTAATGGTCTTTTTTTTTTGTAGTGATTAATTGTTACATTTTCATTCCCTCGTCCATTTAAATGAAGTATATATAAACTTACTTCCTAATGTTGTTTTTGCAGATGAGCTGAAGAAGATGAAGGCATTGGTGCAAGAGCAAGTAGCTCAGCTGAGCCAAACACAACAGCAGATGAGTCAGCAAGCAAATGAGCTGCATCAGACACATGAGATGATAAGGCGGATGCGGCTTGTACTCCAGTCCCTAATGAAGGAAAAGTGCAGTCGGCTCTGGTGATGATGATGATGATCATACTCTTTGCCGTTTAGACTATTTTTTAGTACATATTATTCACAACATTATTATTTATATTTTTTTCCTCTATGTAAACTCTTTATGATTATTACTATATATTTTCATGATATACAAGTTTTTATTATTATTTTGTAATCTTTTATGTTTCTTATCTAATTTTTATATTTTTTTAATGAAATGAAATTTGCAACGGAAACAAATTCTGTCACAAATTTGCAACAGAATTCATGTTTTCCATCGCAAAAAATGGTTTGCAACGCCAATTTTTGTGACGGACATAAATCTGTCGCAAACTATTTTTGCAACGGAATCTTTCCGTGCAAAAAAGGACTTTTTTTGTAGTGAATCTTAACTTACTGGAAATGAGTTAAGATTAGACCTCCAACAAATAGTGTGTGTCAGAAGAATTGTGCAAATTCTATCTGAGTTCATAAGCTACAAGAATGAGTATATCTCACACAACCATACCCCTTATTTTGTATGTTGTTCTAAACTTGAAACTCCCATAGGCATATGAGAAAAGTAGAGTTAGGAATAAAAGTACAAGATTGTTGAAAAAAATTTGTACACATAAGAGATGGGTTAACTAAAAAACATTGTTATAGCGTTGTTGTAATATTGCAGAAGCTACTATAGCATTGTTATTACATTGTGATAGCAATTTGGGTAAAGAGTTGCAAATTAAGGGGAATATGAGCTTAGCCTATTTTTATCTGATATCTCTCAACCACATTCATTCTCCATATGTTATATTCATTTTCTAGAATTAGTAGTTTACATCACTCAACTCCCGTCCATATATCTTTTGATTTTAACAAACAAAGCGACCCTCATTCACTTTCTTGCTGCATAAGATCGATAGTATTATAATCTCTGTGGGACGATAGTCTACTCATCATTTTATTACTTGTTTGACTGGTACACTTGCCATAAGGAAATCTAACCAACAATACATCATTTTATGAAGTTCATGAAGGACATTGTCATTAACAATTCCAGCTCAATTGATACTAAGGTATGCATATATATGCATGTATGTGTGTTTAAGTTAAATTAAAAGTAAAGCCATATATATTCACTAACCAAACTTTGTTTTTGCGTATAGTACTTTAAGGATAGTTATTCTGACCAATATTCGGACAAATTGAAAAAGCCATAGAAGAGTTGGCTATGACATTTTATTGTCAATAGATGAGAGCATAAGTTAGCTATAGAGTAATATTTTTAATCGTCAATGGATGCTATATAGTTGGCTGTGATAGTTTTGGTTTCTACTTTTGGTTTCTGTTTTGTTCTCTTTTTGCACTAATTGATTTGCTTTTAATGGTTGGTAATTTGGATTAGCTTTTGGTTTTACGTAATGTACGGTGTAACATCCCATTTTCAAAAGCAGTATAATTTTTTTTTCATATATTAGAGTAGAGCATTGGAACAAAAGGAGTATTGAGTAACTGATACAACATAATACAGTGGCGTAACTGCCTATTCATAAAGAACATTACATTATCTGTTCAAATCTTAGATATCCTCAATCGGTTCTTTACGCGTTTTTCACATATGCTGCTTACACAGCTTACGCTAATCCTCCGTCCGCGAGTCTTTGGACCCTGAACCTATAATAAGAGCTGAGGTCCAATGCCCATCGGACCTCAGGTAATGGTTAACCTCATGCTTATATAAACAATACATGTACAACATATATCTCTAGTATACAACATAGATCCATACAGTACATCGTATGATCAAATGATAACAACTACACTATCATGCAAAGTTATCCCTGGTTTGCACTTTCAACCTGTGCCACTTTGATGTACGGTCGTGTCCTCAGCACTAGGAAAACATAACGGTGTTATCATGACTATAACCCGTAAAGCTGTAAATAGTGGATAATATCACGTTTATCAATATCTAACATCATAACAGGCATTTTAGGTACAAATTACCATTTTCCCCTAGTTGCCTAATCGGCGAAATTTCGCCAGAGCTTCGCTACTTTAACTCTAATCTTCCAAAATTTTGCCATATCTCCGACTCCAACATGATTTTGAAATTAGTGCCTTAAATACCCCTAACACGTGATATCTAATCATACGGAAGATTAAAGACTAAACTAGCATTTCTACTCTAACTACAGAAAGAACTACGAAAGCTTAAGACTAAGGACCGAAGAACTTACTCAGAGCTTCGCTACAAATTTCCCCGGACTCCTCCTCCTCTCCTCTGCTCCAAGAATTTTGAATTGAGCAAGTGCTCTTTGTGTGAAAATTATGAAGAAGGTTGCATGCTATTTATAGAGTTTTTCAGGGGTAATTCCGTAATTTTCTGCTTCATTTTGGACCACAGAAAGTCGGAGCTTCTGGAAGCTTTTTCCTTGGCCACACATGCTCTTGGCTGACCTGCCCCCCTCCCCTAAAGTCAAAGTTATGATGTCATGCACTGCATCAGTTCCTGCTTTATGGGTCTTCATCCGATAAAGTTCCCCGTTCGGTGTCCTAATTGCGTAATCTTGGGAAATCTCAAAATTCTGGGAGCATAGCCTCGAAATTATATTCATCCTCTTTAGAAATGTCTGGGTCAACTAAATTTTTGTCCTATTCAGGTCATTAGTTGCCTTAGAACATTTTCGGCTGCTTGCGTCGATTACGGAAATGACTTAGGAAACGTCAACTACGGATAAAAATTCACGATTCCTAATATCTCCATATGTTTACCAACTCATCCCTAGATTTCAAGATATGATTTATTTTCATTTATATTATCTGCCCTATTTCACAAAATATCCTGTTCGTCTTATTCCTTAACCATTCGCGATATGAAATGACTTCTAAGATAGCTCACTCCGAGATAAAAATTCACTTATTTATAATATACCTGACTTTAGAAACTTTATTCATGGTTTTCTAGTTCGGATTTAATTTCTATCGGTGGTCATTTATCGTATTTGCTTTTACATAAATATCACAATTATATTAATATTGTATTACATAATATCTAGATATTAAACTTTGATCAATTCTTATCCATTCCTTGGTCCAAATTTTCGGCTGCATACATATATATTTTATTTTTATTTTATTTTTCTGTTTTTATTTAATTACATTATATTTAATTATCTAATATAATTTCCACAAAATTCTCTTATTGGTCCTTTCTTAATTACATGGATTTAGGCTTTCAAAATTACTAGAATAATTCTAAACCTTTAATTTCACTTTTCAAGATTACATCTTAACCCTTAGTAATTATTTAATTTATCTAATTTAATTAACAAGTTTATTTAGTGCCCTTAATCATAAGATTAGCAACTTTTTAGGATTAGGGATTTTCATCCTCTTAATCTCATTAATTTTCTTAATATTTTCCCATTAATTAGAAAATATGTTTTATGCTAATTTTATCAATTAATATTTAATTAAAGGGTTTCTCATAATTTTCTTGAATATTCTCTTGATTCATGCTAAGATAATTAGCCAATAATTATTTAATTAATCCCTCACTAATTGTTGATAATTTTCTTATTTAGGATTAATTATTTTCTCACAACTATTTGACTTACATTGGTATTTTATACTCCATATAAAATATTAAAAACCATGGGGTCAATTATAGCTCCCTGAATACTTTTTGATTTTTCCCCTTTTATTTTTTCAAGTTTATAATTTATTAAATTACCAAAATTAGAGACAATATACTCTCTAAATTTTAATAATTATTTTACTGCCCCTTAAGATTTATCATAATTTTCTTAGACCATTGTATACTCCATAAGGGCATTTAGTAATTTTGGCACATTATTATTTTCCCTAATTTCCAAGAGATTTTTTCTTCAGAATTATGATAAATATATTACAAAAATTGAGACCACATATTCACTTATCAAAAATAGCCATTTTATTTATCTGGGTATTACATACAGTTTTGTATATGTACTTTTTGAGGATTGCATGGAATGGATATGTTTAAATGGATTATGTAATTGGGTTTTGTAATTGGATTTTGTTGGATATGTAGTTAGTTTTATATGTATGTAATTATCATATAGGAGCTTATAGAAAGTGAGCCCCTAATTTTTTAAAAAAAAATTGTCACACATTCTTAACGGTTATTCGCCAATAACGGTCAAATATTACACATATATAATAGTTTTTCCAAATAAGCGTCAAACAAACCCCTTCATCGGTGACCAATACTTTACATTTCATCATGTTAACTGTTAAATATTGTACATAATATATCACGGTTCTTATTAAAAAGCTGTTAAATACAAATTGTTATATTTAACGGTCATTGTATTACAACCGTTAAATATAATCTATAATGGTTGTATTTGAGAAAACATAAAATATAGTGCTCAATATTTAACAGTTAAAAGCTGTTAAATATTGGGAAAAACAATTAAATATAGATAAATATGTAGTAGTGTAGTTCTTTCTTTTTTTGATACTAAACGAGGAGGAGATCCCTCGACCAAAGCCTTTGCTATGCATTCTGGACTCTTTATCCTTATCCAGGAAATCATGTAGACCTCCAAATGCGGAATGGCGTGGAGACCGGGCCACGTATCAAACGCTTGCTTTGCAACATAGTCTGTTGCCATGTTTGCCTCAGGAATCAATTCACCAGCACCTCCCAATCCCTTCCTATCATGCTCTTTATCTCTTGAATCACAAGCGCATCCGGGTGACCCATCTGAAGAGGTTTTTTCAATAGCGACACTACCTCCTCAGCGTCGGATTCCAAGCACACTCTGCGTTCCCCGACATCCCAGCACATCTTAAGGCCGAACAAAACAGCCCATAACTCAGCTAGAAGACTATATGCATGTTCCTCTGCTCTGAAGATAAATCCCTGTTTGAGCAATCCACTGTCATCTCGAAGGACCCCCCCTGGCATGTTGCTATGAGATTGCCTGCACATGCCCCATCTACGTTTAGCTTGACCCAGTAGGGTCTCGGTGGTGCCATGCTCCACCTCTTGGCCGGACACAACGACTATTTAGGTTAACCCCACAGCCGCACTCTCGTCTTCGAACTAGCGGAAATAATAGACTTGGCTTTAATAACGAGTGATTCATTCTTGGTAGATACATTTTCAAAAATCTGGTGTTCCGGTTGCCAAATCGGCCAGCGGGTTGTGAAAAAACTCACACGACCCCCTTTCCCTCGATCATGAACCCGGTGGATGTTCTGCTTGATCCAAGATTGAGCCTCCAACTGGAAAAATTGACGCATAGCCAACGGATCCACAACCGTCATCCAAAGTTTCCTTGTCTCAGAGCAATCACGCAACACATGGACCAGGCTCTCAAATTCTACACCACACCCAGAACAGCTTCCATTACCTCCTATCCCTCTCCGGGCTCGCTCCGCATTAGTGAGAAGTTTATTATGCAGAGCAAGCCACATAAAAGTCCTGCACCGTGGCATTATAGATCCGTTGCCATGGTCCTTCATCCCCCATTGGGAGATCAGATAAGGCTTGGTAAGCTGATTTAATATTAAATTCCCCATGCCTATCATGCCTCCATCTAACCGCCCCGGAGCCTGTATCAACAACAGTACCTGCCAACACTTTGTCCCAGGAGCTCTTAATCCCCGACCAGGCATTCGATCCCCGTTTTGATAAATCAATGCTTGGTAAAACATCATCACCACAGTTATACTTACTTCTTACTACCTTCACCCAAAGCTCATCCCTTCGTTTAATCGAGCCCCCCCTAACTTCATCATGTATGCTTGGTTTTGGCGATGAAGATGCTTCATCCAGAGACCCCCTCTTCTTTGGCTCACACACAGTATCCCAAGCCACCAAATGCGTTTTCCTTCTCTTCGAAGTAGAACCCCACAGAAACCTTCTATTCTGCTGCTCAATATTATCACACGTCCTGTTCTCCAGATGCTTCAACAAAAAGAACGATATCATCAGCAAAAAACAAGTGGGAGATTGGCGGACCACCCTTGGTTAAATTGATAGGCCTCCACTCCCTTCTCCCAATCCGCTCCTGAATCAGATGGGCCAAACGCTCCATGCAAATAACAAACAGGAAAGGAGAAAGAGAGTCTCCCTGTCTAACTCCTCTAGAAGGGGAGAAAGCGCCTGCTCGCTCACCATTCCACAACAGCTGCATACTTGGAGTAGAGACACAGCAAAGGATGATATCAATCAATGACCTAGGTATCTTCAAGACCTGGAGACAATCCCGGAGAAATGCCCAATTAACTCGATCATAAGCTTTCTCCAAGTCTATTTTAATAGCCATATACCCCCGTTTCCCCCTCATATTGCGCATTGAATGAATAACTTCCTGAGCAACAATAATATTATCCGAATTGTGCCTGCCTGTTCATGTCAGCAGGGTCAATATCTGGAAAACTGACGGTATAACACAGAGGGGACCGCCTAGATTGTTCCTCCTTAAATACCGTCGAGAGATCAGAAACCATCATCTCCTTAATCAAGTCCAACTCATACACCCAGACCTCGTCACTTCCTTTCAAAGCTCCAATGTAATTCCTCTTCCTCCTCCCATTTGCACGTGCGTGAAAATACCGAGTATTCCTATCTCCATCCACTACCCACTCACTTCTTGATTTTTGAGCCCATATCAAGGATTCTTGCGTGAGAACTTCCTCCAGCTGCTGCCAAAGCGACCTTTGAAGCTCCTCCAACTCCATAGATAGGCCAAACCGAGACTCAGTCCTCGTAATTCCATTTAGTCTACCTAGCAATTGTTTTTTCGTTGCATTAGTATGACCAAATACCTGCTTGTTCCAGTGTTTACAGGCTGTAGTAAATTGATCAATATTTTACGCCCAAGATAGGTCGGTATTCCGGTTCTGGACACGAAGGAGGGGAATCGTTCATCTAACACCCATGCGCTAGGAAGCGAAAAGGTCTGTCCACCTGTTAGCCATCACACATCCTTCAAGCTGCAAGAGTAGAGGCCGATGGTCACTTTTGTACCAATTAAGATGTTTCGCCTTGCATCGGAAAGGTCTCTTGCCAAGAAGTTGTACCCAAGGCTCGATCCATTTCTACTCTCCACCCCAGTTCGTTTCCAAGTGAAAGGGGGACCTACAAACCCCAGATCGTGCAAACCAGCATCATCCACAAAACTGCAGAATTCCCTATCCGAACCCCTGGTAGACCGCCACGAGCAACGTTCATCAGAGGCCAGAGTCGCATTAAAATCTCCACCTAAGCACCATGGGACATGAACTGATCGACTTAAACTCATCAAATCACGCCACAATGACCGACGAAGGACTATATTTGGGCTACCATACACAAACGTCATTTCCCAAACTTGCCCTCGAACGCCAGTAAAATGGATATAAATGAATTGGTTTGTTGATTCCCGGACCTCCACGTGGCTAAATTTGTCAGACCATAGGCACCATATCCCTCCTTTAAACCCATCTGCATCAATTATTTTAAAATTAGGAAATCCCATCAATTGTTTCGAAGAGAGCAACAAAATCCACCCCAAAAGAGTGAGCTATACCTCGAATAAGGGACGGAAAAGAACGAGCCCCAGCACCTCTTACATTCCAAAGGATGTAATTCATTGAGAACTTGTAATTTGTTTGGGGGGCCCATCCCCTCGGCTATCCTCAGATGACATAATAGCGTCATCAATATGCATGCTAACATCTTGGGAAATGCATTGATTATTTACCTCCATACGGATACCCCCATCCCCTCCATTATTATTCGGATCCCCATCACAATTAATATCCCTCCATTAATATTCGGATCCCCATCACAATTAATGTCCTTAACATTAGGCATATTACAATCATTAATTTTCCCAATAGTCTCCCCCAAATTTCTATTCTAGACGGAGTCAACTCTCCAACATGCGGCCCACTAAATCCTTTTTCTCCAAACTTTCCTCCCCAAATTCGGCTCCCTCATTAATTTGGCCCCTGATTTGGTGCTTTCACAATTCAAAGGAATTTCTTTCCCTTTTCCACGAGATTGTGGTTTAACACCCATTTTATTCTCCTTCCCACGTGCCTTAATTTTTGCTCCTGCCTTGCGTTTAGCCCCACTTGAATCCATTCTTGCTTTTCATTTTTATTTTTATTCAGCACTTCAACCCCAAAATTACGCGAGATCGGCCTCCACATCACCTACTAGATTTCCATTCACATCTCCCCTCGATTCCCATGATCCGGCGTACCTTTAGAAACATTAATTCCACCAGGCCCCTTCTCCGCCTTATTTATCGCCACCTCCGGATTTGAGACCTTTACCACCACCTACGCAGAATTATTTCCCAATTCTCTCTTCACCAACATTTGTGGCCCATTATTGACGCCCTGATCATTCCCCTTAGACTTCTCCATCGCATTTACTTCCTTGATCGGTGTTTTCTCCTGCGCCGTCGTGGCCACACATGGAGCCTCCGATGAGCTATTCCCAAGTTCCTTACTTTGGGTTGTAACCACACATTGGTCCATCCGGTGACCATACCTACCACAGGTGAAACACACTAAGTGGAGCCCTTCATATTTGAAGCGACGTTCTTCTCCGAAATGAATAAAACCGGGTAACAATGGCTTTTGCAGATTAACCTCCACTACAAAAAAACCATCTTTTGTCGTGGTTTATTAGTCGTGGTCCAAAATACCCGTTACTAAATTCCAATTTGTAGCGGTTTTATCCCTAAACCGTCACTAAATAGTAACGGAAGCCATGACGACATGACTTCGGCTATATTTGTAGCGGTTGACTCGAAAAAACCGCAACAAATTTGGCGCCACCTAATGCGCAATGGCGGGAATGTTTGTGGCGGTCAATTTGTAGCGGTTATTTGAGTCTAACCGCTACAAAGTTGGCGCCAAGGTTCGCGCCAACTTTGTTGCCGTGATTTTGTAGCGGTTTCTTCACCATAACCGCTACAAATAAACGAAAAGACACAATTTTGTCGCGGTCACCAGGAAGAGCTACGTCAACCGCGGCACAAGCTACATTTTGTAGCGGTTCCATAGTTAACCGCTACAAATTTCACATTATAAATAAAATATAGGGACCGTACATCAGTTATAAAAATTAAAGAAATTACTAAATCTCCGCTTGTAAGCGAATGAACTATCTCGCTTGGTCGTCGAAGACATGCACATATCGCTGCTCGATCTCCTATCTCGGGTGATAAGAGGCTGCGAGATATTTGCCTCTCTCTTCCTTGCGAGGAAATTCGTTCGATGACAAGCGAAGGTTTACTCATTTCTTTGCCGTTTAGACTTCTACTCTTACGAGAACAGTCCAACATGCGGCCGGAGATTGGGTTCCATTATAGCCACCTTTGTCTCACGAAAATATCTACGATGAAAATGACTTAGCAAGTTTTCGTGGGAGATCGGCGGCTATACCGAATCCGAATCCCCACGGACATGTTGGATTATTTTCTGATTACGTCATTATGTATAATTTATTAGTGTGGACACTTTTAGAAAAATTAAAGAAAAAAATAAATGAATTGAAGGTTTGTTTTTAAATATTTGTAACAAACTAATTAGTTTGATTCTTAAAGTTTATGAATCAAACTAATCAGTTTGGAAATTTTTTTGCAAAAAAACTCATTTTGTAGCGGTTAATAATAATAACCGCGACAATATGTGGACAAGTTGTAACGGTTACAACGTAACCGCTACGGGAATCTGAAGGGTCTTCTTTTTGTAGCGGTTTTGTAGCGGTTACATCATACTACAAAATCGTATGACTTTATAAGCCGTGACACACCATTTTCAAAGTCACTTCTAACGGTTTGAGTTTTCACCGTTTCTACCTTTACCCAACGGTTTGAGTTTTCACCGTTCTTCTTTGTTAAACTTACACCTTTCAACATTATGGATTACGGACGAGGTAAGGGAAAGGGAAAATGGCGGCCCACCGAGAAGGGGTTTAAGGGCGGTAGTAGTGGGGACCGGGACGAGAGGGCGTGTGACCCGACATATACCTCCGCCTCTGCGGGGGCGGAGCGAGTTTGCCTCGCTCTTCGCCGATGAAGAAATTCCAAACACGGGGACCGTAGGGGGAGATCGAGAAGCAAGTTTGTCGTTCGACGATTTAGACGACGAGAATGAGGACATCCATCTTAATATTCCCATAGCAGATGTAGAGCAGTTCATCGACGGGGAAAACCAGCGGGAGCACGGGAACCCCCGACCGGCGACTTCGCGTTCCACTGGATTTATAGTGGATGTCGAAGGTATATGTAATTAGTTATTTTGTGAGAAATTAATTTAATTTCGGTACGTTTAATTCAATTTTTGTAAACTTGCGGATAGACACGGGAACATCGGCGGAGGGGCCATTGGATGTTTCCGCTCACTCAGACGGACCGGGAGATGGCCGGGTGTCGGGTCGTAGTCCCGTGGAACGACCTGGAGCAGGACCGGGCGATCGGCAACGGCGGCCACGATGAACCGATTCTGTCTGAGTTTGGTGGCCATTGGGGGTGGTTCCCAATTTATTTCAAGGATTGGAAGAAAGTGACGAAGGAGACAAAGAACAATGCGTTTACGGATGTCTCAGGGTAATCAATATTGTTTAATTAAATTGTACATGTTAATAGTTATAAGTTTTAGTTTATTTATTTCCTTATTTGTTTGTTAATTCATTAATAATTAATAATGAAATTATGATATAGAAAAGTTTAAACTGCGCGAACAACACAAGAGGTACGTTATGATGAAAGTGGGAGAAGGGTGGAAGAGCGGAGGAACCGTCTCTACAATATTATGAATGGAGACGGCACTATTCCTCTGGCAGCCTGATCGAGAGAGTCCCAGGGCGGCGTGGATCCAGATCAGTGGGCGGCTTTCGTCCAATATAGGAGGGGTGCTGACGGGCAGGTACATTTTATTAAATTAATTAATTGTTTTAATTGATAATTTAAATTGAGTTTAGGGTTTAAATTTAAATTTTGTTTCCTCCTCCTTGCAGGCTTTGTCGCAAAGGAACACAAGAAGCCGCGCACGAGAGAGTCCATCACACCGCGGGGACCAAGACGTTTGCGGTGACATACGAGGAGATGGTATGTTATTATTTAACATGATCATTGTTTTGTTTTTGAAATAACAAAGTTTATATTGTTTTAATTCTTTCAAACGACGAAGGCTCAGGAGGAGAACACAAAGACAGACTATGGGAAGTTGTGGACACGCACCCATAGACACGCAGATGGGGACAGCCGACCTGCGAGGCAAAGCAGAGGAGATAATAGTAAGTTAAAAACATTATTTATATAATGAATGTTGTATATTTAAATTGATCGTCCATTATTTTATTAATGGTTCATGAACTCTGTTAGTCGGGCCGGATTGAGAATACCGAGGCGAGCTACGGCGTCGCGGACCCCAGAGTCACGAGGTGCAGCCAATCCTACGGCCCCATTGAAAGCCGCTCTGGGCCGGTCGAGCATCCCTGCGCGTTAGGGGTTTTGGCCTTGGCGCCGGGCCTAGCATGGTGTGCCCGAGACGGGGCTCCTCCTCTGCTCCCGGACCCTCCGGCTCGAAGGCCACCGGCGGGAGATTTCGAGGCGATCATTGCCGAGAAGGTTCTTGAGCGAGTTGCCGCAATTGAGGCTGCACGGAGGGCCGACGAGGAGGCCAGGAATAGGCGCAGGCAGGAGAGCATCGACCGTTGGTGGGACCTTCATAACTCGAACTGGACTTCTGTTTATGGCGTGTTGAACAAGCTGTGTCCTGACGCACGCCTTCCAGCTCCCGAGCCTCCCCCTCCGTTCCTCTTTGATGATTCCAGCCCACGTCTTTGCGATGACGACGATTTGTCAACTCGGTCGTGGACCACCCCCTCCCGAGACAGCACCCCGAGACAAACCCCATCAGAGAGGACTTGATGATCATGCTCCTGAAATGTAGACCTTTTTTTTTTCTCTTTTCATGTCCAAACAGAGTTGATTGAGATAACTATATTTCATTATATTGTTTTCTTGTTGATCACGTTTCTTTTCTTGTTGATGGGCTTTTTTTCCATTGTTTTTTAAAAAAGTGCTTTAATTATAAGTTAAGCACTTCTAATGTTTGGATATACCATTTAACTCATGATTGACTAATCAGTAATATATTAACTCAATTAATCAAATGATTAGTTGAGACACATATGATTAATTAAGCAAAAGCAAATTTTGGCGTCAAAGCTTTGTGCTTTTTTACTAATTTTGTGTGCAAAAGCAAATTATTCCATGACTAATCAGAATTATATTAACTTCTAATTCTGTGCTTTTTTACTAATTTTTTTCCCAAAGCTTTGTCGCAGTTCCATAGAATGTAACCGCAACAAAGATGAATTTTCGCGCCAAGCTTTGTCACGGTTTATTCCTACAACCGATACAAATTTTTAATTTTTTTTTCCCAAAGCTTTGTCGCGGTTCCATAGAATGTAACCGCAACAAAGATGAATTTTGGCGCCAAGTTTTGTCACGGTTTCTTCCTTCAACCGCTACAAATTTTGTGTTTGTAGCGGTTATTGTCGCGGTTCATTTTTTGAACCGTGACAAAGGTGATATTTGTAACGGTTGTTGTAGCGGTTTTGTAACAGCTACAAACCAATCGATGCATTTAAAGATCCTAATTTTTGCTTCGGATGTAATTAAAGTGAGTCGTTCACATTTATGTTCTATCCTAAATTTGTTTGTTACATATGGATAAGTCATGGATCAAGATGCCGCGTAGTTCTCCTGTGTATTTAGCGGGATTGAACACTTTCTTAGATTTCGCCTTCTCTCACGCTAGCATTAATGGCAAGATCGTGTGTCCTTGTTTACGATGCAAGTTTAAGAAGTGGCAAACACGAGATTGTGCTTTGGAACATCTTCTTCTAAAGCCTTTCCCAGAAGCATATACATTCTGGAGGTTCATGGTGAGCAACGTGGTATGGGATATGGGCTTCATCTTCCTCGAACCTCACAAGTAGGAAATCAAGTACATCAAGATGATCCAGGTTAATGAAGCTGTTCGTGATGCTTTTGGTGTTCGGGACGACAACTTCACGGCGAAGTGCGGGGTCCGAACCTGTTTTCTTCGGGGAATGATGTAGCTCGGGAATTTTTCAGCCTCATGGATGAGAGCGATCGTCCTTTGTATCAAGTTTGTCATAAATACTCAAAGTTATCTTTTCTGATCAAATTGTACCATATCAAGTGCATGTGTGGGATCACTGATAAGGCAATGTCGATGTTCCTGGAATTACTTCGAGATGCATTCCACCGCGCGGACATTCCCCATCCTTCTACGAGGCGAAGAAGATAATCAACGAGATTAGGCTTGAACTACCAAAAATAGATGCGCCTAAACTTTGTATGCTTTATTGGGGAGAGGACGATCGGAGGGAGACTTGTAAGAAGTGTCACACTTCGAGGTTCAGGACAGTTCGGAAAGGGAAGAAGCAGAAGAAGAAACCCGCAAAGATTCTAAGGTACTTTCCTTTAAAACCTCGTTTGCAAAGATTGTTTATGTCGTCTAAGACAGATGAGCATATGAGGTGGCATCAAGATGATAAGAATCAAGATGGTAAACTCGGACATCCACGTGATCTTTGAAGCGTGGAAGCGTTCGACACGGGCTTTCAGTTTCGCGGCGGACCCTAGTAATGTTCGTCTTGCTTTGGCGGCAAGACGGTTTTAATCCGTTTGGGAATCTTAGCACAAGCTACGGTATATGGCGATTATGTTGATACCCTACAACTTGCCCCGTGGATGTGCATGAAACAAAGCTCCTTCATTATGTCCATGATCATTCCAGGGAAAAGGCACTTAGGAAATGACATTGATGTGTATCTCCAACCAACGATCAAGGAGTTGGTGGAGGCTGTGGAATGTAGGTGTGGAGACGTACGACGCGCATGAAGACACTTTTCAACTTGCGTGCGGCCTTGATTTGGACGATAAGCGACTTTCTGGCCTCGGGACATTATCAGGTGGAATGTGCATACCAGGCCTTGCGTGCCCGGCTTGCAATTTGACTCGACTTCAATGCGCCTTCCCCACAGTCGTAAGTGGTGCTTCATGGGTCATCGGAGGTTTCTCGATGGTACGCACAGGTTTAGGTTGCAACGCAATCGTTTTAATGGGCAACAGGAAAAAAGAGGACCCCCTCGGAATTTATCTGGTGAAGAAATCATAGAGCAGCTTCAGGATGTTGATGTTGAGTTTGGGAAAAAGAACGATCCGCAAGGGCGGGACAAAGGCTGCCGGGGCTTACGGTTCTATGCCGACAATGGCGAAAGGTTAGTGTCTTCTTCACTCTTCCGTATTGGAAAGATAATTTGCTCTGACACGGTCTGGATGTCATGCACATTGAAAAGAATGTGTGCGACAATGTGTTGTACACGATTCTCAACGAACCGAGCAAGTCAAAGATCATCTGCGAGGCCGGGAAAGATCTACGGGAGATGGGCGTTCGTGGAGACGCGTGGCCGGATGAGCATGACAGATTTCAACCGGCAAGGTTTACCACGACAAAACCGAATAAGGAAATCTTTCTCGCTACCTTGAAGAAAATAAAAGTTCTGACGGGTATTCAAGCAACATATCACGATGTATTGACTTGCGGGGCTCGAAAGGTTACAGGGTGAAAGAGTCATGGTACCGATGGATGTATCCTATTGAGAGGTACTTGTTTAAAAATAATTACTTTAGCATTACTCCCTATTCGCATGTTTAACCATTGATGCATCGAAATTTTTCCTTGTCTACTTTACGAGGTTTCTTGGGAAACTTAAATCTTACGTGAGGAATAAGGCGTGGCACGAAGGTTCAATAGCGAGAAGGTTATATCGGGGATGAGGTCTTGTATTTTTGTTCCAGTAAGAGTTGTTAATCCCTCGTGTTGGTAGAGCAGTTGGCGAAAGTGAGAAATTCAAACTCACGGCACTTGAGAAGTTTCAAGCACACCGACATGTCTTGATTAAGCGCACCAAAGTTGAACCGTACCTTCGATTAAGGATTTCATTGCATACTATATATTTCCTTACATTTTATACATACTCGCATGTCATTGCATGTTTAATTGCGAGGTCGGGAGTCATGTGAAGCGTGAGCGAGGATCCGTACAGACATCCTCCGAAATTGATAGAAAGGTCCATGAGAGAATTCCGAGTTGGTTTAGGAGGAGAATAATGAACGACCACAACCCAGCGCTCGGCGGAAATTCGAGCTCTCGCGCTAGGCCTCTTGACCACGCCCTAAGATATACGGCATACAATGTCAATGGTTTTAAGTTTTGCAGAGTCGCACGAGATCGAGGATTGCTGACCCAAAACTACGGGTGTATATGGCACGTTTGGGACGATGAGTTATGCGAGCGCGGTGACGGAGGAACATGCGGTTCGGTGACGTCCGTATTATGGAAAGACTTAATGTGGTCAGGATAAGTTCACTACTAGAAAATGTTGAATTTGCGGACAGAATTTGTGAGGAAAAAATCCCTCGCAAAATAAAGAGAAATTTGCGAGGGAAAAAAAATCCCTCGCAAATCTAGCAATTTTGCGAGGGAAACCTATTTTTCCTCGCAAAATGATTTGATTTTGCGAGGGAAAATAGGTTCCCTCGCAAAATGACTTAAGTTTGCGAGGAACCTATTTTCCCTCGCAAAATTGGCTTGGGACTTTTTTGTCTTTGTCCAATTATCTTTCATGACTCCTTAACTTCTTCCAACCAAAATGCCTACTTTCTCTCTACTTTCATACACTCCACTCAGGCCCCTCATTTTCCTACGCAATGTGCGCACGCGTCTCGCCCCGCCGCCCCGCCAGCAGCGCCTCGAGTCACCGCCCGCCCTCCCGAGTCTCCCGCCGCGCCCGCGCACCTCCCGCAGATCTCACGCCGCGCCGCCAGCGCCTCCGTCTCCGATCTGCCACGCCTCCGTCTCTTAATCAAAACTCGAGTCATTGAATTAGATTTATAGTTATTATCATTAAGAAATTAAAAGCGGGTTGATTTCCCTCTTCGAGTGTTGGATGGATTCAATAAAGACAGTGTCTCCCGAGACTCGGCTATTTCTAGAGAGAAGCGCGAGATTGAGTCTCTAACTCTTGGCCATAAACCTCTCTTGATTCATCGGTGCGAGTTTGATCAACCTTGATCATGAGCTCAAGTAAATTTCTAGCCTTTACTTTTTACAATATTTCTTCATATTTTCTTCTTCACAAATTTTGTTTGTTTGTTTCAAAAACATCGAGGCTTATTTTCCTTGCTCAGATTATGAGAAGCTTAGATTCATGATCTTATGGGTTTTCTTTGTAGATTCCAAGGTTTCATTTTCATGTGTAGGTTTATGAAATTCCTGTTGGGTTTTGACTTTTCTTCGGATTCGTGCTTATTGTTTTATATAAAATTGTTTGTGGGTTTTAGTGGAGCGATAATATTTGTGTGCTCTTTCTGAGATCTCTCATTACTCATAGTGTATGCATAGTTGGGCACTTAAATTACGTCTATCGGGTTTGTTATATTATTTTCAAGCGGCTAGCTTTTCTTTATACACAATGCGTGTGGGAGACATTCATGTGCTTGATTCTTGGCCTTGTAACCCCGCCAAACACGAAAAGCAAAAGAAAGAAGAAGGGAAAAACTTGAGAAATCAAGTAATTAGGTTACGGTAATGCAAAATTAGGTTGATGATTTTGTTTAGGTTGATGATGGATTGATGGTTCAAATACGGTAAAGGGACATCCCACTTTCTTGATGTTTCCTATAACAAAATAGACCTTTCTTATCACTTGAAATTATTATATCTAGATTCATAGGAATGAGAATCCTTTTGCTAAGATATAAAATATCGTTTCGGTTTTTTACGCTTGCTTTTAAGAGGTTAGATTTAGATTGAACCTCTCAAACAATGTTTTTGACAAAAGTACGCAATTTTAAAGTTGCTTTAGCCTTTAGGTTTACATTGGCACATCATAGACAAGCTTATATAAGTAATGTTCATCATTGAAATCTTGTTCGACTTCTCGGTTGTTGCGAGGAGGCGATGAGAGAGATTTACGGTTTATGGTACATGAAGAACAATAATGTTGGCCAATTCTTATTTGGTATATTCAAATAAACACTTGAGTAAATTTCCTCTGTAGTTGAAAATCATCTATTTCCTCTATTCTCTCTTTTTTATATCTCAGTTCCCTTACTATCTAAAGTGTTGGAAATAGGTGAAAATAAAGGTTCTCTCGATTGGAAGCAACGCCATGGCATAATTTTAGGCATGAAAAACACAGAGGGTTTGGCATATCTTCACGAGGGATTTCATATTTGCATCATACATAGAGATATAAAGCACGGTAACATCCTCTTGGATGATGACTTCCACGACCCTAAAATTGCAGATTTTGGATTGGCAAGGCTTTGCACGAGGACCAATCTCATCTCAATACAAGATTTGCGGAACAATGTAAGTAACAACATATGTGATTATTAATATTCTCGGCAATGAATTTATATCGAGATGAACATAAGAGATTTGTAATTAGAACTCATTAATTGATCAAACGGAACACTACTTCGGTAACTAAAGATTTCTCACACATGTTTAGTTGTCTCTACAAAGCACTTGTCAATTTACAACTCACTATAAATATGATACACCACTTTGAGTTGCACAAGAACATTTTGAATTTGTTTTATCATTTTCAATGAGTTTCCATGTATTGTTGCATCTCATGTCTTTTATATGGTAATTGTTTGAACCATTACGCTATAAATACGGTGCTCTTTTTAATCGGGGATACACTTGCACTGAGTATGTAATGCATGGACAATTATCGAGAGAAGGTTGATGCCTATTGCTATGGAGTTGTAGTCTTAGAAATCATAAGTGGGCAAAAGAGTGGTGAACGAGAAGGATGATGATGAAGGTGAATTCCTCCTTCAAAGAGTAAGCACATTCTCATTACTAATATACCCAAGGAAAGTTTATTTTTTTGAAGAAATTACAAGTGTAGATTTAACTAATTAAATGATCTTCATTATAGCATAACAAATGAGTATATTTTTACCGCTCAACACCACACAATGACACCTTTCTTTTGGAAAAAAAAAAGAAGTTATTCCAAGTATTGTTATAAATTACTTGACGACAATCATCTAAAACTTTTCCTTTGGGATTTTCTTTTCCTTCTTTTCTCTAAGCTGTATCACTTTGATGTTCCTTGGCAGGCTTGGAAACTGTATGATTGTTTTACATTGGCACATCATAGACAAGCAGTCATTTAAAGGTTCTTCCAATTGGAAACTGTATGATTGTTTTACATTGGCAAATCACCATCCTGAGGGCCTGATTAAGAATCAGTAGGGACTTGTAGATTAATTATATCCCTAGTTTACTCTTGTTGAATTGTGATGTATCTGTATCCTAGTGTTTTTGTATCTATATGATGAGTTAATTGTGGCAAGATATTGCTCCTAGGATAGGATTCTTGATGCGTCACTTGTTGCTTAAAATTAAACTGTTAATGAAGATGAGATTCAGGAAAATGATATTCAAATTTAATGACTTAATTAATACGGAATGCTTGATTACTTGGGTTTTTGTACAGGACATAAGTGAGGCCAAGGGCTATTTGAAGCAAAAGAAATTGACGTCGAGGAATTGACGTCAATATCGAATGATCTCATGAACATGGTTCAGCAAACTTAGAATACAGGCTGATCACAATTATCGATTGAGAATTATCACTGTATATTTATCTTGACCGAATGGTGCTATTTAGACTTCTTTTTAATTCATTTTGGTCACAACATTATAATTTGTAATATTTTGTTTTTCTTGTTATGTAAACTCTTATGATTGTTATAATTTATTTTTATGATATATATATAAATATTTTTATTTCTTAATTTTAATATATTTTTTTGTAATTATTTTATTTTTGATTTTTATATTTTTTTTTTTTAAATAAATCGAAATTCGAGGAAATTTTTCCCTCGCAAATCCTCAGAAATTTGCGAGGAACAGTTCCCTCGCAAAATCCATGGATTTGCGAGGAACAAATTTTCCTCGCAAAAATTCGAGATTTTGCGAGGAAACCTTTTCCCTCGCAAATTCCGAGATTTGCGAGGAAAATTCTTCCCTCGCAAAATCCCGAATTGCGAGGAAAATGGAATTTTCCCTCGCAAAATGATTCCCGAGAATTTTTGCGACGGGAACTTTTACCGCGCATGAGTCCCCATGCATGAACTAATTTTACGACGGAAAATAGCTTTTTGCGAGAATTTTCCGCCGCAAAAATACAAGGATTGGAATATGGTGGTTCATTTAAAGCCTCGGGACCTTTACGACATGGGCGATGGTGATAACGTCGCATACGATTGTGAGTCGTTCCTGACCGCCGGCTCCAAGACTTCTTCCAGAGCAGCGATGACAATTTACCTATAGTTCGATGCGTTTTTAAATTTATGCTTTATAAAATAGTAACATTTAATTAAAGTTTTAATTGTGTTCAAACATATTGACTCTCACGCGTAACATTTTATGCAAACTTTCCTTGTAGGGATGGTGAAGAAGATAAAAAAGTGAGAAACCAACCGATACAAAATGATGCGCAGACCCCACCATAAATACCCCCACCCAACCTCATTTAATATGCCTCAACTTCTTTTCTACCCACGTTTTCTCTCGGCCATCTCAAATATTTTACGTTCTTAACATCGTGAGTTTGAAAGGGGTAAGTACCGTGTAACCGGATCAATTCTAATGTTTCTCATATATCTAATTTATAGTTCTTGTACTAATTAAAGTTTGTTATTTTGCATTTGAACGGGATATATCTTTCAACTTTCCCTATTCTTTCATATACATTATTCAATTGATTTGTACATATAATTTTTAAATATTGAGTATTGTTTTAATCACCTCATTTCTTAGTACTTATTCTACTTACATAATCTTATTATTTTGTTTCTATACATGCACCTTATATATTTAAATTTCATAATTTACTACCTTTTATTTTTAATAAAAAGATATATTAATAATAATTACCGAATTACGCCGATAAATGATATTTTTTTAAACCGTAATGAATTTGTAGAGGTTACAATAATCAAACAAAATTTCAAATAAAATGGCGGGTTATTTGTAGCGGTTGTAGTAGCGGTTTGGAACCGCTACAAATATTCAAAAGCACATGATGGCGGGAATATGGGTAGCGATTTCAAACCGCTACAAATATTCGGATATGCAAATTTTTTTTGGGGGAAAAATGGCGGGAATATTTGTAGCGGTTTGTAACCACGACAAATATTCAAAATAATAAAAATTTATGGTGGCAAAATTATCAACACATTATTCTCAGAGCGGTTATGAAATCGTTACTAGAACCGCTACAATTTTATTTGTTCTCGTAGCGGTTATGAAAAACGTTACTAAAACCGCTACAATTTTATTTGTAACGGTTAACAACCGTGACTAATGTCTCGAAACACACGTCGTGCCCGCCATTTAGCGATTGTTTTGAACCGTTAACAGACGTTGTAGCGGCTTAATGTATGTAGTATCGGTTTTTTAACCGTTACAAATCGGCTTTACACATGCGTTTTGTCGCGGTTCCTCTAACCGCTACAAATGTCGTTTGTCACGTCAAAACCGCGACAAATAGGTCATTTTAACCGCTACTAATCATCGCTTTTTTGTAGTGCTCGACGACATTCGAAAGCAAAACCTCCCCTTCTCGAGAGAATGCGCTGCTCGATCAATCTTGAGTGTTTTCCCAATCATATTCCCAATCCTCCTAATCGACTCCACATTGTACAGTTCATGGGAAGGTGGAATACGCACCCACACCGCCACCTCTCTCGGTGATCTGCTTTCTGTGGGTTGGTCGGTCGCCACCTTTGAACTAGGACATAATGATCGGCAATCATCCACGGATCTTCCCGTAGGGCATGGTCCTCGCCCTCCGTCAAGAGAAAGAAACAAGAAAGTACCCATTGCTCGAGGTGTTACTCTCAATGGTCCCTTAGCCGCCCACATCCGCTCCATTTCGAACCTCATAAACCCAACATTAACGGTCTTTCCCAAGAGCTTGACAATTAGAGAGTTCATAAATGGTTTACACCATGCATCATATTCCTCAGCGTTCACCTGGAGGTTTAGCAGTTTCCCCGTCCGACGCCACACATCACTGCCTCCTCTTCCTGCTCCACTCCCTCGTCCTCCCCCTTTATCTCCTTTGACCCCTGTTTCTCATTTGACCTTGCAAAATAATCCTTCCAAATGGACAAAGCCTTTGCAGCGTAAAAAAGTGAGGTTCTAAGAGCCCCGATTCGCCAAGGCACAAAAGCTTGTCTTTATACGACGCACGAGAATCCTTTGTTTCCGAAGGTCCCCTTGCAGCATCCACATTTACCGGTCTTTCCAGAGGGCCCACTCCGGAACGTCACAAATGGAGAGTGGCCCTTCACACCGTGATCCCCACCTCCCTTACTCCCTCCTGCTTCACCTACCGTCACCGCCATCTCCCACTTTCCGTCGGCCGCCGCCTCCGTCCTCCCATCTCCCGGCTGTCTTGCCGTCACTCTTCTCAAGCGCACTCAGTGTAGTTCTTATATTAAGTATAGGAGGTAGTATATATATATATAACAGGAAAGTTATTTCGTGAAGTAAACGGAAGATCTGTTTTTAAATTAAGTACCTATTCTGAAAATCGATGAAATATATATCTTACATTTCGTCATTGGTATACAGAACCGAGGAAAGACCAAAACAAAACAAAAGTCACTGCTAGAGTCAAAGTCAATGTAGAAAATGTGGGTGTGTGTATAACAGGAAATATATTTGGGAAAATGATAGAAAAAGAATTTTGAAATTGCAAAATATATAATCAGTTTTGTTACTAAGAATTAATAAAGTAATTATAAAATTTGATAGATAATTTACAACTTATTTTATAAGAAATACTTTATTTTAGAATTTGCAATTTCAAAATTGTTTTCCTATAATTTCCTGATGATATTTCGTGGAGCAAACGGAAGGCTTTCCGTTTTCAAGTTTAGACAAGTGGGTGCCCACAAACTCACCTTGTTGAGTTCAAATTTGACACGCATTCTAACTTTTTTAAATAAAAATAAAGAAAATTAATGTGAGGTATAGGAAAAGATAAAGTTAGGAGCATTTCAATCCAACACACTATAATTTCCACCACACAACTCCAACATAGAGCAGTAAGTAAACATTTATCTCATCCACATTTATATTTTGCATAGTTCATTTCCAATTTAATATCGATTTAATTAATTTTTATTCACACCGTACTTCAAAATTCAAACAACCTCTATCACCCCATGATGGAATCATCAAAACCCAACATCATTCCAGGAATTTCGATGATCTTCTTCATAGTTATAAGCTTCATCAGAACAAGTACTTCTCAGACACTTTACGTTGGAGATGACTGCAATAACAAAACCCCACAAACTCTTACTTCCTCGTACAAAGCCAACCTTAACCAGCTACTCACAAGGCTGTCCGCCGATGCTTCCATGAGCAAACATTTCAGCAATACCACCATCGGAAACACCACTAACGCCATGGTGTATGGCCTATACGACTGCCTTGATGATGTTGCCGGATACTTCTGCCAGTTCTGCGTCACTACTGCCACCAGAGATGTTCTCCAACGTTGCCCCAATCAATCTTCTGCTGTAATATGGTACCAATTTTGTGTATTAAGAACGCCTATATATGTTTGGGTTGAAGTTTAATATGTAATATTCTTATTAACGCCTATAAATTTTTTTTTGGGGATTTGAAATCATAGTTTAGCAAGTCAAAATATAATATGGATAATTTGACTATGTCTTTTGTTTGGTTTTAATGTTCTTAGAGAGAGAATATTTAACAAGATATGAGCAACTTAATTAGGAAATTATATATTCTTCGGCCAATTCAACTGTTTTTATTCTTTATGCTATTTTGCTTAAATATGAGCAATTTAATTTTTCTCAAGTCATAAGTTGTTGAACATTCATTGTTAGGAAATCTTTGTCTCAATAAGTTTCTTAACAAGGATTTGTTTTCCTTTGCTTTTTATCTAAATTTACGTCTATTTAAATAAAATAAAACTCATTCAAATTTAATTATAATTATTTAAAAATAGGAAAGTAAGGAAAAGATAATCGAAAATTAAAGGAAGAGAGAAACTAGTTGTTTGCTAGAAATATAACTTCTTATTATTAGTACAGAATATTCTACAGTTACCCTTGTGACAATAAGAAGATCGTGAGTTTAATAATAATAGTAGTAGTAATAGTCTCGGTTTATATTTCTTGTTCTTGATAATAGGGGAGGAGTACTTTACATAATCATGGTACTATAGCCAGTATATTGGATTCAACATAGTCCGTGAATTTCTTGGTTTTCAAAATAGCTTTGTTTCAATTGATACAATAGATGAATCTTGGCATCACTTTAATGTATTTGTGGAGACAGGAATTGTAATTTGGGGTGAAAATTACAGAATTAAACTCAGGTATTTATGAAATTACATTTCAGCCCCATAAACATTTAAATATTTTCATTTTAATCCTCAATGAAATTTTTAGTGGGGACTAAATTAAAATATTCAAATTTTTATGAGGATGAAATATAGTTTCCTAAACTTCTAAGTTCTATTTTGTATTTTTAGGGGGCGAGGGCCACCCCTAGCCCCCCTCTAGTTCCATCCCTACTTTAACGGCCATTCCTTATGCAAGTGTGTTTTGGTTGCAACTGCAACATATATAGATACACCTATTGCATCCTCGTGATACTCTAACGAGAACTATTTTGGGAAGGTGGCGTTGACCCCGTTATGGTTCGGGGGAGGAGAGAAGAAGGTGTTGGATCTGACAGAGGGAAAAAAGGCAGAAAGTTTTATAAGGAGTCTGATTGAAGAAGCAACCAAGGAGATGAGTGCATGGGGAGAGTTTAGTTTAGGTGTGTTGAATTTTTTAGATACACATACAAGTTGATGTTGCCTTTCTATCAAAATGACTCAAACCAATTGATATGACATATACCTCACCCTTATATATACCTTTAATTCAAGGAGTATAGCATAAAAGTCCCAGGGAAGAGAAAAAAAATCACAAGTAGGTCTATTAAAATTATCAAATTGCTTTGAAATCTTATGAGACTTGGACTAGCTTAATTCAAATTGAGAAAAGACCACTTTACCTCTTGCTAATTTGAGCAACAAAGGATAAGTTCTCAAGTTATCGATGTCGATTTATCATTAGTTGCTCAATGACATGATGTTGTGGCACCCTTACTTTTTATTGGTTTCTCAATGACCTATCATTAGTTACTTAAATTAACACGGGAAAAATGGTCATTTCTCAATTTCAATCAATCTAGTCTATGTCCTATACGATTTCAATACAATTTGATTATTTCAAGGGACCTGCTAGTGATTTTTTCTCTTTCTTAGGACCTGTATGTAATTCCCTCTTAATTCAGTGCCTAACTATTTAATGTGGGACGTATTCTAATAAGGTGGTGGAAGAACAAGGTATGCTTTAGTACAATGCAGTAAAGACCTTTCCAACGAGGGTTGCAAGCTGTGTTTGGAGGCTGTGTTGAATAAAGCTATTCAATGCTGTGAGCAGAAGCAAGATTGGCAAGTGTGGTCGCCAACTTGTATAATCAAGTACACTAATTACATGTTTTACCAGTCACCATCTTCCCATAATCCCAAGACAGGTAGGTACGATAGTGAGATAAACAGATCTTGCGTTGTGAGAAATGAAATTTTAGGGAGAGGACTTTCTCATGATCCATTTTCTCATTTTCTTCTCCTCAACACATCTGGACCATTGATTGGAAAGAGAAGAGAGATGTTAAAATAGTATTGTGATTGATTGGACGGATATGATTTAAAGATGATGAGGGATAATGAGAAAATGATGAGGAGAGAAACTCAACCGAAATTTTAAGACTAGAAGATCAATTTAATTTCTGGTTAGGCCAGACAATTTCTCAAATTGTAACGAAGGCTAAAGGTCCCTAACTCATAATAATCCAACATGAAATTTGAATATTGCTAGCTTTTTTTTACTCTTTAAAGTTCAATATATATCGATATATTTTGTTAGATCAACTTCATGCTATTTTGTCAATGTACAGCCAATAAAGGAGTTAGCAAGTCAAAAGCCTTGATCATAAGCGCAAGTGTATTAATGATTGTTGCTGTACTATGTTTTTCTTTCTACCTATTCAGGAGGAGCAAGAGTATAAAAGGTATTTATCCCAATAATTATGTGGATTCACTATTATAGGAAAATGCAGTTGTAGCGTTTAGTTTTTTAAATTGGTATTTCAAAAACGCTACATAGTCGATGGCTAAAAACAGTTGAATTAGAAACAATTTGTATTGCTTCCTTGTATATATATATATTTAAAAAAAATATACACATGCTGCATTCAATATATATATATATATAATAGGAACTTTCAATCTATAATATCTATAAAATCTTCCACTGTTTATTTTAATTCCCGCACCACATCATCAAACACACACCATGATACTTTCTCAAAGCTCTCTCTCTGACACCCTTGGCTATATATGACCATACAATCAAAATATAACTCTAAATATGATTGTCTTGTAGATGAAAAGCCGTCGGAGAGCACTCCTATAGTTTATGACCTTCTCAAAGCGATAGTTCACTGAACACAGACCTTCCCACAATGCCTTTGCTTGTGATACAACAAAGCACTCAATACTTTTCAGAAGATTCCAAATTGGGTGAAGGTGGATTTGGTTCTGTTTATAAGGTATGAATATTTGGATTTGGAAATTTCAATTATTGAATGGATTGATTATTTGTTTTACTGAAGGTTTAATTTATTTTCATAGTGATAAGCGACATGTCTCGAATATCAGTATAAGTGTGTATATTTCATATAATCTTCCTCTTACCCATATATATCACTATGATATGAAACAAGTGTTTTCTTAGGGTAAAACCTTTATATCACATCTAACTTTACCAAAGTATATTGTTGGACAGGATTTCACCTAAGAAGGGATTGATTGGGTAATATAAAAAAAAAAAAAAAAAAAAAAATCAGATAATTAATAAGAATCTGTTAGAAAGTTATCAATGAGGAGAGTAAGAGCCGATAACACAAAGATTTATAGTGGTTCCATCTCAACTAGCTACTTGACTTACATTCAGTCCTCATAACACTTTGGAGATTGTTAGGAAATATACCATGTAAGCTAAATAATCTGAATATTGTGTCTATTCATGTCCATATGATGTGTATTTATACAATAGGAGAGAGCCTTAGTATTGATGGCTCTTAATGATAATTTATGATGATTTCCTCTAATCCCTAATTGTTATGGATACTAATTGACTATGTACTAATTACAATATATTCCCTAATCATGTATTTCCTAACACTCCCCCTCAAGTTGGAGCATAGATGTTAATCATGACCAACTTGTTACAAAGATAATCATAATATAAATAAATCCAAACAAAATAATTTTCTTCCTAATTAAGAACCTCTTCACCCAATTTTCACATACTCCCCCTAAAGCTGAAAGCAGCCACTAATCACCAATAATTTGCTTCTTCATGAGATCTTGAAGTAAACAGCAAACGATCTCCCCAGGAACTAAATAATACTCCAAACATCTCACTAGAAACCAAACATCAAACGGTCTCACCAGAACCAAACGATACTCCAAATGTCTCACCAGAGACCAAACACCTCACCGGAGGCAAGACAACGAACGGGTCACACAATGACCACCAAACTCCTCACTAGAGGACACAAAACACAACAAATGCCAACACACGAAGGCGCCAAAGACAAAAGAGCACTTAACGAACGTGTTGGAAAACGTAACAAATGGAGAATCCAGTCACTGGAGACAAGTGAATGTGCATAAAACGAAAAAGCGCCAACTGTGCTAAAATAGTAGAAACCTAGTCTCACAACGCAACCTTTGAAGCAAAGAACCAGCCTACACATACCGGGATAAAGACTCGACATCGGAGAACAAAACAAGGCCAAAAAATAATGCAGCAACCAAACGACGACCAAACAACGAGGTGCACACTTTCTTTCCCCTGTGAATAGTGACGACATGGTTCATTGTTCACGAAACAACGAACGGAACAGTACCAAAACGAGGAGACAACCCAGAACAAGCTCCATCAGCTAATCAGATGCAGCATAACAACCAAACAAGGAGGTACACATTTTCTCTACCCCTGTGAATAGGGCCTGTTCAAAAAACAATACCACAAAATAGTACCAAAAACAGCAAATCGACACAAACGTAAAAGAAATTTGATGCCGGCGAAGGAGCAACACCAAAGGAAACCAAAAAAAAAAAAATCTGAAATGACACGAACACACACGCCAAAGATGAGAGACTGGCCACTGTCATTGTACACTGGCCACTGTATAGTGACAACGGCCACAAGAAAACTCAAATTGGCCAAGAACTAACCAAGCTTTGATACCATGTAAGCTAAATAATCTGAATATTGTGTCTATTCATGTCCATATGACGTGTATTTATACAATAGGAGAGAGCCTTAGTATTGATGGCTCTTAATGATAATTTATGATGATTTCCTCTAATCCCTAATTGTTAGGGATACTGATTGACTATGTACTAATTACAATATATTCCCTAATCATGTATTTCCTAATAGAGATAATTCAACTATCTTTCGCAATATTTGGAAGGGCTCTTGGCAATCATTACAAATAATTTCTCTCAAAGATTTAAATATTCCCACTTACAAATTGTAAGATAACACCCACTCAAGATTCCACATTTTATTGTCACTCATGAAAGAGTATGAATGAAGAAAACAGGGATCGGAAAAGCAGTATCAGAGAACTTGAACAAAGAAAATTGAATGCACAGTAAATGTAGTTGGTTTGGTAGTTGCTCCATCTTCATTGCTCTTCTATTTATAAGTAGGAAGATTTAAATGACTGTTGAAGCTATATTGTTCCCCTTACTCAGCAAGGTGACCATTGAGCTCCGCATTAAATGCTTGACACAAGCACATCTCATGTAATGTTGTCTTTTGAAGCTTAATCTCTGATTAATCACCTATAAACTCATATTAAACTTGATTAACATTGTTTAAGAACAATTGGAAAAATTTTAATCTTAGTTTGATTGAGTTCTAAAGTAATTGAAAAAATTCGAGGTGAAGACTAAACACTAGGAAGAACAGGATTCAGGTTGAAGTTGCGGGTTATAAGTGTTGAAGTTATCAGTTGGGGTGAAATCACAAGTTATCTAAAGCATTTTGAAAAAAAAAACATTTGATAACTCGATAGATGGAATATAAATCGTATGATAATGTTTGTTTAGAGACATTTGTTCCAAAATAATACTTGCAAGTTTAACTCGAAGATGATTTTTGATAAAATACAGTTATGACTCGAGTGATCTAGAAGATTTTTGCAAATAACTGAGTCACTTGCAGGTTTCTAGTTTCAATCTTGACTTGAGTGGTTTTCAAATATTACTTGAATATAATTATAAGTCTTTGCCGATACTTATGAACCATATCAAAAATTTATGAGTTTAAGCTTTCCATACATAGGAACTCAAGTGACACAAAATGGCTCATGTGCTATTCATAAATTTTTAAATTTTGACTAAGTCACTCTCAAGTTTTAAAAGAGTTATAAAATGACATCAATCGATCGAGTTGATACTCATAACTTGAGGCTGTCTAAAAAATTTCAAACTAAGTTTCAATGATAGGCAGAATTTGCAAATTTTAAACAAGTTGTCCATAGAAATTGACATAACTTGATTGGAAGTGAGATTGGACTTGAGTGAAAATGAAAGTTTTGGAAAATTGAGATAGTAACCTAAATAGACTAGAACTAAGGTGATTTTAGAACAAAACTTGAGTTGATTTTAACAGTAAATGTTTATCACTTATACAACTGATATTTTTTATAGATTAAGATCCTTAAACATTTTAAAACCTTGCAATACAATGTATCTAAGATTTCTTATTATCAAAACACTTGATTCTAATAGCTATATGTTAAAATAGCAGAATTTGAAGCATATATACATGATTTGTCATATTCGAAGGATAAAAACCACAAATTGGTTGCATTTTGTGACCATAGTGTTTCTCCATTTTGTAAATTTATATTTATATTAATATTCATCAATAATTTTGATGATCTTTTAACAATATTTATTTCAAAAGATGCTCGTATAAATTCCACAGAATTATCCTTAGTCCCTCTACTACTCCTTTACCATCGAGAGATCTTTAACTAGATCTATCTATAATATTATCACCAAATCTTCGCCACACGTGAGGAAATTGTCCAAAGTTCTTCCTTAAACCAATGTGGCAGAGTAGCCCTTCTTGATACTACCTACAAGTCATACCAGAATGCTTTGATTAGCGCTCTCCTTACCACTCTTAGCAATGGTAGTGTCATAATGACCATAGCCCCTAATTTGAATATTAAGCTTTCAGACAGAACAACCTCTCAGCGGCTAAAAGTTTATACTCAAATCATTGCTGCAAATTAGGATC